>CM075173.1:68450742-69050742 GCA_037576465.1 Parascaris univalens | reverse complement strand
AGGACGGTCAAACGTTTCAATTTTCCCAGCCTCAACCATGAGGTGTGAAACCGTTTCGCTTTTACCTGTAAATTATGAACTCATAATGGCGAACAGGGCTCTGATGAGAATAGCGAAAAGCATGAAAGCTGTGGATGAGCTCCAAACGTGTGAAGCGACGAAACGTTCGTTTTACGCCATAGTCCTTTCACATTTCGTTCGTCTGACTGGACCACAAAGGAGTTTCGAAAAAAGATATGCATCACGTGGTGCCTTTTCATAGCAGAAATTAAATGATGCGCAAAAGACATGACTATGAAAGGGATATGGTATATAAGTGATGTTGCCAAAGTGTAACTTCATGGTAATCAATGGATTTTTGCTGCCACGATGCTTTCCACGGGATGCATTTTGGGACGCTGAACTGATTGTTTGAACAGGCAAAAGCATCAAAAATTGTTTTACTGTCTTAGAAACCATCGGTTGGAAATTAGCGAGAAATTTACCACTTCCGAGGAAGAACAGTACGGCAGTGAAGAGTGTAAAAAATTTAGCAAAATCCATAGTAGCACAAACAATTCACGAATACTTTTCCAGGTTTCCTAAAAATTAAACAAAACTATCAAGCGAATGAAGAATTTGCCTGGTAGTTTTGTTATCTGAAGGATTCGGCTTTCCAAAAAAAGAAGTTATAAGATCCTATTTGACATTACGGTGTTTAAAATAGCTACTTGATATTTGCGGAAATAGGTGCCCTGCAAATGGTGCCTTATTTCTCGATTATGGAAGAAATACGAAACTGTTGCTCACTTCGCACCGAAAGAAATATGGAAACATTCCGCCGAATTTGTTAAAAGCACAGTTGCTTATGAAAGAAGCTTAGTGTTAGATTATGGCGCGGTCTCGATTTGCCAATGAATGAGGGCATCAGCATTGCTCACGAATGAGTTGACAAGTTTCATTAAATTATGGTCGCATCACTTCCAACACAGGTTGTCATCCCTCTCAGCTCAGCTATTTGCGTAATTACAGCGGACGTCAGTTATTGCATAAGTAGGCACCTTTCACTGTAGAAACTAAATTTACGCGTCGAAATCAGCTTGTGAAATCCACAAGGCTAGGAGTGGTGTTTGCAAGGCACAGCAGATGAGATGAGATAAATCCCAGTCACATAGAACTGTCAAGTAAGACATTACAAATCTCGATCAGAAGCAGTGACCTGTAAAGCTGATTCAACATATCCAGCAAGAAGAGGGTGAGAGAAAAAGAAAACATAAAACACTGGATGAATTCGTCTATGCACAAGCGAGCGGCTTATTTTTTTTTTTTTGCAAAATCTCATAGGTTTTAGACGAATCATTGCGGCATGTCTCAATCCATGAAAGTGAAGGATGGTGGTGCGGGAGCTAACATTTCTGCGGAAGTAGCTTGAGGTCGTCTTTGAATTCCGAAATGATGCTGCTTTCCCGATTATCACGCTCTTCCATAGGCCACAATCAATTTTTTTCTGGCCTAGATAGCATTCAGTCAGTAGATTCATAGCATTTTCTCGCTTCTATAGCGTTGTAATTTAGAGTGCTGCAACAAATCCTCCACTTCAAAAAAGACGAGAAAGGCACAAACTGCAAGCGTAACACATGTGCATATGTGTTAATTGGCACGTGGCCACTGTTCGAATAAGACACGTATTTTAGTGACTCTCTATGCCAACAAATAAGAGTCATGCGCGAAAGAGTGCTGAATGAAAACATCGCAAGAATGTGTCAGCAGAGGGAAGCATGTTTCACGCAACTGCTATCGGACTATGCACTTGTTGCTTCGTGCTCTGCTAGAATTTGCGGTGCATCAACACCTTTTTCCTGTCTCATGTGATCCTTTGGGACCTTTCTTTGGGGAGGAGGGGGGAGCAAGAAAGTGGAGTAGCGATTTGGCTGGTCTTCCAGCTACAGCTATTCTGTTTACGCTTTTCGATTTAAAAGGAGGTTCGCACAAGAGTTATCACTTAAGCTGGTGAAGGGAACACGCGTTAGTATGACTTAGTAGATTTGCAACTTGAGCTTTAAAGTTAACTTGCTGGAAATAAAACATATTTTCATGCAGTAGCATTAAAAGTGTTCTTGAGAAGAAGGGAATAAAGGAGTGGAAGGAGGAGAGAGAATTCATAGTTTTTAGACCAGAAAATCAAAAAAGAATAAATGGATAACGTTTTCGGCATGCATGATGTGCAGTCTAACAATTCAGCTTTTCAAGCAAATTTGCTGCCCGAATATATCAGTGCAGTGAAAAGAATCTATTTTTCTTCTGTGGTACCAGTCATGTGTAAAAATCGCAGACCAGAATTTGTTTTGTTTCAAGAATGATCGAGGCAGACCGAATTTCAGTGCGAACTTAATGACGCCATTAAGCATGCCAACGGCTATTCTCGGAGTGCGGGGAATCTCAACACGTTGAAAGTGTAGTGTTGTCTTAAGAAGCAGAGATTAAATTCATCAAATTTCATTTTTATAGCCTGCGTGGCTAGTGGACTCGAACTGACAGACACGAGCACAAAAGCAGACAAGCATGCAATGAGATGAAACAGTTGCAACGCATCTCTGCGGAAATTTACAGTGACATTTAAAAAGTGACACAGACATAAATTAGAATAGTTTTAGATATGAAACGCAAAACTTTTAGCTCAGTCTTTCCTCAGTGAACTATCGACGAGGGGTCTGGTTGTCGAATGAACGCAGCGAACGATTTCTCATCTGTAGCCGTTGATTAGTTTCATAAAGCTCAAGTCCTGATACAAGATGTCTTTATTTTCGAAGCAATGCAACTGAGTTCGATGTTTTTGAGGAAAATTCGAATTCTGTGCTGTGTACGGCTGCAAGATAAATAACAAGTGAAGTGGAATTCAACATTTCATCTCATCGCAGTGTTAAACAACACAACACGCATTGCTTGCTCAGCGCATATTGTTGTCAACTATGTTGTTGAAGCGTGAGTGAACTGAATCGCAAATTAGATAGTTTTTGTTTGAATGGATCTGCTACGTGCCGTTTGCGCGAATGTGCTCATTTTTAAATTGCGTAACGATGTGCATTACCTCACATAAGGTGCACTGAATGTCCCACATTGATCGGATGCAGAAACACGTATGTTCATTAAGCATCACGGAATATTTTCAAAATTGGTATCATTCATTTGTGGGCCAATCAGATTTGCAGCGAGGTGGAAATGATTCAGCTTGTTTCACATATTTGCGAGACTATGGCGTTGAAAGGACCAGGACATATCTTCCAAAGAAATCTGAAATTTGATAAACTGCTAAAGTCGGAAAGTCATAGAGGAAGCAGTGATGGAGTACGGATCGCTTCTCACGACTTAGCAGAGGAGGAAAAGTTGTTTGCAATGCGAAATTGAAAAACTTTGAGTAACGGCTTCGGTTCTCCACTGATGTTTGTCTACACGTGACATCGCCCATCACTTATAATGGTGAAATGAATGTAGATATTAAAGATGTCATGGCATCGAAAACTCCTCTCGTTCATGTTATTTTTTCCTTGTGATTCATTGTCCAGTTTTGCGCTTTTCAGAGACATGGCTAGATGAAAATCATATGAGGGGGAGGGAAATGCATCATCTGAAAAATTGGAAACTGGGCAAGATAATGAAAGACTGCAGAAAATTAAGCAATTTCGCCATCTCCAATGAATATTACTGAATAGAACTGTCTCGACAATATCCACGGCTTTGGTGGACATTGCGGCAATACCGAACCTACTTTTTCGTTGAGGAATAATTCGAAAATAGTTTTAGCTGCTAAAATTCTGTGCTAAGAGCTACGTGCTGAACCTCATTTGAAAATAGAAATCTTTCAAATATGGCGCTTGCCGTTGTGCAAACAAAACGCAACTAATATGCACGTGTTTGGCTAATTCTTCATCAGCACATGAGTCTACTGTTAAGAAACATATTCCACATTGGTTTGCAGTGTCAAGTGTCCATATTATTTATAAGACTCATTGCAAAGATAATGACAATAGTCATATTGGCCTTTGCAGCATTGTAGTATTGGTGAAATATGACAGCATCGGCTATAACGGCAGTAATTGGTAACAACGTTCGAACGTGTTTTCCTATGAGTGAGAAATTTTAAAAGCGCGCGATTTTTGTGGTGGAGATTTCGGAAGTTGTTTGATGGTTGAAAGTGATAGAACATCGTTTAACAAGGGCAGGCGCAGAAGGTCTGGACGAAGCGAAAAGAATACATATGCCGAAATGTTTGTGGAATTACAGAGTTTTTTCTCCAACGTGAGTCATGAGTCATACAAGCGTTTTTTCTCCAACGTGAGTCATGAGTCATACAAGCGAAGTGAGTCATTTTATTTGAAAAGTTTACAGATACCATTTTAGGAAACTGCGATAAGAACTGACCAGTAATTTTTCCATATTCTTTCAGCATATATTTAAATTCAACAGATATTTACTAGTAAAAAATGTTAGGTGCACTATACGAATCATTTTCGCAAAGAGGACTGAAATTTTCAGGTGAATGAAGCGAATCATCCAAAAATCACTCCGCTTTCAGAAAGAAGGCAATAAATTTTTGAACATGGTGCGAGTGAAACACGAATCAGTACGTGTGTAGGAGTAAAAAATCCTATAGAGAAAATGAGGAAATATGAAATTGTTTGACGCAAAATTTGAAAAGCGGCAACATTTGCTAACACAATTTATGAAATGCGTGATCACCTTGTGAAAATTTATATGTCATGGTGGCCTAAATGCAGATTTCGTAGTAATCTCAGAGGCTGTCTACATTTTCCACATTTTTTCAAGCCATATCTCATTTCTGCTTCTCTCCTTAAATTATACCAATTCATAGGCAGTTCCACTTGTTGATGCTTTGAAATGAGTGTGGCAAAGTTCTGATGTGCTTTCCGCTTTATACGCGTAGTTGAGATTGAAAATCGCTGCCGCATTCACCGGCGCTCGGTTGCAGTAGCAGACTCAATGACGGGAAGTAAAATTTTCTAAGTGTGTTGTAGAGGTGGCTCAAAGAAATGTCACAAATCATGCTTCCAAGGTACAACGAAATCTAAAAACACACCTTAGCAGGCATAGTCACGCAGAAGAAGGTACTGTTTTTGACTATACCAAGCAGCGGTCAATCAGAGTGTCTCAATTATGGTCGAATTTCACAGATGGAGGCTGTTGGAGCATAAAGGTACGTTAAAAATGTTTTTCTTTGTGAGACAAAATTTTTTCGACGCGCATCCAGAAATTCTCCGACGTGTTCACACTTTCGCGATATCTTACGCCTAGGAAAAACATGAGAATAGATGTTCGTACTCGAATGACTTTCCCTAGAAGTGCTTAAACAATCGCCAAAAAATGTTTTAGAGCAACTGATGCCAAAGATGGGCCCGTGCGAAAAGATCTAAATATTACAATCGCGCGTTTGTGCCTATTCGATCAAAGGTGATTTTGAGTGAGTTCCCTCGACATGTATTAAAGTGCAAAGTGCCCTCCCATTTCTCACGGCTAGTTCTATGGTTAAAAAATAATAGGATGATTACTTACGTCAACTGCACAGGTGGTTTGTTATAAGCATTCAGAGTTCAATGCGTCGTTTGTACGTGGCATATACACCATCACGTTCCCGGGAACAAATTTCACCATTAGCGTCTATTTTATTTAGCCCATTTGCAAGTGATCTACATTTCCTATAAAATAGCAGTCATTTTCGTGTCTGGAAAGAACGCTTATCACAATAACACGTCATTAACGCAATCGCACTCTTGCAGAGTAAACGTCATGAGGTGCAACCCCTTAATGATTGTTTTAGATGTATGAATTGACAGATATTTCTCTGCATCGCTTTTGTGCACAGGATTGGACTGTTTAAACAAATCTTGCCCTTAGGAACAAGTAGGCTTGATATAAGACCGACTTCACGAGAGAAGGACCACTTTGAAGATGAATTCCACTTTGAAGGGTTCCCAGGGAATAAGAAGTGCCTGCCAAGGCAATATACGTGCTTGGGCCGTCGTAATTACTAGATCGGCTGTGAAGATGACCGTCAAACTTATGGGGGTATCGAAAATTGCAAACAGCATGAATGGAAAAGCCTTATGAGCGTTTCTGAAAACGAAAAGCGTCTGTTATTGAGAATGAGACAATCAGTTGTCCTTTGTAACATTCTGAGCAACATTTCGCTCAGATGTACCCGATTTCAAAGGAGTTTAATTCAGTTCCGTTGAAAACTGTTCTTCCAAGCTCCCTGATAGGTGGTATTACGTGGGGATGCTTTATGTTCCACGTATGACACACCTCTGAAACATGGGCATCACTTTTTCAGTTAAACGGAAACGGTATTTTTAAAGAAGCACTCTGAATTAGCGTGATGGTGTAGGTCGGGTATAAGCAACTGTATGTTTTTTGAAACAAATCAATAACCAAATATTTTCCCTGAAAACTCTACGGTCAGCTGTTTAGACTCCTCTGACTTCGTCATGCTTTACGAATTCTGCCACCTTTGCCTGCTCTTTGTGCACAATTAAAGTACGATTCAGTTCGATTGTTTATTCGCAGAAAGCTATCGAGACTCTTCCTACATTTCAATTTGAATGTTTTACGGACGAGCGACAACAAACATAAGTGTATGGGTAAGTTTCACCAGCGATAGCATACAAGCTATCGGTGAAAAGAATTATACGAACAACTGAAAGAGGATCTGTAATCTGTCTCTATCACTGTATAGATAATCGCCGACTAAGGAGTCTCCAAACTAGATTTATGGGGACGTGAAGATTTGAAAACAATTATCGCACTACGACTGACGCTACTACAGAATAAAGTAATGAATAATGCACATTAGACACTGGATTTGTCCAACCTTAGTGCAGTTCCATTATCATAGCTAAACACTTAAACACTCATTGGGCTGAGCGACAAGCGCAAACGAAGCATAAATAACAACGAATATTTCGCCAAAACTCTTATCTCCCCACAGTCTGTGGAAGAAAGATAGGAGATCTGACGAAATATCGACTGAGATTAAACAATGAATACTGAAGCCTAGGAGCGAACGCACTGAATGAAGGCATCAGTCAAAGGTACACACTACAATGAAAAGCTGCTCAGTTGTAGTGACTCCTATAATTACTTCAGTCAATCGTCGAACGTCTCTCTCTTTAAATGGTATAGGCTGAAGTAGCACAGCCGTTGCATGACTGGGTGTTGAGCAGTCTTCCATTGCACTCTTGAAAATAGCATGCTTTAAAATAAAAATTTTTTCCTTGTGCTGGTTGGGAGAACTCTTCTCAAAATTATGAACAAGTTCGCTTTGTTACGTGAAACAAGAATTTATTAGGAAATAGAGGAGCCCTATCAGTCATATTTTAATCAATGCGTGCACCAGATAGAAGCTGAATTTAGAATCCAAAGACAATTCTTTTGAACAATTTTCAGAAATCATCAATAACATGGTTATTCATAAGCGAATAATAACGAAGAACTTTGTAAGTGATCTTTAATCTGGCCGATGTGAGTGGAAATTTCGAGTGAATCATGCCTTCAGCTTCAAGTAAGCACAAAATTAAAGCTGTTTAGTCAGTGATCAACTTTCATTTATTGCATATGACCTTCAAAGACTAGAAGAACACTTATCGGTGGTGGGTAGCAAGTGACAAGCAAGTCCGCACTTTTCATTCCCTCAGTGATGTTCATTTCACTGGTCGCTAGTAGCAGCAGCTAACATTTACTGACGAATTATGGAATTTAGGCTAATAGGAGGGTCCTCAAGAGGTGGATGAATTCGGCAACCCGATCAAACACGTAACGATTATGTACTCCAAGTTATGTTTGTGTGTTTGATGTGCGACCTCGATAAACGGATCGCAAATGCATCTCTTGATCTTGTACGGTTTTGTACTATGTAATAATTGGATTTTCGGCATATAGTTTCTATGATCCAAGTTCCGTTAAAGTAGAAGGGAGCTGGAAACCGAAAAAAAAAATCGATAACGTGGATTACGTTGAATACTCATCTCACTTCTCATTAGCATGTATCTCTCGATTCAACGGTTTTACTTCACTGAGATTTACGTGATATGAAAATCGCACATATTCAGTCACTAACCAAAACACGGTTACGTCATAGAATGAATGAGGTTGTTGTGCACAAACTAAAATTAAACAGCAGTGCAAATTTTTAATTCAAAGATCGACGGTGAACTCAATTGCAGATGAAATAAAGTTGGCGAACAGTGTTTTTGTTCCTTTTCGCTCTGTTAAGTTTACGCTGATTGCTAGCTTCCATTTGTAAGTTTCATAGTTTTTTTTAAACCAATAATATGGGTGTGGCGCTGGATTCGAAAAGCAATATAGTAATTATATGAAATAGGTTTACGATATGCGCTACTGATGCTTATTTGTTGATGACGATGATGAAGAAAACTTCAAAAAGTGAACACAGTGACGACTTTTTGAATGATTCACCCTGGCTATCGTTGCTGCGTTAAAGAGCAGTGTCGTACACGTAGACTTTGCTAGTCGACCACACAGGAGGCGAACTGAAGTATAACGCGCTTAAGTACATGGTTTTTGATACACTTGAGTTACAAAACAAGAAAAGACGAGTGAAATGAGAAATGTAGAGCCTGAAATGAAAGGTGACTAAAAGTGCGTAATGGCCGAAATGAAAAGAATGTTGCGAATTCAATTCCTAATGTCTATGACATTTCATCAACTATTCATGAGCAACGGAGAGCTGAGGATTACAACTATAAACCACAAACATTTTTTTCCAAGGTTTAGAATAAGCTGCTTCATATTCTATATTTTTAGGAAGATTCTGGCATCCAGTCATTTACAAAAAAGATAAAAAAAAAAGGAAATTAAGCGTTTAAGACCACATTTTTCTCAAAAAGACCACACAAATGCCCCAGCATGACGACATTCTGCGCTTAAGCAACTGGTTTCTACCATCTGCTTTGCAACGTGGACTTTGCCGCGTCCTTGCAAGAAACTAGTCTCAATTTACTTTTCATTTTCATAGCCATTTTCTGGAATTGCGAGGCCATAACTGATTAGCCCAATGAAAATGTGAGGAAGACGAATTTTTCTGTCCTCAGAAGCGAGCCCTTAAAGAACGTCAAAGTATAAATAGAGCAACAATTTTTGAATTCGTTTTATAAGAAAATCTAGCCATTGCAGTGTTATGGTGTAATATTTTATTCAATATCACCGTCGTAACGCTGCTAAAGTACGGCGCAAGTGGCACTTGTTTTCGTCAAATCGCCACCATACTACAAGATTTCTAGACTGGATGTCCTCTTAGTGAATTTAATGGCGCACTTCGTTGGAGTGGTACTGCTCGCTGGAGGTACACTTTCACTGCTCACCTATTTCGCATTATCTCACCACAATGCACAAACAACGTACTGGACTGAAATCTCGGGTTTATAAAAGCACCAACGATTAGTGCATGTCCATTTTAAGTAACCCAGGAACATTTCCATATTTCCAAAGAATTGCCTACGTTATGAAAGCGAAAAAAAGACAAAACAGCGGATCAGATAGAGCATCCTTCAAACCGTTTTCTCCGTCTACTAATTAGCTGTTTTTGACAAATGCCCATTTGCTTTCAAAGAAGTGAGCGTTCACTAATTCTCATTAATTCCTCAAAATAAACTGCAAATTATCAAACAGTTTGAATTAATTCATTGTCATCGACATATGTTCATTGGAGGAAGAACAGATGCAACTAGAGGAAAGCTTCTTAAGAAAACTCAAAAAAAAAAAACGACAAAATCTTGTTTATTGAATGTTAAAAAAACGCTGTTTCATTAAAAAACTCCCACAGTGTCGTTTCGAAGTCAACGAACTTGAGCGATGAAGATCAGTTGGTCGCCAATGCCACGGCATTAAGAATTTAGTTCTTTTACTATAAGAAAAAAGATAGTAATTGCGCTAATTGAGTATGAAATACAACACACTACTCGCGTGGCGCTTACTAGGATAGGTTATATGCCTAACTCGTAATTACATTGCTATTTCGGTTTGGCAGAGAATCAGAGGTATGCTCCGTTTTATTGCCGAGCCGGCGACCAATAACCGATCTTATTTCAGCGCAATGCTATTACGTTGTTGATAGCCTAATTCTAATATTATAGCAACGAGTTTCGAGGGGAAAAGTTTAATCACTAAGATATGAGCAACCCCTGTTTTAGCACTCAAGTTTTTGCAATTTCAAAAACTAATGGAGCATTAATGAGGTCAAACAAGCTGAACAACGAAACAGTTCGACAGCTAGTTTACATACGACGAGGAAAAATAAAGCCGCACATAGTTTTTTTCGACATTCTATTTGATTGCGTATTTCACCATTGGAGTTCACTAATAAATTAAGTTAAAGATTTCCGTAATTTCGATTTATCATTTCGACCTATCGACAAGTGAAACTGAAGTCGAAGAGATCTGATCTGGTTGTTCTGAAATGGTCACAAGATTGTGGTGCTGAAAACGTATGGCGCTGAACCAGAAGATAAATAGAAGATGTTTCTTCATTTTTCACAAATTCTTAGTGGAAGTGAACGACGTTGCGCATCTTTTAACAGACGGGGGAGAGTGAAAAAAAGACTGGATATTTCTGACTTAAAAATAGTGTTGCACCGACATGATAAGTGACAAAATGCGTTCATTCTCATTAATTCTTTATAGGGTTGCGGATCAGAACACCAGGCACACCAGTACGCCATTTAAGACGGCAAGGAAATATGGGAAATGAGGAAGCATGCGATAATCAGAATTGGCTGAATACAATGTTGGAACCAGCAACGCAAGGGGCAGTAACATTAGCACAAACTTCCTTTGAGTGCGAAAGCATGACAGGTGAGCAGAAACAAAGCGCATGTTTACGTCCGTCTTATCTCTACAATAAACAGCATTATATATTCAAAAATCGACCGTTAGTGGGTCAAATCTGCAAAAGATTCGGTTTCCTCAAACGAAAATAGCAGTAAAATTTAGCAGTTTGATTGCATTTATCGAAACGACGAAGACAAATTCTCTTATGTTCGAAGAAATTTATAAAGAGGGTGGTTTTATGCGTATGTGATAATTCAAACTAAATTTCTATAACTCAAGCCAAACTTCAAATTCTCCGCATGATATGCAAATGTGAAGCATGGCATTTAAGTCTTACTGTTCGCACCTTATGAGAGAATGAAAAGATTAGAAATGCACTGGAGTGAAATTAATAAAACTGTTTGAAGAGATGACCGTCTTTCAAGGGAAATTACAACTGTCTCCTCAGTTTTTACGGATTTCTTTAATCATTTATGCACAGATGAGAAAAACGTGCGTATAAATTCGATTTAACTTGTTTCGACTGAAAACAGCTGGAGTTTTATCGAATTCCACACCGCAGCTAATCATATCTAGTTGTATGAAAACTTCCTCCGTGGATTTTCTTCCATAATTGCGTCAATTCCGGATTTTTAGAAGATGAAAATTCCATAGATACTCTCTCAAAAGGGGGGAGAATTTTCCTTGACAGAAGTCTTCATAAGCCAGCTAGTAATTTTTATAAGTAATATGAGCTTTCTACTGCTTAATTTGTTGCTCGTCCATATATATGCATAAAGTTATCCAAACATTTTCACATTTTATTTCATTCTATTATCAATTCTAATTCAAGACATTGCTGTACTCTTACCTCCTCCGTCACTTCCCTTAGTACTCGTCCCCCTCCCCCTCCCCCTCCCTTACAAGGATTTATTTCCACGTTCTCTCTTCCTTCATGTTTTTCTCTCCCTCTCTTTCTCTCGTCCTCGTTCTCAGCGCAATAATTGCGATATTGACGATGCTGCTGCGTTCTTTGAGCAGCTAAATGCAGCAGTACCATAATAAAGCAATGAAATCAAATTTGCTCCCAAGTAGATCATTTCTGCCTTCTACATAAAGCTACAATTCGATTTTTTTTGTTCCGCCTTTCCAGTTACTTTTGACGTGTGCGCGTTTATGCGTATCTGTGTGTATTCTTGGCATTCGTTTTCTGAGTACATGTAGCTTTTTTGTACGGTGACGTTTCGAGAGGATTTTAAACTGGTCCCGTTGAGGTATTATTGGACAGCGAGGTGCCTCTCATAACTTTATGCCTATGATTTGGCTGTACGCTCACGATGAGTACAAGAGTTACGTTTTCAAATTATCCAGATAAACCTGAGTAGCTCAATAGGGAAAGTCAGATATATTCGGTTTTCAAGTGGAAAGAGTGTAGAAAAGGCGAACGTTGCGAGGATCTAATCCCATGTTTTAGAAGAGGGTAGAGATAGAGTTTAGTTGTTCTAAGCAAAGCGGGACCGAGTCTAGGCTTACTGGTGTCGTAGAAACGGGCCCGGGTAGCACAGCGTTCCTAAAAGCGCTGCTTCCCAGCAGTCGGTTTAAATACAGTTTGAGTTCGAAAGAGAGATTTACAGTTTAAGTTCGAAAGAGAGAGTGTTGGATGGAAGGAGAGTGATGGCAGATACCCAAGAAAATTTTGAAAAATGAGGTTCGAGAGCGCGTTCCCATGCATCCATCTCATTTTCCCCTCTGAAGAGACAAATTAATGCGTTCATCACCATCGGTAGGTTCTAGGCGATTATCGTAAACACATAACGTTCTTCGACTTTTTCATTTTGTCTCAATTAATTTGGGGTGTTTTAGAGTGCTTCGACAGAAGATCCACCTACTTGCGCGTACACCGTTTCGAATGTAGACTGAGAGATTGAGGGAACTCTCGGTGCTGCAAGTATTTTAGCGCTGTTATGTTGTGTGTGTTTCTTAAATATTCATACTTTCTTATTATCTGTTTGTAGTCAATGATTTGTGTATGATAGTGGTGAACGTTAGCTTACGAAGCCAGTGGTGAGTCGTGAGTTCTCCTTATTATAGCCAGTGACGCTCATTATAGATTAGATTTTGATGCAGTTGGCGAAGTGACCACCAGAACGCCTTGTATATGATTCCCTTAAAATGGTGCATTTGTTCCGGAGATTTCTGCAAATAAGTAAACTGAGTGCGCCATTCGAGCTATGAGAGTCTCCAGATGCTCGTCGAATTAGTCATAAATATGGCTTCTTAATCGATTCGATAGTTGAGAAAGTTTTTAGTGCGCTTTCTTTGACGTTACAGTCCGAAAAATTTCAGAGCACTTTACTTGAAGCAATAAAAACATTGAATGCTGCCCCGAATCAAAGCTGCTTTTTCCTCTCTCCAGCATTTCCTAAGAAGTTTTCGTTATTTTAGACCGTCGCAGGATCCACGTACAATCTCCTTCCTAAAATAAACGTGATTTTAAAGCTTTCATTATAATCTGATCAAATTCGATTAGTTTTCATGAAAAAGACACACGACAATGAAAAAAGATGACCGCTTAAGTGGTTCTGCATTAAGACCTAAATGTCATTTTATGCAGAATTTCCCGCAGTAACCCGCTAGTTATGGAACAACTCTACAATACAGCGACAAAAGTGACTCAATGTTTGTTGTGAGTTATTGAATCAGTAAGCAATAAGCAACTGTGCGCCACTGGGGTAATATGCAGCAATAACAATGCTAACAACAAGCATAAGCCAGCATTATTACCGGCAACAAGGTGCGTTACCGAGAAATTCTTTTCTTCAGGATGATGGCAGTTTTTATGGACTCAGTGTGGCAAGATTCTTTTGCGGCACAGTACTCAGCACAACTAAGTGGCCAGATATGATATAAAGCCGTTAGCTAGACGCTTTCTTTCACAGAATAGACGTTGAGTGATCGAAGTTGCTGCGAGAGTGAGTGGCTTCAATTTAAAATGCATGCACTAATCAACGTGAACCTCTGTTGCAAATAGGCATGCTTGGGGGAAGTCTTAAGCGTTTCTGTTATTAAGTCCGCTTGACCCATTTAATTTCATTTCTACTTAAGAGCAACAGAAAACGCTTGTGCAGTATGGAGTGATACTGGGATTTGCGACCGAAGCTTAGTGGGCAAGCTTCCCTCACTAACAACGACGATTTTCTCGACGCTTTGAAAACAAAATTATTTTCATGCTTCCCTGCAAACAGTTAGTTGTTTTTTCTCCTCAAGACGACTACACAGATCAGCATATCGTTCATACATTGACGCTCATCAGGCTCATGTTAAACGGAAACAAATTTGAGTGGAAAGAAAGATAAAAGCTACGGGAGACAGGGAGAGAAAGTCAGGGAGGGTGAGAACACGTCAGGAAATTAAGTTCCACGATACTCGCAAGGTACTTTACCAAAAAAAAAGCTATTAAAATGAATTGAGTGGAATCGAAGGGAAGGTTTACTGCTGGAATCCCGTGTCACGATTTTGAGCGATTCCTTATTGCTTTCCTCATTTCGCTGCACCTGCTCTAATCTGCAAGTCAGGCATGAAGATATGCCCATCTGTCGCAAGATAGCGCCGTCTCGTAGTCGTAAAAACTGGTTAAAGCTTTCCGTTTCAGCCAGCTATAACATGTTTAATCTGTAATGTTCGCATCAATCAGCGGAACTGCATAGAGAGTATATGCGATTCGAAATCAACAGTGACCACCAAGATCATCATCTGAAGACCCAAATGATGGAAATTAAGCCACTCATATCACCTAGAAATCGATGTTAACTTCGTTTGGCATGCAGATGGAAAGAGAAAAAACGTTGCATAAATATTTATAGAGTTTTGGTCAAGAAGTGATTGATTTGTCGTCCATTATGGAGCAAAAAAATGCGCTGTTTTCGCAGATATAATTAGGTTTTCTTCGTTCGCCGCAAAGAAATAAACCATGACGGCAAGTGAGCATACATTTTCAACAACCGCACTTGCATCAAAATGACAAAGGAAATGAAAGTGTGAAACAGCGCTATCTAACGCGATGCTGAAAACAGGCAAATTGGCTTTCCACCCGTTGCGCTTTGAGCACTAAGCTTCGTAACGAGGCAACTTTGAAGTCGTAAACAAAACGTTACTCAAGGGAGAGCCGCTGTGGCATTTGACTCAAATTTCATACTCAAGTGTTTTATTTCTAACATTCTCACGCCTGACATGGATTCCAGCTTGTGCAGACGAGTCGAACCTTATGATCATTTCCGGCATACTTCTTATGCAAAAATTGATTGGTCACATAGAAACTATACTTGTATTATGATACCGGCCGAGACATATTCATACTCGTTGAAACATACTACACCCTGCAATGATTAACTGTAGCACAGCGTAGGATGGTTTTCTGCAAGGACGCATAATGTAGTAATGAAATAGGTCTTAAAGCGAGGAAATATGCTTGTTATAGGTGCGCCGTGAGAGAAACAGGTATAGCTCGACATGCCACGTTTTAATGATAGGTCTGAGCTATTCTCGGAAATGCATTTAGGTTAGGAAATTACTAATTGGCACGATGAAAAAATCACCAAAAACTCTTTTAAAATGACATTTTCGCATAAATTAACCTACACCAATAAATGATAAGCGTATGCATACACCCTGCATCCATATGTCGCGATTATTAGCAACAGCGAACGAAGTAGGGCTGGCATATTTTTCTAAGCGGCTGTGGACAAATTTATGAACGTTTAACATAAGAGGATTTATAAAAGCTAAATGCTCCCTGTTATAGGGACGCTCGATAGGTTGGAGTCTCTTTCTATTAAAAAAACCCCCAGATATCATAATTGTAATTATAGAATTACGTTTGATGAAATTCAGAGAATAAGGTAAGCCAAAAAAATTTGTACCACTCGATTGTCTCAGAATGTTCTCGGCTCTTTTAGCTTAACAGCAGCATCTACTCAGGAAATAACCACTTCAATAAGCCTTGTGAATTTCCTCTCCATTTCCCTTTCACCAAAGAGAACCCTCAATTTTTTTTACATTTTCGTTTCCTGCGACGGATTACGCAAGAAAACATCTCTGGTTTTATCTGCATCGCCTTTACTCTTTATACAAGTTTGCATTCAACTCATAAGTGACAAAACTTGGGACGATAAAATTCTGCTGCTGCATTCTACAGCAGTGACAATCCCTTTTTGTAATTCTGTTCAAGTTATTCGCGTTCTGTACGCAAGAAGTTGCAATGAAAATTAATACTCAGATGTGTTTCTTATCGGTCGAGCGCAACACATCATCAGAATTTTTGAGCCAACAGTTAGTTGGCCTTACGGGAAAGCGCATCATTGCTAATCCCGATGTTGCATTCCTATGTTAATCAGCTGAGTAAGGTGGTGATCGAAAAGGTGATCAACATATGTCGTGCTAGGGTTTAGTGCACTCTTTTAACCTTACTTTGGCGATTTCTTCCACAAGTTCCAAACTTTTATTGCAGCATTTCAAGCAAGTACCTTTGCACGGTGACCACAACAGCGATGCTGCATCAGGAGATTGTTTTCGTTATAACGGAAAGGTTAGCGTCAAACAGGCTTCCATATTTTAGTATACGGAAGCTTGTTTGACTAACCTTTCGGTCACTCTCCTCAAGTAGAGGAGTGCTGAACATGAACACTACTCTAGCTAAATGTTTGTGTGCATTTCGTAGTCGATATCCTTTTGCCTCAGCTTAGGAGTATTTTAACTTGTTATGATGGGAAGATTGTTTTCGCCAAATGTGACTGTGAATTTCACCTGCTCACGTTCTAGTACCATTCAAGGCTATCGACGATACGAATGCTTTGATAAATAGTGGGACATGCAAGACGTGGTCCTGACACTTGTTGCATCGAAAAATGTTGTGGGCAATGCTGGTGCGAACTGGCTGACTGTTGATGCCAGTCTTATCAATCTTCTGTCGGCGTTATATTCGGGTCTTTTTTCATGTGCTGAATGTAAGAAATCTTTACCTTTGTGAAGGTGCATCTTAACTCATATATAAAATGTGGAAAGTAGTGTCCAAACTTGTAACATTAGAGGCCGAAAAATTGTTGAAATCGGTCTCATCGTATTGCCATTTATTTCGTGAAGGAACTTTTAAATGAGGCAGAAGTGGACTGAAACTAGTAGAGGTACTTAGTGAAGCACTTCTTCAACGGGAGAAGGCTAATTTGCTTCAATTTCGTTCGTAAGCAAAAAATGCAGCTGGATACCACCTCATTGTGACCCAATTGCTGCACTAACTAATTATGCGTTGTTCAGAAAACAGCTTTTGTCTCCATCTGCTCTTGTGTCACCCTTTCATCGATAGCAGTTGAGCGAAAGTAAAACTCAGCTTCTACAGGGCTGCTTTGTCGTCCTTCAGAAATAACACATAGGAACAAACAGATAGTCTTCAGAAAGTGAGGGCCAGTAATCCTGAACGTTTTTAATTTGTTTTCGAATTTTATGATCATCGCCGTCGACCGCTTTTCTTAGATGTGAACCTGCTGTTCATTCCAGAGGAAAGGAGAGGTCATAATAGGATTTGTTATTTTAGAACTATTCTCGTGATAATTTCTTTCCTTTGCTGCAAACGCTGAAAACACCTACTTTTAAAGCACAGCGTATGCCAACACAATTTTTTCTTTGCTTTAGAGTGTTGCCCGGGTTAGATATGCCTAACCCGGGCAATAAGAATGGCATTCCTACTAACCCCTAACGAAAAGATGGCACGAGATTGGGTTGGAGATTATGGGTCAAGAAAAAACCTATTTTCCCCAAAATCTTCCTAAGTCTAGCCTTTTCCATACATAAACACCAAGGTTTTCTATTCAAATGACTTCAGTTATTTACAGCAAGCCTAGAGCTATTCAATCGGTCCGAAATGAAATACCGTGATTTTGTTCGTATTCTGAGCCTATCTTGAAAGAAATATCGCTTAGTGAAACCAAAGTGCGAACCATAGAGCTTTGCCGAAGTTGGTTTCATTTTTTTCTGCTGAACGCAGCAGCTTCTTGTCACCGCATCAATAAGTCAGGGAAGGCATGCAAATTTCGCCCGTCTCTTGTATCGTCCTTAACTGTAGTTTTAAGTTGTTGGATTCCATAGAATAAGCATTGAAAAAGAACAGAATAGGCACTGAAATAGGATACAACAGAGCTCGCTTCAAGTTCATCCTTTAAAATATTCTCGTCTCATGTCGATGCCGTCCCAATATATATGCCTCGCAATACACACGATATTTTCATGACAGAACGGCACTTTGCGACCAAAAAAGTGAGAACAAGTCAACATGGAATTAAGAAACCTTGTGACAATTTCAAGCAGCACAGTGGACTTAAATGAATTCATAATGGACGAAAGCAATAACCCTGATCTTTGGTGATGCTAAGAATTGTTGCCGCAACTATGTGTGAAATTAGATCATATCCCATCCATTGAATTTACGATTGACAGCATGAGTGACAGCATCCCTCTCAGTTAATGAGGGCAACATTTAAAGGTTTCCGCGATAGTTTCAGAGTTAGAAGTAGTCGAAAGCAATCTTTGTCATTTCTTTAAGCAATCTTTTTTGCAATTCTTGGCGAAAAGAACTGGTGAGTGATGGAAATGAGGCCGATTTTTCTTGAAAGAAAGATCTTCAATCGCCCATTTATTTCCGGTGACTGATTTTCTCTCAAAATATTTCTATATTTCTGGCATACTGATGTGTGCAAATAGCCGTAAGTATATTATTAGACCTTCATTTCGCCAATTATATCTAGCGCGCAAGAAGCGCCGTGCAGAACAGTGAGGAATTGCAATTAACGGCGATTTTTGCAAAGAGTGTCAGCAAGCCTTATATCCAATTATATTCATGGAAAAGCTGGAAAGGGTCATGTGGCGGAAGGCGCTGGGGAGAAGAGCGATTATGATCATTGCCGCTTGACGTGCGAAGCTTCCCGACGAAGAGACACATAGATGGATGCACCGAGCTCACAAAATCAGCCAAGCACATCAAAACGAAAAAAATATACAAATTCAGCTTGTTATTCTCCTCACAAGAGCACATCATTCCTCTATTGTCATATCTATGCCGTCCGCATATCCACATCTACAAAACATTCCAAGCACTCAGAGCAGTTTGTGTTTAATCAAACATCAGCTTCTGAGTCCCACAACAAGTCAATAAAGTCAGTTAAAGCGCATAGGGAAACGTGCTCACTCACCAACGCGTTCAAGCAACGCGGAGTATTCAAAACAGGAAAAGGAATAACAAAGAAAAAACTGAAGACGGGAATTCGTTCTTTTTTTGGGGGGAGGAGGGAAGTAAAGTTTCCTTTTCATAAGCAAAACACAGACCGTCCGAAATATGTGACCAAAAAAGGAAGGAGTGAAGCAGGCGACCACGATGATCAAAAATCTGCACTAAGAACATCTGCTTACAGACTTTTCAAAGATCGAAATGCGTTGGGCGACTAGTGAACGTTAGGGAAATAGCTGCTGAGGCGACAACAGTGAGAGGTTTATTCCACAGTTTTAGGAGAGGAAGAGGAAAGTAATTATAGAATGTATTTCAAGTTGAAACTCATTGAAGCAATCGAAAACTATGTGCTTGTGATAAATCAAACCGGTCAGGTCAAGGGAGCATTTAAACAGAAGAATTATCAAAGTAGCAGTTAAAATTCCCAAACGCCATTCAAGTTTGATGTTCAAGCCTCACGAAGCGAGGCAGTCCACCTGCAGCTTGGGAGCCGCAATTCTTGTTATCGTAAGTTTGTTGGAGAAACACTGGGCCTACTTTTATCCCCGAGAACGATTCCAATCAAAATGACCTCAGAAGTGACTTGGGGAATGCCAGGATTCGGAAAGAATACTCTATTTTCTACAGCGAATTAGAAAATGCTTTCATGACTTCCTAAGATCTGTCCCCTCTTTGAATGTAACTTATTTGTGCAGGATTCAGCTACCTTCAAATTTTTAACCTAATTGGAAACACAGTGCAATTCATTACTAACGTCTGTCCGCGAAGAGGCAGGATTTTCCTAAATTATCATGAGAGACTCCCTCTGTTGTAATTTTACTGTCTTGAGACGGGGTCGTTCTGTTTAGGCGTTGAAGTAGTTTCCGATAAATTCGTAAAATTCAGCAAAAATTCGCGAAATTCACCAATTTTTTTTTATTTTAAACAGCATGATTTCGCCATCCCATAATTTCCGACTCTTAGGAAATTGCCGCATAATCGAAAATGCTCGATGCACAACATCGGAAATCTATATCCTGCAGCAATGGTTGACTCTACGCACCTTAGGATTTCTTTTTGGTCGCGAAAGCGTTCGCCATGAGATTTCGACTTTAAACCTCCGGTAAGTGGGTTCGTATCTATCCATGTGCAATGCACATGTTTGCTCCTAGCTGCGTTCTTTCCATCGCATAGCTGCATCCAGCTGATATTCGATCGTTTACACATCAGCAACCTGTTATTACAGCCAATGTGAAAGAACACGCTTCCGTGAAAGCATGTTGAGGTGTTCATCACAACCTCCGATTTCGTCTTGTTCCTCGTCAGAAGAACCATCCACTCCTAGGAGCTCGTGATTGAAGAGGAAATTTCCATCGAACGAGAACTCGCTCAGCATTAGCAGACAGAAAGAGGCTTTCACAATCCTACGTGTTATTGGATTTTTCTGTAGCGGATCTGTCGACGCACATAAGTCTGATGTCTGCATAGTCTATGAGATTAAACAGTCTCAGCAATTTCTAAGAATATGGGCTCAGAGGAATGATCTACAACACTCAATAACTTCCAAATAAACCTGGGCTGGTAGGCAACCAAGCGCACTCGCTCAAAACGGAATTTCAGCTGGAACCGACATATTTTAGAGTGTTGGTAGGTCACGAACAAAGGCATTTGATTGAAGCTAAAAATTATTCTATGCGTAAAGTGCAGTAAAAGAGGTAAACAAATTTCTTGCCCTAAAAATGATGGAAATCACAACTTTTAATTTAGGCGGCTAGAGAAAGGGTGGTTGCTTCTATCAAAACTGTGAGAGTAATGTCGTGGCCTCAGAGGTCATAAACGCAGGACGGTTGAGTTGGAAGACTTTGAGCCGTGGAGGTCCTTGCAAAAAAGTTCTAATACCACGTAACTGAATCAAGAAGAAGATGATACCATGACTCGGCCTTCTTAGGGGTTTTCCGTAACCTGCCGCCTTACAATCCCTGCTTGTGAAAATTTTGCCAAATCACGCTTCTAGAATAGACCTTGCAGGGGGCTGGAGAGCTCGCCATAATGATTGGGTACGTTTCTTGGCACTGGTGGCAGAAAAGCCCTTTGTCTTGATGGTTTCGTATGGGAGACACTATTACAACAAACTGTGACGCTGAACACGTGAATATACTCAGAGATAAATTTATTCGTTTTAGAAATCGGCACTGAGGAGATCCCATTCCAGGGATGAGTAGACCGGAAGACTGAGCAGGTAAAGGTATTTTGGAAAACAGTTTAAAATATGGTTTTGATTTCGTAAAAATCGATTCAGTGAGACCTATGATTAGTGAAGTGTTATTGCAGTTCAAATGCTAAACCCAACACATGTAGCTTGAGCTAATTTTACCAGTGAGCCTAGATAATTATTCCTAGAAAACCAGTTTCACATTCATTTGCCCTGAACAGTAGCGCAGCCTTTTCCTCGGATGCTTGCTGCATAGACGTATAGCCCTGCTCCTAGCAGTAGTATGGTTAATTGAGAAAAAGAGGGGCCACTTATCAGCATTCATTGTGATAATTGATAAAATCAATCAACTGGTCCACCCATCGGTGAATAACAATGCTTAGAGTGCATAAAGTAACAAAAAAAAAAAAAAAAATCAACGCTGAAAAATATCACTGCACACTTCCAAAACATCGGTCAGTGAGTGCTTAAAACATCGACCAAATTGGCATATATTCCTCAAGGTTATGCTGACACTAAGAGCCAAAAAGCCCCGCTAAATGATCCGGTACTTGGAAGAACAGTGCTTTGAAGGTGCAGCGTAGCTCCTGAAGCATCCTGCTT
The DNA here is from genome assembly GCA_037576465.1 of Parascaris univalens. Lineage (NCBI taxonomy): Eukaryota > Metazoa > Nematoda > Chromadorea > Rhabditida > Ascarididae > Parascaris > Parascaris univalens. The sequence continues at coordinate 69,028,861 of CM075173.1, read as the reverse complement.
ACACTGGGGACCAAAATTCAAACCACCAATTATGACAATATTTTTAGCTACTGGCAATGCGCTTCGATTTAAAAGAATTGTCGCCTCAAACCGAAAGTTCATTTCTCAGTAGTAACAAACGATTGCGCAGTGTTCAATGAATCAGGAATGTCCATCTATATGTAAAGGTCACGCAAATTGGCATAATTTCATACAAAAGGGAACGATTTAGATGCGCCAGTTCGTTTCATCATGGGTGGCCTAGTGTATGGTGATCTTGCGAACGATCAAATGAAGAGACAACTAACTCGGTTCTCATTTTTGGTGTAGTCAGAGACGTTTGTCGCAGCATCTATTCATTGTCCGTAAAACTCAAAGTCTAGGACGTTTATTACTCCAGTGTTAATCGAATTACTGGTTTATGCACAATTTTGCGATTCGTCTAGTTTTCTTCGCAGCCATACTCTCGGGCTCGAGTCACATCCATACCGAGCCAATTAATAACGAAATCACATTTACGTGCATAAAGAAATGAACTTTTTTAAACACATCCATGACGTGCATGATAGGGAGAACTGATGACAAAAGCTATGCAACCATCCAACCGGATCTTTGGGTCGTGCGCATTAGTTGGATAACAGAGTTTCCAGCGAGGTTCTGGTCGCTGTAAGTCCTTCAAATTGGATTTTCGAGTTTGCAGTAATCCTTATTGGAGAGCCTATAGGATAAGGTGCTGCTGAATCAGGCCTACTACGTTCATGGGCTTCAAAAGGTCCCATACCTTCAAGTTCTTCTGGCCCTCCTTAGGCAGCAGCACTCCATCCATGGTGGCCTTCAACGGTCTTCACTTCTTGCGTAACCTTGGATTCTGACGATAATAGAGCAGGCGTACTCCACCTGAAAATGAGAATTTTTAATTGGTTTTTACAGATAGAATTTCGGCCTCTAATGATTTCGCTGTATTTTTAAAAGTCGAATTCAGTATTAACGGAATGCCTTCAGCCACTAGTCGACTACTTAGAAATGCTTCCTTTTATTCGAGGCATTTCCCTCTTTATTTTTCCAGATGATAAGGAGAGTATTTTTCCCTCATATGATGAGTTTTTAATAGCGATTGATAACGGTTCTCAGGTTATGACGGAAACAGTTTCCGGTGTCTCATTTTGTGTCCCCTCGGCGTAGTTGTCAACCAGTTTTCAGTTCGTCCGACTATCCTCGTTCCAAATGCGATCTGATGAAATCAGCGATGCTGCCTCGCTACCACTTCTGCAAAGTCGATCGATATTCATAAGATGTGCAGGTTTCAGCTGAAATACGGCTTTAACTAAATACGCTTTGCAGGCTATAAATCTTCGGTTGGGCCCGAATGCTGCCAGTTGATGCCGCCCCATTTGTCGATAAGTTCGATTACCTCCACTGACCCTACTGTTGCAGGTCAACTGTTCTACCAAACTGCCGCTTTCGTCCGGTACAAGCCGCCGACGATACTTCTGGACGCGGACTCCAGGACTCCTGCACAAGTTCCTTTTCGCAGGAAACAAACACTTCGAGTGCAAACTCACAAGCCAGATGACATATATGTGGTGGACCAAGACACACCAGTTGGCTGCTGCGTCGAAACAGCTTAACACGCTTCGGAGAGGTGAGCTTAACGTTTCATCCGAATGGGTTAGCTCCTGCGATTTGCTGTTGTCGAGAATTGTACGTCAAGTGAATGATTCGGCTAACAGTGCAGATGAGATAGTTTCGCCACGAAAAAGTGCATTTTCGAAATCTCTAGGACATTTTCTGTTGTGTGCGGTAAGGGAATTAGTAGTGATAAACGAGCAGCTTTTTCCTTCCATGCTTTCTGTAGCTTCAAAGAGGAAATTGGGTTCGCATTTCGTTCGCCTTCCGAATTAAAAAGTATGAAATCTGAAAGCTTGAAAGTAACTGGCAAACAAAAAGCGATAAGAGGGAAAAGGGATAGAGGTGAAAGTTTATGGTTAGAGGAAGGCGAGCACCGATGGGAAAGTATATGAGATAAACCTGTGCTGTTATGAGTAAGAAGGCCGATTAAAAAGGCTATCTTCAAAGGAGTTGACGCTTTACTCTTTATATTTTTGGTTATTTTGTTCCAAAGTGCACTTTCAGGCAGACCCACCAAATTCTTGATCGAATCCCTCACTAACCTTATGCTGACCTTTTTAGTGGCTAGAGTGCGGCTACACTAAGTGCAAAACGTCAGTAAAGTAAGCTGTGATTTTCCCAGTTTCAGTTTCGCTACTGGAATTGTAGACCCTCTGTTCAAGATGCATGACTTTCGCAACTTCTTTTTAAAACGCTTGTCCAGACCATCATACGAACATGCACGGTACCCTTGGCATTCTTGCTGTGATCCTATGTGCAACCAAAACGCTGGACAGTTCTGTTTAGGGCTCTCTTTATTCGGCGAAGGTGTTGCAGTACCTCGTAGCTAGATGATCAGTAGCTGCAAACACTTTTTTGTACTTAGAAGCTGAAATGCTCGGCTACTTTGTTATGAACAGCAATAGGAGATTGGCAATAGAACAATCAAGGTTGAAAGAATATTGGACTCCCTTCGAGAAGGGCAATTCATGTTCCTTAATGTTTCATCTTAGCGGCCCGGGTCCCAAGAAGGTAAATGCAACCCTCTTGTTACGGAGGCATATCCCTCCCTTTGTCCGTTTTGCCGCTCATTGGATTCCAGCGTCCATAACACATTTTAAGGCTTCCTTTTCCCCCTATAAAATTAGGAAACGATCAGGGAGAAAGTTCAAAACGAACCGAACAACATTAACGACATAGTTAGCCTTTGAGACCCTTGAGAATAGTTAACTCTCACCTTTATGTATATCAAAGTTCAGCGTTTCCCATCATAGATTTCGTCCCTTCCTCAGTGCGCTCGTTTGCTGCTTCTCTCATTTTCAAGTCTCAGGCTGCATTTTCTTAGGATTTTGTTCATGTCGTCGGTTATCAGCTTTATGGACCACTATTGTGCTAAGTATGAACCCCTATTTGGTGGTTATTCTAATGAGCTTTCCCTTTCAAAAAGCTGATTTGTTGCAATTAACCGATTCGGATCTCAAAATCAAAGATGGTAGAATTTTGGGGAAAAAGTTGCATTTTTAGACTGACGTTTCATCGTTTAGTGAATGTGCGTATTATCGATTGCAGTGACGGCGAGCATTCTTGTTTCTTGCATAATGACGTGATTCCGAAGGAAGAAAAAAACTTGCAGAAATAGCATGAATGTCTTTCTGACATTTAATTTTCTTGCAAACCTTTTCAGACTTCGCGGTAATACTAGTAAGTGCGACACTTTTGTGTCGCTTATGACGTAATGGAGCACTAATTTCTATATATTCGTCGAATGGATCTCAGTGGGATGAGCTAGCTAGCTTTCGTTTGTGAAAGCTTCACTGACAATACTAAAGTCACCCTGAGCTCGTTCATTCGTCTTTCCATTCTTTGATGCACCAACAGCGTTCATGGCCTTCTTGCTGGGCGCAAATATCATGGCTGATTTTGTCTGTAGCTAAAATTTAAGTTTTGCATTAACACAGATGCTGCGCCCATGTTGGGAATCTTTTAAGCTGTTCGAATATTTGCTTTCTCCATGAAAAAGCAACCATGAACAGGATCAGGCAAAATCCATGATCTTTTAGCAGTTTTTTCACCTTCATAGGTGCTAGGAGAATATCAGACGGCCTTGAATGGATAGAAATATGATAGAGAGCTTTTTTTTGTTGATTATAATAGCAAACATGCCTACCAAACAGTTGTACTATATTCAACGTGTCACGATAACAGTGCGATAAAAGCATCAGCGATAGGTGGTGATAATTGATGAGAGAGGATTTCACAGGTAATCTGCATCATTTTACCGAATAGCAGTAGATTTTCAAGCGTTGTTTTGAAATGGTAATAAATTCGTAAATTGAAATGCTAATAGATTGAACGATCATCGTCGACTTCTCGAAGTCTGAGGTGAAATGCCTCTAATAGTGCGCAAGAAGGTAATGATTAGTATTTGCTAATAGATTGTATTAAATTCTTATATTGAACTTGTAATTTTCACTTCAGGCCTAGAGAGTGTTTCAAGATATTTGCATTTGAGCGAAAAAATTACATATCTGAGGGGTGGTGCTGCTGCCTCGTTTTGTTTGCTTTTCGTGTGGAGGAGGATCGCACGCAGAATGCCACTTCTAGTAGTAACGACAACAGAATTTCAAAGTGATACGAGCACAACAATAGCGAGTTTTCTCTCTTCAAACATTGAGGCAAAAACTGACGTCTGTTTTCTTTCGAAAATTCCTTTTTGCTCAGTATCGCAGCTCGTTCACCTTGTTCTTTTTCAAAGCAAAGCGAATAACATTTACAGTGTCGGGAAGTCTGAAAAAAGTTGGTACAGAGGTCTCCATGGCATGGACAAAAAGGTCTGAATGAGAAGTAGAAAACTATACAGTGAGATAAGTATGTGGATTTTAGACTTGTTCATATGTCTGCTTTCAATCACTGACGCGAAAATATTGCCTACACAAACAGGGCTTCCTTGATATTCGTTCAATCCGCTCTCAACTTGTTTGTTAACACAGTTTGTTATAACAGGTCCAGCTTTACTGTCACTGGAGAGGTTAACTGGGATTTTTCATTGTAAAAAGCGTCTCGTTGATATTTTGCGGCAGTTGTTGTCATCTGTCTCCTGGCATCAAAAGAGTACGTTATGTGCTAAAAGTGCGCTTCATTATTTCTCTCAATACTAGAAAGCGTTTTCGCAGGAGAGCATAATTGTGCCTGAGGTTGCTGTTTTGGAGTATTTCATGTGGGAACTGTTGACATAAAAGGTTTATGCATCGTCTTCTTGATCTATCCGTGCGATCTGTTCCTGCTGAGGCGGTTGTTGTGCAGCAGACAGCAGCATGGCTGTTGAGAAAGCTGATGGTCGCAGTTTGAGGTGTTGAAGATGAGATGAGAGACGCAATGATAGAAAAGTTTGTTTTATAATGAGCTTGTTTTACTTCATATCAGCAGTGATCAAATGACTTGATATGCAATTTAAGTAAGATTGTTTTTCAAATTTTTTAAGTTTGGGTGCACGGAATTTATGTCTTTTGTGATAGTAATTGGGTAACTCTTTTGGTTCTCATCTAGCATCTTTCCCAGAATTTCTGTGATCGATTCATTTCAAACAAATTTCATTTCCGGTTGCCTCCTGTTGATAAAAGCACTTAATATTACACGATTTGCTGCATGCAAAATTCCACCATCGTTCTATGAACATTTTCAGATCAAAACCAGGGGATGATATAAGACGAATTTCATGGGTTTTCCCAAATATTTATAATGACAGTCTCATTTCGCACGGGTTCTCGCTCAACTTTACCACACGTCATAAGGGAATCCTTGCATTGATGAGAGGACTGTTTGCATGACCTATTAGGCAACGCAATGGAGTTCGGCATTTCCCTCACAGTGACATTATTTTGTGATAGTTCAGCCTTCACTCGTCTTTTATGCCAAGCCTTTGAGGGATTTTCGGTTTTCGCATACGAACAATCTGAGTTTTTTGCCATAAATTATCAGCAATTACTTTTGATCAAGAACGACGGCGATACATCAGGTGATTGCTTAGGTTCAAACTTTGGAACCCTCTATGTGAAACTTTGAAAACTTAATATCATTATTTTCCTCGCTACTCTCATTCTGAAAGACTTATATTTTTTTCGGGATATATCGTTGAAATATATAAGCATTACATAAGACCAGTGTTCTTTCCTTGTCAGCGATTACAGATCAGGTGGTATTTGGTCAGTAATAAGAATGTTTTGCGGGAACAAACTGCTAGGCTTTCCCCCCCCCCCCCCCCCCCCCCCCCCCCCGCCCCCCGTGTAACTGTGGACAGTGATGACATTCGAAAGTATCTTCTATAAACAAATTAGTTATGCTAGAAGTTGCAGTGGAAATAATATAGATTAGCTGCATTGAACAACACTGGCCTGTTGACATTTCGTGATTGTTTGTGCAGGTTCACTTGCAATGAAGTGATTTCAGTGGCCGTAAGTAGCAACATTTTATTATGGCAACACTCTTCTCGGCTTCTCAGTTCAACTCATTTGCAAATAGAACAGATGGCCGTAAGGCGTTCGAACATTGAGCACTTCATTTCTTTACATCTCTCAGAAATTGAGGTTGCCTTGTGAAGGTCGCTCAACAAGCGTGTGCAGCTCTACAATGGCCTACAATCCTTTGCCGATCGACCAACTTACACAATGCGTTGTGCGCCGCCTCATCTTTGTCTTCTCCTTCGCCATCGTTCACGAAACGGTCGTTCGTTGTCACGCTGTCCCTTTTTTCGGCTATCAGCGCTCTCTTTAAAGGCACTGATCTGCAGTTTTTTTTTCAAAAACCATCCATTGTTTTAGACCACATATTGTATTAGTTCATCATACAGTGATTTTCATCAGTATCATTAGATACTGTTCTATTAGCATACATTGCTTTGTATTTTTGGAATTAAGGGAATCGCAAGTTGAATAAGACGGAGCATTTGCATTGATTTCTAAATGCAGAACTTGATCAGTTGGACTGTCGTTGATGGCGGTAATGTGAAATGCGCGTCAGCAGCAGTTTTCTATTTTTTACTGAAATTCATTTATCATATCTCACGGAACTTTTATTTCTTGGCAAACACTCAATTCCTCACATATAATGTAATAGAAAGAAAGGCATTGGAAATTGATCACTTCGATGTTTATAGTTGCAGCGTGGTCTGAAAAGATGGGCTCATTTCTTGCAGTAATGCTGAATGAAGCGCCAAATTCGTTGTTTAAGTGAGCGGGAGAAATGCCTTCGAAAATCAGCATTCCTAGGCGGTGGGTGAAGAGTGCATTGAGTGATTTGGCCGGCTCGTTCCTTTGGCGGCCGATTCCTCAAGGCGTTTCGATCTAAACCTCCGAAAAAAAAGGAAGAACAACAGAGCTGAAGGTTTTTTTTCGAAATAGGTCGTTGATATCGCTGCTCCCCTATGTTGCAAGATAGCAGCTCCTATGAACTAATATCCTCTTGAAAATGCCGCAGACATAGGTGTTTGCGTGCGCGCAAGACGGCGAATGTACGAATTCCGGAAGAACTTACAAATCTCGACAATTCTCATGATGTTGACAAGTTCCTCGTTGCAGCGTTAGCTGCTAGAACGGATTGTGTTGCTGGACTAGCTGAACGGCATGTGATCTGCAGTGGAAAAATGGAAATCATCTTTTTTTAAAGAAATAACTTCGAAGCTATTCTTCTCATTTGATGTTGCCACGCATTTTTAGCTGTAGCACAGAACGTCATGAAGGTAAAATGGTTCATAGGAGTTTACTACTTTCCGAGTAGCCATCAAATCTCCGAAATATTAACCGCTAAGTCCACTTTGATAGGAATCTGCAAATCGCCTTATATTATAATTCACATCTGTGCATACATCTGTGAGGTGGGGGGGGGGGGGGGGGAGGGGGTTCTCTGTACATTTATGTTTGCTTATTTGTCTGTTCTGTGTATCGAATTCAGGAAGCGCGGAAACTATAGTCGTGCAATTTGTTGGCGCAGCCCACACCGTATGAGGTTCATACACCGCTTTTCACTTCAGTCCATCAATGTCGAATGGGCCACTGACATTTAAGGATGTCGGAAACCTGTACGCATTCCACGCCGTTCAGATTTCCTTTTTGCGTTGAATCTTGAAAGGGATTTCCAGGTTTTTTATAAAAGAGTTTTGCTGGCGAATGAGCTATTTGAAATGAAAACCCATTGTTTCAAACAATCATTAAGAGATGATAACTCATGAAACTGCTTATTCAAGTGAGAATGCGTATTGTACCAGCTGCTGTAGCAGGTTCTCAAACTGTGGTGTGCTGTTGGAATGAGGAAGTTAAAAGAGATCGCAACCAAAGCAGCTGCGAATATGGAAATAATTAAATATATGTATTTGATTGGCGTGTGAAGAAAAAAAAAAACGGTGGAATTGACGACTCAGGCACTAACTAAGCATAAGAAGAGGGAACAGTCCGATGAATGTCTGCAGTTTTTATTATCAATGGGGTTGCTTGTGAATTTGCTTCCTTTTCGACTGAGCGATTAAGTGGGCGAACATGTTTCAGCGAAACATGCTCATATATAAATGGGCTGCAGCATAGTTTTGTAACTGAGTTAGTTTCTTCGACTTCTCGAAAATGCGCCATATTCGGCGAATTGATCTCGCAGGTAGAAAATTAACTGATTTGCTCAACTTTGCTCGATGCTGCAAATGACAGGTTTTTTCAAGAGGTGATCGAGCATAGTACCAAATACCGCAATAACTGAGAGCATGTCAACTTTTTTCTGGACAATTACAACAGCAACGCAGTCAGACTACGTCCAGAGTGTGCGATTTCCATCGTCACTGTGTTGGCTGAGCTACCAGTTGCATGTCGTTTAGCTCTCAATCGCGAAGAAGAGCCAACTTGTCATCGTAGCATTTCTGGCCGACTTCCAGCCTTTCCCGCTCATCACCAGAGAGCTCGTGTAAACGTGGATGGCTTTATAGAAAACACGTTGTTGGGTTCAGCATCAGTGAATCAAAAAGTGTTATACGAACGAGATACGGGAATTGACATATTGGAGGTGGGTGGCGTATCATTCAGCGAAGAGGATTTAAGGGAGACAGCTGAAATGAGTTCGCTTTTGTTTTAAAGGTTGGTTGTGCCCTCGTTGAAATTCTCTTGCGTTAGGTGCTTAGATGCGTTAGGTGTACGTGCACTGCGGTAGCTCATTTATCCGAACGTTTTCTTCTTTCTTGGTCCACAAATGTTTTATTGACAGCCGTCTTGTTGGAATTCACTCGACAGATTGCATTTTGCAGTTAATACACATCGGACGTTGTTTCAGCGTTGCTGCTGTGCAAAAAAAACCTGAAACACATTTCCCTACTCTCTTGTTGGTTATGCGCCTACTGATGTGTGCTGGCTGCCCTAAGTGTTTTCTAAGTGACGTTTCATGTTTCACTGTTGGCTTTCTTATTTTAGCAAACATCCGCCTTCGTTTCATTGATTCACTTTCTTATTCATATTTGCAATGGCACATATTTGCGTTCATGTTTACAATTGCATTCGCATTTGTATGCTCACTATTGAATCTATATTTGTGCTTATTTTTATCTATATTTTATTTATGTACACGACGTTTCGTTCTACGCAAGCAAAATGATCCATACGAAATGGAAGTGGCGTCAAAGAGGGTAAAGTTTTTTAAACTTCGTTGTTTGCTACGTTGTTGTGAGTTAAATTAGAAGCATACACAATATTATTCTCAATGAAATCTTTTTTGTTTCATGAAATACCTTTTAATGGGAAAACCCTCTGTTTCTTTCGGTAGATCAATTGCAGTGACCGAAAAATTACAAAGAAAAGCTTATTCGGTCGTAGGTTCATATTTTGATGGCTTTGGTGATTCGACTGCTCATTTTCGGTTCATATTTTTTGCCGGTGACTCAGATTTACATGAGTGGTAGCTATGAGGATTTTATAGTACCTACTTGTATGCTGTCTTTAAAAGAAACTGCTGCTGAAGTCTGGTTTCCATTTGCAGTGTTTTCTTTAATGCAAGCATTCTTAAATTCTGTTGAATGACAGGATATTTCCGCTTATGATAATCAATGCACTTTGACTGTCCTGATTACAGTAGTTGTTAGAGCGGCGTCAGCACAGTGAAGATACCATGAACGAATGAATGCCTCATTGTTTCAAAATAGTGCCCTTTCCTAAATCGCGACCACTTCTCTCGTTTCCAGTGCACCAGCACTTTCTCTAGCAGTTAGCCGTCTTTTCGATTCAGTTGTACACCACCAGCGATCCTTTTTTTTTCTTTTCGTCACGAACGGTTGCAGCTTTTTTACAGTGCGCGCAACGGCGTTCGCCTCTGAAATTTGAAGCCTATATGAAAAACGATTTCGGCTGAGGTCGATTCGTTGTCGACCAATTTGTCTGTGCGTTCCAACCAGGTGAAATATCTCTATCGCATTTTTCCTCTCGAATAATTAAGTTCTCTGGCTATTAGTCATGGGAGTAATTAAGTATCGTTAATAATTAAGTATTCATTAGTCATCTATGGGATCAGTACTCGTTACGTGCGTGCATGCGTATGTATTTCAACGCTTGCATTTGCATAACGAATGGGCATTTTGCTGGCCGACTTATTCTAAACTGATCAGCCGACTAAATTTTCATATTTAGTGAAGTTTCATTTAGCGATTGTTGTTGACATATTCACGTACCGAAACATGAAGTTGCACATCTTCTAAGATACCAATCAGGCTCCGTTTATTGGTTAGGCATCATTTGTGTTGAATCCACATTTGTAGCTGCAAAGAAATGGTCGGAAGCTAGCGATGAGCGACGATTAAATCAATCTTTTTAACTGTAAGCAACTTTTTTTGCATGTTAGGCTTGTCTCAATTCTGTAATCTTTTCTGGGTCTTTTGGTCATATTGGAGTTTTGTTGCCATTATTCTTTTCTTGTCTTGAGTAATTTCTGCGGTTGGCATGATTTTTTTTTGGTTTCATACTGTTTTTTTAATGAACACTTCTTTGCTCTTTTGCGCAGTTTGCTTCTACTTCGCATCCCTACTTCCAGTGAGCTACTTTGCATCGATGCAGAGTAGCTCGATGGCCGTATTTCGCAGGAGCTGTTCGTATTTAGTGAGGTACCGAATTGTCAGTTCTGCTTAAGTCAGCAGCAACTCTGGTTCTCATCCAAAACAAATGTTTAGCTAAGGAAAGTGGAGAACTCTTTGATGTCGAATGGAGGAGTTACTTCGTTGTTAAGTACTTCATTGAAACATTATTTCGTTGTTAAATTTTAAGCATTCGTGCGATTGAAAGTTAAAATATGTGAGGGGGATCCTCAAATGAAAAAACTATGCCGGTTCTCACGTCATGTGTTCAATACATTTACATTTTCCTTTATTTTTAGAGGCTCATAGTCACTCATCTCAGTAAGCGATATCCTCTTTTTTTCTTTTTCATTTTTCAAATAACAGCGAAGACCTGAAACTGCTTCGAAGTGATCGGTTACGACTAATGTGCACAAAAGCGTCACCAACGTCGTTTCGTCTGATACGATTTCATTGACGCTGTCGCTTCTAAGATTTTGATAGCTTCACGCCCAAAAAGTTCATATTTTCACATTGGAATCTTGTTGTAATTATTCTTTTCCTGTCTTGAGTAATTTCTGCAGTTGGCATGATTTCTCGTGGTCTCATGTTGTTGTGCCCACCATCTAAAGAGCGGAAGTGAAAAAGACAATGATGCGCTTCAGATTCGTAGGCGAGACTGGTTCGAAACGTGCACTCTTCCCACTTCTTCCACTTCGTTCAGAGCTAGGTGCCGTTTCGCACCACCTCCCGATCTGCTCTTTGGGGGTCTAGTCAAACACACTGCTTCTTTATCTTCTAAATATGTTTTTCTCTATGAGTAGGCCGTTTTTTAAAGAGTGTGCCTATGCATGTATATGTGAATTATATGCACATGTGTGCATATCCGCGTATATGTGTTTGCATGTGTGTCTGTGCGCACATGCATTCCCCTATGCGTATATGTGTGTTGGTATGTGTGCATGTACATGTTTGTACCTGTTTGCGATGTTCGGTGTAGTGCGGCCTTGGAGGATGGGAGGTGTGTGCAGATTGGTCACGATTTTATCGCGTGGCTGACGACCACGTTGCGTACACCAAGTGCACTCATCAGTCATCAACTCGACGCCTCAGCGCATTTAGTTCTAATGCATTCCATGTTTTCTCGACGCTTTCACTGCTGTCTTAACGAATCCTCGTTGAAAGCTATGATAAATTAACATGTTGACGTTTTCCTCCTTGATAAACTTGTTTAAATATGCAGATTTTGATGCTGTTGCCTTCATTAATCTTGCTCGCAACAAGCTGTAAAGATGATTTCTTCCCTTCACATGTATTGTTTCTTGGGCTAGCAGCTTGCATCGAGAATGACCAGTAAAAATTTTGGTAAACCTCAAGGAAGTTTCGTTGCGTTGGTATTATTTCCCTCCTAAGAGTTCCCAGAGAAGGTTTATTTGACCTTTTGAGATGTTCAGAATTTCGTTTATAGGCGGATTTGTATTGATTATACTTAGCCGTTCAATCTCTGAACCAGTACATTTGAAAGTCTGTTTAAGTAATTGCTTCCATTTTCATAATCATAGTTGAGAGGATTTCATTTGCTAGCGTTTTTATATTAACACAATGTTTTATGATGTACGAAGTCTTCTGCTGCGCTGATAAATCGGATATGCAACATGAGCCATCGTTTCCTTGTTGTACTGCATCAGACCGACCGGCTGTAGCCGCCTTTCGAATAATATGCGACAATGTGTGTATTTTTGATACTGTTATTGCGAATGCTGCACACTTAGTTCCTACAGCGAAATTGTTTATCATTTTATCGCATTAATGTGCATTTTTCGATTTCATATGCATAATCGTTGCAGTACATGCCACCCACCCACTATGCGTAACTGATCACGAGCTAGTATTAAACTAAACATACTAAACTTTGTTTCTTTCGCTAATCATTTCCTCAGCTAAACAATATTTATTTCTGCAGAGCAACAAAATTGTCCGTCTGAGCCATTATTTGAGCACAAATTGCCGTTTTCGAGAGATAATAACTCGCCCCACCTAAGGCACTTTGAGGTCTCATTCGAACACCGTCTAATAGATAAATAGAGGAGTAGTGCTCTTAATGAATCGACCGAACCTTTACTCTCTTTCATATGAGAAATTCATTTTTCATGTTGGTGGAACGATTTAAAATATCTCCTCTGTTGACGTCACTCTCACATGACGATACGATAGTACAAAGAGCTGAAGGAGGCTACGATTTGAGTTCGGATTAGTTCCTCACTAAAATTTTCTGACGGTACGGGCGTAATACCGTAGAAACACCTGAGCACTTTCATCTGAGTGTTCAGTAAGAAATTTAAGCGTATTTATTTACGGAAGTGCTTGCTGAAACTCCTTTAAAAGAGTCGATTCTAAAGTTTTTCTGCATTTAGCGTCTTGCATTTATTTACTTTAAATTAAAGGGTTCATGTTTCCACTTCGAAAACAAGCGTACGTTCACAGAGGAGTTGTTGTGCTCGTCAGTGGAGTGGAGTTTTGCAGTGCATTTATCTCAGTTCAAACCCAACACTTACGAAAGATCAAAACCCAGTTATCAAGTTGCATTTCGTTTACACTGAGTGATATTGCCTACTCACAACTTCATTGACCATGACGAAGTGCGTTCGACCTGCCACGGCAGTGCGTTCAGCACGTTTGCACTACTCGATACCACATTATTTCTCTCCTCATTGTGAGGGTTGAACGGCGAGCGAAATGTAACCGAGGGCCATCTTAAACATCGAGTACACCCGCAAGTGGTGTGTTCATTAGGCTCTTCCATATAAAAATAGTTGTGGATTTTTTCTTCATAAATGTTTCGTATAGAAATTTCGACAGTTAAGCTTCTCTGAATTCGTAGTATTGTTTGTATCGTTTTAATTAACCAAAAAATGTTTTATATTATGCGTTTACTTTTGTTGCTTAATTTAATATCTATGTGGAAATAGAAATAAGCCATGAAATGATACAATTTTTTACAACAAAGGAGCTCCGGTCAAGGGTTTTCCTTTGGCGTTATTTTTTGCGTAACTGAGAGTTTTTCTGATGAGAGAGTACGACGCCGAGATAAAACAACGGCGTTCCCTTTATTGGCGTTCCGGTTTTGCCATAGTCCTATGACCTTTCTGAAGCCGATAACTGCTTATTATAGTAAGCTAAATCAACTTTCGTACTGAAGCGTTTTGTGGCGAACAGCGGTCACCATGTCAGCTTTCATAGGACCCACTTTAGACTCCCGATTTAGATTCACAACACTTTTTGCAGGAATTACCGGCTGTCACTTCGCCCATTTTGAACATTTTGTCTATGCAGAAAATGTATGCTGTTGAAAGTATGTTCATGATCTGAGGTTTGATTGCTATATTTAACTGTATGGCATGTCTTGAAAAACGGGGCGGGAAGCTCTAGATTTCAACTTGGAAACGTTTTTGCAAAGCGATTATAAATGTTCTCATCTGAAGCCTCAGACAGGCACACCAATTAGTGTCCTTCACCTTTTCATTTTATAAGTGGACAAAGCCTTCTGTTCATTTTTCTTAGGCATCCCCATTGTGATATATCCAGAAGCTTATTCCGATGTGTGTGGTGCACAGCTATACTGGAAGTCTAATCCGTGGATTTCGGGGATTCAGGAGCTGATGTCGCAGCTTTCGAAATAATCCACCCAGCGCGATGTTTTTGACCTGAAACCAGGAGCAAAACCGGAACATTGCTCATCGCAAATTGCAACAGATTCGTTCTTGCGTGATTATAATGTCTTCGCAAGAGCGTTACGTCAGCAATACATATGATGCACCAGCTATAACTTTTGCAAGATGGATCGAGCGCTGATGTGGATGACGATTCGTAATTCCATTCCTTGCTGCATTGGCTCATGTTGATGAAGAGCCGCGCGCCTTTTGACGTCTTTGAGCAGAATGCAACTCACCTCGCAGGGGGTGGATACATCATTGTAAAGGGTTAAGTTCAAGTTCTTTGTCTGAGGTCTGTAGTTTTAAAACGTTCAAACCCGTAATGTTTGACCATCGGTCAACGGTGAAACGGTGGGTATTGCATCCACTTATTGGCTCATCTCGGTTTGAAACTCTTTAGCATCTGTGTTTTCTGCTTGCTGTAGAAGCACCACGAAAAAACACCACGCATATGTTTAGCTTATTCCTGTTACATTACAAATTGTGCCTATAGATTTTACAAATTTTAATTTCTAGCACTTATTTGAATGTCTAAACAAATTTTTGCGGCGTTGTGAAAATTACTTTTCTTTTGTCGGAGATCAGACTCGGCGTTACTCTGTCACCGTCTGAACTTTCATCGATCTCTCATTTTCTCCCCTAAACTCGAGAGCTATATCAGATTTTTTTTTTTCATTTTCGGTTCTTATAGATCCATCCGGATTTTGGATTGTAGTGACTTTCTTCTGCTCCGGTTCAGCATGTATTTTCTCAGAAGTGCCTTTCCCATATAGCCCTAGTGCAAAGGTATTCTGAAAAAATTGCCCGTTTGCTGTTTCTTATTGCACTTAGCTCCAGCCACCTATGCAACCTCATCCTCATTCTTCTATCTCATTGTTGGCACTTTCCTATTTCTTTTGCTGCTGTCCATTTGTTAATTATTTCTCTGCCATCTTCATTAATTCGCCACTTTTTTATATAAATGGTTTCACTGCTTTCTGATTACTTCCTTGGTTCTTAAGGCGGACACACAATTTGAATACTACGGCACCTAAAGGTAAGCGAATTAAAATGCATCGGTCAATCATTTAATGATCTTTTTTTTTCGTTTTGGAGTGGTCACTTTATTGCAGGGGTGTCTTAAACTATTCCTTTGATCTTTAATTGCCTTTGTTATTATTTCCATCTGATAAACCAAGTCAGGAACGCCGAATGTCGATGTTCAGCGGGGACGCCTTTGTTGCACTCTTTCACACTGACCATATCACGTTCCACGAAATTTTTTAACATATGTTGCTTTTTCGCTCTCAGACCGAGAAGGCATTTCCTCGTTAGCAAATACAAATTTATGTCTCTTGTACTCCATGGAGCGAAAAACGCATGGAACCGGAAAAGAATACAGCTCGTAGAACAAATATATCTCTGTCGGGACTGTGCCTTGCTAGTTGGTTGTCTCTATGGTCTGCCGCCCAGCTCTAAATGTGGATTTATTCATTTATTTATTTCAGTGTCTCACAGAGGGAAATGTGAAGAAAACTGCATATGATGGCAGGAAAAAAAGTAAAACATTCGCAAGACCACCATCTGAGCGAATAGATATTCTTTACCTAGAAGCGGGATTAGAGTCCAGACGAAAATGACCAACCGCAGTTTAAAAATTAACGGGAGGGATGGATACATCAACAATATGGGCAGGAAGCAAGCCGAGCGCGCATAACGCTATATTGGAAATTAAGCAAAGCATTCTTGCGCAGGAATGCGTCGACGAGCTGAAAGTGATGTCCACCCGCTTCGAGGAAGACAAGTTGAAATATTTCGAAATCGACCATCGAATTCCTGATATTTTCCACGTTGTTTTAAAATTTCGTTTACCGATGATGCATTTAGCAAATGCAAACTTCTGGTCGTTGTTTGACGAATTTTGAGATGATGAAGTATTTAATATGAATCATCTCGTGTTTGTTTTGTTTATTCTTTGGTAGTTGTTACATTTGGTCATAGAAATGTTTATTTCATTGCTTATTTTCTTCATTTGGTGCACTGCGAAGTATCGAATCGAATCGACTCACGAATTAGTCACGAGGATAGCGTGGTGACCCCATTTCCAACATCATAGACAGAGCTTGTTGCGTCTAACTTAATTAAGCGCTCATGAACAGAGCGCATCCTTTCGCTGGATTATCCATTGCCGGCAGTAACTGGGCGTTTTTGGCAGTCTTCTTCAATCGCCACTTTCAATTCAGCAGGGAATTCGATAGCAATACACTCGTGCAATTCTGCTCAACCTCAGCTATACAGCTGCGGCATTATTCAAACTTATTTCCGTCACATGCAATAGCTGACCAACTTTAGCTTACCTTTTATTTTTAAATTCTGGTTTATAACTCCCCAGAAATTTTTGACCTGCTGAGTTAGTGCTTCGAAATTGCTTTCTAGTTGCGCTTTTCTGCAACCTCATCTAACATAGCCGTCATGACGCACCTTTAATAATGACGGTGATTATGCTGTTCAACCTTCGATTGAAACTCACATTCTGCAAAAAGATTTTTGCGTTCTTCCTAGGCTCATCGGGTCTAAGAGAAACTGCCACTGGATTTCATAGGTTGGTGTAACTGTCTGGGATTGAGTCATTCATAAACCGAAATCGCTGGCTCCATTTTCCTAAGACGGGTTATACGGCTAAGAAATTGAATTGCGGCATTCTGCTTTCACGATTATGGTCGAATTTTTTTCATGTGCACTCAACCACGTACTGAGCCTAAGACGAACTGCATCGTGCAGCTTTTTCATCTGCCACAGGCTGCAGGTAACCTAACAAACAAATACTTCACAATAGAGCAATTTTCGTTACGTTCAGGGTTTCGTGCCGCGATGAAATTTTTTATTCATTCTTAATTGTTATCCCCGTTTTATCCACATACCGCTTTTGATGGGACGTCATTGTTTTAGTAGGAGCCACAGACTTCATCGGTGGAATGATTTAATGGCTCCTTCATCGGACTTGAAGAGAAGGAGATTGTAGGGCATCTATTAAAGCACATTAAAGATTACAGGGGTTGTGCACATAATGAAGCAATATTGGATTTGGTTGTTTGCGGCCTTAGTTCGCTCTAAATTTCGAGTGGCTGTAATTCGTGAGAATTCGTTGCAACCTTTCGTTGAATTTTTGCGCTGTGTGCATAACTAAATGCATTTTCATAATTCTCATTTTCATAGTTCTCGCCGTCGCCCGTGTGTATCCTTGCTTGCACATAATTAATGTTCGTATTTGGCAGTTAAGCAGAATAATCGACAAACTGTGGTTATCGAATATAGATTAGCTACTGAATCCCTAAGCCGCCTATTTCTGCAGTGAATGATTTTTAGTCATTCAGTTCGATTGTCACCAAAATTACACACTGCGATTAATCAGTTTCAATGATTCTGTGTTGGTGACGGTCATATTTGACGATTTCCGTTGTTTACGGCGTAAATGAAAATTCCATCATAGTCGGGTAAACTTGGTGTGAAAGAAAAGCAATATCCAGGAAGTGATTGTGAGCGATATTTCAGCGTGATTTTGCATGAGCTTCGCTCATCCTCATTCACTTAGAGGGAGAAGGAGGAGAGTTGTTTAATGCGGTCGTTAGCAACCCCAACAGTGAATCCGCCATTTGAACCGTTGTAAGCACGCGCTTGAATGTGGATTTTCTGGTTTTCCAGTAGTAACGTGGGTAAATATATTTTCTGTCTGTACAGCAGTTCCGACTTCGAATCACAAAAGCGACGGTCGTGTAATTTATTCAGTATGTTTTACATCATAAATGGTCTTTGACCTCAATTTCACTGTGATTCCTCATTCCATTCATGAGTCATTAATGCTTAATCTACCAAATGAATGGTTCAACTCCACCAACGGAATCCTCTCCCCACTCAAACGAAGCCACCATAAACTTCTAACAAAAAGGAAGCCGATCACTAATGAATCTGTGTCCTTCGCATAAAAAATCCTAAAACTGTAGCATGCAGAGTGTTTTGTTGAGCTGCACTATTACCTTAGTCTTTAGGTATGCATGTTTTTATGTATCATTGTTGCTGAACATGCGTACATACTAATATTTAGATAAAATTGGCGCTTCTGAGAAGTGAAATATTTCCAACAGATTTGTAACTCTTACGTGCAAATAATATGATGGATTGGCTACGTTGTTTGTTCTGTAACTGGGTAGATTAGGTCCAAAAGCCAATCGTCTCGTTTAAAGACACGCACAATGAGCAAGAAAACGCCTTATCCACTTTTGCAATAATTTCGGTTTTTTGTTCGAGTGGGGAGAGGGGGGGGGGGGGACGATTGCTGATCATGCGGACCGAATTGCGAAAGTGCATACCGCGACATCCTCTTCGGCACCGTTCTGCTTGTTCCATCAACTTCTGCTTGAATTTGGTGCTAAAATGCTCAGTTTCCTTCAGATAGAGCTGGCAAACCTTGGAAGAAAGTTTTGATCTTTACTACGCCATTTTGGACGGCAGTGAAGTGTGATGATGTGTTTGACTGTAATGATTTCGTGTTTGCCCTATAACGCCCATTAGTTGCGCATCGCGTAAACTGGCTTATAAAAGAATAAAAGTTGCAACGGTTAATGTAACGAATGGCCCGCAAGGATTCAAGTGAAACATTTTTGCCTGTTCAGAAGTGAAATAGTGATTGCATCAATGTCGCAAGTGCTCCCTGT
The DNA here is from genome assembly GCA_037576465.1 of Parascaris univalens. Taxonomy (NCBI): domain Eukaryota; kingdom Metazoa; phylum Nematoda; class Chromadorea; order Rhabditida; family Ascarididae; genus Parascaris; species Parascaris univalens. The sequence goes on along the minus strand of CM075173.1, from coordinate 69,009,806 downwards.
TCTGACTCATCAATTGCTCTTGTCGTAGTCATTTCACTGCATCATTACACGTTCACAAAATCACTCAGTTACCTTCAATGGAAGTAATGAAATCAACGCGCACATTGATGTCATTGCCCTCTGCAACTGCATTTTACTGTTCCACAACATGAAATCGCTACTGCAGCAATAATTGCCATCCACCGTTCTTGTTCCAGCACGCGGATTGATGATGGTCTCAGTCTTTATCTGCCTATAATGCCAATGATGTACTGGAGCATGCCTAAACGCTAGTTGATGGTCGACATTGGAAAACACCGAATTTGTTTATAGGCGGACTTCCTACGTTGTTCGCGCTGTTTCGAAGCCTTGTGCCTTTGTTTGTCTTGAATCCATTCCATATACTCCGAGGTCTCTTCCTTCAATCACGTTCGCCACACAGACGACAGTCGATAAATTCGTTGGTCGCCTTCATCTTTCGTGTTGTATCTTCGTTTTCTCTCCTTCTCTCACTTGGTCTGTGCTTTTCTCAGTGAGCACTTTTGCTGTCGACTTTTCTTCTCTGGCATTTTACATTACTACCAAGGCAAGAATGCGTCCGAGGTTTGTAAGTGCGACTGAATTGTGATGGAGAATTAAATCGTAGTACAATTAGAAGTGAGCAGTATTTTTATCGTCAATTACTGGAAGTTTGGAGATTAAGTTATGGAGCATTTTTCGGTTCGCTAAGCGTTTCACCGGTAACATTAAATCATAGCAAGTCTAGTAGGTGTTGGGATTTATTTTGATGCTCCATGTAGACAAACAGTTCAGTGAGGTGAATTGCCCAACAATTTCTGAAGTGTCATTTCGATTTCGGCTACTTGTAAAATTTTGCTCGGCAGCGTTACTCATTCCGAACAACTCGGATTGCCTTCAATCGTACGGCTCACATAATAGCGGTCAAAGATCATCTTAAAAAAGAAATTAGCTTTGCCGACTCATAAAATAGTTTTTCTTGTTGGGTACTTTGCAGACTTCATCTTTAGTTTGCTCTAAATCAAATTGGTCTTCATTTTCGGTTGTCGTTGTTGTACAGTTGCGAGTCAGCAAAAAGAAAGCTACCCATCCCACTTCATTTCCTTCTAGGGGAATATTTTACAAAACGAGGCCGTTTTTCGGTGAAATGCACATTTTTGGGGTTCTAGAGTTTTCTAGTTCTCATTCTTCCGCTATCAGGCGATTATGCGCATGGGGAGGGGAGAAATTATGCGCTGGGGAGCATCTCATGAGGAAGGGGAGAATCTAATTCGAGATCCATGCGGTGGAGGAAAAGCAAATAGCACTTCAGAATCATGTGGACTTGTCCTTTATTAGTTTCTTTATTGTAGAATGAATTTAATCAGTGATAATAACTGATCGAAAGCGATACCTTATTATCCGTCAAATCTTTTAGGTAGCGATTTTTTCTCCTGGCGCATGCATGTAAAGGTCTAAATGTTTATGCAATATATAGCATCGAATGAAGCGTTTCGACGATGGTTTTCCTGATAAACAGCCGTTCCCTAAGGAGCGCAGTGGTGCTAACCGACAAACATTATGTGTGGTCACGAAAATCAACGCAACAATAGTTGCGTTCATTTGTCATTTATGAAAGATGTCGAGGCGCTTGTTTCCCCAGATTTTTTGTTGCATATTCTTAATTCACCATTTCTGCGCACTTTTCGCTATGCTCTTTGAGTACCGATGAAGTCTTATCGTTATTCAATAACGTCAGATAACACTTTTGCATAGCAAGGTAGATAATTCCCTTTACTTGTACTCTTTCATTGTCTGTCCTTTTAATCAAAAACGGAATGATGCAATGAAATGAATGAATTGGAATGAAAAAGAAAGGGTTTTTTCTCATAGAGCAGTCGATGATTGATCATACCATTACAGTGTGCAGTACGGCGTTGAGTATCAACAAAACTATCCAGTAGCAAGAGTAATTATTTTCCCTCGATGTGCTACTTTTCAACTGTTTCGTTTTATACTGCGATCGCAGCCTTGATTTTTTGTTACTCCATAAACACAAGTGGATCGAGCAGGAAATAGGGCATCTTTCAAAATTACTTGGAAATAAGAGTGAAGATGTTGAATGGGCACGAAATCAATGATCGATTTGTGTGGTGTGTTCTGTGGATTTTAGAGAGGGCAGCTGTTCAATAATGCAGTAGCAATTACCAAGCAATTGCGTTCAGTGGTCGCTTCGTTCACAGAACTATGTGGCTGCTCATAGATCCCATTTCTTGTTCATCTCAGTTGATCTATGGCCACATTAATGACAAAACACGCTGCTCCGCAAAGAAACTCGGCTCTTTTTTTCCATCCACCGTCCCCTACGTGCAGTGATTGCGTCTTTCCAGCTCAGAAAGCATTTCGGGAACATCTCAGAAAGCAGCATAGGAACTTTTTGAAATCATTAATGGCTGACTAATCGCTTCTCTGATCGAGGAAATGATTATGAGGACAAGAATTTGACTCTTCATGCCGAGTGGTGGTGCAGCCAGTGCTGATAATGACACCGTGCAAAAAAGTCGTAGAGTACTGTTAGAAAGGCCCTCAGCTTAAACAAGTCCATTCATCGGCCATTTTCACTATTTGAGCCAGCGTAGATAACTTAGCGGGCACGACACTAATTAAAAAAAGAGTTCAAGGAGAAAGTATATGAACCGCAGACTAATGGCGACGAGATAGCCGAAAAATATCTGTCAAAGCGATAATAACATTCGCGTCAGAAAACAGTTGTGTGCTTTGCTGTGATATCTCTGCTGTGCGACTTTAGGCGATTGCTGTCGCCTCAAAATACAGGCTCCTTTTTATAGCTTAAAGTAACGAAGGCACTCATTTAATAGACAGATGGCGATCATTGCAGATTTCTTCTTTACGACATTTGAAATGAGGACTAGAGGAAATGTGTTGTGTCAAGATTGATGCAGCGGGTCTGTTTCATCGAAAACAGACGTTTTATCACCTCTCTCACTCTTCCCCGAAAAATTGAAACATATGAGCGGGATCACATAAGCGCAATCCCTCTTAACCTCTCTGATTCGTTTTTCACTGGGAAGTACTAGAACGACCGATTTCTGTTTAGTTTCAGCGCTTTCTTTCCCCTTCTGCTGTTTCTTCCCGTTTGAGGCATGAGTGATGTGGTCCGTCGCTTAACTCACTATGTATTGTTGCATTGCAGTGCGTAAGTTTATCTGCGGCTGTTTTAGCCAAATAACGCTCTCATCACACTTTTGCCACATTGGTTCGATCTTCTCCAACAAAAAACGGGAGTATCACGTTTTACCTTCTGTCTATTCCCGTTCGTTTCATCACGCGGTATTTCCGTGGATTCGTGACTTCTCCGTATGGTGATCGTTACTGTGACATCTTAAGCCTCAAGTGGAAATAGCTAGGTTTTGATAAAACATTTTTTGAATAATTATAATTATAATTATAATTGAATTATAGTAAGAGGATATTAAGGAACTCATCTGTGGGAGAGTGGAGTTGCTGTGATGTAAGGTGCCGATTGTGAGCATGAAAATCGATGTGCGTCGATAGAACGAGTATTGGGCGTTTGGGCGGTATGCACTGCGGCTGTTGTTGGTGACGTGATGACTCAGAGGTGGAGCTGATTTTATTTATTAGTTGGTTGGTTCGTCTCCAAGTATCGGTGCCTCTTCGTTCAGCCATCCTCCTCTGTTACAAATATTGCTCATTGTTGCTAATGCTGTTGAATCTATTCTCCTACGTTCCGTTTCCTTGAAGTTCCATCTCAGGCATCGTTTTCACCGTCGCCTTATTTGTTCACTAGTACAAGCAGTTCAAGTAATTAGTTGAGAAGGAGCCTTTTTTTCCTCTAAATTATGGAGTAACGAGAGAAAAGATTTGGCTCCCGAGAACAGATGGTGCGGCAGGATAAGCTGGACATATTATCACACACATATACTGAACAATTCGGAATCGCAGTTGATTCTTCGTAATGAACCCCACTGTGGAAAATAAAACCCAGTTGGCACGAATCGGCCATTGTAGCCGTTGGTTGACCACACTATCATATTCAAAAAAAAGCAAAAAATTAATGACCATCACAGTTCATTTGTTTCATATGCATAAATATACGCATATTATGTATTGTGTTCATATAGTGTGAGGACATATGTCCGGTATTGCAAATTTCGGCTTTATTCACTAGTTATTTGCACCGATCTGATGGTTGCTTTTTCTCATCCGCATAAAAATTTCTGTTGAGATGCACAACATATGATGGAAAGCTATCGATTGTCAGGATGGGTCGCCTCGACGAAGAAATTGCTGCTGACTTCTCCTTGATTGATTCCTCAAGTTATTATCGAATATTTACCATCTTAACCCGAGCACTTTACCAAAAATGAATTTTACGATGGCTAAAACGGTTTATCACTGACAGCGAAATTGGCAATCCCCATCAAATGAATGCAGCTGGTTACAAGTATCTTATGAAAATACATTTAAAAATACACTAGTACTGAATCTTTACTTATCAAATATGGCATAATAGGCATGATAGGCAATTATCGCAAATGTTGTCTTTTTTCTTGTGAAACTTGATTCATGAAAACAAATGAATCATTTCCAAGATTAAACCATTTATATCTCTGAGTGAAGCAAATTGTTCAGCTGTTTCGAGTTTTTCGCACACTGATGTACGATTGGGGGAAAAAAGAGAATGCAGGATGCTATTTCAAAAGCAATGCGCTCGGAACCAGTAGCGTCAAACGTCTGCTGAGGTCGTTTGCAAGTTAAGCCATCTTAACGTTGTTGTCGTGCTTAATTTGCCTCAGCTTTTAATTTTTGACGCTCAGAAGTTGGCTACCGAGTTCGGCGATTTTGCCTCTCGTTTCGTCTAATATCGCTCCGATGTCTAGCTGGTGTTCCTTTCTTTCTTGAGCTCTGTTGTTATGGTATTCCGCTGATGCCTCGTTGAAGCACCGTTTTCTTTTAATCGAAGCACTTCCGGCTCATATGTGTGTACATCTCTTAGACAACACTAGCCTTATTTGTAACAAATAAAGTAAAATAAAATATTTGGCATATCTCAGCAACAAGGCTTTTCATGAAAAAAATACAGTTAATGACCTAGGGAACATGCAGTAAATTTTTCTTGCGCATATCCAGATGGATGCGACTGTAGCAGCCTCACCGGTTAGATAATTGTATACACAGTGCTGATGACACTTTGCCGCTCTCTATCTCTCCACCGCATCGGGTCAGATGTTTCTTTTTCTGCTGATTTTCCTCACCCTTCTGCGGGAGAGACGGATACGGAAAATGGATCAAAAACCTTGCAGCTCCGCGTCCTGACAGTATAGCAGTTGGTGTTAATCATAATGATTGCCTCTAATTTGACTTTGTTGTCATTATTCACTCCAGCATTTCGCTGGTGGATGGCTACTATGTGGGGCATTGAAGTTTTCACAATGCTTCATATCAATGAAGCGTTTATTTCAAATGAACTTCATTTCGGATGAAAACCTACGTTTTTAGAAATTCTCGACTTTAGAGCAGCTGAATGTTCTAATTGTTTCATTATGGTTGCGTTGCGAACTGTGTTAGTGAAAGGCGCGCATAATGTAACGTGTGCGCAACGCTACGTATATGACCCAGACGCCTGCGCCTCCTGAATTGTTGTAATCGGCCATTGCTGAGAAATATATCTTGCACGGATATTGCATTTCCTTCAGGATAGTGTGGAAGTTGAGTGTAGCCCGTTAAACTATCGTGGCAGCACTTGAGAAACGAGCATGCTTTACGCACTGTGCGTGCTCGGTCTTCTGACTGTAGCTAATGCGCATGATGTTTTCGCTCGACCCGCCGTCATTACCTCTGTACCGTTGCCGGGATTTACACTAACAACAAAGGCACCCGAAAAAAATTAGTGAGTTATCATGCTATATACTTTCTTCATTAAAAAAAGACGATATTTCCTCTCCAGCTATGCCGAATTCACTTTCCTATACTTTTCGCATCAATATTTTCCCCATCGTTTGAAGCAAATTTTCGGCGGCGAAATATTAAAATAAATCGATCTTTCATTTATCACATTCTGAGCTCTTAATTAAAACATAAAGCTCAGTGTTCATTGAAATAAAAAACTAATCGAATTTCAAATCTTTGGTGTTTTTAATTTGCATTTTCTGTAATCGTCCGTCTAACTTGTTCTGATTATCGGTGAGGTTTGTCACCGGCCTTTACTAGTAGGTTTTATGAAAGAATCTTAAGGCTCTACGACTCTCATCTCTTAAGGTGGTAAGTTCTGCAATTTTCTCCATCTAAAGAAACTAACTGATGATTGAAATATCTGAAAAATTTAGCGAATTCCTTTGTCGTAAGTTTCTTTATTGCTGCATATAGGAGTTGACCTTTGTTAATATGGGAACAATAATAGAGGGGTTGACCTTTGTTAGTTGTTGGTTAGCATTTTACTATTTCGCTCGACCCGTCGCCATTACCTCTGTACCGTTCTGATCAGCTATTCGTTCTTTTCTAATGTTGACTGGAAAGCAATCATTTGGTAAGTTTCTCATAGATGATCGTGAATTTTAGAAAACTCACTCAAATAAGAATTTATTGTCAGCATTTTGAGTATCTGATCGCTTTCCAGTTTATCAATTTGTGCATTGCAATGTCAGTTTCCTCTTAACATTATAGCTGATATAGATAGTGCTGCAATAGTTGCAATCCAATCACTGCTATGATTCATTCATCACAGTAGCCCGAATAAGAGAAAACGTGGGATTTTTACAAATCCCAAAATTGTCTCAAAAATTGTCAGAAGAGGCAGATCGTTGAGCATTTTGTTTGAAGGTGCTTTCTCTTGATCGTTCTCCGTTTAGCGAGTCTTTCGCCAAAATAGGAAATTGTGGTCGGACTTTGCTTTCAGTGGGGTTACTTTCGCCGCCCGATAAGGATTCCAAAATAACGAAATGAACTGCAGATGCAAGCGGGGGTATATTTACTGAAAGATGCGAATTTTAGTGCTGGCACGTATTTGGTAATCGCTCCACGAGTTGTGAGGCCAAGTTTGCCATACGCCGTATCAGTAAATATTTTGAAAAGCTCTGAAAACGAACATATCGTCAGGGTGGAGGTAAGGACGGCACAGAACGATACGATCGGTGCGAGGGTTGTCAATAACGTCAAAACAGGTTCGTAATTTGTCGTCGTCCTCCTGTCGGATTTCTCAGTTTATGCAGCTGGCATAATTAAGATGAGTTGCAATGAAGGTTTTTTTGCATGAGGCGTCGTCACTTTCTTTCCAGTGGTTCCCAAAGCCGTTTGTCGACGAGAGCAATAGTCCGTCAAATATCTTGAATGTTTTTTCGCTCGAATTCCTTTAAAGACGCCTGTCGTCAGTGCTGCAATATCGAGAAATATCCCGCTGCTAGAAGCTGATAAGAGAAACGATATCCGAGATGTGGTCGTCTTTCGAGAGGAGAATTTTCTTTGTTCCTTCGTCTATTTGCATAGATTTGGGATCATTTTCGTTCCTTATCCTTCGAACTTGAGATGCTATAGCTCACGAATCCGGATGTTTGCTGCAGTTCGAAATTCTTTAGCAGCAAAAATATAATTTTCTGCCTGAACAGACCACAGTTGTTCTTCGCATTCGAAAAATAAGATTGTAATTGCTAGTTTTTCATACTTCTGTTGAAGTACTTCGGGCTTAAGTTATGCATTCGCACATCAATCCGTGCTTTATGAAATGAAGTTTTATCACTGATTATTTGGCAGGAAACACCGCTAGCAAATTACCTCCTTTGAATTTCAGTGGCAAAAAATTTTTCGACGTACCGGAATCCCATCGTTCTACCATTTTGCTGTCAGCCTCTAGTAGGCAGAAATCGCGAAATGACACGACGTTTTGATTTTTAAATTCTCCTCCAGAAGTTGTTTCTCGTAAGCTTATATTTTATACAATGCCCTTGCCCTTCCGCCTCTTCTCCCATGCCAATACTGGCTAGACATTCCTGGGCTTATGTCGCCAGTTGCATCTGTGGTGGTCCTACATAAGCTCAGTGTAGGTTGTGGAGAGTTCCCCAACTTTATCCAGCTGCCTTTCGTCTTGCCGATGTCGTGCTTCATGGACAGGGGCCGAAAAATTCGACTTTTCGAACTTAGCCTTCAAAAATCAGTGATTTGTTGTACGTGATGTTCGATTGCAATACATCAGCGTTAAGCTGCCCAGCAATAAACATGTATGCAGGCTGATCAAAAAGAAATGAAGTGGTGATGCGTGAAGGCAGGTTTTAATGATTTGGTCAGTGATAGCTAAGGACACTGGCGCTGTGCTGGACAGAACAGAAATGGAGGAAATTTGTAAAAGTGAGGGAATTAACTTGACGTTGGCAGTGAAATCACGACGAGTTTTCATTGAAGATTTTGACATACAAATTTGGAGAGGAGATGGGAGTGACAGTTCGGAAAGTGAGAAACCTCTTCCGTATTATTATCACTTGTGAGTAATCTTGTTCTGAATTTGACAGTGAAGTTTTCTGTCATTTCTTACTTCCAAAATTCATTCACTCGCCGTCTTTTGCGCTGCAACTTCGGGTCAGCCCAGCAGCTCTTTGCCACTTCTTGTAATCGTCGGTGGGTAGGTGTTACTCTTCGTTAATATATAATATACTCTGTAAGTGCAGTTAAAGCTTTTCGTTAACATGAGTACCATCCATTCTCAGCAGGAGTTCCTTAAGCTCCGCTGCTTATGTTTGAGGCTGTTCAGAAGATTCGCCAGGGCGAATTGCGCATGAGGTGTACAGGTTGAGGAGAACGTTCAAATGAATTTTTGCGCTATAGCTCGAGAAAAATTTTATGCTGTATTTGAAAAAAAAAAAATGTTTTCTTCAGCTTTTTCCGTCCACAAAGGGTTAAAGTTATACGAGATGATCGTTGCTATCGTCGCTGTTAAATATCGAACAACTACTTCTTTTCGTACTGCAGGCAGATGAGATTTCCTTTTATATCCTGTGAGATGCCCTCTCTTGTAATGAGCTTTCCTTTATCCTGTAATGGAAACTGACTAGACGGTAATTTTCTGGCAAGTGAGGAGTTTATTTGCATTTGCAGGAGTGCCACAAACAATAACAATTGAGGAACTCTCCCCCGATAGTCTTTTGCCAGGATCAACCTATAAGGTGTACGTACGTGGCGAAACAATTGGATCTAAAGTTTTATTCGAAGAGGAGAAAGAAGTGCAGTTCGATGCGAAGTCGCTTTCGATTTTTGTACAGACCGACAAGGCGATTTACAAGCCGGGATCAATAGGTTAATCTCGCTATTCTTGTTGTGCTTTTTATGCTGACGAAGAGGTCAGCCCAGTAATGTGATGTTTTGCTGGATAATTGTTCAGATAAAATCAAGGTGGTCGTTATGAGAGGCGGCGCTAACTCAAATATTGTTGACCATATTTTATCGTTTGCGCAAAAATGGACGACTTATTTACATTCAATTGCGATCACTTTTATAAAAGTACCAAATAGGTTTGTGGTGGTGATTTAGAGCCTAATGTTACATATCAAGGAAAAATAGCTGACTTTATGTATATAAGCCCAGGTAGAGTTGATATGGGTGCTTGAGCAACCGTGATGTCAAAACGCACTAGTTCAAACTTATGGTAAATAAACACACGCGCTTAGGTGGTGACAGTTCTCCGTTATACGCAGAAGCGTTATATTATAGCAAGCAAACTTATGCATGAATGTGTACTCAAGGAGGCAAGATTTTTAAAACGAATCTGGCCAGTTATGAGTTATAGTCTAAACTTTCAATCTTTATTTTGTGATCCCGATAAAACGGGTGGGATAAATGAGAACGAGACTACTCCTACAGCGAGAAGGATCCAAGATCGGAGGAACAGTGCTTGCAGAAGTGAGGCCACCAGTACAGATTCTAATACGTCTGTGGTCAGTTTTCTCTGTACGGATGTCGCCAGAAAAAATCTTTCACAGAGTTTCAGATCATTTCATCTCGAAGATTTTTCTATTGAGATGCCTTTTGCATTCTTTCCGAAAATCTTTCCTTGATATGTAAACGTTAGGTAGTCTAAATAAGTGACTTACGATCCACTTAACGGTGGCGCTGCAGAACATTCTTTTCTGAAATTCTCGCCATAATCGTAGTGATTAAAATAAGAATTCCCCTATCGAGTAAAAAAATTCTTAATCGTCGTTCCCATTCCATTTCTTGCTCTATCTTTTTTTATGGTAGTAGGAAGAACTGTAAAACAATTTGTAATGTGATGAAGAAGTTGTTGAGCAGCAAGCTAGTCAGCGAAGTATAATTCCATCGGATTTTTGAGTTTTTTACTTGTAAAACATGCAGAAAACAGCTTCTTTGCTGGACCTCAGTGAACTCTGCCTGAATGTAACCGTAACTACAACACCCTCTAGCAAATTCAGTGAGTTCTTTTATAAATGGATATCCTCAAGGAAGGTAAACGATCTCCTCTACTATTCTTTTGCAGTCAGATCATCAAAAGAAGGAACGCACAGTTGTCAGAACAAACCCTCATCTATATTCCGTCCTAAAATCGTGTGAGTAAACATATCGGAAGAATTGGCACGATGCGCTTTGTCGCATCGATTAACGTGACCATCCGCTCTCACAGTTTGCCAACAAGTGAATAAAACTCATAGAATTTTCGATGGTCCGATCTCCGCACAGATCCACAAAGACTTTATCCTATTTTTTTTACCTGGCCGCACTGATACGAAGCGGAAATTGGACAGGTGTTAATTACACACAAAAATTTTTCAACGCCTTTGGTCGTCTTCATCTTCTTTATTGGATCACTATGAAATGTAATAGGAATGACCCGATGGCTTGCGAAGTATCTGTTAAATTTCACTGCTGTAGCCTTAGTTGAAATTAACGTAGAGATGAACACACGGATACGTTGTACAGATGTGGTGTTGGCAGAGAAGTTGATGAAAATATACAAAAACGGAGGGTATCCTGTAAAATCGGATCAGTAGAACCAGTTCTCGTGTTTGATTCTCCTCTCTTTCTCCTCCCTCCCTGTCGCATTTCCAATGGGTAGATGATGGAAATTATCGTTGAATTTTTTATGCTGCTTATGGGTGGTAATTATCGGATGGCACTTAAGAGCGGGGAAATCAAGCCATCCGTCGAATGAGTATAGTTCAGCTGATCCTTCGCTCTTGAATTTCTGTAACATGTTCGTTCAGAGTAGTTCTGCTGCAAGCTGCGCCACTGGAGAACCTAATCATATCGAAGTTTAGCTTTGAAATGGGCTATTTCAGTGCGCTATCGAGTGATTGTTGTCACTCCTGACCTAACGCCTTATGCAGAGACGATCTCAGTGAAGATTCGCGATCCAAATCAAAATATAATCAGCCAACAAACCGACAAATTACTCTCAAAAGGTTCTCCCTCTAGTCTGCTGTCAAATGCTTTCCACGGCCTATGTAGCTGTGCTCAAATTTAGTTTTGTACCGTCAGTTTGATATGACATTACGCAGCTTAAATTAAACCTGAACTTAATATAACGTGTAAAGCATTTTCAATAGAAAATCACGTTTCCGCATTGCTTTTGGAAGTCGGTATTTCTTCTGCTTTCACCTTCATTTTTTTCGGTAATTCATGCTCATATAATAAATGACCTAGAAAATATTGCTTTCCACTAAATAAGCACGGGAAATTTGTTTTTTCTTTCCATTTGATTGTCTTAATCCTTTTTTCATGTTTTTTTTTGTGTGTTCTGCAGTCGCTGTTATAATATCTGAAAATAAATGAGCTAAGGAAGGGCACTCGAGTATCCTTGAGCTGATGGATTACAGGTATTCTTTCAAGTGAGCTTGAGCTGGCCAACGAGCCTCCACTTGGCGATTGGCAAGTACTCGTCGAGACCAAGAGTGGGATTAAATTCGAAAAGGCTTTCACAGTGGAGAAATATGTTTTGCCGAAATTTGAAGTGAACATCAAAACGCCTAGCTTCATCACAATCAATGACGACCTCAGTGTTCTGGTCGAAGCGAAGTAGGCATTTTAAACCTTAATTTTCCTTATATGGTGAGAGCAGAGTGATGAAAAAACTTAACAGTACTTGGCCAAGTTAATTGATTGGCGAGCAGCTTTTTAACATTTATTTATAAATTGTGTTAAAATTTTTCTATATCCGTGGCTGACATTTGCTCAAGAAATGTTCGAATATGTATGTGGCTGTCCACTTTCATGGCAGTAAGAGGTTGTAATAAGCTTCGATATGCTTGCACAGATTCATCAAAAATTAAAGCAAAGCCGAAAGTTCACGCTTCAAGTTCCCGCTGCTGACACGAGGCCTTAATTAGAAAAGTATTTGCTAAGTACAGTTCTCATAAATCATGGGTGACAGCATCTGCTTCACATCACTTTACAGAAAGTCTCGTATCATCGGCGTAGCATTTTATTATAATAAGCTTTGGGCATCATTTAGCTAATCTGTTGACTATGTGATCGATAATCACCGCATACTGAACGAGGAAATAATATCTTTTGTATTATTTGAGAGTGAGTTCGATCTCTTAGGATTTCATAACTTAGATTTCATGACTTTAGAACTCGTTTGTTAACCTTCTGCCTTCATAAAAATGTCATTCTTCATAGAGCCTTATGCACGGCGTTATTTGTTTCAATTGATCAGTCGGTCAACTAATAACTTAATTAAGGTACACATACGGGAAAGGTGTGTCTGGTAAAGCAAAAGTGACACTCGAACTACCATGGCACAGGTGGCATGGTATCCCGTTCAGTGGCGATGCAACAACACAGGTTCATAAATGATTTTAACTGTTACTGAGTCATTTTCTCTTATGCACGCGCCTACGCTGACGTATTGTATGGAAAGAGGATAAGCTTCCTCCGTAACGTCTAAGTTTCAAGCATTTCAGTGATTTTGTCCGTATCTTATTAAGTGTAAATCACTAACTTAGTATCTCGTATCTCTATTTCGTAATGTTGTATGCTTTTACTGGAATATTGTGATGGTGGGAATTTTGCGTATGCGCATATGCAAAGCTGCACTAAGCTGCTGCAGAAAAAAAGACAGAAAATCATCTCGATGAACGAAAACTGTCCTTCGGCTCCTTTTTCCAGTGACTTTTCATATTGTCGAATTATAAGCTGATGGTGAACTAGACGTTATACATTCGATATGCAGAAATGCTTATTGTACTCAGGATGAGCAGGACAGCGTAATTGAGCGCACTGTAAAGCTGAACAACATGGGTGAGACTACCGTCGTATTCACAAATGCGGAGTTGAAAAAACATAAATTGATAATGGACTATGGTGGAAGTTCAATACGTATCGCAGCGAGTGTTACGGAAGATCTAACCGACATACAAAGAAACAGTTCTGCGCAGGTTTCTTCCGCTTTGGTCCTTTAAGTGTTCCATTATATCTTATGGCAACTCTATCTGATGGATGCTTCATTTATTTCATCGAAATTTTCTTCGTCTCTTGGAGCAACCTTCTGCAGTCTATCTGTTGGGTTTTTTAAATGTAATTCGACTAGCAAATTTTTGCATTTTATGCAATATGCAATAGGATACTGAAATAGCTATGAATTTATTGATGCATTACTGATCTCAAAGAAAGTCCTTCTGAGGGTTTATTTAAATGAGCTGCATGAAGAGTGGAATTCATATGCGCAGAATTTTTGCGGTATTTTTAAGTCATAAAAAGAGAGAGCTATCTTTTAAGTCAGACGAATAGCTAGCGTCATATATATTTATTTTTCTGGCATTGTGGAATATGAAGTTACTGAAAAGTCCGATGATATTTTGGCTTGCTCGTTTCACCTTCACTAATTGAATATACAATGCGTGCTCTGTTTTATGAATCACCGTTCTTATTGTGGCCTCATTTCTTTCCTAAACAAATGCCGAAAAAAAAGGAGCAAATATACTTTTTAAATGTTGTACAAGATTGTAAATATGATGCTTACCACTGAACCTTCAGGTGGTTGCATACAGACATGACGTGAAGTTGGATGTGGAGAAGCAAGGCGATACTTTCAAGCCAGGACTTAGCTATAATGTAGTAGTGACCCTAAAGCAAATGGACGATACACCAGTGAAAGCAACCGTACCAAAACGAGTTCAGGTACGTATTCCTGCTGCCTAACTGTACGCCGCGTTGCACACCGAATCGAAACGCCTGGAAAATCGGATCTCGGTTCCTCATTTTTAGGCATATTTAAGTGATGGAGGTACTTCCCTTAACGGACATCCGGGAATGTTTTCACAGATTCTTCTTTGTTCACCACTGCCGTCCTCTCCCACAGTTAATGAGAAAAATTTTTGCTGTTGCTGAGTTGTTACTGAATCTCATATTCGTCGAAATGATTTCGAGCGGCGTGCACCTGATTAGCGGTATTTAATCAGTTAACGATCTTCTTGAAGGTAACGACGTACTACAATTATCCCTATGTACCAGACTTGCCTACACAACATGAAGATAAAGAGGTGAAAATTGTGGATCTGGACGCTCATGGAACGGCCGTTTTGAACCTTCAACCGCCGCTCAATTGTACCGGCGCGAGAGTTGATGTAAGCATTTAGTACCGATATGTCCACGGGGATAAATTAGCCGAAGTTGTACAGATTGATCGCGAAGTGACAGCAAGGAAGGCAGTGGGATTGCTGCAAGCAGTACTGAAAACAAAACATTCTTTCTCATTTAGCGTATGATTATTGTGATTCTTTCAAGCCTACGATGCTAATAGTAATGGACGAGCCGAAATTTTGTTGAGCGATGGCTCAACAAAATTTCGACTCGTCCATTATTATTAGTGAGTACGATGGCTCTGATAAAACTGAAAATCACTTTGAATGTGACAGTTATTGAATGATAACCTGCAAGGATATTCCATTTTGGTGTGAAGGAACTATTGAATCGAACGAATCTGGATTGACTATGAAATGTTTTATGGGTGAAGGGTTATGAATTCCTTTTTTTCATTGTTGTTGCTTTACGTGTGACATCAGTACCCACTGCAGCTTTATTCAGAGGAATGCGAGAGAAATTAAATTCGAGCTGTTTTGTAGAATATGAGTGTTTTTTTCTATTGCAGGCACACTATGATCGACTAGGAAAAGATAATTTCACGAATGCAATGATCTACTCTAGTCTGTATGTGGAAGCTGGTAAAAGTCCGTCGAATAGTTTTCTGCAGTTGCTTGCTGATCACGAAGGTGTTGTGGATGCTGGAAAAACGCTTTCATTCACTGTGAAGGCCACCGAACAGCTTTCTTTCATTACCTACATGGTATATTTCAGTTTTATAGTTGGAGTCTTATTGTTTTCATTATTGAATTTTGCTTTTATTCATCTGATTCATCTGCCATAGAAGTGTGAGGACGAATCTAGAATGTAAAATGTTGGTGCAGCAAATTCAACTAAGCGATAATTTCAGAGTTTCAGCCTGATTTATCTTCAAATGACAATTGTCAGTGAAGGGTGCTTGCCTTAGCCCGAAGTTTGCCGTCATACTCTTCGATTGTTTTCATTCCTCCCGGACGCCTCTTGATTATCAGTAACATCAGTAACATCGTATGTCGTGATTTTTGTCCCTCCTGGTCAGGGTGGTTACTTCTTCCGTAAACGTAACAAAATCTATTTGCTGCACTTTTACGGACTGTCGGTGCAACTCCTCTAGGCAGATCTACATGAAATTTTCTGTAAAGCAGGCATGTTTCAATATATTTTCACTCAAATACATTCTTTGGGAGGTAATAGGTATTTTTTATGCTAGTGAATCGTAAGGAATTAAGAAATAACGCTTAGTGGATGTAAATGCAAAAATAGGGATTTTTTGCACGAGTAGTTCACTGCGATTAATACAGAGCAGTGTTTCGCTACTGATTGCTACTGATAACCCATCTTCAGATTTGAATAATTCTTAGTTCTGTGATTGATTCAGATTTGTCAGAAATAATGCTTTATATATTAGTCCCAACAGTCGAACAAAATAAACTCATGAAGAAATGTATTTCCATTTTTTTCTATCAGAGGTTGCATCTTACTACATTCATCAATGAAGTTGTTGACCGTCATAGAAATGATGTTATGTAATTTCGTAATGTTAAGTGATATTTTGGCTTTTTATATCATAGGTGAGTATGTTATAGGTGATTGCGAGAGGGTCCGTAGTGTTATCGCAGGAGATTTCTGTCAATGGCGATTTGGCAACGGTGACTTTCACTGCTACGCATCAGATGGCCCCGAAATCACGGTTGGTCGTTTACGCAGTGAGGCCAGCCAACCAGGAGATCCTCGTTGATGCTACTGACTTCAAAGTTGACGGGCTTTTCCGTAACAATGTTAGTATTATCAAATTTTCGCCCACCAGCTCCATCTGTTTTTTGACTTTTATTTCGAATAACTGCGGGATGTCGAATAGTACTAAAAAAGTAGGAAGTCGATTTTTTATTGTCCTTCAATAATCAGATCATATGTAGGCATCCTATCCCTCAGATTTCGACGAAGTTTCAGGCAGCTACTTTTGCGGAACTTTTATATGTCACAGTTTACGGATAGATTTCTAGCAATTCTAATATTTGAACTTTCCGGTCGTTTTCGCAAGTTTTTTTTTTTTCAATCTTATGCGTCATCTCTGCAGTTTCTTGTTGGTCTTTGAAAGCACTGTTTTCGGAAACTGCGTTGAAATGACGAGGTTTTTAGAAATCGCTTCCTGATTTTGAAAGGGGGAAAACGGCAAACTTTTTGTCTGAGCAAGATTGCGTATCTTTCAAGAAGTTAAGGTCGTTTCAGGTCTCACTGTCACTTGATCGAAACACAGCCGAACCGGGGGAAAAGGTTAAATTCATTGTGAAAGCAGACCCGGAGTCATTCGTTGGTCTACTTGTCGTCGATCAGAGCGTACTCCTTTTGAAGTCAGGCAACGATATCACCAAGGAATTGGTTTGTTGTTGACTTTTTTGCCTTATTTTTCTCTCACTATGTCTTTTAGAATGTACTCAGATATGATTCTACTACAGCACAGAGTTAATCAGTTGAATATTATCCTTATCGTACGGTAAAATTTGAACTATAAGAGTTGTATTATTTCGCCTATGGATGATTTTGAATCAGTGCTGCATAAAAAGCTCAAAATTTCACGTAGTAACTGACTGTATTTTTAATCACGAAGTCTTTTACAACAAATTTTAATTTGTGTTTTCTCGTTATTTTTGTACATAATACGTTCCTTCTTCGTGATATTTAAAACGCCTACATACGCGGTGTTCTGCGCGTCAATGGCAGCGTCTGTTTGCTTCGCAGCGGATTAGATGACGACTGTCGTAGGACTGCTAGGAAGAATGTCAAGTTCTTTCAAAGACTTGACACGAAATGTTCATGAATTCTTTTGCAGCCAACTTCTTATCGTTGTGCTAGCTGAGCTGCCGCCAAGGCAGCGGAAATCGTTTGAACCGGCTTCCTTTTGTAATTGAGATTCTTTCCGATTCTTATAATCCGATCATGATTTGCTAGTTCTGTTTAGTTATTTAATGGACAGCAAAAAATCGGGACTGGAAAGTTATAGTTTCACTTGATATGTCTGGAATGTATGAAAAAAGTCGGATTTGACGACTTCGACAAATCCTGGGAATCGGGAGTCACAGTGTGGCCAAAGATGTATAATTTGCATCGCACAAACCTTTCAACAATGCTTTAGGACACAAAATTAATCGTTATAAGACGTCAAAGAATATGCTTCAAAACACGTTTCAAATTTCCTAATAAGTTTGTTCCATTTCCTGTGACATCGCAATATTTTCAGTCCATTATTATTACTGGTAAGTTTCAGGTGGAACAAGATATCGAGCAATATGATACGACGGGTACTAGTAGTGGCTTTCGGCCGTGGGAGGCACCATCCCGTCGTCGACGGCGCTCAATTTGGTATCCGTTTTGGGGAATCGGTGGTAAAGATGCCGCAAGCATATTTGAGGTTGCTCTCTGTCTTTGTTCACGCATAAATTTATACCTAGTGAATTCGAGTGAATGAATCCTTCAAAATTTTGACGGTTTTTATACTGAATGAATTTGTCCATTGCGCCGATCATCATACTGAACATTTTTCCGATTTCAACTCCTTTATTGTGGAAGTTTACCTAAGTTCGCTGTTTACTGGAGCCCTGAAATGGCTATAATACCGAAATTGTTTCAGAATGCTGGCCTTGTCGTTCTAACTGACGCCTATTTATACCGTGAGCCTGAACCACCAAGTAAGCTGTTATCCTTTATCTCTGGAACAGTTTCCACCTAAAAATTTTTTAAATCTAATCTTTATTTTCAGGAGTGGAATGAAACTCGTATCTGAATCGTGATAATATGAAATCTATTCAGGAAAAAAGCGTCTTTGACCAAAAAATATGTTTTCGTTTCTTGAGATAGTATAAGGTCTATGTGACCCCCACTGATTGAGTTGTGAATGCGGAAATGGAAATGACGATCTAGGTGTAAAAGAGCAAAGGGCAAAATTAAGCCTCTAAGAATGCGTCTTGACAGTGCAACGCAAGCGAACTGTTTGTGTTTGTCTTGCTCTTAATCGCTTGAAAAATCATTTCTAAACAAAGGGATGCAATGCATGCTTCTGCTTAATGCTTTATTTGCACCTCATCTAACAACGTATAAACTTCATCGTTTCTTAGCGAATGGTTTATTTCTCATCATTTCTTTTCCTGAAATGAACGTTCGTGGATGTCTCGCTTTTATTTTGACTTATGATTCTCCTTCTTTTCCCTTGATACTCTTCTTATTGTTCTAGATTTAAATAAGGGTCTTCATCACTTAAGAGCTCACTACCTTCCCGCACAAAAAGTCTTGGATCATGTGAGACAGAGGACAACTACATAACCTGTTTGGATAGCAGACGCGTTTATCGCAAGCGTTGTTGAAATTATCACGACATCACTTTTGTCTTTCCTTTTTCAGAAACGCTCATTTGCTCTCTCTAATAATTCTGCATTCTGGTACTACTGCACTAACGACTGATCTATTTGTTCTGAAGGGCTCTCCTTTAGTGTCACAGTGGGTTGACCTCTCCGAATCAGCATTTTCTCGGTTGATATAGCGCAGACGTTATGGAGCTTATTGCTTTTCGCAGAAAATGAGTTTCAGCGGTTTGCTTCCAGTAATCTTCCTTTCATTGCCTTTGGCTATATTTGCTGCACCGCTGCACTAAAGTTACATGCTTGGCCATTGAATTCTTACAGCACGACTTCTCCGTTGGTGATTGTCTTTGCTCATCGATCCATTCCTTCAGAGATCTACTTGTTCCCTTTTTCGTGAATGTTACTTTTCGTCCACCAGGTCAAATTGTGCAGGTTATGTGATCATACTTATGACATGAAAGTGAAAAATAGCCTTGAGGTGTCTCTTGGGTGTTGGTAATAATTTTTTGGGAGCGTATTTCTCTGCGCACGTTTTGTCGGATCTCATACAAATGGATCACTGATGTAGGTATGAACAAACTGCAAACCGGTGCAATCTCTGAGTAATTTGCACGAACTGCTTCTCCTTCACATTTCCATCGTTCGAATGAAACATCTTGTTATCTTGCACATTTTCGACTAATGTTCCTTTCTACCAATCGTCAGTGAGCAGAGTTAGCATCAACTTTGAAATTTCTGAGCGGCACTTTGTTGTGGGACTTTCACTGGTAGTACTTTAATGGGCATCCATTAATAAGGGGGTGTGGATTGATATATCCTTTATGATCCTGCTATTCTTTACAATTGAACAGATCACTTGATGGCTGAAAAGGCCATAAATTTGTTGATATATTATCATCACTTATCACAAACACTTCTACTTCACGCTTATTGTTGGTGTAAGAAGGGCTCTTTATTCTTTAGTGAAATCATGCAGGTTGATTTCTTTCGAATATTCCTCTGAGAGCTGTTTTATTACTCCCATAGCAAAATGCTGTTTATGTTCACGTAGGTAACTGCATATCGCAGCTTGTGATACTATTTCTTTATCATGAGATTTCAGGCGCTCTTAGCCTCTAAGAAAGGTGGCAGTCATGGAAACGTGTCCACAAATGCATTTAAGTAGCTGACTAAGGAGTTTTATGAATAGTTATTTCATTTTTCCCTAGGCGGTTACTTGCTAGTGCATTCGATGGCATTTCTATACCCGCTGTCGAAATCTTTATCCCTGAGTACACCACTTGTTCGGTTTCAGTCAACAGACACTAGAGATTGCTTATGCACAGTCCCATTTGTCAAACGTTCCACTGTGTTCCTCAAACTGCACATGTCTCAGTATAATATAGCGGTTTTGAAGTGTTGATGCATTCATCGTAGACTCTCAATGCTACTGTCATATAAGTTGATCCGCCTGGCAGGTGATCCCTACGTGTTTGTCTCTTAAGAGATGAGAACTGCATTAGACGAACTGCTCTCGATTTATCAAAGGTAGCAATCCTAACTTCACATCTTTGATGAGTGGATTAAGCTGTTACAGGCTGACAGCCTTGATGCTTCTTTGACTTCTGGGAATTTGAGTCACTGCATGTCTTCTGGCTTAATTTCTGGAAGCCGGCAGACTTCTCAGCTTTTTACTGCTCGTTGTACAGACGCTCTGAGACTGGCCTAATGGTCGAGGTGTTAGCCTGCGAAGGTGAAACACAAACAACCATGAAGCAGAGAAAGAAGAATAAAAAGTCGCAAGTGATGTAACGATTAGAACAAATCTCACTGAAAGCCCTCAAAAATAACATCTACATGGCCATATGCAGAATTAAGCAGAATAGAAACGTACGTAAAAAATGCGTCTACCATAAGAAATTGCAGCTGAACACAGTCATGATTAACCATTGTGCACTGAGTGACTAATCGATCGAAGTAAAAGGGTACATAGCTTCATTAATGGCTCCCGAAATGCTCCTCGTGACAACAAATGTGGTATGGTAATGCGGATCGTTTGAATTTCACTTTTTTGATAACAGTATTGCGCTCATCCCTTCAACCATTTCTTTGAGTACTTAATATACTTTTGACATCAATTTCAAATTGATCAGGTTTATGCATCAGTAGACTTCGATCTGGAAAGGACACTTTTGAAGCATTTTCAACAGATATCGGCTATAAACAGTCGAAGAGTCGCATTGTTTAGGTAGCTGCGACTGAAGCGTCATTTAATTGGGCTACTGCTGGCTATAAAACCTCCTAGAAATGTCCATAGTTGACGCAGACGACTTGAGGTACATCAGCAGACACACCCAGTGAGATTAAAGCGATCTACGCAGTTCATTAGAGAAAAAGGGCTTTCACATTCTGAAGGTTATTCAGCATATCATAGGAGCACTTTGTCCGGGACTCAAAATCCAATGCCTGCTGATAAAGATGTCATTAAAAAAAACTTCATGGTCAGCCAAAAGGAAATGGTGCTTTTTTTCGCAACAGAATTAGAGCAAAGCTGCATACTTTGTAAGATTTGAATCCAACGGGTTGTGCCCACTTGTCAATGAACGTCAGCTATCACATTTTCCTCTTGTTCATTTGTTCGGCTTCCTAGAGTCTTAATTATTTCATACGGTGGTCTCTTTTTGAATTGTTTTCTGTAATACTTTTTGGTCTATCAGTTCCACTTAAAAAATTAAAGACTGCATTTCAATCTAGTCACATCTTCATAGTGTAGCCATGGATTATGGAAAACTGAATGTTTCGGGAAGTTTTTTACGAGTAATCGGTTCAATTAACTGTGGAGCTATTACTTCGTCCATTCTGCCTTTAGTTGGTTAGTCGTGAAATTGGTTAGTTAACTGGACGGGATAGAAATGCGCATGTTGTGCCAGCTCCTTTGGCACATATATATTCACCTGTTATCTTCTACACTTGCCGTTTAATTCTCACCGCTGCATCACTAACCTGTAATCGTGAAATCAGCACGAGGAAGTGCCCAGCGCTTCTTCTCATTTATTGTTTTGTGAAGATTTCTTTTCAGCGCCTTTCTAGCACCACGATAATCGTGTCTAAAGTTTCTAAACAATTTAATCAAACTTAGTGCTTTTGGTTTTTAGTGCGATTTGAGTGAGTGTCTAAGTTTTGCTGTGCTCAATGGTGATAAGCAAATGATGTTTGTGTGTGCTTGTTTCAGCCCCACGTGTTTTCTTTTCACCGGCTACCGCAGCAGGTGGCGGTGCATTTGGTGCAGATTTTATGGCAGAGAAAAGAACGTTTGAGGGCAAAACTGCTAGCGTGAAAGCGACTGAGTTGAATCGAGTTCGGAAGAACTTTCCCGAATCGTGGATATGGATCGAAATTTTGACGAAAAAGTGAGAGGTTATTTCATTCAAATGCAAAATCCACTACAGAACTGAATCGACATCATTTGTCCTCTTTTTGGTATTGGGCACTTCATATTGTTACCGTTCACTTTCACTCTATTAGTGGTCTAGACTCGGTTCTCATTTGAAAGTCTTTCACATGTTTCCTATATGTTTGTTTATATGGATACATTCATTTATTTACGAATATATTTGTTGTTTGCGTATACCTATCATGCTGCGAAACATATTCACGCTCTTTAAATTGTTAACAGCTCGAACCAAACGGCAGTTGCCATCCAGCAAAGAGCCCACCGGCTTCACTGCGGTAGCATTCGTAGCCATTATCTGAGTGCGATCAGTGAATGAACGTGCCATAAGTCAGTGTAGTGCAGTAATCTTGTCCCCCCCCCCCCCCCCCCCGACACTTTACTCTGTTTAGTGTTATAACAGTATATTTCAAGTGGCTTTCTTCATAGGTTGATTGTGTGTATTCCTTAGGATCAGTGGTAGTGGATGTATTGGCTCCTATTTTCCCATTGAAAGAAAACAGTAGCACTCGATAGGAGGTAATGGTACACACGCTGCCTGACTTTAGCTAAATTATATCAGAGTATGAAAAAACCTCCCGTAAAGGTAACAATCTCAAGCACTGTCGTTTGCGCTCTTCAAGATAGGAGCCTGACCAAATGAAAAATTAATGGCACTCAAATCCAAGCGCGCTTTGTGTACTTTTTTATAGTCTGAATTGGCTGTTACGTTTTTATTCGTTGCAGTTATTCTTCTTGTGAGATCATTACATGGTTCCATTTCATTTCGCTGACGATAAATGTGTTTGTCAACATTAGCCTTTGTTAGGAAATCGCTTAATGCTGTGAGCAAAGAATTTAATAGTAAAAATCCTTTACTAACTTGCACTATCTTGTGTGCCATACATACTTGGGAAGGAGATTATGTACACGAGGTGAGCCACTTCGAATGGTGGACATCTTTGTGGGACTTGAGCGATGTGGAACAATATCGCCTTTCATTTGAAGTAGCATTTTGCTGTTCACTGTGACCACTCTCTAAAGAACGCTATTTGCAAGAGCATTCTTCTCTAGCACTGCTTTTTGTTTGTTCTTTGTAATCTGCTTTCATCTTCATTGAAAACTGAAGCATTTTATCAGCGTCACCTGTTGAGTTCATGTCAAGGCGCTAATTAACGTGAGAAGCGCTAACGAAAAGGCACTGACGCCCGCACTCTCTACAAGGTTTTCATAACCACTGACGTTAAACTTGCGAGAAAGCTGTTCGGATGCATTCTGAGTCAATTTGCATATCGTTTCAGAACCTTCAAATGCATATATCTGAACCTTCGTTAGCTGTTCACTATATTTCCTTGATATTTTTTCCCTATTCTATATTTTTGCATTCTTGCTAAGACATTTTTTGTAACACCTTTGTTTGATAATTTTCAACAAACAGGAGCGGGACGTTGCGAAGAAAGATAGTATAAGGGATATGGGCGCGTCTAAAAATATTTCGTCCTGTTTCGTTCTAATATACTATTTGCCTTCGATGACAGCTTGGGGTTCTTTTCGCATTCTCAAAGCTTCAGTCATTTCTTAACGGAATTTCACTGTTCATTTCATGCCTTATATGATATGCTGCACCCGTTGTGCACATCTGGTCGCCTATTCAAGCCAAGAAGGCTTTGCAAGCTTTCCTCGTTTACTGAAACGTCTTAATTTGACATGGAAAAGTGGGAGTGGTGCGTGTAACGACGCTTCGCCTAATACGTTCCAATGCCACGCCGCATTGTCATCAAACGAATCACCTTGCTTTTGCTTCTGCAGTAATTTATAGTAATTCCCTGTTGATATGTTTGAAGCATTTGTGACTCGTACCTGTTACAAGTAGTTGTTATAAATGCACGTTGAGGAGATTCTTCAGATGAGTTTTTCTTTTACAAATTTGGTATCTACTTCCTACGTGAAAAAAGTTGGTGTTCAGTGGTAGGCGCCAGTGCATTTGGAGGATTTCCTGGTGCCCTCGAATCACAAGCTCCAGTCGCACCGAAAGTTCCGATGGAAGCCATGGAAGAGAAACTTAGCGACGATGGGGGCGGTGCAGTCGAAACTCGGGTCCGTACTTCGTTCCCAGAACTGTGGATATGGTATCTAGCAGAAGTACTTAAGTGAGTTATAATGCTTTTACAAAAAACTTCCCTTTGACTTTAGACTGTTATGGAAATACTGAAATCCTCGCGGATTTTTCTTCATCGATCGTCCTTTGTAAACCTGGTGTCATTCTTATCAATTGGAAGAAGGGATTAAAGGGGAGCCAAGATTACTTGTGTGAGCATCGTCTAGGTGTTGTACAGGGTTTCATTAAGGGCTCATTTTTTTATTGATATCAGTATTCTTTCTTCCCGTCGTATGAAATAACCTTTCTCATTTTTGCATTTTTTTGCGGCCTCATTAAGCTTCTAAGTGGCCGATAACCGAACATTTATTGGTATTGTTGAAATATCGCAGTAGAAAAATCGGGGCACTTCAAGAAATAGGGGAGGTTAGCGATTTTGAGGAATGACTGAAAGGAATCTTTTAACTTTTTGAAAGTAACTCCGCGAAGATAACCCCAAAAGATTATTTATGCGGACTGAGATCTGCTAAGCTCATGAAATGCAGTTTCTTTGGGCGTAATTAGAGTAGCACTGATTCCCCAGATCTGTAGCAGAAAATTTAAATGGAGTAATTCATCCATGCCGATGTTTCTTCGGTGAACACTTGCTGACTTTGGCGTTGAAGCCTTCCACATTTGCACTGTTCGTATTTTATCTCCAAATGTCGGAGCCAAAAAGATTTCTTCTGTTATGTTGCATCGTCGGAGTAGGCACCATTCACCGTCAGAACACCACCGCTGTCGTTTTCAGGAATTGCCTTCCATGCCCTAAACGTATTGAGCTTCTCATCTATTGAATGGTTTAAATCTGCTTTGCTTTATGCTAACTAATTATTGCTTTTATGAGAGTAATTCGTTTAATTGGCAGCATATCTCCACAGATTTCTATGCAGTTTTGATGAGGGCATTCCATAGAAGAATCTGATGACTGATTGAATGTTGTGCTTCACTTTCATCAGTGATTTGTTGCGTTTTATGGAGCGACTCATTCTTCCCCGGATGCGAATTCTGACGATATTCTTCCGCATGAATTTCAGTTACGCGTCGCTCATTTCTAAACATAGTCATTATCTCAGGCAGGCTAAATTTATGTACAGCGCTTGACGATTATCCTCTTTTTATCCCTAGTCCTTTGTTACATCGCTGAATTTCTGATGGCGCAGAATACCTATCTCTGGCAAAGCAACAGAAAAAGACATTTTTAGCCACTAGGTCCTTCTGGGAGCCACTTTCTGTTTTTTGTGTTTATATCGAACGATGCCTGTAGCTGAAATGTAGTGCTTGCGTATTGGCGTATTGAAGGGTTACTTAACGGGGACCAAGGTGTGGCATGAAAGGTGGTATTGCGCTATATAATGGCACATGGGATGATGGACAGCGAAAGTTTGGATATTGTGTCGAGTGCATGAGGCCAGGGTAAAGACGGAGGAGCGCGGTTAGGTGAGTGCAGCATTGCTTTATAAATATCATTTCCTAGACAGCAATTTGTGTCCTATGGTCTTGCGAAAAATACCGGAATGTAAAGACTAAGCAGAGGCGTCGTTCGTGAATATGTTAGCTTTCTGAACTTTTCTGTTTCGCTTGCATGAGCACCTTTCTTCTAACCACCCTTATGCAGATCTTTTGTTTAAATCAAAACGAGCAAAAATCTGAGAGTTCTGTGTTTGCCTCTTATCCATTGATGGCTTGAAAGCCCCTGCTTTTTATGCTTCACTGAAGAGTACGTTACGCGCCTTTTGCATATCGTACATACGGAATTTGGAATAATCGCATGTCTGCCTGTATATATATGTTTCAAATTTGATATCGGCGCTACGTATTCGTTTTTCTCAAAGCAGTCAGTGCAAATGCCCATTGTTGTAACACTTAAAAGAAGGTTTGATATGTCTCGGAAGAGCGAGAAAACCTCGACAGACATGCGCATTGTCTAGGATAGTTTCACTTCGAATACAACAATTCTTCGATGCAGTTCATAGCAACAAGTGAAATTCATCACTGAGTTGGGGTTAATCTCAGTATTACACTGTCGAAACGCGCGTTGTCTTATGAAGACTTGTTTGGTAAGGCGTTTGATGCTTCTGAGGTGAAAGTTCGTAGGGAGGATGTTTTTGCATTGGCTCGAACTTTAGCAGAAATCTTGCTTCCTAGAAATTATCTCAGTTTATATGGTGGAAGAGGCGTTTACGAAGTCATTGACGATATTCGATTCGGTTTCTACCACCGTCCCTTTAAGAACTACTGCAGCCTCCACACGTCACTCGGCGGCCGAAATGCCGACTTTGAAGGTGCGCACCGTCTTCCCCGAAACATGGATCTGGACCAACTTACTTCCGGTCAAGTGAGTTCGTTGAAAGTACCAAAATAAAGTTCGAAGCTTGGAATCATTTTCGGGATTTTCGCGCCAAATTGGACAACGTGCTATAAACTGTTGTTTCGCTGTAAATGGAAAGACTTTTATGATGCGATTATAAGTGTAAATAATTTTTCGAAACAAAGCTGTCATTTGAGTGCTGGATCATGTTTTCGCGCTGAACTAGACAGTATGAAAAGGAGCCAGTGATGGTATTTCCAGGTCTAAATTAAACGTCACACATTTGCAAGTCAATGAAAATAATCCTCTAAATTCTTTGTTTAGGACAGAAGATGGCCGTTTTTCAGTATTTGCCAACTAGTCTTGAGATTTATTAGTACAGAACGGCGGCTACTTTCTAACGAGAGTAGCCTTTACTCCGTTTATATGTCGACAGAGCACAGAGGCGCTTTCACGGCGGCCACACGCGACACGGATCATTCCGCATTTTTCCTCTCCCTTATTCAGCTCATGATAGTGATGTCTAGTAGAATGTGAAACTGATTTTCGTCAAACATAACTCAATCATTGTCAGTTATTTGCCTTTCATTGGCCATTATTTGTTAAGTTATGGCGTTTTTGAGAATCGCTGAATGCATAAAAATGTTTCCGCACGAAATTCCGTATAAATTAATTCGACATTTATTGTATGCGGTCTTTGTTTTTCCGAAGAATTCTTCGCGCAGACAAATATTTCTTGGAATGCGCATTCTTAAGCTTCCATCATTTTTAAATTACTCGCTGTTTCGCTCCAATTTACTTAACTGCAGCAGTTGTCTAGGCCGACGAATGCCCTCTGTATAGAGACATCGGCCACTTCTAGGTTAAACAGTATCCTTTTCATTCTGTTTGCATATAAACTGCCAATTATGCCTCCCACTAGTTATCTAATCCGTCTGCACTCTCCATCGTCACGTCAGATAAGTTCGAGCTGCGCGGAGAGATGATGTCAGCGGTCGACGAAAGCTTTCTTTAGACGTTTACCGTTCGTAGACTTGATGAATCCTGCGATAGAAACATCTCTGACGTGTTATGTTACCATCACTTCGAACGTAGTTTTCATGCAGGCAGTGTCAGAGTTCTATAACTGCTTGGGTCCTCTTGATTGTAACGCTATTTGTGACTCTAAAGTATCAAGTTTATTTCTTCGTTTAAGAAACGGTCCATTAAATTTATTGAGAAACGCTGAGCCTGGAGAAATGAAGTTCGCAAAACTGATAACTTCACACTATCGGACAACGTGGATGACACAGTCTGAGCACCGATCTTTTAAACGTTTCGGTGCTCTCCGTTGTTATATAGGCTTTCTGTAATGTCCGTATCTCACAGCGCAATTGTTCTTAGCAGGTTTGTTCCGCACAGTGAAGTTACCTGTAACGTTCGCAGACATTTGCACATTCTTGTATAAGGATTTTTTCGCAAATATGTTTCTCCAAAAAGTGATTAAATTGTTTGGTTAAGGTTGTGAACATATTCTGAGGCGTGCGTGTGCGCTGTTCATAGTATTTAGTGGTTGAGCAGTCTGCCACGAAAGAATTGGTGCAGATTTGTCGGAAGTCCGGATTTTAGCTCTGGATTGTATCGTGTAGAAACATTTTAAATTTGAATTATAGATTTGGCTTTTTATAGCTTTATCAATAGATCAGCCTTCCTGCGTAAATCACGACCTTCCTGTAAGTTGCCTTCCTGTAACTCATCACTTCATGTGCAATTGATGAACATTTTTAACTGCTGCGAATATATTTCTGGACCACTGGAGTATGCGAAATTCTTCCGGTATATTCATAAGTCGTAGATGTACTTAATCAGTCGCAGATCTCCGAATACATTTTGCAGCATGCAAATTGTAACCTTCGACATCTTTTTTTGCCGCTTAGGAGCAACACTTTTTAAATTAAGTCCGATAAGAATCAGTAATTAAGAGCAAATGCTAGTAACTATTTTGTTCTGAAAAGCTGGAGTGTCGGCGTTAAAGGTTATTTGCTCGATTAGAGAGCTTTAGGCTTTCTCTGCATATACGTTATTACGTGGCTCTAACCGATGTGTTTACTTGCTTCTATTTGTACTTTTTTGAAATGCTCTTTCGCCCAATTTTATCGCATCTATACCATTTTATTATATTATTATAAGCGTTAAGTGCCGCATAGCGATTCTTTCCAGTAATGAAGGCATATCTCGTTGTTAGCAGCAGCAGTTTGTATGTGGGCTGATTAAATTCTAACAGAAAAGAATGGTCGAACTGCG
This sequence comes from Parascaris univalens, assembly GCA_037576465.1. NCBI lineage: Eukaryota > Metazoa > Nematoda > Chromadorea > Rhabditida > Ascarididae > Parascaris > Parascaris univalens. The sequence continues at coordinate 68,980,734 of CM075173.1, read as the reverse complement.
AGGTGACGGGCATGTTGTCACTTCTACTAACAGAGGTATTGGATGCGTGCTTGAAGAGTGCTTTTAAGTTCTGTAAAATCATAACTGAATAGTTCGGTTTCGATTCTAACCACGAAGAAAACAGCATGAAATGAGGTGATCTGCGAGCTATTAACCGCCTGTGTATGTTGTGTTGCTAGTTGAGGCTAATTTTGTCCAGCACTGAAAGCCTCCTATGCAAGTCGGGTGGGGATTTCGATCGCCTCTATCACAAGGTGCATGAAATGGAGTGCATTTTTCGGGGTCAGCTCTATAAATTTTTTTAACGTGTTTCTTACATTTTAAGTGCAATAAAATAAACAGCATGTTTTGAAAATTTGTAGTCCACTGCTTGTTTATGATTTATTGATCTAGAACGTTAAGCACTTCTCATACTGCCAAGAGCAAATTCCTTACTAATGTAAGGAATGGAAATGTTTTGATCAGGGTTTTATCACATAATGAGAGTTGCTGCATTGCCCCAACGCGCGTTGCTCGCTTCGGCTGCCGGTGTTCGTGGACAATCGATGAAAACTGTACACGTTTCACGCAGACCTATGGTGATGCCGTTGAGAATGCCAACAATGCGTGTTACGCCCAAACTGCGATACAAATTTCCAGAGTCGTGGATTTGGCGCGACTTCATCGCAAAGTATGCCTTTCGCGATGCATCTTATTTTTACACCGCTTGGCAGTTTTTATGATTGATCTTATTGTGCTGATAATCTTGTTCAGCGCTGGAAATGTTACCAAACTGAAACTAGATATGTCAGGCTGTTAAATGTGAAAGCCTTTGAGTTAGATTGACGAAATAACCATGTAAATAGTCCGTAATAAAGCCAGGCTAATTTCACTGTCATCTAATTGGTGAGAAAAATGTTGAAATTAATGGGCAGTTTAAGGAAAAATTGTTGCCGAAAAGGTGTCATTCTCTCGTGTCTTCAAGAAGTCGCCCGTAGTTAGTCATAGTTTGACAGGTCTTGATAGAATATGCGAGAAATAATCCATAAGTGACTTGTATTCTTTCTCAGGTTCACATTCCAAGTGAAAAAAATCTCATCTCTTCTAAGCTCATACCGTTGGGTGGGAAGGTCTTTGCCTTCCGAGTGAGGAAGACTGGATTATTTTCGCTGCTTCTTTTTAACTCTTGGATATCTTATCAGTGTGATGTTACGCTGGACTACAAAATAAGCTTTTTGCGTTTGCAAGCGTCATAAACCGATGAAAAGGCGTTTGACTTTTTCTATGCTTCTTTTAATATGTGCACATGGTGATTTATAGCTTTCCATACGACAAATTTAACTCTCGATACGAAAAAGCCATGATTATGAGCTTTTGCACTTATAATTTGCTCATGTTTCGGGCATAAAGGCAAAACTTCGATTATGGCTTCCGATTTTGTGTCAGTAATGTTGTATCTTACGTCGAGTGTCGCTGTTTGAGATAACCGCCGAATTTTTAGATGTAAAGTTCAGCAAGCTGAGTCTTACAAATCAGCTATATTGATAGAGTAACCACATTCACTTCTGCTTTCTATGGAAATTAGATTTCATCTGAGTGTTCCACTCATGGTTCTAGTACAAGTTGTTCACCAGCTTCAGATTCCTAACCCTAGTTTCAAGATACGTTCAACCTGAAACATGTTTTAAGGTTATGCCACTCAAGAGAAAACATTTCAGCCTGTCAGTAGACTCAAAAAATGCTTTTCCTGGTATCCTCGTCTTTTTTGTTTAAAACAGTCTCCGCATTCACTAAGAAGATTAGAATTGCCTAGCCTCCTTTTCGAATAGAGATTACAGTAAGGAGAATTCAGAGCTCCTATCACGTTTGAGGCTCCTGTCGGAAGCATCTTCAGCCCATCATTTTACTAACACCTTTCACAGAAAGTAATTCAGATGTCTTTATAGCTAATTATCGTATGGGCTCGCGTCCGCCTTCAGACGCTCTCTGCTACAGTTTCCCGCGCGTCTAGTAGGCAGTGAACGTGCCCACAAGGTCGATGAAGTGGTTTGCGTAACGTGTTTATAGGGAGGCGTTTTATGTTAATTGCTCAGATCTGCAGCTGCAGGAGGTGCTCCCTCGGACTTTGCAGCGACATGTTGTTCTCACTGCTGTTTGAGCGCTGATTCAAGAAAACCTTGTTTAATTAATGGTCCGTATCAGCTGAACATTCAACGCTGCTCAGCAGTGCTTCCCATGTTATTTCTGCCTTTCCCAGTGAGCAACTTCCTTACAACAGTATCTGGTTCGTTTAGTTGGCAAATAGTGTGAGCATGTATCGCAAGTCTACTATTGCCCAGCTTGATCTCGATAATATTAAAGACTGCGGTCACAAGGGTTGTGTGAGTTCTCATCAACGTACTATGTTGCATAGCGCAGATTGGACGTTTCGAATCATTTGTACTTTGCTAACGCACATCTATAAATTGCGGTGAGTGGGAAATCGTTAGCAGACGATTCGATTTTGATCTCCTACGTATACATGCAAGCGGCAATGATCGCTCTCAGATATGGGTGCACGTCCTCTCATTATTCCAGTCGCAGTCGTCAGCATTTAGCATATCTTTTTGCGCTATACTGGTGCTCAGGAATCATAGACCTGTGGATTATGTATGAGCCTGAAGCAGTGACTATATTCGAAAGGGTCCGTTCTTCCATCTATGCTTCCGTTTCCTTGTGCTAGTTTCTGCTGGTGCATTGGCAAATAAGCAGCTTGTTGGTTCTTTCCTTTTTTAGCTCCGTCCACTTTTCCGTGGAAATTTTGTCTAATTTTCATGTTTTCTATGCCAATTTAAAGCTGTTGAAAAAAAGAGTTAAGTGTGGCCTCAAATTTCCATATATTCAATGTTCGTAAGATAGGCGACAGAATGTTTTCATGTGATACGCAGCTAAATTTCAGATATTTTAGTTAGTCTGAGGGTTACTCTCTGAGGGTGTCAGATTTCACTCAGATTGAGTCACGTTTAAAAAATAACCATAAGCTGTGGATGTTTTGTATGACTTGTTATATTTTGTTGGGGACTGAGAAGTTATCAATTCATTCAAGTAGCAATGCCCGATGCTTGTAACTCTAAGTTGTTTTCTTATCGCATTTAAGCGCAGATAACGAATCCTAAGGGGAATGTATGTTGCGCCTTTCTCTTCATGCCTTTACCCATGATGACTTGATTAATGGGACGCCAGTTCGTTAAGCGGCTATCCTTTGTGTTATCGGCAGCAATGTAAAGCAATATCCCACTTGCACCGGGGTGCGCTGTTCTTTCAATGGAGGCAGTTTTTTTTCTCAATCAGTACCAGTGGCATCTTGATCTTAGATGACAAGTTGAGAGGCATCTTGATCTTCAGCATTTTTTTCGATTTTTCGTGGAAAGTCTTCTTAATTCTGCCAGAAATTCCCATGTCAGCAAAAGTGCTATCAAGAATGCATGCAGATTTTGTCTGTTGATTATCGTTCTGTTGCGTGCGACACATGTACCTTATTATCGCTTATTAAATGCCCGCATGATGCCAGTCCCTTCCATCGCTAGCTTACCTTGGCAAGGTATAGAGAAATACGATGCAGGTTGAAAAACCCAACGGTTGTGGCATTTTTCGTCGGTAAATTACGGTTGAGTTTCATGCAGCAATTTTGCAACCGGAAGATGAATGAAACTTCACGGTTTAACTCTTCGTAGATGCGTTCTGCTAGCTCCACTTATTCGGAATCACTTTCATAACTATACCGGAAGACATTCTGTGGATGCACTTTCTCGCCGTTGCGATGACTTTGATTCACTCAAGTGTTGGATTAAAACCGCAGGCAATATTTAGAGAAGCTGACGCTTCCTTAATTTATGAGACTGCCACCACAGCAACCGCATGGTTATGCACGTTGGCTGCATTACAGTCGCATCAGTTTCATTTTATATAAAGAAATTTTTGTGCTCTTTGTTTTTGTTTTTATTTCATATAGGATCGTATTTAAACGTTTGTGCTGTTCATTAGGTTATCGCTTAACCGTCATTCAACACAAACCTTATCAAATGTTAAATTTTCTTTGAGTGCTGCTCTGTAACATCATCTGCTTGTTCCCGAATAGAGCAAGAATGAGGTTAGCTGAGAAAACCGAAGTCGAACTGGTGAGCGGCTCACTTATTGAACTGATTTGGGCAGGAAGATTTTGAAATTTTTTGTCGAGCAGCTTTCCTCTGATGGTGAATAGTGTACATGCTGAATTGCTCCGTTTAAGTTACAGCATTCACAGTTCGTTCCTAAGTGATATTCCACGATGGAGGGAATGAACTTCAGGTTCGTGCATTTTTCCCAGAATGCTGGATTTGGATGCACATCAAATCGAGTTTCCTTTTTGTTCGTCTGCCATCACAGTAAGCAGATTTTACTAGTACTCATTCTGAAGAATAGGCAGTATATTAAGAAAACGATTTATTTGCGGAAGCAGTGCATGAGATTAAATCCGTTAATTTCTCCCAAGCGTTGCGCCAAATTCTTGTTTGGGAGGTCGAGGCATTGGCTCATTTTGTTTTCCTTACCTCATTTGAAATCGTTCGCTACTCCAGAAAAGTGCTCTTTTTCGTTTACTTCATTATGCTGTGTAAAAGAAGTGCGGACCTAAACGTTTTTCATTGCTGTGCATATTTAATCTGCTTAGATGCCTTTTCTAAGTGACAACGGCGATCTCTAGGTTCCATCTTCTGTGGATTCTGGTCGTCCATGTTTCGAAAGTTTAAATGTAGAAGAACAGTTCTGTTTGGCCTTGCAAATTCTATGGTTCAATAAGTTATATATGGTTGATATCTGTCGCTATAAAATGCTCTCAAGATGGTTTGATGCGGAAATGTTTATGCACGTTGGCATGTTCAGTGATGCGGTTTGTTATGCCTCATTTATTTCTCATTATTTTTTTTCAGTGCAGCTGATTTTATGCAGCGATTTTAGACATGATGCATTCTACGTACGATTGAGCAGTCGCTAGAAGTTCGATGAGTTGAATAGCTTATTAAAAGGACTGAAATGTGACATTCGCTGGACTGAGATTTGACTTTCACCCTTTTCGATCGGCTTTTCATACGCAAGGATTTTCTATCGTTTTCGGTTGCATCGTTCTTATGTGGTTTAGCAAGAGCAAAGGTTGCATTTTGGGAGGCAGTTGCTTGCATCGAGTAGATTTCATTCACGCAAGTTTTGTGATCCACGAATGGAAAATGCCCAATATGAAATGCGCATACATACAAATATACTGCGTTATTTGCCACTGAATTATTTCCACAATGGCGGCATTTTTGCGAAGTTATATTCTAAAAACTTCGAAGTTTTAGTGTTTTACTTCGGGAAAACTAAAGAGCTTTTAGAATGCCATAAATTTCTCGGAAAATTCATGAAGATAAGCGATTAAATGGGTTTTCCTCAAAGTTCGCCCGCATATTTGGATAATGCGGTGCGTTATTGTCAACAACGATAAACGATTCTAATGCTCAGATAAATTCTATAGCGAAATTTTTCATATGCTGAATTTCCGCCAAGCTTCCGGGAAGTTGAAACGATACTTTAAATTTCCTCAAAATGAGCTGAAAATGGAGAGTTTTCGAGTAAACTGTGAATGATTTTGTCAGTGCAGTGAATTTCGACAAGGATTCATGATATGTTTCTAGAGTAGCGATGAATATCGACAGCGCTTGCCTGTTAAAAGGTAGAATTCTTTGGAAAACGTGGTGAGATCACTGCGCTTTCATGAGGAGTGATTTGAGAACACGCGCTTTCACCTCTCTTAGGCAGTAGAAGTTGTCATTGCACCCTTCACGTTAATTCTTCTAAATCACCCACAGCTCTTGTAGGTCTAGCGGTAAGATCTGTGCTGAAAATGTGTTCTTTGTGATCGTAAGCCAGCCTCCTCGGAGTCACGTTCATTTCTGCATTGGTTCTATAACGTCCCAGGTAGTCTTTTCTTTCTGGGGAAATTACTAACTGTTATCCAAATTTATACGGAAACAAATTAACGCTGCTTAGTTGCCCATACGATGAAACATCTGCATAATTCTTTCCTCGTATTGCATCGTTTACCGTTTAACATTTCCTCCGTTTGAAACTCGTCGATGACTGATTTATTGACTAAATGTAGGGCGTTTCGCACAAAGTGCTTGCTTCTTTAGAGGCATACAGCAACATTTTTGCAACAGTTTGGATAGGAAGGGTGCGAGTATTGTTTGCATGTCATTAAATTCGATAATTCTCCTCACACATTAGAGGCCAGTGACACCAAGTTGCGTTTTCAGGAATTTGAAAATGAGTGAGTTTCACCAGTCTGGCTTTATATATCTGTTAACTGGAAAAGTCATCAGAAATGCGGCGTCCAGCAGATAAATCTCCAACTCTGATCACAAGTCTATATTATACATTAGAGGGCATAGATTAAGAGGAGGTCTTGACGTTATATCTGAGGGATCAGGCCACAAAGTACATATTCCTCCTAAAACGCAAAGTGATGAACGCTTTCAACGTTTCGCAGGTACTGCCTTTAGTGGAATTCGTTATTGCGTCTCAGTAAATGACCGATGCAGTATATAAGATCGATTCGACAGTAGTCGTCAAAACTTGGTCTTCGATCAGTGTATTTGTTAACTGAGAGTCTCGCCATCTATTCACGATCGTAGTGTTATGCTATTGTGTATATTATTTCCCTATTCAGCGTCGTTATCTGAAGTGAACAAGCGCTTTCGCCTTGTCAGACAGCCTGTTTGTTTTGTATGACCGTTCGTCGTTTTCGAGTCTTTGATTACAGAGGAATGTATAGTATTCGCACCAGTTGTATCATTGCAAACAGAACGCTGCCACTTACGCTTGAAAGCAACGCAAAGAGATTTCGAATCAAATTGGAACTTTTTTTAATTTTTTTATGTTCTAGAAAAATTTCCCCGACAGGCAAAAGTATAGCGGAGGTGTTTCGTTCTGATGCTTTGCTTATGTCCTAATAGCGTACTGATCGTCATTGTAAGGCAAAAATTCACCTGATATATTTAAATGAATTGTGCACACTGAAAAATAACCAACCACTGGTTCCAGTCTGCTGACCGCCTTCCCACCTCTCCAGCTGTTCTCCCATCCGCTGAGTAAATACGAAAAAGGTTACTGAATAGTTTTATCGGATGTGATTCGGACATGAATGTCTAAGCTGTGTGCTGTCTCGCTGTTATTTTATCCACGAAATTGTCCTGTGCGAGATTCGCGTCGCAGGTGCGGCAGTGACAATATTATCGATTAGGTGATAATAGCAGTGAGGCACTGACCGTAAAAATTTCAGTCGACAGTCGGGCGGTGCTCGTGTTTGATCGCTTCTTTAACAAAGAGCCTCTCGGTGGTGACGTATCCGCTGATGCGAGTCGAGTCTTTGAGCTGAACTATTTTAACGTGATGCGGATGCGCACCCACTTTCCGCATACATGGCTGTGCCCTGATCTGCGTGCCCAACCTGTCAGCGGACATCGTGAGCCCAATGAGTCTGACCTGCGGTGAGCTGGTCGTCGTGGTGTGGCATTCCTGCACTGCACGTTAATTTTTACTGTATTGGCCAAAATAAATTGATGAAATGTTACTTTTTTGTCCACCAATACGCTGCAGAGTAAAAATGATGCGAAAGAAAGGAGAGGGGAGTGGGAGAGAGAGTATAGAAGTTATTGTCTATTCTATGTAGTTTGGTCGGTTCCCGCCTTTCTATTTTTTACCACCTTTGATTTTTTAATCGTTCATCGACAGCGATTTTAATTGATTGATTGCAAGGGCAATTTTCAAGCAGTTGGCATTTTTGTTGGCCAATACAGCACCTAGCTGCACGATATTGATAGATCAGATGTAAAGTTTCAAAGGCCTAGTTCAGCTTTTCTTGCTTATTGCAGGATGTGAAACGCATTAGGATAAAAACGATGCGCATTTTAGTTGCAGTAAAGAACGCTTATCCGTCCTTATCCAGATTTGTTTTGTGTTTTAAATGCATTCCCATCAAAGGTCAGCTTTTATTCGAAATAGTTTATTGCCTTTGGAATTGAATTCCTATCTGTCATAGAATTTCCCTCAATCTTTTCACTTAGTATCTTTTGGGAATGCTGTTCCTTTTGTTGTGATTTCGCTGAAAATATTGCGTTGAGCGCGTGATGCTTATTTGCGAAAAGTATGATTCGCTTCTGTCTTGCTTTGTTGGTTATTGTCGACGCAAAGTTCGTAAGCAGTAATCTAATTGAATCATTCATTCTCGCGCTTGTTAGGTTCCGCAATCTCTTCTCTATCTGCTTTTTACAGTGCTGACTTTTACAGCGCGCTAAATTACCACATCTCCAAGCGTCAAGAACTTTTCATGTTGAGCCGATATGGGAAACATCCTTAAAGCCGTGCGTCATGAAATATCTTCATTATCTCGTGCAAAATAAAGCACTTTATTCCAACCTTTTCCCTCTTTTTCAATAATATTTTCATAGACGTACTCGTCATCACCTTTAATTTCAACGATCAATGAACGTTGAGCTCATTTCGCTGTCGAATGCACAATTCGGTATCTTCTTTTGCCCTCCACAGGTGCAGATTCCATAAGGGAGCATTATTTTGGTCAGGTTGAAAGTATAGGTTGCATTAGTTGTGATGATGAAAGTTTAAATATTGCAAGTGGGACCTTTCAGTACAACTAATAAGCATAGATGTGGATGGTCAGAAAATGGAAAGGAGTTGAGTCTCGAGTTCATAAACAATCTTTTCGAAACTTATCAGCCCTGGGCGCAGTCAGGAGAAATGATCGTTCTGGAAGTGTCCTTTAAGCCCGGTTAGATCCTTCTCAATGAGTTGGAATGGATGAATTTTACTAGTTTGAGGGGTTTTTCAGGAAGATGAAGATGGCGATATAGTTTCATTTCTCGGAAGGAGTGAAAAAGTACTACGTTTTTCATTTCTCTGATCTAAGAACTCTAAAAAGAATTTTTGGGAAATGATACGATGAGATTCAACAGTGCATAAAAAAATCTGCATCATCACTTTGAGGTTTTTCTTTAAATCATATGACTTTAGATTTGCAAACTTAGCCTCTGGAAAATTTAGTCAGCTAGCCCATTAACCTTTGTTTTCGTGGAGTTCAAGTTTTGTTGCAACTTTTTTTCTCAGCGATTTCGTCGCCTCATTCACTTGTGGTTGTTTACTGAGAACTGTTCCGTAGCATTTCATTCCCATTGCACAGTTTGACATCTTTTTCTGCAAATTAATGTGTGTGGAAAATCTAGCATTAGCGCAGCGATATTTATGGGATTGCGAACTTCTCAAAGAATCGTTGCTTGACTCGTTTTTGTAATGAAAGCAGGTGCTCTTTAGATGCACTGATTATTTATCTATGTAACTTGCTTACATCTTAAAGACTAGTGAGATTGCATCTATGATTGTGTTAGTATCCGCTTGAATGTACAATGTTTGTATTCGAAGATCAGAGACCTCCTGTTCAGTTATCACCTTATTTGTTTTTCCTCGTTTAGAAAGCCTGGTATACATCAGGAGCATTTAGAGCCTCTTTTGCGATGTGCCGAGGTGCAATATGACCAGAGTAGACGCCTTTCTTAAATTTAATTTTGTCGTTCGTTTTATGAGTAGTATTACTTTTTATGATGAATTAAATTGCATTTTTTGTTTTTAAAGCAAATTTGAAGTCTTTCACTTGAGCCTTCAATACTTATCTTTGTGCTGAAATATAAAGAAATCGTTATTAGCACGAGCTGGATTTTGGTGGTTTCTAACGGGGCGATGATTGGGGAAAATTTATCATTCACATTGTGATCATATGACAGAAATTCTTTTTTTCCAGTTGTATCAGAGTGCTTCTCATGCTTCCTTGGAACTTTCTCAGTATTAGTGCGAACTGATGAAGGTGAAGCTTGCTCACTCGCTTCGTAGGATTAGTGAGATATCAACATTATTGGCTGAAGTATTTTATCACTGACACTTTTATTAGCTGCAGTGATTTGGTTTCAGTGGGACCGGTGAAGCTATCTATGAGGCGACTGCTCCGGACACGATTACTTCTTGGGTGGCAAGTGCATTTGCTATCAGCGATGAGACCGGACTCGGAGTTGCTCCCACAACCTCGAAGGTAACTTGCACATTAATTTTATGTGGTTCTAGATTCTTTGAAAGTAGTGCAGAATTCTACCTGTAGGAAAAAGATTTTTAGAGAACAGTGTAAAGACAAAAAGAGCATATGATGAGGTCGCCTTTACGTGGAGCGCCTTCAAAAATTGATGTAAAATTCGAAGTTGCATTCTTTTTCTAACTCATTTCTATTTCATACTATCATCACTTTGGATCTTTTTGGTAGAGAAATGGTCGAAGAGTAAGTAAGAGTGTTCTTGTTGGGGCGCTCACCACTCTAAGTTCTTTCCGCTTTGTTCTGTTGCATATTGAAACCCACTTACGTATTGCTACAGCTGTGGAAAAAGAACATTTTCAAGCATATTCAGCCAGAAATCGTTTTAGTTGACAATATTCCGACCGTTCTTCATTCGGCTCAATTTGCCATACTCAGTGAAACGTGGTGAAAAATTTGCTCTTCAAGTGCTCGTCTTCAACTACATGGACACAGAACAAGATGTGAGTCCTTGAAGGCAGCCAGCAAATCGCTTTAAAAATATATTAACTTCACAGAAATCTGAAGTCAGCCTTATGGAATTTTTGGGATTATATGAGACAGTCATCAAGCAACTAAGATAGCCTTTATTTCCGAGCTTGTTTTTCTTGTGTTCACTTGTTTGCGAATGCCATCTTAGATTTTACTCGATCTAAAACATTTGAAACTGTTACGGGTTTGTAATTGCCATTTAATGCTCTTTGATGGGTTCACAGTTTCAGTTCTTCGAATGTGAGATGGTGCTAGCAGATGTGAGATTATATTGTTAGCTGCAATATTCTGCAAAGTGCTTTATTTTTTTGCTGTGTGATTTAGTGCATCGCTTAGAGAAAAAAGATGTGAGGGGAATTTAAGGTGACGGTAACATTAAAACACGATGATGGTGCCGGATTCGATTTTCTGCAGAAAGATGGTACTTCGAAGAAACCATTGAGGTGAGCGAATTACGTTTTTTTAATGCCGGTATTCCTGAGGTCGTTAGTGAACTTCCATCGTAATGGGATTATATTTTACATCTCCATTCACAGCGTAGAATTTGTTTACATCAGTTCCATTATTGGAATTCCCAACTGATATTTAACATTCGCCTTATATTTTCTGTTGTTCTGGAAAAGTAGTCATTTTCGTTTACATACCTTTATAGGCTGTCAAATTGCCCTTAGGAATAAACACGTTGAGAATGTGAAGGTTGATAGTTGTCGTTGTTGCAGCAAAGATTCGAAATCAAAAAATTACAATATGCGACTGATATCGGTGCCAGGTGGAGGTGTTTCAAAGGCAGTTTATTTCCCGATTGTGCCTACTCAGATCGGTGAAGTGAAATTGTCCGTTGTAGCGCAATCAGCGAAAGCCGGCGATGCAGTCGAGCAGCCGCTTAAAGTGGAGGTGCGTTACACTCTCCATGTCGTTGTTTCACCATCTCACTGGGTAGACGTTAGTACGCAAATACTGTGTTATATATTCATGAATTTTCCAGTATTTTCTATCGCTTATGCACTAGTTTACACGCGAGTAATTGTTGTAACAAGTTTAATTTTAAAGCAGTAAATTGTCTTTCAATAAAGTGGCTATCTCAATGAGATATTGCCTCGCTTGAAATAATAAGAAATGTCAGTCGCTGATACGGTCTGCAGGAAGTTCGCGAACATTGTAAGCGTTAAATTTGTTTTTTTTAGTCAGTGTTTTTATATCTACAGTCTTTTGCACGTGAGGAGAAATGTTGTTTGTAAAACATTGCGAGAAGAGACCTGCATCGATGATTGGGATCATCAGTGAACTCATTTCAGCCTGAAGGGTATCGTATCGATCGTAATGTACCACTCGTTATTGACTTATCCGATAAAGCAACATTTAACAGGAAAATTGATCTACAGTATCCCGGGGATGCAGTCGATGGATCAAAGAAGGCTCGAGTTGACATTATCGGTGAGTTTTAGAATCATTTCTGAACTGCAGTGAAAAACCTTCAGCGATTCCAGTTTTCGTGGTGCCTATCGGTATTGAGTTGTGGTGTTTTTGTACTTTCTCTTTATCCGAATCGCCTTTATTTTCACTCAGCCTTGATGCGGTTGGTCTGAGCTTTTTCACGTAGATCGCCTTAGGTATTCATCGAAGCGAAGTATGCACAGGGTGAGGTAAAGCATTATAAACAGTTCAAATCAACCACCTTGAACCTCAATTTGGTAGCTTCACCTCCTCACTGATGGCTTCCTCATTGCTTAAAGAAATGGGTTGTATCATTTGTAATACCGCCTCTTCCAAAAATCCCAGACAACAACCGATCATTGAAAATGGAAGTCGTTCGAGGTTCTACCCATTTTACTCACCTGGTATATTTACGTGGTATGTATCTAAGGTTTTTGTTATTATTTACAAGCGTTTTAAAATCACTACATTTCCAGGTGATATTATGGGTCCGGTGTTGGCCAATATTGATGCTCTTGTGAGGATGCCGTACGGCTGCGGTGAACAAAACATGATCAACTTCGTACCAAATATTGTTGTTTTGCGATATCTGAAGGCAACAAAACGTGCCGGCGCACAGATTGAAGCGAGGGCGCTAAAAAACATGGAAGCTGGCTATCAAAGGGAACTTACGTATAGGTATTTCTTCGTCTTCTGTAGCGTTATCAGTTCATTTACTGAAGTCGTAAGAATAGTTTTTAATCAGCAATGACGCGGTCATAAAGGTCATCGTTCCATTTCAATTGAGTTTAACCAGAATTTTTTGTGTTAAACAAGGAGGGTTTTAGAGGAAATTTCATGGGAATAATTGAAGACATGATTGTTCATCGGCATCCTTCGCATACTTAGTTCCTCTAATGGAGATAGGGAATATCCTGAAGGCGGAGGTAATAGTTTTAACGTTGCGAGACATAAAAGGACTACGTGATTCGGCAGGAGAAAAGATAAATTCGTCAGTTACCAAGAAGTATTTCACAGAACCGCTGATGGCACCAAAAAAGTACCATAACATTTTGTGTTTAACTGAACCCAATGTGCAGTGTTTCCTCTGCACCCATCCTTCTTGTGGTGCATTTATATGGGCGTCATTGTTATTCTTGTGCAGGGAACGTAATTTTATGCATTCAAAAGATGCATTTCGTCGGTGTTGAGTAGCTATCATGAAAAATAGGAGTTCCGGGAGAGCAAAGTAACACGTGAATATGTGCATGCATTACTTCTCGCTCCCCCTACCTCTTTTCTGTACTGAAAACGCTGATAGAATGCTCAAATAATCTTATCAAATGCTGAAATAATCTGTGAAATCCCCATGAGTTTGGTGCTCTACTCGTAGATAAAATCGCTGATTTTAGGAGAGACGATAACTCGTTCTCAGCGTTTGGACAGAGTGATAAGCATGGATCCACTTGGTTGACGGCATTTGTGGTACGTTCGTTCAAACAAGCGCAAGCATACATTTTTGTGGATGATCAGATACTACAGAAGTCAATTGCGTTTCTCAACGCCCAACAACAACAGGTTGCGCCCTTCATTTGACAGTAGCCAACAATTCGAGATTTTACTTGCCTCATTGTCCTTTTTTCTGCCATTCTGAGCGAAAGTAGTGCTAACATATTAAGGATTGCGATAAACATAATGGAAGTTTGATTATTCTGACCTGATTATAAGACCGATGAGGAGGTGCTTTTGCTTGTTTGAACGACTTCTGCAGTGGAAGACTATGTTGGTTCAACTCTGTGATTTTCAATGACCTTCCAGCGCCTCAGCGAATAGCAATTTTTTTTTTGTTTTCTCAGACAGTACATCACAAAATACATTTTCATACTACAAACAAGCATTTGTGAGTGTATCTTTTTCGGTACCAGTCAGAGTTAGCAATGTTTGCACCTTCAGGAGAATGGTGCATTCGCTGAGCGCGGCGAAGTGCACCATAAAGACATGCAGGGAGGCGCGGCTGAAGGGGGCGTCCCGCTCACAGCGTACGTGCTCATCGCGTTCCTCGAAAATGGCGTACGTGCATTTCTGAATTATTTTCTGTAGTTTCCATATTGGAGCAGCTTGTTTCATGAAATACTGCCGTTCACAGCTAATGCACATCGTGATGGTAGTATCGTTCCATTCAATTACATGTGCTATTGATTTAAAGCTCATCGTTTTATGCACTTTCTGTGAGGCCATGAGATTAGTTGCTCCCCTTCAACCTTTTCATGATTGAATTTTAGCTGCTTCTCACTGTATCATTTGTGTAAAAAATAAGATCGATCTGAAGGCCTCTCTAATTGCCAGGCCATATTATAAAAGTCGCACAATATCGTTTATTATATTTAACAAAAGCTAGTGTTGCAGTGCTCGATATTTGCTGTAATTACAGGTGAAAAACGACAAGGCGCAGCACTATTTGGAACAGCATTTGGATGAATCCAAGAACGATGTATATGCACTTGCTGTTGTTACGTATGCCCTTCACTTGGCGGGTAGTACTAAAAAAGGCGAAGCGCTTAAAATGCTCGAAGCACACAAAGTCGAAGACAACGGTTAGTATACGAGCAATTAGCGTTTCACTTCACTCTTGCAGTGATCCTCGTTAGATCTTGTGGGAGAAACAAGGAATTTTATTAACTAGCTTTGAAGAGCACAAATGTTCATAGATGTACCTTATAAAACATATGCAAAGTTATAAGTGATTGCTTATTAGTGTTTGTTGTCTGTCTTTGTTGAAAAATGGTGTCGCAATGGTTCGCTTTGATATCTGGCAGAAACTGAAATTCAACCCACATTTCTAGCTAAGCTCTTTAAAGATGGAAGCGTACACTGGACGGCGAAAGTCGGTGGCGACAAAACCAAGGATACTCAACAGTATTTCTATCAACCGCGTCCAGTAGACGTGGAGATGAGCTCCTACGCATTGCTCACCTATATGCTGAACGATGATGCCGAAAAAGGATTACCGGTTGTTAGGTGGCTCACGTCACAGCGGAACGCCTTTGGTGGATTCAGCAGCACACAGGTATCCCACAATTTTTTAGCAAATGAAACTGTTTATATTAAAACGTCTCGAGAATGAGTATTTCGATTTTTGGCTGCTGCAGGTGTACTTGAAGCAGAAATTCGAATTGTCCCTCCTTCCAGCTAAGAACGGTTTCCGGATCAGTTTAAATACACAGAAAAGCTCAGTTCCGAGCATGTTGCAGTCAAAAACAGTACTGTCGTAGGTATATATGCAGAGGTCTTTTTTTTCCAGACTATGAAAAATTTAAAAGAGCGCTGATTATGAAAATAGTAGTGATTTTATTGACTTTTCTTTTAATTACTATCTGGCTTTCAGCCACCTTCTCAGAGCTCATTCTTTATTCGAAGCAGTTATGAGATTCTCGAGTCTTTCCTTGAACATGTCTGATTTCTATAATATTCACAGATTCTTTGCTTATTGACGGTTGGTTACTTGAAGTTAACTGTTGAAGAGGAGAATTCACTGAATTCTTTTCAAGGAGAATAGGATGCCAGTACCAGTTCCCCAAATTAGCGATATGTGTTTCTGTTCTTGAGGAGAGGTGGAAAAAAAGAGAAGAAAGGGATGGGGTGACCTTATTCGTGGTGGTGAGTCGCTCATGAATGTGCTCGATCATGTTATGTTCAAAGTATTACCACTAGAAAACCTCGAAATCTCTAAATTTTTTTCTATTCAATTCTGTCGATGTTTCCGAAATCGAAAAGAAAATTGCTAATAGGTTGCCATCCAGTTTTTATGTAGTGCTAACCGTGCTTGGGCACCCAGTTCGAATAGAATCATCCATATATGTAGTGAGCGATTTGAAACTGAGCTATTTCTGTTCACAAGTACGCTCGCCTGCCACATCTTCAATAATGCCAATGTCACTTTCAAGCGATGCAGTGCGTTGTTTTTCGCCTGCAGAGCCCGTAATGGCTAGGTCCGTTTTCGTGTCTGCCGATCTGTCTGTTTGTCACTTTTAAATTATGGATTTTCGGAGTTAAACATAGATAATTTAATGACTGTAATGTGAGTATACTTATGGGGCGACTTCTATTACAAGCCCGCAAACTGGTTCCGTCGACGTTGAAATGAGCCAGGCTTAGATACATTGGGATATGTGAGGGTTTGCATGCAGTTTGCAGCCAGCTCACTTGCATTTTATGTAGGTGAAATGAAGCTCATAGAAAATATTGACGAGTGACCATTTACTTAAAATGTGGATACCACTTTGCAGATATTTTATTGTTTTTTGGTGGTTGATAAAGCTGGGAGAGTTATTGAACGGAGTTAGAAAAGCTCACATAATGAGACTTTTTTGATGCGAATCTGCGTTTATCATTTTGGCATTTTATCTATGCAGTGAAATCAGAGAAACACTTATAGTTTATTGCTTTCGCATTTTTCTGAAATAGTGCCGTTATGGGCGAGAATGTCTCTCGTGTTAAAGGGATTTTTCTTCTCACTGAGTTTTGTTGAAATGACTTCGTGCGGTCGACGCAGTTAAACATTTTTGATCAGTCTTTAAAGAACCACTACCTACTTGTTTGTGGTTATAGGACACCGTCATGGCGTTGCAAGCGTTAGGTGCTTACTCGGAAAAAGCCTACTCGCCGACATTCAATATTTCGGTGACGGTAACGAGTGCCGCGAGCAGTCAACAGTTCGAGGTGACGCCCGAGAATGCAATCGTACTGCAATCTTATGAAGTAGGCCTTACTTCTCTGATTACGTCTTTCAGGTCGCAACGTTTCTACTGACTCGTTTTATAGAAAGACCACAGTGTATGCCTCGCCGCCGATTTAAATCCACACCTACTACCCGGTGTTTTTCATTGAAAACACCGGGTAGTCCCTGTTTTTCGTTTTTGAACATACCAATCTGCTCGCAAGTGGCGCTACATTTGCAAGCATTTCAGAGCTTACTGATGGTTTTGATGTAACATATAGAGGTATTTCGTTACTTGTGCGTTATTGTTGACCGGATAATGTCCATTAAATCGTTCGCTGGCGCTCTCATTAATAATAGTATTACACAGCGTCTTTATGCAGATGTTTCACATCATCAAGAATTTGTATTTCTTACTGTGTATTTAGCTTTCGAATCTGGATGAGCCTGTGGAAATTGAAGCAAAAGGAAGAGGAGTGATATTCGCCCAAGTGCAATACTCGTATTATCGAGTGGCAACCAAAGACAATATGCCTTTCTATTGCACTAAAGATGTGAGGGAGGTTCACGGTGGCACTCGACTACAGCTCGATCTCTGTTGCAAGTATAGTTATTCTGCATATTTTTTGCAAACTGTTCTGTGCTAGTCGCACTTGACACTTACCTAAAAGATCCGATCGGTGTGAATTTTAGGGACACTGCCAGAAGGCTTATTTCGCTTCGAAGAACGTCTAAAAAATTATTGCACGAAAATCTTGAAGTAAATGGTGCCGTGTTTTCACCGCTAAGCTGTGTAGTAACGTAACAGTTCAAAAAATTAGGTGTACGAAGAAAGATCGATAAGCGTTCATGTACCACCTTCACATCTGCTGTGTAAGCTTCTGGGAACCAGAGCTGAAAAGCTTTTTTTAGCTCGTTCTCTCTCTCTGTCCTCACTCCTGAAAGGATAAATGCACAGGAGACTTCATCGTGGTCTGCTTTTTCTCCTAGATAGATTATTTATTCCGTTTGCATCAGTGTCGTCTCAACGATGTTGTTGCAGCTATACGAAACCCGGACAGCGCTCGAACATGGCTGTTGCCGAAGTGAATGCACTAACTGGATATCGATTCGATGGGGACGAGATCGGACGACTTACAGATATCGTTGATTTGCAGAGGGCTGAGCTCGACAAAGATGATACCAAAATGAACCTTTATTTCAATCCGGTAAGTCATATTAATGAAATTTTTATCTTTAAGACTTACGAGTCAAGTCAGTGCTCTGCATACTTTATTTTTTTCATAGAATCGGCATTTGAGCCTCAAAATCATCAATGTAATCTAAGCTGCTTCGTAGGAATGATCGCATGTCTGCTCAGAGAAGCAAAATAATATCTGCATATTTCTACACAACCTGAGAAGTGAAGTCTTACCTATTATTACTTTGCCTATTACTGAGTTTAATAAGGTTCTGCCGTCCATCGCCTACAGATTTGGTTTCACGTTGTTGCTGATCAACTCAACCAAACGCTTAAGAGGCACTCATCTTCCTTGGGAGTCGAGAATAAAGTATAGCTGAGTGGAGTAGAGTGCATGAACACCAGCCAACTGTGAAAACGATAAATCGTTTCAAGTTCACGACGTCGCTTTCCCGACTAAAAAAAAGATGTAGAATGCGAATTCAGATTCTTAAGTGAGGTATAATTAATGCCCGTCTCATTGCACTAAGTGCACAATCGAAGTTCAACAACTCTACTTGTGACAAGCTGTTTGGTGCTTTCGTTATCAGTGCATTGTTCCTGATTTATTATGAGTAATGGAGAATCCAGAAAATGCTTTTTTAATATGCTGGTTCATCGAAAAAAGGGATGCAGGAGTAATATCTTTGAACTTCCTAATGTAAACCTGTGGTCTAGACCACAAATGGTCTAGTTTGAGGGAGGTTCCTCCCTAAAATGATAGCTGTGCACAGACAGTTTTGTAATCAGCAGTTAATTCTGATGAGGGGAACTCTTTCATTGGCTCTAGTAAGGTGTAAAGGATTGATACTGAACTAGACAAATTGTTGGTGACAGTACACAGCTTTTATAAGAAAACTTAAGTGTAAGATCTAATTTACTGTTAAAACTTTCGAGTATTTCTTGTAGATGCATGCCGATATATTGTCTTCAGACTACTAGAAGTTGTCTTCCTTTGAAACCGCCTTTTTAAGTTCCCTAACATTGCTCTTTTTGCAGCTTGGATCGACACCGGTGTGTTTGTCTCTGTTTAGTGACATGGTTTATCAGGTTGCCGATCAGAAGCCTGCTCAGATGGTTCTTTTCGATTACTACGACCCTGAACAACAGGTAACAGCTTCCCTTCTAAATTTTTCTACGATCTTGTAATTTGAGGTTTTGGACTCCTAGACATTGGAGCACTCAGGTTTCACGAATGGTGGAAGAAGCTTTACTGGCTATTAGCTGCGTAGGCGAAGTTTGATAGGAAAGAATTCCATTAGAATTTCAAAATTCCTTAAAAATCCACTAGGCATTCAATCCATAAAAGTGAATTTTAATAGCGAATTTTATCTTCTCCTCCTCACTGATCATCTCTCCTTTTTTATGCCTGCTGAAAACTTGTTGCGAACTATAAGTTTAAGGCAGTGAGTTTTTCACTTTTGCACATCGACGTAAGGATCTCTTCGTAATCTGTAGAGATTTCTGTGGGCTTTGATTCTGGTGATAAATTACGGTGGATTACTTATGATTAAATAGTTGTTACTTATCCTGCAAGTCAAGTTTTTACTCATAAGCGCATTTTGAGCTTTTAAGGGCTTTGGAAGCATGTTATTTGACGTATTATTTTCGTTAAATAATAGATCGATTTGTTAGTAAGTGTAGTTCTTGTCGGTAAGATTGCTGCAACAGTGTGAGGGATTTGCTGAATTCGCTGCACGCATGATACTTTGTGCATCGTATATATCAAAAGAAAAGAATTTAGAAGCTGAAAATTGTAAAAAAAACTTTCAATTTCCCTTTAAGGTAAGTGCCTACTTTTAGTTCTCAGTTGCATTTCTGGCGATGTTTTTTCATCACAGCAAATTTCCATTTATATATTCGGCAGCTGGTGGTAAAAATGAAACTGTAACATGGTGAAAGTCTAGGTGAAATCTTCATATTCGGCGAAGCAAGCACGCTCTCTCCAAGAAGGCTGTCCGGACTGCTGGCCGTCTGTCGAGACCAGCGACGAAGGTTCGGGAATAACGGCAACGCGTGCAGATGCATCGAACGCTGCACCGAACGCCACACGTGTAGGTGTGCATCTACTCGGCTTGCTGCTATTAGTTCTGCTAACACTCGTTTCTCCGCTTAATTCACTTCATCCATCGTGCTAGTGCTCCTTCTAGATCTGTTATTCGAACGTCAGCATCCCTTTTCGAGGCTCAGTCTACGTTGCGCATTCGTTCATCGGAGAGTTTACCATGCTGCGTTCAATGTTTGTTGGACGTACTTATTTATCAATTTTCCTGAAAACATTTGTTTTGCGTGAACGAGTGCGGAAGTTGAATAATGAAAATGCAGTGCGTTAACTGGTTCACTTGTTGCTCTGAAAACGAAGCAAGCAGGCGCAAGAAATAGCTCTCATTTGCACGCTTTCCACTGATGGAAATACTCTGCGAATCATCCTTTATTACTGAAAAAGCCGTTGCAATAAATGTGCGAAATTCAGTCCATCTCGAACAGTTCAGCCTAAGCTGCCTTGTCTTATCCATGCGTTGCGACTGTGATATCTCTGTCTGTATGCATCAATTGTGCCGCGTTGCCGCACTTCATTAACTTAATAAGAGGTGATGCAAATCGTTGCACAGTTCATATACACACATCCACTGCATTTTATTAATCAGTGTAATGCGCAGAGCAGTTTTATTTTTTCTAGGTCAGCGATTTCCGGGAAAAATAGCGGGTAGGCTTAAGAGCGGTGAAACCGCGGAGAAGGTTACCGGCTGAGGATTGTCGGGATTGTGCTGAAGTTGCCTAGTTTCGTAATGAATCATTGTGAACCAAAATTTCTTATGTATGGAAAAGCGTGACAGAACAAGAGATCTTCGGCGACGGTACAGTCCTATAAAATTTGTGAAGCATATTTAATTAATTGGATTTTTGAAACTCTCTAGAACTGCACATTCCAAGCAGCGCTGTATGATCTCTGGGAGGGGAGATGAAGACATGATCTTATCGTTCTTTTGAAACAAAAATATATCTTATATGCAAACCCATGTAATATAATGAATAACGTTTAACAAAGCAAATGCAGGTTTATCATTTTATATAATTTTGGTACAGTTATTTTCGCAAGACAATCATTGTCGAAGCTAAAATATGCTTTCGCAATATGTGCTAATTGATAACTTCGCGATGTAAGCGTTGTTGAGTGTGTATGATTTGGTGGGTGACTCGTTAACAACGCGACATTGATGCCGAAAAAAAAGCTTCGGGTTTTTTCTCTTCTCATCGGTCATTTAACCGGATCGAACAACGTCCAGGTGGATATTGTATACACCAGTTGAATCGTTCATCAGCTTTCATGGAAAACTCTCCGGAATTTTTCCGGAAAATAATGCCCCGAAAGGAAAAAGAAAATGTCGCGAATGAACCGGCATCATTGCATTGCGGTAAACGACAGAGCTAACAGCATTCGTATTTGTAATTACCGTGTGCACTTTGATTAGTTAATGCTTGGGGCTTTGCGCAGCCCATAATTAAGTTAATATTCGTTTTGCATTCACAGTATTCAGCGAATGTTATGCTTATAAGTAGGTGAGCTGACCACTGTGAAGCCGCATAGAAGAAGAATGCTTCAATTAGGTTCTTCAATGCTTCAACTATATGCTACGTTGGGCGTCGTTCTGTAGAAAAGTGGGCTTTCATCTCTCGATAAGCTATGCGGCTTTGCTTTAATTAATGCTGCAATGTTTGCCAAATTTGAGTCAGTTACTTATGGGGGATTTTGTTTTTCTTTTTAACTCAGTGTTGTTCTATGTGTTTCAAAGTTTCATGATGCCTGACTGCGGGTGCTTGTTTTTTTGAATTTTCACCTTTTCACTCCATTAGGGGTAGGTGTCAAGTCATTTCATCTTACGTTTAGTCGAGGAAACAGTCAGGCGTCATCATAAATTGTTTTATTAATCTCTATTATTGCCAATTCTCCCTCTTGTCCAGTTAAGAATGAATGAAGTTTTATTGCTTGTTGTGCTGTGAATTTGTGTTATATGCTAAACGTCGTGAATTGGACGCTATAATGCAAGCTCAACCATAACAGGAAGTGGAGGATATTTGCAAGAAACTAACCACTCTTCCTCTGCTTGGGGCTAGGGAGATGGGAAGAGAGGGAAAAAGTGGGAAACGGGAGAGAACCTTCCCAACGGTAGCATTAAAATCGAATCAAGGGGACAGCGTCACGGACAAAGACAAATCACTAAGGTGATAAATTGTCTGAAAAGTGTGATCTTTTTCACATTGATTAGGCCAACAGAACGAGAAGTTTAGAGTTTTTCTCCTCATGAATAACTGGTATATAAGCTGACATATGAATAAAGCTTCCCTCTGCACTCTGGGGCTCCTGTTTTATAGAACTTTCTAAGTGCGATCCTCCAACGAGATTGCGCTGTAATTACTTTTGATCTCGCTAACGATAGAAATGTGCCAAGTTTTCCATTTTCCTGCAGAACGCTTTGATTTATAACCCCACATGGAAAGAAAGGATTCCGCCTTTCAGCTGCCAGTGTGCATAATTTTCAGCCATTATCCAATGTCCTCATCAGCACTATCGTAAACTCGACTGTCACTTTGCGGAGAAGCATCCACTTCCTCTTCCGAGTTCTGTCTCACAGATTGAAACTGAACTGCGTTGTTTTGAAATGGTAATAGCACATGCTTTATTGTTAGCTACGCTTTTCATAGGAGGACTGAAAGACAACGAATGACATGTTGAAGAAAAGGTAGCATTTACCACTCCTTTCGTCGAGATGTTTCGTTTTGAATATTGCCATGGGACGTCTCACTTCTCATTTATTGCCACAGAAGCATCTTTAAGCATCCCGTTCACAAGACTCTAGTCCGAGTTAATAAGTGGGAAAATAAAGAACGAGGAGAGCCGACGAGTGGTCGGCAAATGTAGCTTTTCCCAAAGCTAAATTGTATTTGAGAAGTAACTCCTACAAATAACCTGCAATTTCCGTGTATTCTGCAGCAACCAGCGAAGACTGAACTGAACTAAAATAAAATAAAAAGTAAAAAATAAATGAAATAAAAAAATGATTCCGGGCGTGAAGAAATTTAGAAGTCTCACAACAGCGAGGTCGGGACATTTCGCGCTGTCTGTGTAATCACGGCCCATCCTCGCACTAAACATCGAGATTTCGTTCAAGTCGGTATGGGGGGATACAGTGGAATATACGGGTAGAGAGCAAACAGCTGAGACGTTCGCGATGAGTTTCCAAATCAAATGTAAGGGGCAGCAAGGATGTGAGGAACATTCGCAAATTCGCAACAATGGAGCAACACTATGAACCTTTCCTATGGCGTAAGTGAAAGCTATTCTCTTGCATCATAGGTAGATGCATATTTATGTATGTCTTCCCAGGAAGGAGAGGCGGCGGACTGTTGCATGTGTGGTATAATATCAGGTGTCACAGCCTAATGCTAGGAACGTTGATTCCATTTTAAACGTCGAATAGGATGGAACATCGGGACGTATGACCACATAGCACAAAGCTCATTTGGAACAGTATCTCGATTTACAATCACGTTTCTAACAATGCAGCTTCCCTGCCGACAGCACTAACATCATCACTAACTTGAGCATGGCGGGATGCTTAACTCTTTTTCGAGACGCGGAACTGTGAGGTCCAGGCGCTGGCCGTCGGCATTAGGTCACAGGGCCAATCGGACTCCAACCGGCTGCAGGTCCTCCATTCATCGGAGACTTTATTCGTAGATCTAAGACACTGGGCACAACCGTGCAAAACCGTAAGGCAAACACGTGGATCATGCGACTTGGTACGCTGACATACTTGTTCATGCGATGCATCTGTGGAACGTGTCCGGTTGAATGCGAGATGAGAAACAACAGTTTATGCGGGTTGGAGGTAACAAAGAATGAGTTGTACAACTGCAGTAGGGAAGTGACTTCATCAAGGAATAGTCAGTGTGTCACTTGGTGAACTCGTGCTGATCGTTGTTCGTGGTTGCAGATCTTAGTCGTACAGCCGCTCTGTGCACGAATGGTTAAGATAGTAGATGCAGCTTTTCAAACCACATTTTGCAAGGCTGTCATGAGGGAGGATGAAGCTGGGGTTGCAGAACGCAGTGGATGACGGCGATCACAACATAAATGGAACTTTGAAAGAACTGTGTTGTCTCTCAGCGCTGCACATATTGCTTTTTGGCATCCTGTCAACAAGAAGAAAAAGTGACGAAGTGACCGGAAGTTTAAAAATTCGACCAGCGATAATCACTCTATGTATTTGCCAACATGACTAGAAAAAATGTAAGTACGTGAATATGCTGAAGTAGCGCAAGTCATAAGCAGTTCCGTTTATTTCACAAAAGCATGCTCCAACAGACGACTCGTAAATGGAGCATCTTCCTATCTCCCTCCTCTATCCCCTCCCAATTTGATAACTGAGGGAAACATTAGCCAAACAGTCAGCATCTCCACTCATTACCACAGCTATTTGTAGGTGGACAAATGATCAAATTGAGGAAGGCCCCTCCGCGATCACACAGGCTATCTGTCATGCGGCAGCACAGTTTAACACCTTCCTACACTGAACTGTAAACATTCACTAATGAAGTTGTACCTCAAACTTATCCCACAGCCCACTTCTTTTCAAATCACACGTTATGCCCACATAAACCACTTTTATCAACTCGTATATCACCGAGAACTCGATACTCATCTCAAACATTCAGTACTTATTTGCCCAGACAGTTCCAAGATCTAAAAGTTTAATTGCCAAGTAGTAGGTGTCATGTTTTATCTTACTGCCGCTACCTTACAAGTAACTGTTTACTATCTCATATATGCTTTTAGCACCTCACAACCAACTCAACGATCCACTGCTTCATAGCCATACTTCACTCAGCGATCCGGTTTTTACCACCTGGCAGCCAAGCGACAACAATGTTTATCACATCACGCTCAACCCCACAACGTGCAGTTTACCAGCTACCAGTGAACTTTACAATCCGCCTTTGCGCATTAGCTGCACATTCCCAAATCAAGAACAACTAATCACCAAATGCTGCAGCACGGATTTTACAGAGCACTCCTAATTTGAGGATCACGTAAATTGTTCAATTCGTTAGATAATTCCGTAATCGCTAAATCCGTCATTTCCTCTGATTTTTCCAGATATTTTTGAGTATCCAGACAAAAATCACACTTCCGACTTATCTTCTCTTTTTTTTTCTACTTCTGTGGACTCACTGTGGCTTTATTACGAATTTCAAGACAAATGGAATGAAGCGATTAAGCGAGAGCTTTCTGATATCTGAAGAGGAAATCTTGGCAGCACTTGCATTTGAATGCTTCTCAAATGGAATTCTTAGAGAAGGCTTGCCACCATCGTCAGTCTATGTAGCTCAATGGTGACGTCTTATTTTGCAACGTGACATTAAGTCGTGTTACTCGGCGGTTTGCACTCCAAAGAAGCCTTCGATGACAGATGTTCAGACGCAGTCCAACCTGGACTTCAGATAAAGGCTGCGCGATTGACAGCATCAACCAAAACAGCTTGTGTGTACTTCATAAATAACAAGCACGTGCATGAGAGGAACTCGATGATAAGCATGTGATGCGATCACATATTGTATAAATAGCGCGGTCCACATTTTCGACTGCATCTTCGTTACAGTATTTCGAAAACACTAAATAAATGTTTTTAGTGTGCTGTAATCATCGATGACAGTATAATGCAGCTATAGCATTTGTTGTTTTGCAGTGTGATAGTAACGATATTCAAGTAGGTTAATGTGTGATAGTGATGATAGGTTAGTGTGGGAATGAAGTTTCACGAAGAAATTGCCTTTCTATGGTGAGACGTTATTGCTCAAATGTTCTCTTGAAAATTTAGGTTTCCTTAACAGTTATATCATAATGATAGGTATCTCTCATTTATTAATCTCGAGGAAACTGCAAGTTCGGGCTGATTTCATAGAAATTTGAAACAAAAGAACAGAAGCTGATACGACAATGAGAAGAAAACTTTAGATGGTCTGCGAACTCTTCTGAAAAAAATGTTGAACGCTCATAACTGGACTGCGAAAAAAGTAGCTGTCAGTTCTTGATTACTCCCCGTTTCTCACCAAACCTTAAAGTACAAGCACAGTCACTGACGTACCTCGAACTGGTTCCCAAAAAACTTATTCCCAGAGCAGTTTAGAAGTTATCCGGTTTCATGGGAACCTTATGGAGGAAATTTTATGGGAACCTTAGGGAGGAAATTGCTCGCACAGGTATGGATGTATCTTTTGCGTATGCAGATCTCGTAGGACAAGAGAAGTTCGAATGTTTGCAGATTAATTAAGAAATCTGATAAACTAAATTTTTCTGTGTCTTCCTAAACAGTATAAACTCAATTTCAGATGAACTTTCTTCGCCTACCTCAGAAGTGTTGTAGATTTTCGTCCAATCTTTCAGCTATACTTCGTTTTTGATGCAAATTTGTTGATTCCTATCAAAAAAAGAACTGACTTTATTTTTCAGCCATTAGAGGCGGAAGAGATTCATTTCTGGATATCACCACAAATAAAATCTTTCTCGTTCCCTTCTCCTTTTCTATTTTCATTTTTCCATAGTTTGATTTCACAGGAATTTTTCCCACTGTTTAGTGGGGAGGATTCGTGGAAATCGGCATTGGAAATTCCACAACAAATGCAACGAGTAAAACAATTTCTTCGACATGTGTCACTGAAAAATGCACATGAATAGATTTGTTGCAAAACTAAATCGTTAATGTAAAAAATATTCTTTTATTTTTGGTTGCTTTTCATTCTTTGTTTAGCTTGCAGAAATTATGCATGCACTGCTATGCACTAACCGCTGATGAGAAACACCTTAACAGTTCCCATTAGGTGGCTATTTTCATCTCTCTCTGTAGTTTCTTATGATGGCCAACAAACAGTGGGCTTGATTTGGGCTATAGGAAAAGAAATGCGCAAAGAAAAATTCGAAATGGATGCTGTCGCTTTACTTCCCATCTTCTAGTAATTAAAGCTGCATCTTTCTTATGCACATAACCATTACAGCGGTGAATGAGATACTTTGTGGGGTCTTGAGCTTCAATGTTTTGTCATGGACAACGGAATTCAACAAACAGAAAGAAGAAGGACGGCAAGGAAAGGAAAATCTTGGAATGTGAACTGAACTACATCAACAGATGAATCGTCCTGACAAATCTCGCACAACTTGCATTTCCGCTCAAGTGTCTACGCAGTTTAAGTTCTGAAAATTGTCCTCACAAGTGCATCATGGAAAACTAAAAATCGAATGTCTACGAGGCGACTAAAAAGTAGATAGTGTTTCAAATGAGAATATACTTTTGATGATGAACATCTACAGTCGTCAGTTCTTCTGAGCTTTAGTAGATGTCTAACCTTAATGTCAATGATCAATAGCGGCGGAAATTGCTCTTTTAGAAGGCTGTCAGATAGCTGAGCTGCATAATTCGACGGATGTTCTGATAGAAGCCATGGGCAAGATTGATGTTTTGGAGATAATGGAGATGTAATCCTCTCCCTCTGCTCGGAACTGACATGATTTTAGCTCCAATTGTGATTCCTTTGTTCGAAGGCTCGTTAATTGGGCCAGATCGAAAGTACAGAAAAACAGCGTTTATATAATGGTTGGAAGAAAGTTAGTTCCTTGCCACTAACGAAGTAAAGGCATTAATGACACATTTCTCAACTCGTATTTCCTCTAACTATCCATGAATGCAGTTGAAAACGTGAGCATCCCTGAAGCAACGCACTAGTTGAAGCATATCCTTTCACTTCATGAATTTTTGAAGGAAATATTGCTCGTTGCTGTTATTATTTATAGTAAGTCTGATGTTAGGCACCTAGCGCACAATCTACTGATGACACCTACATATAATCCAACAGCATAGTCCTTATGCGAAACAATATAAAAGCCGATCTCAAATGACCCGTGGCGTGTATAGCAACAGATGCCACTAGCAGCGCAATATAAAGTGGCTGCACTAAAGCCGCTACGAAGTAGCCTTACATAACTTCCGGTATTAGAAGTTCTTTTTTTCTAAGTTGCAGGATGCATTGAAAATTCATTATCAGCTTTGAACTAGTGGTGAGTCTTTGTTCCAGCCGGCTGCACAAGATTCTTCTTAAGGAAATGAAATTTGCAGAGCTGATAGCAGACTTAAAAAGAGCTTTTTTGATGGAATAGCCGATCTGAAACAACAGCTGATAGTATAGAATAGCGTTTCATGAATATCTTCAACGTTCCTTTCGTCATTCACACAAAAATCTCCTGAAAGGAACGGCATTTTCACATTGTTCCAGAAATAATTTTCCTTAAGGAGCTGCATAATTGAATAATCCAGTGCGTGGCTTTACATTGTACTTACAACTTTGCTGATTTGAAAGCACGTCGACATTTATTTAGAGTATAAAAAGATAAGTTCTATGAAGAAAATGACTCGATTTGCATACTCTGATGCTGGCTTGAAAGTCGTTTTAAAATCGGTTTTTTGGGCGGTCGACACAAGTATGTCTAAGTGGTTATATTATACAAGCAGCGATCTTCTATGAGAAAAAATACCCTCTCCTTTGCGTGCTGAATAGTCTACAATTACAAAAATCCTCAGGCCTCTACATGCATAATTCGTTTGCAAATTTCCGAACTTATTTAGTTTTATGCCACTATTAATGCTCGTATGGTATTCGCTTTTAAAGTCACCATACCGCTATTCTTAGATCGACTTCAATCCCTCTAAACTATTACAGCATCTTTTACAGATGAGAAGAAAAGCTGAGACGTGACGACTCTTACGAAGTGGGAGAGCGTTCTTCGAAAATATGGCTATCATATTTTTGGCACCGCGTGATTCATTTACGGTTCGGTTGTAATGTGCTGCTACCCACAGTTTGTCAGTTGCTTACTTGTTTCGAATGAAGAATCCAAGGTTGATGAATGCACTACCGAGTGAAAAAAAGATGAGACGGAACTTGTTTAATGTTTTGGCAGTTGCATTTAACATATTCGCATTTATCACTCTTTCACATACGTTTACGCTGAATGATGTCGGCAATAAATTCTGCTGGACTTTTGATATGAAGTCTATTTTCCAATTACGAATGACAGTCTAGTGAATTATACTCCTCGCTGCTCGCGGAAAATGCTATGGACGAAACCTGTCTTGAGAACCATGCAAATCTGCAGTTGTAGAGTGCCAGGAGTTTCGGAACTGGGACATTTCTTTCACTCTAGCAAATGAAAAGAGGACCCCATCCTCCTCAAAGTTGTCTTCCCCTTCAGCGCCTTACCTGGAGCAAGCGTTTATAGGACTCCATGCCGTCCATAAATTCCTTAGCTAGTGCGACATTCCAGGATTCCAATAGGTCGTACGGACCACGTTGACATGCCACCGCTTACAGATGTTCCATTTCTTCCACATTCACGTTATGTTTCAGGAGATTCATCTGTTTAGCATCTACTTCTTCCTATGCACAGTACTGGCACTTTAATTCAAATCGAAAAACTGCACCCATTTTATTTGTACATTTCATTTATGCGAGGTTCGAACGCTTTTAGCGAAATGAGGGCAAGGATGCCATCGTGCTGTTGTCCAAACGTAGACAAATTCACTCGAAAAAATTTATACGTGCGCTCTCCAATCTTATCTAAAAATGCCTTCTTGTTTAGAATCGATGGAATCTGCCTTCGTTCAAACGCGTTCTTCAAAGAACAACTCAACTGGCCACTGCTTGTTTCATATTTCCGCTGTTCAGAGTTCCTTGTTTCACTGCGCTAGCAGCCTGCAGAGCAGGAAACCACTTTGAAGAAATCCGTGAAATATGGAGAAAAGTGAGTACGAAAAATGTTTGCGATCTTGAGCAACATGTACTTTATTTCACTGCAGTGCTCTGATATGAACACTGAACAGGGAAAAGTATTTCAGAGAAATGCGGATGTACAGAATGATTCTATTAAATGAAGGGACGAGTAACGGAGTTAGTCCGATAATTACAAAAACATTATATAATCGTTCCCTTCTTCTCTTTCCGCCTATTCTCAGTTCGAACTAAAGTCGACTTCTCTGTTTTTTTTTTCGACACTTCATGGGGCGTTTGCATCTCCATCTCGAGCGTCTGAGATCCCTTTTTTTGAAAATTAACACAGAGATAGCTCACTGAGAAAAAAACAGTTATATATCAAGTAAGCTCGACCAATCGAGCCCAATCAGCCAACGAGCAAATTTGCGACCCATTCCCTCCGGATCAGCGCCCACATCGTTCGTTTTTTTTCCTTCTATTTTACCGTCGAAAACCTCGATGCCCGACTCAGTCCCTTCTTCGAGTTGTACGATAGCGCCGTCGAGCATCACTTGCACAGTTCGACCTCTTAGTGAACGTTTCTCCAGACGCATCCCTCGCTCTCCAGTAGGAAAATGCACATGATATATCTGCAAAGTGTTCATATCCCCAAGCACATTTACACTTGCCAAGTGAATTTCTTTCGAAGAAAACGTTCCGTGCAGGTGCATGTGCAAACCCCCGCTGGAACTCCAATGCTAACGTAACGCCCAATGTTAGCAACAAGCCCTAACGTCTGGCAGGATAGCGTCATTCATTGGTACACGGTAAAAGATGGACCAAGTGAAGAAATACGACGGCAAATGTTGCATGTGCGTTCATCTTTCGCCGAATTTTTTGTTGTGCATCCTTGGATGGCCCAGCCACGACCTTTGCTCTCCGCAATTTCATAGTTAGGCAGCCCAGTTGTAGGAAGTTCCAAAATTAGTGGCATAGGACCTGATAATGCTAATTTCAACCGAGTCGATAGCTCATATATACAAATCTTTATGAAGAACTTACGTTTATCTTCATTCACACCTACATGCAAAAATTACGTGAAGATGCAGATAAGCGCAAGATGAAGACATGAAGCAGCTATGGCACGATCACCAAAATTTCAGTAAGTTACAGGGCGTATGTGCAATAGTAAAAAAATATATTCTTTGTCATCAGGCAATTGCAGTGTGCACGAAAACAACAGTATGGAACATAACGGTAAATTACGGTCTCCATTTGCTCAGTGACACTTATACTGCAAAAAACTGGAACTTCGTTACTCCTGCTTAATCTCACTTTCTATTGCATCGACTCAACAGTTCTTTGGAAAGACTGTAAAATGTGAGGATGAAGACCAAGGAGCTAGCACCTTTCATATAAGCACATAAGGAGAAGTTAAGCGAAGGATACTCTTATGGATGATCTGTCAGTAGAAGTTGGAGCATTTAGAGCACTATAAGAAGAGAGAATAGAGATAGCAATGATTAAACTCACTTTAGGTGCAGTCCTCAGTTGGTTAGGCGGAGAATAGAATGTGGTTGTGGCAGTGGCAGTGGCAGAAGAGTGTGAATAGCTCATCTGTACCGGCGCCCTTGGAGCAGGAGGCTTGGACTGCTCAGTAGTGCTGAACGACGATGGAGCTGGATGGATACTATGCCTAAACCACAATCGATACTGTGTCTAAATCATATATAACCTGGGAACAAGAGTAGAGATTCCCTTCTTTCGTTCTTAAATTAAAATCGAAAAAAAACTCAACAACAAAACTTGGCGACAGTTCAGACTGAGAACTGCAGATTTTTATAACGGAAGAATTCGGTTTAAAAAATGATCGCAATTCCGAATTCAAAATTCAAATTCATTTCATAGTGTGGTGTATGTATATCATGTTAAAAGGCAGAGGAGGCAAAAGGTCTGAAAGCAGCAACGACCCGAACGAAACACGCTCTTCAGGTTTCTGAACGACAGCACTTTTCTACCCACTATCTCGATTACGCTAGGAAAACCCAAAACTTTAAGAGTAGCGTTGGCGACGATGGAGCTCTCTCTAAATCCTCTCTAAGAACTTCGACATATCCATGGCAATTCTTACCCGCCTTTCATTTTGTCTAACAAAACGACGCCGAAATGGCATCCGAAAATACTTCAGTCAACTTCTTTTTTTGCCCAGTATGAGCGAGCCTTTCTATGTAGTAAGCGATCTGCAACGATGGCAAATAACAAGAACGATTGTCCATCACTGCTGTCAAAGGTTATCGATCAGAAACGACGAAGTAAATGCAACTTTCGCCATCGTTTTTGTCATGGTGCAAAATCATAATACTGTTATAACTTGCCTTCGATTTTCTCTCATCCATCATATGAAAAAATCATTGCAAGCGAAAAACGCGCATTCTTTAAGTGGATATCACAGACTGAGCATTGACGTGAGCGCTGAAGGACAATGTCATGGAAGCATACCAAGAATTCATATGCCGCGGATTTGAATAAGTTAAAATAAGTAATAAGGAAATAACCTCAAAAATCCCATTTCTGGTTTGGCGCTTGTCATTCTTCCATCAAACGCATTTGCCTCATTTGCAAATCGAGTGCTATCATCACGACTGGATTCTTCTGCAAAGCGTCAGCTTCTAAATTCGTAGCGAAGAAACCTTGCAGATTGCGAAGTAATTCTTTTACCCTAAGGCCTCTCTAAGAACACGACTGGATTCTTCTGCAAAGCGTCAGCTTCTAAATTCGTAGCGAAGAAACCTTGCAGATTGCGAAGTAATTCTTTTACCCTAAGGCCTCTCTAAGAACTCCGACATATCCATGGCAATTCTTACCCGCCTTTCATTTTGTCTAACAAAACGACGCCGAAATGGCATCCGAAAATACTTCAGTCAACTTCTTTTTTTGCCCAGTATGAGCGCGCCTTCCTATGTAGTAGGCGATCTGTAATGATCCCAAATACCAAGAACGATTGTCCGTCACTGCTGCCAAAGATTATCGATCAGAAACAATGAAGTAAATACTGTTTACTTGTTCGCAGGTTCTCAGCTGACTACTGGATAGGTACTGCGCTGTGTGGGAAGCTGTTATTAGACTGATGCCGGAGAATGGCTGCGAACAAAAATAAGAAGAGTGGGTTAAGTCCTAATGGCGGAAAATGTCTGCACAGCGTAAAGTGTTTAATGGAAATTGCTATCACCTCCATTATGCTTTCCAAAGTCGAAGTTTTTATGCGCAGTGAAAGCTTGTCCATCGTTGTCAATAACAAGAACGTTATTGGTGCGTTGTCTATGGAGTAGATTGATTTTGGGCAGGCAGCCACAGGTTTCTGATAGCTGCAACGCTTCAATCGCAAACGTCACCTGCAAAACAATCACTCACTAGTATTTCGTTTTCTGTGGAACGACTTCAAAACTCATCAACTGAACGGCATTGAAGAGTCGGAAAGAGACCGTCTAATGTTATTTCATCATGAGAAGAAAATAACATCCTTCTTGATCAGTCTCCATTTTTTATATGGCTCACAAGCACACTGCTCACTTTCATGAAATTCATGGGGAAATTACCAACTTACTTAATTTACTAAATGCGTATTGAATAAAAGATTCCTGCGAACATATCAGCAGAGTAATTTACAGATAAAAATTGACTGTATGTGATGATTTCAACTTTTTCTTCATAGAATTCTCCATTTTCGAGTTTTCTTAAAGAGGCGCTCTCTGAAACTTTTAGCACTGTTCTTCGCTAGCCTTCAGTTTAAGGTGTTCTTTCAACATCTTCGGCTGTAGACCAATGTTTGGGAAAAAAATCTGTTCTATGTATCCAACTTAGAAAGCAGTTGCACATTTCAATTTAATACAATAGATTTTTTTAAACTTTCTGCCGCACTAGAGTCATTACTGCATACAGTCATCCTTAATGTGTTGCTCTTATGAAGTTTTGCAAAACAATTAGAAATAGTTACCTTGATTTCGAGAAGTTTGGCTTGAGCTGAGTGCCGCAATTCGTTCACATCACCTACGGCTAATGAGATCTGAAATTCAACTCCCATGGAATTGCATGTATGACAACAAATATGGCCTATGGCCGTTCATCAATTTTCGTTCCCAAACCCCCATTGTCTATAAAGTGCGAAATTAGTTACTCCAAAGGTTTCAATGTTTTAAACGATAGAATGAAATCTTCGCAGTGCTGGCAAGTGTGTGACTAAACATTGTTCATTTGTTTACCGTTACGAAATTTTCCTCTTCAAAACTAATTAATGCCTGCGATCAGGATTCAAGCCTAGTAAAAAAAGCGTTCCACTAATCTATCCAGAATGTCCTCATCCTTCTTTGCTTAGTCATTCAGAAATTTCGGCTAATCAATAGAGTTTCATTCTTGAATGAAGCAGCAAAAAAGCGGATCAATAACAAACACTTATAAAGCTATACCATCAAGTTCATGAGTAGGATCACTGTAGTAATCTCAAAGGCTAGCAATAGCAAATTAGGAATCCATTCTTTTCTTTCGAGCACATTATCAGCATCAACCTCTCCTGAAAATTCGTCAACTGTTCACAATAATGCGGCAAATCCCATTTCTAGTGGTTGCGGATTGAACAGTAAAATCATTATTTTATCACTGCGCCACTAGTGATAACGATCATATGGCATAGCCAATTTAAATTAAAAGGAAATGAGATAAGCGAAAAGTAACATCGTCTCGACTCTCAGGTTCATTCCCAAAGCCGACACCCTCTTTGAAATTCACACTCTTCCAGTACTCTTGTCCGAAAACTTATTTGCTAATTCTATCGATGATGACTGTATAAAGCAGGTAACGGAAAACATTGTTAAACCAAAATGTTTCATGTGTTAACACAACAGGCATCCTTTCTCTCCTTTTTTATTGATATTTTCATATATTGTTCCGATCTGAGCTCATTGTACGACTCTACTGTGAACAACCTTCTATTTGCCAATGACATGCTAACTCTGAGTCAAGCAAGGAGAGAAATGGGTAGCTGGTCCCAGGGCAGCCGATAGCTTCAGTCTTGATTCAGCCAACGACTGCAGAACTTGGCTTTACCTTTTTTTATGCAGAACTGAAACAAAACATTCTTCTCGAGTCGAGCAAGCACAATCAATGTTCATTTTTGCGTGCATATGTAATATAATAAGGATTATACGAAGTACAAAATCAAGTGTAATATGATAAAGTATACTTAGGTAATGAAGCACGTAAATGTGACAATGGAATTAGCTAGCAATGAAAAGTCGTACTTGTACAGATGTTGAGAGTACAATACCGCAGAAATTGTAAAAAAGTATTCTAATAAAAATCGCTTTCACATCGATTCTGCATAAAATTGCTCTGCTGGACCAGTGTTTCTGTGTCGTAATGGGATGGAGATCAGTTGAGGCTGAGTAGATGCAACGGTTACCTATCATCATTGTGGACGTTTTGGTGATCGCTTGAAAGATCGCAAGCAGCTTTCGAGCCACAGTTGCATTCGGAGCAAACTAGAAGTATATCGTTTCAACGATATCACTCCTACCTACTTTAAACGAATAGATTATTCTCTGAGAGAAGAATTCTTAATCGATTTTTCCACCTATAAATCGATGTATATAGTGCAATCGATATAAAGGTGTTTAGAAAACTTCAATGACTCTACTGTGAACGCTGGAGGCTTCCCACGGTTCGGTTGACTCTAATCAACTATAGTAATGACTTACTATTAATGGAGAGTTAATTTTTAAGCTCGCCTTCAAAGTGCTTTAATTTCCACTAGCAACCAGCGATATCTAAATGAATCATTTCAACGAATAGACTATTCTCTGAGAGAAGAATTCTTAATCGATTTTTCCACTCAACATCAGCTATAAATCGATGTATATAGTAACATCTGTGCTTTCCGGGATGATCTATGCTCCATACCAACATGAACTAATGGGGGTTACAGAAAACGCATCATCTCAAGCTTATAGGTGCGTTCAGCTGGTTGCCTAGGAACCGTTTTTGAATTTGGGCAACCTTTCTATGAGTGCAGTGCGAGATTCACTTCTTAACTATTTATGAGTCTATTACCTATGTTGAAAATGATGAAAGGTTCTATTCGCAAAACACGTTGAAAAGGTAAACGTATAATAGATGCGGAAATTTCCCCACCAATCTGAGCTTTCAAACAATGATTCCTTTCTTAAAAACACATAGTAAACGAACGCATATGTTAAATAAGTAGCTCAAACATCACATACGGCATCTGAGGCTTCCCACGGTTCCGTTCCACTGTTACGCATTACTAAATGAAATGCGAATGCGAAAGCCAAAAGTGTTGGTACCCATATTATTGCGATCTGTAAAAAAACCATTGCAACACGGCTATTTGAGCACCTAATACAATGAGGGGTAAAAAATTACAGACTAACCATTTAGTAAAAATGTGAAGTATAACTAGGTAATAGAAGAACACTAGTTAAACACTTACTATTAACGAAAATATCATGGATTTACCCATCAATGTGCAATTGTCTTTGATGAGAAACTGAACCGAAAGCTACAATAAAGAAAGGTTCTGGCATTTAAAAAAAAGTGAATTCGGCAAGACTTTCCGGGATGATCTATGCTCCATACCAACATGAACTAATGGGAGTTACAGAAAACGCATCATCTCAAGCTTATAGGTGCGTCCAGCTGGTTGCCTAGGAACCGTTTTTGAATTTGGGCAACCCTTCTATGAGTGCAGTGCGAGATTCACTTCTTAACTATTTTTAAGGGGTCGAATTACCTAATAACTGTTTTCAGCGCAGTACTAAATGATGAACTACGCAAATCCAATGCCATTCGTTATGTAACTATTGTGCATAATAATGACACGAAAAGCACGAATTAGAAAAGCAACGGTGTTGAATTTCCATATTACGCATCCCCTTCGTTTCATATCACGGTTACCACTCTGATAGGAGAGAGGGCAATGAAATACATATAATGGTGGAAAATAAACTTTCTGAACCTTGCAAAATCCATAGGCAAATTTTCATTTAAGATAAATTTGTTCATTACTGTTCTTCCATTGCATTAGTTTTTATAGAGACTTATCCCGTCCGCTTTAATGAATGATAAGACATTTTTTCGCAGCGGCTCAATTTTTTTTTTTACTAATTATGCTGAAAATGTGAAATAAACAATTCTCGGGATCCGCTGGAAAACGATATGATCCTTAGAAACGAACGAACCTGTGAGAAGGAATATAAAATCCTGGTCATCATGAGAATGTAAATTCCATACGGCGACTTCCGAAGGATGTATAGAAAATTGACCCACGCCGAAATAATCGCTACGATTGGAAGAAACCATGTGATGAAATGCTACAAACGTCTAGTCGAAATTATATCAATTTTGTTTCTCAATAACAAATCTCGGAATTCAAATATTCCCTTTAATGAGCACTTAATCACCTCATTTTCACTTATGCACTTTCTTGACATACAAGTGAAATGATGAAGAAATTATAAATAAATCTCTCGAGCAAAAAACTAGGATCGATCAGTGACGTCGGAAACTGATTATTTTAGTTTAAAATGTCGCAATTTTTGGCTGAAATTTTCAAGCAATTGGTGACACTGCTGACAGCTTCAACGCTTTAACTTCAGACACTTTACTGAATAAGCTTCAATGCTTCGATGGTATGCATGCATACCTTTAAATCACGATTGTAGTCGTTATAAGCGAACAGTTGCGGTGTCCAAATGAAGAGAAATGTCGCGATATATGTTGTAATGTTGAATAAATAAGAAACAACA
This sequence comes from Parascaris univalens, assembly GCA_037576465.1. Classification (NCBI taxonomy): domain Eukaryota; kingdom Metazoa; phylum Nematoda; class Chromadorea; order Rhabditida; family Ascarididae; genus Parascaris; species Parascaris univalens. The sequence goes on along the minus strand of CM075173.1, from coordinate 68,943,118 downwards.
AACCATTTGCTCACTTTTCCAGCTTGTAATTTCACTGCGCCTTTAACCACCTAAAATTATTGGCGTGTGGTACTTCCAAAATGATGTGTTCTGCAATCCCACTGATTGTAAAATGCTCATATTGTATGCATACAATTTTCATGCGATTTTAGAAATCTCGGACTCCTTTTCGACGAATCATCCTGGAAACTGCTATGGAGGTTCGCCCATTCTTCCTTTCCGTGGTTCCGGAATGGAAATTGCTGGAAAGATATATGGAAAGAGGTGCGTATTAATGCAGTTTTGACTTTACTTAGCAATCAGCCTCTGAAAAATGCACTAAACAATGAAATAATATTGGTGCTCTACAAAGCGTCGATTAAAATTGTGCGTTAGCGGACACTACAACCATCGACAGGTTTAGCTAAATCGCAAGTGCAGTTTTGAGGAAAAGATTCAATATAATGACTGAGGTAAGGAAAATGGCGAAAGTGTTTAAGAAATACCAGGTGATTATCATTACCAAACAAAATCCGAAAACGATAAGAAAGAATGTTGCGAGAACGTCTTGCAGCGCGTTCTTATCGAAGATATAACTCGATAAGAGCAACAGGAAAAGAAGATAAGCAGTAATGTGTGCGACATAAAATTTTGCACGCTGTAAAAGTTTTTCGTTGACGAAATTCAAAACCATCGGATGTCGTATTATGGCCCATTGCTTGCGATCTTTCTGAAATTTCACACATTTCCGTTCGTTAAGAACACTCCAAAGAAGCAATTTCTTCTTCAGCCAACTCTATTCATTGATCAACTTTTGTTTCATTATCGGCTTACGTCGTCATATAACAAATTTCAGGCGAAATCTGGAATGGCAATAAAGAAAGAGGATTTCAAACGTAAAAGGGTATAGGTTAGTGTGCCGGACACATCGCACTGAGTGAAAACGTCACACGGTGAAAATCCTAAAAAAATTACAGTATTTTAACAAGGCTCCCACTTCCATCAAACATATCTCTACTCTTCCTTTACATTGATGTAGGAAGGTACATTCATTATCTTTTAATTGCGATGTTCGTGGTCGAAAGTTGGAAGAGTATCTCCCATGTTGCTCGGCATCCTGAATCCGTTATTCGAGCAGATTTGATACCGCTGTCTACCGTTTTTATGCAGAATAGAGTTAAACAGAGCTTTGTTGGCTCTTAGTTACGAACTGAGAACGCTTTAAATCTCCCATATAATCCACCGTTTTCACTCAGCAATTTTCCTTTCCTAAACGGAAATATTGCATTTAGCGAAAAAAAATCTATTGCCATTTTCAATGATTTGAGTTTTTGCTATGAAGCTTACCAAATCTTTTAACTCTCTCCACGTTATCACCTCTTCGCCGTCGCACGACGACTCTGAAAATTATCTAAGGTTTAAACTGCAATATTTCTCTTTATGTTGCAACAATCTCCTTGAAAGATGATACTTTCTTTTGATGCGGAAAAAACCAACCAAAATTGCTGGAAATTTAGCAAAACGTCGACTAATCGCAGGAAGTTTCTTTATCATTCATGAGTAGTCTTGAATTTCTCGGAACCGCTTTCTGGCGTCCCTCTGCGGCAGTCGGTTGCCAAACTGATAACCCAACAAGGAGGGATACATAAATACGGTTCACTTAACTCGAATACTTGCTGCGTGTATTGGATTGCTTCTGTCCTACTTGCAAAAATATGAAAGAGCCGCAGTGATAACGATTTGGGCAACCTTTGCTAAAATTTTGTCTACACACGAAAAGCGCCACACACATTGCATAAGATGACTGCATAAAATTTCGTTGACAGTTGTTAAGTGCATTTTTCGGTGATTGACAGTCCCCTCAAATTAGGGAACAACACAGCCTATGAGTCGAGCAGATAGCACAAATTTAGCAACAAATGAGTCATGAGTCAAAGGTTATATAGACATGCATTTTCATTGGCAATTGTAACTGCGCTCGGGTGCCAAATGCAAGAATAGCAAGATAGCGCTCTTCAATATTGAACTATGAGCATCAGAAATTCATGAAATGAAAGATCATCTAGATTAATAAAGAGGTGGAGGTACTAGATAAACATTACTCGCATTTTATAAATATGAAATCTTTCATAAAGTGAATTTCTCATACCTTTTTCATACTTGAATAAATATATTAATAGCTCATCAGTTTGAATCTTTCTTGTTCTGCTGTTGTAGAACTCTCTGGTACGCCTGAAATAGACGTAAACAATGAATACTTTCAGTTGAAACTAAGAAAATCCCAAATTGCGTACAGCACATAGCTGTGCAGAAATTGAGTTTAAGAAGTCAAAGTAACGAATCATCTCACAAATAGAGCCAGTTAGAAGTCAAAGCCAGTTCAAAACAAAAAACATCTCTCCCTCTCCTCTTCCTTTCCCTATCCCTACAATCATCTCTCCATTCGACAGTTGGTTTCCTGTTAAAATGACGGAAACGTTCGTCTGACGAAACACATTAAAGTGGCGCCAACGAATGCCTGTGCGTTTATAAACCCATACGACCTTTTGCTATTCAACTCGGCTTAGCCATTGGAAAGTTTTTCTGCTCTATTTTTTTTTTTTCACTCATTTTCATTTGAACTTCTGATGAAAAGACTTCGTTTATTATTGGTGCATTATGTTTTTGACAGTATGTGCTTGCCGTGTAGACGGTAAATAAGCGTAACGTACAGGTTCAAAGAGTCTTCGACGTCCATAAGTTTACGCTTCTCTGCTTCACTATCGTAAGTTTTGATATAATTCATCCAAAATGGTAAACCGACTTTCGTTGAGCTGAAAAACTCTACTATTAGTTATTTGCATACTCCTACTCGTTCACGAATTGCCTCACGAAACACACAGGGGAATCGGGCCGACTACCATAGGCAGTACTGCACTGCACGCTTATGATAAAAAACTTATGTGCTATCTGAAAAGGGTCTATGCAGAGAGCGAAGAGGGCTGGTGGGACGGGCGAAAAAGGACCGTGCAGTTAATGCTTCTGCGCTGACGATTTTGGTTATAACGGGATTAAGCATATTCGATTTCCCACCCGAAAGGCAACTATGATATTTGAAGATAATCTTAATTAGCGATATATTAACTCTACGCTAGTATCGGATCATCATCAGTCTTTAACGCTCTGGCAGTTGAACTTCTGTGAAGGAACGAGTGGACCATCGCACTGTAACTGCATTTGCACAATCATTTTATTTCACATATCCTTTCCTTGAGTAATTCATCACTTGTGTATTACTTGCATACTTTATCATACAGCATTTCGTGGTTGCACATTTGTGCGTTAAGGTGTTTACCTTTACAGCAATAGCTTTTTTCGCCTAGGAGACTGCTCTAACTTCTGCGAAAAGCGTTCATATTGCTAATGCCTCTGCGCTGTTAGAACGTTCGTCGAGCTAGTGCATACGGTGGCTGTTGGTTTGAGCTCTCGTTGTTGCGTTCGACAAAAGCAGCTCGGGTATTTGCTAACAATTAAACAGCTGTCCATGTTTTCTTCGAATAAAGTTCTTCAGTACGTTGCAGTTAATCAACCGTGAAATGAACGTCATAAAAACAGTACACTCAGCGTTCTCCTTCAGGTGCAAACGTGCTCCCACTGAGCTACAATAGTATGCAAATAGCTCAACGGCATCAAAATATTGTCGTTTCAGACCTCGTGTGATCGATGCACGCATGACTTTAACTTTACCTTAAAGTTTCCAGGAGCGCAAAAAATAAACGACTACGCAACCAACAAAATCACTGATTCTGTGAAGAGCTAAATTCTCGGAAATATTGCGCAGTGGGTTGAAATGTAGAAGCTATGAAATTTCAACATGGAGGAGAAGTTGCCCCCACTTAAAAAACACTTAACACTTAACAAATGGCTGAGGAATACGATCATTTCTTCACGGATATCCCCAAATCGTCTAACTATCTCAGCTGGTTCGCTTTTGATCGATACGTCGATATACTTCTAGCAGCCATTAGAAACTTGTTAATCTCTTATAGCAGAAACAGTCACACATTCTTCTTGCTCTATAAGCGTTTACTGTTCCACACGAAAGTATCCACCTCGAGGACTGCATCAAATATTGCAAACATCGATCGTCCATTGAACGATTGTGACACGAAGAAAATTACCGCAACTGGCCGCAGTACATTCCCAAATGCCCTTACAAATATTGTTCCATGCAGTTAAGTCAGGTTCCCCTTAGACGCTTACTGTCAATGTGAATCACTTCCGAAATCATTATTTGAAAGGAAAGTGAAAGTACGTTCTTGTTTGATATTTTTGTGGCCTTCCAAGTGAGCACATTCTATGCCGAAGTCACAAACAAGTGGGCACTATGCGTAAGGTGTCCGCTTTGCTGCCCACTTAAGTGGCGGTGTCAAGTCACAAGCGTGCTGATATGTGGTCACTCAATTTACTGAATGAACCGACGCATAATTTAACACTTATTTTGGTTAATTTGGACGAGGTAAATGAAAATATAAAGTACGAAAGAATTAAAATCTTACTTCATCATCTGCAATCGATTATAGGGAAGAAAGAAATGAACGAAAACAGAAAAGGCAATGGAGGAAGAAGGCTGAAGTAGTGAAGCATATTTCAGATATTTCAAAGATCTTTACTGGTCAGCAATGAGGTGACAGGTGATAATCTTGCACAAAAAGGTTTCACATATATAAGAAAAAGAGGCTGAGCATGATCGATGGGTTAGTATTAGGCTTTTTGGAAGCTTTTAGTGCTTCAAGTTTCTTTCTCAGCCTCTTTCTAAAGATTCGACGGTTTGTTCTGCTGCAGGCAACGACGAAGTGCTAGGCAAGAAAAAGTTTTTTGTGATAGGACCTGTGGACTTTTTACTTTCATGCATGGACCAATGGCACTTATTTGGATGACAGAATTCACTAAAGCTTCCAAACAACGAAATATTTTATTAGCATCATTCGAAGCTGCACTCTCCTTGCCGCGATTAGCGATTGTATAACAGTCTGCACGCATCTGTGCCATTTTCCAATCTAGGACAGGTCAAATTGGAGCTTTCGGCTGGAATACTGAGCTCAAACCAATTGCGCTATACTCGGAAGCTCCAGCCATGCAGATGTGCAGCGCCTGGAGAGCTATATACAGTATTGGCCACAACCCGAGTTCGTGGCAGCTCCATCCAACAACAGGAAAACCGGGAAGTACCACTGAATTTAACATATATTTTGTTTACCTCTAAAGACAGAGGCCAATAGAGACGATGTTACTGGATAGTAAGAGGATTTGTTGGTTATCACGTCATCTTCCATTTCATTACTTGAATGCGGGAAAAAGACTGAAATCCCTCGAATTTCCAAAATGGGGTCTTTTCGATGACTAAACAAAGGAGACATTTCAAAGGAACCTATAGTGGAGAGACTGCTCCAATTCTAAAATCGATATTCCCTTCCATGCACATAAGTACGTTAAATAGCTTTCGCTGCTGCACTTCTCCAGAAGCACCTCACAGCGAACGCAATGTGTAATCTCTGTTGCAAGATGGCACGTGTTTGATGTGCATGACGTGCGTGCAAGCGTTGCAATGTTTGTGCCATACAATTGCACACGCAATCGTAAATGTTTTGCATCTATTCTCTTGCCTTGCAGCTATGGCTGCTCAGTTTGCATATATACGGGCTCAATGCACAACACATAAGCTTCACAAAGTATTTGCACGACTGACTACTCACACCCACTGTAGAAAGATATATCCATCGGTCGTGTTAACGAGTTGGTTAATCACGATCACTGTTGTTACCATCCATATAATCTGCATATACAAGCAGCAACATAAGCATAGAGCAATTTGCAATGAATTGTATGTAGCTCAAGATCACTTCCAATGTCGCAGATTTGGACCTCCGAGATTTTAAGCATATGCGTTTTAAACAAAGCGGCCTTAAAAAGTCGAATAACTGTGCATATACAACATACCCACCTCACTGAATTCTGATCAACTGGGAAAAAGCCACGGCGCAAAAAAATGATAGTTTGCTGCTGTCATTTAATCTGCGCATGATGTAGGATGCAGCTGTTATTGTTCAAACAGGATATTCCAATGACAGATGTCGTTATGATACCATCGTCACAAAACGGAATCATCTATATGCACCCAATACAGGAAGGGAATTCGCACGAGATAATTTATATATGATTTGCTTCAGAAATCTTGTTCAGTTTCTGTGCCATTACGCCAGATTTTGCCAGAACGTGCAGAATGAATAGCGCGAGCCTCGCCTATGAGTGCTAACAAACACACTTTCGCGAATGTGCGGATAGCACTATTAGTTAAGCCGAAAGGAATGTACTATAGGCGAAATTTGCAACTGGAATTTTTTGATGAGACAGCTATATCCCAAATCGATAAAATGTGGCAGAAGCTGAAAAACCTTGGTCGCCTCATTGAATATGCTCATGAAAGAGTGCTCTAAGAAATGAGCAAATCGGACATATTTGACCAGATGAAAAAGAAAAGTTGCCGGATTTTTCGTTGCCTATACTGCACACTCAATTTGCGCACCATGTTCAAAATACGAAGCGGTAACAACTTCAACCTTAATATAGCGTTATTTCTAACACATCGATGTTGGGGTATAAATTGAAGAGTGCTGGAAACAGCAATGTACACTGGCAAGCTTCTCAAATTTATTTCATTATACGGCACGCGCAAGGTGCTAGTGGCATAATTGGCAAGGAAATGTGCTTCAAGAAGACACCACTTCTCTTCTCGGTATGACTTTACTTTTATCACATGCCTCAGCTATAGGATAAGGTGATAGGAACTTAAGTCTTTTAAAATAATCTTCCACTATTCTTTAATAAACTCTCCCACGTCCTACTATCACGTTTCCGTTGCTGAAAATTTCGCATGGGTAATGCAACACGGTTTGGTGAGAGGAGTAATCCTAGCGCTCACCACATCAATCGTTAATTTGAAATTATCTTTAGGTACCCGATGAAATTGAGGTGATGGATTCTTGCTTATCATTTCATCAAAGTATGCTTCATATTCAACTACTAGAATAGAAGACTGTAGCCGTCCGGACGAGTCACATCTCTTTAGCTTTATAAGCCTCATTTGAGTCATTTGTGAAAAGTGACGTATAGACTATGCACATTCATATCTCCAGATAGGCATTCTCGAAACGCCACAATAAAATTCAACATACCACTATTTCTAAAACTTTATAATGTGCACTCTTTCGTTCGCCTGTCTTGCTGTGTAAATGAAGACTCAAGCAAATAAAGCTGCAGCTTTTGAATTATATCGTTATTTTAAAAGTAACTTCAAGGTAAAATATACCTTGTAATTTCAAAATGAAGAAGTTCTTCTTCTCTTTCCCTCTCCCCTTCTCTCCCCCTCCCTCCCATCGTCCTTCTCCAACATGATCGACAGTTTCCACTGTGACTTTTTGAGTTTTACGATGATGTAGCATCGCTTCAAAATATCCTTAAAAACAGGGTTATGCCGGTGAAGACCAATCAAAAATGACGGCTTCGAAAAGAAATGTGAACAAATTTACAGTGACAAAAGGGTCAGGTGAACTGTTGAGATTGACTGGCAACGAGAGTGTGCAATCAGACGGCAAACATCGACAATATATACGATAACTGCACGTGTTCGTCCTCTGAGTTTAGGCGCATGTGTATTGTCTTCTGCATATTCATTTGCAGTCTGAAAGACTAAATTATCCTTCTGTTCTGCCAGCCTCATCTGCAGGTCTTATTTTCTTCGTTCAGCTGTTACTGCCCTCGGCTAGCAAGCATATTTGCATATTCAAGAATATGGTAGTCCAGTAACCGCCTACTTGATTGCTAGGTATTTCTGATGGGTTCCCTAGCAGTTAATATGCATTCCTTCGGTTAAAATGCTATTGTTGGCATCACGCCACTGCCAACTAGTAACTGTAAATATTTGAAGCCTCTAAAAAGCAATCTTTCCGAGGAGTTAGCTGGTTTCGAAAAACCAACGCACGCCTCTACGAGCTGAGTGACCAACGTCCCAGACATAGCTGCAGAAAATTCAGGTAAACTTTATTTATCCAGCACAGCGTTCACATTATTCGAGCTGCTGAAATAAAACTGTGAAATATCGCAAGAAAAAGGAATATAGAGTGAGGAATTTGAAAATGATAGGTCGGAAGATTGGTTTCACTAGCGCATTTGCACTTACGTTTAAATGGTGAAAATGGAAGGGGATGAATCAGAACATGACAGATAAGAGAACAGCTGTTGTGCAACATCTGTGAGGACAAAAAATTTCGCTGCACCTTACAGAAAAGTCGTCAATAAATTTGATCATTACCTCGAAAAGCTGTTCTCAGTGATTTTACGATGGAGTTATCACTCCATCGTTATCACTTATTTGGATATCTCCATTCGTTAAAATCAAGAGCTGATTTTAACTGCTCAATACCGGAGATATATATGCGGTACTTTTTTAAGCATGACAATATTTGAAAGCGTCAAAATAATCGAAAACGTGTCACAAGACGGATGGCACAATATACGCTCTGCATCCGTGATTTCCTTACAATGGTGGTTTATATTACTGCATCTGTAGGTGGAAGCAACATGTGCTTTCATATGTGGCCTCTGAAGAGCTGTCATTCGTGAGCAGAAAAGAAAAGATCACGCGTCTCCATCAACACGTGATGGATTTTGTTAACAGCCATTATGCTTCAAGTAACATCGATCCAACGCTAAAATCAGGCATATCATAGTTCCTCACTTGAGAAGCTTCGATGAGTGCCGAATAAACTTTAAAACGATATTGAGCTCACTGAAAAGCATTCATGAATTTGTGCTTCGCAGCATGACCACTTAAGAATTCCAAACTATCTAATAAGGATGTAGTAAACGTAAATTGAATGTGCTTTAGTCTTTGACCTTCAAAGAGTTACGTTTCTAATATATGGAAGCCAGTATAAAGTTTTATGTTTCAAGAACTGTTACTAAAAGGAGTTAAGCACTCTTAAATAACGAGTGTTGCTAAACAAGCGACCTAGGAGCGGAAAGCATGCATGACAACGCTTCACATGAAGAAAGGAAAGTGGGATGCGGCTTCTGTGTGCCAACACTCCCAAAGGATCGATACACAACGGCCCACGACGCAACACTCGACTACTGTCATTGGCACCTAGCAACTGCGTTTCACCATATCTACCGTCAACCTCAATAAAATTCTTTGGAAATCTTCCCTCATTGGTCATGTCTCAGCGCTTATGTGTACAGTGCAAATGTTGCCTTCTGAGGGGTTTTCTTAGCAACCTTTATGATCTACATTTCATATTTCCCAGATTCTCGTCGTTCAGACACTCTTCCGAAGGTTGGTAGTGGGCGAATATTCTTCCAGAAAGCGCAGTTGTGAAGGCAACTTGAAAGTGAGACATCTCTATAATTCACCTTCAAAACAGGAGATGAAAAGGACAGTTTATTGTTGACTATTCCTTCTATTTTTCAAACATTTTTTTGCGGCCTCCATAGCATTTGAATACTCGGGATCTGGAAGATATTATAAAAAATACTTCGTGCAACTCGAGTGAAACCAATGGATGCTTTCCTAAGAGAACGAAGTCGTTTTCCGGTTCAGGAAAACAAATAACGCTAAGGGCACTGTAATGTACGCCTTCTTAATGGATTCTCGATACTTAGGGTTGTGCAAAAAAACGGCTCATTCACTTGAACGGTCTAAAGTGCTCAGCGACACACCGAACATTCGCAGATGCAAATATCAGCAATTCTGCATCCTACTGCCATGCTCAAAAGAGCATTTCTATAAGAACTGAGGAAAAGTCACTTCAGAATGTATGATGTATTTCATCATCAAATAGGCGGACAGCCAGCTGCCACCGGCGTTTCAACCATTCGTCTGCGAGCAAAAAAACGTCTACATGCTACACAGAGTTATATTTTGACTGCCGTTTTCCATGACGAAAGTAATATCGGTGCTACGTAAAATCGGCCTGTATGGTGAGAATTGTTTGTCAGCTTACATAATTCACAATGAAACTCTTACAAAACTTTTGCTAGGACCATCAATTTCTACGTTTGCTGGCGGAATTTTTCCAGTGATCTCGCTGAAACGGACTAACACCACTGCTAACTCCGTCACTTATTAACCTGTTGCTCATGAAGAGAATAAGCCATATCTATGAAGAACTGTTAGTCTTGGTCCAAAAAAACTAATTCCCACACAACCTCACTGCAACTTCTTCCTCAATATTACTGTTTCCTCAGCTACGTAAAGTGGCTTTGCTGAAAACAATAAAGTGCACAGAAGTGAACGAAGTTTAGGTTTGGGGGTAACATTAAAATCTAAACTGTTTTTTTTAGAATGGATACTCACCTGAAAACTCGGAAGAAGTGAATTCTCCTTCGAACGAACTCCGCCTTGATTTTGCATTAAAAGTTCGAACAAAAACTGTCAGGCTGTTTAATGGCGTTAAGGAACTGAGAATGCGCCTCTCGCCATATAATAACGGTTTTGCGTTATATGAGGATCGGTTATTTCACCTGAATAGACAACAATTTTGATGCTAAAATCAAACATCCCTGAGAAGCAGCAATCGTGCATACTCTCCAAGGTTACAGCAAATAACGCCAGTGAAAATGTCACACAGCAAGAGGCTCCTCGTGCTTGCGTGCGTGCCATGCCACTAGGTAGCGCCTTCTGTTGGAACAAAGCATTGCAAAAGAAACCACTCATGATTACGAACACTCTCCCTCGGAATTAACTACTGTTGTTACTAGTGTGAAAGCCACATGTTTACCCACGCTATTCTTTCATGTATGTTGCCACTGCAGCGTTGCACTGCAACAAAACTGTATAGAGGGGAAAAAGGAGAGAAAGTGATACGCAGTTCACCACAGATCCTTCAAGAAATACCCAAAAATATGCATATGTAGAAATGCATAAATGTAAACCGAAGTAAGTGCGAAGGACATGTCGCACTGCGATGTGGAGACGAGACAAGAAGTAGCTCAACTAATCATACTCACATGACACTTCCACTGATTTCTATGAACAGTTATATTCGTATTTTCCGCTTCTTTATCTGTCATTAGAATCCTTTCCTAACTTGTGCGAACCGTTCGTAGACGACCTAAAAAATCTTCAACAGACGAGCTACTTCAAAAGCTGAAACTTCAAAAATCAGCTGCAGTCGATATACAGTAGTAGCAGGCGAGTGTACAAAAAGAGTCATTTGCTTGTTGGCACATCTTAAAAATAGACGATTAATGCCGCAGATGTATAACAACGCAGATATGAAGCAAAAAAGCACTTTCTCTTGCTTACATTTTATTTCTCATTGAGTGTTAAGGCAACGTGCAGTAAAAACTAATATATGCCTATAAATTTTCACTCAACTACATTCTCTTTAGCTAAAGAATTGCTATAAAGCAGTAGTCTTGATCTGAGTCATAGTAAACTTTAAAGTTACAAAATGTATAATTACCAGACGTTACTAATCAGCCTCCAACTGCTTATTTCGAAAAGAGCGCTACCGCATGCGATGTGCGATACCCGAGTGAATTGTGCGCATACGCGTAGAATTATCGTGCGCACTAGTTATGATCTCTGCAGTTGTCTGGTCCAATTGTTGTTGTTACAATTTGATTTTCGCATTTACTTCAATCAGAAAGGGTTCGCAGCAAATAACACTGAAAGGGCGGCTCATTTCTGCATATGAGCAGGAACTTTCACCGGCAAAAACTACTTTCAGTGAACTCGGTGGTGAGTTACGCAGTACTTTTTACCTCAGCACGACGGAATTTGTCTTCAAATCGTCCCTAAGGTGAACCGATTCGCTCATTCCTTGCTCACCGACTGTCAAAAGAGGGCAGCGTGGCGATGGAAGAGGGAGGGAAGGCGAACGTGCGGAAGAAGGGAGAACTGTTCTAACTTACTTTAGTAATGCATATTTTTCATATGCCGCTAACGTTAGCGTACAGCTTAAAAAAAGCTCAACATACGGGTTCTTTGGGATAAGGTGTAAATGTAGAAATAGAGAACTATCAAACGCTTTTGAAACATTTTTATCAACACCTTATGTGACGAGAAAAGTAAATAACCGTTTTGTTTACATCTATATGATAGTTCAATGAAATGTCGCTGATCCATTATGAACTTAACTACGTGAAATGTTTTGTTGAACACCATTGTCGAGCAAAGAAAATTGAAAACACCATGGCGCTCTCATAGTGAGCAAATCTACGCTCGAACATATAGAAGCAAAATGTCGACGAACTAATTTCACCAAAAATGCATTAAACACATTTGTGGACCATTTTAGGGCCGTTTTTTCTGACAGATAGGACAACTTAGCGGTGGACATCGAATTATTAATGAAAAGAAAACGAGTAAACATCGTCAACGTTCTTAAAAGCATTTTTTTTTTGTGCAAATATCAATGCTGTCTAATTGAAAAAGTAAAATTTGTAACTTATTTCGTTAATTGACGACTTATTCACATTAATGTTTCTATGCTTTAAAGAACACTTTCAACGACCTTGGTTTGAAAATACATTAAATAGCTATTCATATGCAGCAATCCACTTTATCATCACTATTAATTTCTAGCACCGATATAACTCCTTAGTCTTCATCAGTCAGGCTTCATTGCTAAAACAGCAGTTTTACGTCTGATGTTAAAAAGGCCTCAGGTCACGAAAACAAAAATACTATTACACTTTGAACTGCATAACTGTTAGAGCTGCTAAGAGAAAAACAAACAAATGAACTCATTGACCCAGACTTGATACTACTTGGCTAATTGAAGTGATCTTTTCGGAGGTTTTTTTTGCTTGGCATTTGATTTTCGAGAAAATCCCTCCTTCGATTTTTCACTCATTGCAACGATAACATAGAATTTGTGTGGTGGAAGTTCCGCTTTGAGATTTTCGAATACAACTACTTCATTGGTAATTAATGGTGCATTATTGTGGTGTTTTTACACTTTTCGCACGAAAGCTGTTCAAAGAGCACCAAAAATCAGTGAAAGAGATGACGACGCGAGAACTGAGCTCATTTTGCAGCATATAAACAAAATGCAAGCACATTAATGCACGTGAGTTGTCTGCTGAACAGTTGTTAAACAACTGATGTCTTCGAGGTGCTTAATCATCAAAGATTTTTCTCTCCATAGTCGTACTCGCATCTTTATTGCGTTAAACGTTAACACTCTATACCTCCTGCAGGGATTCTCAGCCGCTGTCGCTGAGAAAATCATTGCCTAAATTCGACACTTGCCAAGTACGACTAGTTTGGCAACCGCCTTGGCAATAATGTATTTTCCTCTCAAAGATAGATTTCTATAATTTTGCAAATTATGCAACGTCTTCATTTCTATGTGTGTGTACGTGTATACCCGTCTATCCATTTCTTCGGAAGTTACAACTAGTGGAGCAAAAAAGAATCGGCAAACACTGCTCACTACCTCTCACAAAAAAACTGTTGGCCCCTAAAAAAGCTGTTTTCCATAAGTGACTCAGAAAGGCGATCTACAGGTGTTCTGCTTGAGGTCTTGCACAACTAGGTAAATTAATATAGTAGCACTTTACAAACTTTTGAACACGGGACAGAATCCGCACCGACAGTTTTGACCAGAACCAGTTTTACTCTCTCTCTTCTAGCCTTCTGTAGCCGCATCCCATCACCCGCTCCCTTCTACCGGTAAAAGCGCTCCCCCACAGCCGGCCTTCCAGCAGCTCTTTTTATCTGTACCGCTCTGTGCCAAATTCCTCCTCGACTGGGTGCCTTGTATCACTCCTCAGGTTCTCCGACGCTCATCCTCTTTAAATCAGCACCGACAGGGCTCTTCGCCGAAATCTTTCAACTGCTGCGCACATGCTAGTTTCGAGTAAGTGGAGGGATGTAGGGCACATACGCTGTTGGGGTGCTGCCTAGACATTTTTTTTATTTCACGTGTGAAAAACTCGTCTCGCACATATTCGCGCATTTACGAAACTCCGATATTCACTACAAAGTACTCAGCATATACCGTCAAAATGTTCCTACCATAAACTAAATAAATCAGGCTCTAGAAAACTGTCGGTGATTGCAAGAAAAGAAGCAGAATTAGATGGGAAATGAATGCTGCGAAAAATCACTAAGTTGTTCTCCGACATAGCGCATTCTTGGATACCCCCTACAATAATGTGCTATTCTGTTATCTCTTCCAGCAAACGCGGATTTTATCACAGTTTCCGATAGACTGATGCGCGAAAAGGAATTCATATTTAAACGTAGTGCGTTCATGTTCACGATGATCTAATGCAAGATAAAAACGGCCGGACCAATTAGACAAACAGTAGTGACTATAACCTTTATGACTGAGCTGCTTCGTACCTAGTATCATGTGGAAGTGCAGATTCTTCCGACTTACTTTGCGTCAAACTCACTCATCATACTGAAGGCACTCTGTGTTTTGTTTAACAAGAAAACAGGTGGAAAAATACAATCACGCTCCTAAGGGAACATTTATCTTTGCTTCAGAAATTCTCTCTTATCGCGTCGTCTTCATCCCATCAAAAACGCATCCTTTCCAATAAGTGCAGACTTGCCTAGCAGTTCAAAAATTGTTATCAAAACACAAAAATATAATGGTTTTTTTAATGCGAAAATGTAATAATGTGAGCATTTTTAAGTGAACTTTTCAGCCAGCCGACCGTCCCGTTTATTCGGGAAATAGGTATCGTTGCAGGTGTATTCTTTGTTCATGAAACGCTAAATATGAATAAAGTATTTTTCTCACTTACGGCAACAATGTGAAGTGCTCAGGCTTACACTTTTCAGAAATTAAACTCAAGTATTTCCTCCCCATTGCAAGCAATTTACATTATAGAATTTATTTTGGAGCTATTATTGTAAGGTTTTTTGTATGGTCATCAAGAAGACATATGAATGTCAACTGTTTCCTTTAGTGGCACAGTTCCTCTATGGTATAGTTATACGAGTAAACTGCATTCAGAAAATGACTTCTCCATGTCATCGCTTTTTGCTCACATCTGAATTTCGAGTGACATCTGCAATATTAACCTTAAAATAGTTCATTAGCATATGATTTTTCCCATTTCGAACTCAAACTAGAGAATTAGAGTGAAACATTTGAAAAAAAGGGCAATAACAATGAGATAGTGCTCCGAATGTCTTCATGAACAACCATCTCTAGTGTGATAAGAGGGGCAAACCTTTTCATATGTTCACAACTCATTTAGGCCGTTTACAGAAATCCACTGGTCAAACTGTTGAACGATCGATCGTCCGATGATTGATTGAGGGAATTTTTCACCATTAACCGTTCATCTATCACCATCTAGAGCAATAAGGGACGTGAAATGAATCACTCCAATCAACTCGACCATTCAAATTTCACAAGACTTTAGATGCATTTGAATCATCAAATTCGACTATATACTGTAATTTGCCATAAATACTTATTTGATGGCTGTGGTGGTTAAGCACCTGCAGTTGATGGCAACATCGAAGTACAATAACCTGAAATAATCTTCTCTCATAGACGAAATCTCCGATAAAACATCAGTGAACTGATGAAGCAGCGATCCATTTAAGCACACAACTCTTTCTGAAAATGCTTTGTGCGCTCAATGTTTTTGATCAATCATCAGAAACTTCGAAGTGTAACAAAGGTCACTCGTTATAAAATAAAACTATCTGCAAAGCTTTCTGGGTAAGCGCATGGGGAAACAATTGTCGTAGGCCAAGGACTTGCAATGCTTCTAAACATTCCACTTCCTTCTATAGTAATGCCTTTTTCCTCTCTAAATTCAAACAGCATGACGAGTCATCCCCAAAAAGAAAACCACTACGCACTGTACACAAAAATGATCATTAACGATGAAAAGACTTTTTTTCTCCGAAGTGAGGACGTCGGTGAACACTTTGGCGCAGACACAATGGTTCATGAGTGTGTTAGTTTTTGCCTCTCTCAATATCACACTTCGATTTCAGTTTGCATAAATATCATCCTTGTTGCAATAATTGATATGATAAGCCTTCTTGGCAATTCACGTTGAGTGCTTTTTTTAAAATTGCTGATGAAATCAATTCGTATTTATCACCTTATCATTATATTCTCACTAACTATGGAACTGACCAATTTCCCTATTGGATTGGTATTCAATGTGTTCAATGAGACGGAAGCTATCCAACAGATATGAAATAAATCACCTCTATATTTCCCGTTAATTGCATTAATTATCACCTCAAAACGAAGTTTATAGCAGAAATGATCAGACATAAAATAAGTACTCACGTTATTTGTTTCGCTACGAATTTCGACTGGTAGAATAATGGACTGTTTCAAGTTGAAACAGTTAAAAACTAAGGCAGCAGCAGCACCGAGTTCATCCATTGCTCGATTTGAAATCACTGGCTTTTTTCTCCTTACTAAGGCAAATGAGAATGAGTGGACCCATTACAAATATGGGAAGTTTTTCAGTGCTTTTTACTAACTTCTTGCGAGAAGTAAGTGAATGAGACAAAAAATTGAACGCTGAAATAAAATAACCTGCAAAAATTTGTAATTAAGAAATAACGAGCCGGTTTATAGCTAAAAACGCCTTCTAGAACATCAACTTCTATAAACACAAAGATGGTGCTGAGACGATATGAGTTAATTTGACAACTTAGTCTTCATTCCTTATCAGTATGAAATCTGCGAAATAATGCCATCGCTCTTCCATTAATCCGACCGCTCTCTAAAAGGCTTCCTCTTAAAATAACCGTTCGTATATTAGCCGATCGATGCAAAACTGAAAAACGGAAAAATGACACCAATGTGAAATCAACTCTAATGTTCTGATATCCTCAAATACCTATAGGTCATTTCAGGTTTGATGGATGAATGTAAGAAAGTATTATAAGTAATACATACCCATCAATTCTACAACTTTTGACTCCAGCTGTTCTTAAGCTGAAAGCATTGAACAAATAGACAGAAACACTCGCGTTGGCACTGACACCCAGTCCTGTGATTGCTGCTTAATGAGGTGAAAGGAAAAGAACTGACAAACATTCCATCAATAAACCGAAAAATAAGTTGCATTTAGGTATTCTGCTTGAAGTGTAAATAACTCAATGAAGATAATAAAGAATTTGGTGTCAGAAGCAATGACGGCTAAACACTGCTACTACTCGTTAGAAAGTACTGCTCTTTTCTGCACAATTAATAGGAGAAGCAAATTTATCGACGAAACAAGAGCGTTGATGCTTTTTCGCGCGAATTTTTCGCAAAGTCTACCAATTCGCATTTTCCGAAAAAAGGAAAGATGAAGTCACATAATGTTTGCTTGGCCTCAGAGATGCATCGATCTTATGCGTGGAGGAAACGCTGAAAGACATTTAGGCAATGCAATTCGAGACAGCGGCGCATGATGGGCAGCCAGTAGAAGGCTAATAGGAAATATGTCAATGAGCGGCATTTGCCGCTGAATGCTCGAAATGGATGGCACTTTAAAGCTCTGCCGCATCATTCCATCAACTTGTTACGATGCCACTTTACGCCTTTTCGCTAGCTGATCGCTATGCATCGCCTCTTCATGCTCGTCAAACAACAAGAGAACGTCTTCACATCACAAATCAATAACAATTTGAAAGTGCCATTCGAATTTCAAATCGTATGTCTTATAAAACGTAATTTAAACGTTCCTGTTCTTTCCTCAATTTACAAGTTGCGGTAATTGGCCACTCTCCCCCAGCAGAACTTGCCACGCAATTCGCATATACGTCTCATCATATCTACTTCCCATATTCTATTTCCCACTTCCCATACTCGCATACTTAGGATGGGCAACCAAGAGTCGAACGTACTTTATGGAGATAATGGCGAACATTTTGTTTTTTAGCCGATAAACGAGCTGATGCATGACTTTAATGTAACTGAAATGAAAAAAGGGATATACAAAAAAGTGGCCGTTTGTTTGGCGACTGATCAGTTACGATGAAGCGCTGCTTTCATGCGCTCGTAATTATGTTGCACGGCCGGGACCGATCGAAGAAGCACCGCACCGTGAAAGCCTTACGTAAATCAATATGACAGCTTAATGCTTTTGACCATTCCTGGACGGCGCATACCCTCACAACTTCCCCTTATTCTCATATTCACATGGATTGATGGTACCTATGGAACGGCTTATAACGCCATGCTGGCCAGCTTTTCTTCAACTCGAAGGCAATATTGTGTATTTTTTGATAAGCCACTAAAGGTATAGAATACTCATATATTAACTGGCTAGGTTGTAAGAAGTCTCGTTAACTGCAGTCCGAACTTCAGCTATATTCACGATCAAAAGCACTTGTTAAAATGACGTTAGGTGGTGAAGTTGGAGCCTTCATCTTCAAATCTGTAAACTGAATCCTCAAAGCTCACTGTTTCGATGTATAACAAAATAAACGATGAAGTTTCCCTTAAAATCCGTCAATTACAGGCCCATGTGGTACCTTGTCGAAAGGGGAAAATGAGATGACAGGGAATGAACTCATCAAACTGCTTCAAACTGGCAAAGCCCCTAAAGGCTCGACCGTGAAAACTGGATGAGTCAGCGGAATGTGGAACATGGAACCCAAAAATTAATAAGTTGGCAAAACTATAGAACTCTAAAAATTATATTATCTGAACTCTAAAAATTATATTATCTGAACGATTGATATACCGCTTTCTCCTCAGTATGAATTTCACTAAGTTAGAACGGTTGAATTTTCCTGCGGAAAAACAAACTCATCTAGCGTCATATTCAAGCCGAAAGAGCACTTGAAGTTTGTCAAGACGTACGTCATCTAACGAGAGCGAAATTAATATTGTTCCATGTAAAAATGCAGAATCAATCTTTCATGTAATGCCTCTTGTAGGTTTACCTTCACAGACGGTGAATGATTGAACTTAACGTTAGTGCTAGCTGTATATAAAACGTAGACGTTGGCATCCTTGCGGCAAGCAAAAACTAAACGACTTTTCAGTGCTCTAAAAACACTGCGCGAGTGGATCTTCCAGTCCCATTTCTGTCACTTTTTTGTGATTTAAGAGTGCCGAAATTTTTCAAAGCAGCGGAAGTGAATGAAATTTTGAAGTTTATTTGAATGAACCGGCCGAAATTCACTAAGATAAGAAAAGCGAGCAAAAACCAGCACCTACTGGCAATGCTTCCAGTGATTTTATGGCATACCGTAAACGGATCTCAATCCTCGAACCATGACCTCCTCCCTCACTCTTCCTAAGCAAATACGTCCAAAGAATTAGCAAGGAAGCGCGTTCACTGTTATCTTTTATAGAAGCGCACAGTTTTGTTTGGTTCGGCAGGTAAGTGAGCGGTAGACTGGATGAAATCTTTATGCGTTTTCAAATTCAGTTAAATGGCCTGTCCAAGCAATTAAATGAGCCAACTAACAGGTTGAGTGATGTGTGCAAATGATTGGTTTGCTGACAAAAATGAGGTCTGAGACGCCCGCCAAAACACATCAACAACTACTAATAGGTAAATTCTTTCACTTGGCTAAAACTGATCTACATGTAAGTATATACATATATAAATACAAATGCATATATACATAAATGCATATATATGTAGATGCATATATATGTACATACATATAAGCCGAAAACATTGCCAAAAGTACCAGATAAAATTTTCAATCATGAAATGATGAAGTAGTAGCAAGCACAAAAGCAATTTCCACCTAACCTAAGTATAGTGTTTCGTGACAAATACACACTTATTCCCCTTTGCAGCCCCAAAATTAGACGCAGTTTGAGCAAGTCATTGAGCGAAAATATTGCCGCATAATGTCGGTGCGTGTGAGGGATGCAGATGTGCTCTGTGTGCCAAACACGCTACATGCACCATAATGAGCCATACTACTCATAGGGCGAGGAAATTCTATAGCAGCAAATGTAAATACTGTACGGCATACTTCAGCGAACCACCGAGTTCTTTCAAAAGTGGAGCACCCTTCAGAGTGACAACGAAATGCAACTGGTATCAACACGCAAAATGCTTATACTGCAAAGGGAAACACAACGCCGCACTTGTACCTACTTTAAATGGCGCTTTTCAGCAGCCGCTGATGCAGATCTTGCAAACTGCAAATCTGTTGGAAAAAAATCTATTTTGAAAGAGACTCTGACAGCTAGCTTTGGAAAGTCTGATGTGAGTTACGCTAGAGGCATAGAATGAAGTGCAGTTCAGATGCTATTCATTCAAACACCAAAAATTTATTCATTACAAAGGTGTGGAAACTGTTAATAAAATTACTGCAGTGAAACTGTGGAGTGGCCTAAGTCTCACTACCTGCGAGCATGATCCGATCAAAAGGTTTAAAAAGAAGCTAGCAGGCCGTGTTGCCCTTTAAATTGCTGAGAGATGCCAGCAACAGCACTTAGCGTAACAGACATGTCAACTGCATCAGTTTCTGCTTCACAACTAAAATATTTCTCTCAAGTGTAACTAGTTATTTCAAAATCTAAGAAGTAAACAATATTAGGAACATGTCTTCACTTGTTACCTCTGAAAATTCTCTCTTTTTTGACGAAGCAGCTTGAGGCGACTACTAGTTACTGATTGGATTATACCTGATGGGGATCGCATAGGAGATTTAATAAGCAAACGGATGAGCTCATAGTCAGTTCAGCTGTGGTGCCGTTCAGCCAGTTTCCTTCGATGAGAAGAATTTCATAATGGATAGGTTCGGCTTTCACACAACATCAGACACCTATTGCAAAACCACACATATCGACTACGTTTAAATCAAAAGAGTGGGGAGTGTACGAATGGAAGAGATTTTCAATTACTTGCAAAGAAAACACTTGAAACATTACTAATCAAAGCCAGCAAATTTCCGCAAAAGTTAGGAGCAAAGAAGCCAGTGAACAAGCAAAATGCAAAATGCTGCATTACTCAGCTCAATTTTCGGAAGCGTCTCTTTAAGCACGTCTTACTTCTGCTATTGATCGACGGCGAGAAAACGTTTTTGAAGCTATTTTCTAAAGCGTTTTAAGTTACTCGGTTGGCTCAATTTTCATTGAAATCTGCGGTGCCCCCACTCAAACAGCGAAACCCATTGCTGCAGTGAATGCAAATTGCACTAGAATCACTAGTTATGAGCACCTCTTAAACTGATGGAATTAACAGTTTTACTAGGCAGAGAATTCTGCAACTATTTCAATTTACAGGCGTTAGTGCATAAACTTTTGCTGAGAGAGGGCAGCATTAAGATAGACCATGGTTTGTAACACCTTTTGAATTGCAGAATATGAGGTTGTGGTGCAGCTAAAGCATCATTTCTAACAGTGACGAAGGGAGGAGCTGTTGCTTCGTCGAATTAGTAATTAGTTTCGAGCAGTGTATATGCAGAAGTCCCTTAGCGAATCTAATCTAACGAAAGCTAATAAGTTCCGCATCAATTCATTCCACGAAACGAGTATTCATATTGCACATTATTCAAACTCCTATCAACTTTTTAATCGCAAGCAACGGTCTTCGTTTATGCAGTTGGGAGGTCGCTCAAGTGGGGCTGCCTGACGGTCGCCCATGGCTGATCAAACGCTATACTATTCTTTTCCATTTGCTTAATGTTCCACCTTCTACAGCAAAATTTATCAATGCTTTAACTGACTGCACGGTAAGCGGAAAGCATTATTAGCGCTAGTTGGCATACAAAAGCAATGAAAGAACTCTAGGAAAAATTCAATTGTTCCTCATAAATACGAAGATCAGCACAAAAGAAATTAAAACTTCAAAAATAATTGGGAAATTTTATAGAACGAGACGATAATTCTATAATTTATCGCTGAAGAAAAAAGAGGACGAATCTTCTGGGAGATAAACTAAAAACCTCAGAAACCTGTTCCCCAGCAAAACCATAAACCGTTGGCTTGGTTCATCGTTAATCTCCTTGTTTGTTCACTTTCACCACATACTGATAGTGATAAATAAACGACTATTCTCTACTCTACACCCAACTATCCAGGCGATCTTCTTTAATCACTCATAAAAGTGATAAAATAGTGACTTGAAATTTCCTAAGACAAAAAAAGCAAAGAGTTTAAGGATATCACGAATCCACAGGCACTATTTATCAATGAATCAGTCCAACATTTTTGAATTGCAGTTCAGTTTATCACGCAAATAAAGCAACCGTAATTTCATCATATTGCTTGGCGGTCCGATTGCAGATTTGTGCCGCGCCTTGAAGAACTTCGAAGTTTAATCCGTTTTATGCAGAACATTCAATTATAGATACCCAGGACAGGTGTAATTCAGCGCGGTTCCTATAATGGTTGTCGATCCTGCACGCTAAAATTGACACATTGAGAACAGCACCTTAAAGCATGCCAACAAAAAATACTTTCTTATCTGCCATCGACACAAAAATCAGTACCCGAAGCAGTAGGTAAATAAAACATGAGTATCATGGAATCGAATAAGTTAAATATGGAATTAGATAATCATTCAAGACACCAACATGGTTATTATATTTCGAGCATGACCTGTCTCTGCATTTGAGTTTGACCCCCATAGATTAAACAATAGAAAGTTTCCATTTTCCTCAACGTGATCTAATCATATGTGATAGTGCTTCCAAATCTGATAAATATGGAAGGAAGAGCAATGAAAAAGGCCGAGAAAATATGCTCGACCAAAATTCAATAAGAATTGTTGCTAATTTTCTTGAACAGCTTTCGCCATTCTGCCACTTCTTTCGCCATTCGACTTGGGTTTATGGAAAAAAACAAAAAAAACTGCTGTTTAAAGCACTAAAAGAGGCTATTGCAATCATTAATTTCATATAAATAAATGCAAACGCAAAACCACCAGTCATAACATCGAACATCGCTGCAAACAAACGCACACAAATGGCTTATAAAAACGACAAAACTCTAAAAAACTACAACGATTTCGACACAAACACACATTAGATCATACGCAAAAGTTTTTCCACCCATCTTGGCAAATGTCTCGAGCTGCAATTGCCTTGAAACTACCGTAATCATAAGGGTCCATCGAAACATGAAAACTGCTCAGAGAGAGAACAACACACACGAGGACGGCGCCCGAAAAGCAACGTAACGCTTTCGGATG
This sequence comes from Parascaris univalens, assembly GCA_037576465.1. Lineage (NCBI taxonomy): Eukaryota > Metazoa > Nematoda > Chromadorea > Rhabditida > Ascarididae > Parascaris > Parascaris univalens. Next base: position 68,919,997 of record CM075173.1, on the reverse strand, counting down.
GAACCCTTTCCGCATTTCCGAGTCGACTACTATTAGTAATTACGAGGCGTTGCTCTTCTGGACAACGCAAATCGAGACCCCGGAAAATCGTTTAGACTTATCTAAGTAAGAGAAACATACACACACTGCTATACACGTAGAGAGACGCAGCACTGAAAACCTTTTTACGTTAGAGAACACAACAAAACAACGCACCGTTTCCGCCACAGAAAGCAGCGACCACTACGAGGGTGCGAAAGCAGTTTGAAAAGCTTTGACGCAGTATGGAAATAGGCAATCATGCAACTCGACCAGACTCGAAAATAGTAAGGATATGAGATGGATTGGCGGAGAAAAGATCATTGCCGAGAGGAGATTCACAACAAAAGAAACTGATGAAGAAGCATTGTGCTCGGCTATCTGTCGTATGGCGGCTGCCACTAAAGGGCATTGTTGTTAATAGTAAGAGAATGCGGTAGAGGCGTAGTGCAAAAATTTCGTCAAGTAAATGAATTCACTCGAAACAATCGTCCTAGCGAATTGCCTATTGTTTCTAAACGCTTACCATTAATAAGTGAAAACAGTCATGTTTCCCACATATCAATGACAAATATTAGCAAATTCCTCCGCAACCCATGTTTTTCACCTTGTCTTTGTATCTTCGACTCCGAAATTTCAAAATGTCTGAAGCCGAATTCCTTTATTAGCATTCTCTCGTCCGTAACCGTTAGAATCTTGCCTTTTTGCTGTCTTCACTTAAAGCAGAAAAGCAAAGAGCAAATGAGTGCAAACCTTCATTAATAACCACGCACCACAAACGATGGGAGTCGAATTGAAACTGAATTTGAAACTTTTCCTTAATGGAAAAAAGAGCATAACGAAGAAAAGTGTCAACACAACAAGGAACCTGCGCGCGACTAATTGCCGCAATGCAAAATTTTCGCTTACCCATGTGCCCACTAGCCGATAATTTGCATATATAATTCACACTCTCCCATCACTTCGCCTACTTAACTTAGTCAAGCTGAGCATCCGCCGAGATGAAATGGCGCATATGTACTATATGCGTCCTTACAGAAATACATTTGCACGCTAAATAGAAAACGAAACGAGCCCTCACCAATAATCCACTATTTTCAAAGAGTTCCCCATAATGCTTCGTGACAACAAACAACACAATTTGCATAGCGTGTTGGTTCATCACCTGAACCGGATGATCCATGTTAAAAATACTGTAGTACGTAACACTGTTTCGAACGAGCAACGACTGCTTTATACCGAAGCACGTGCGAAAAGCAAGCTTTGACGACTAGCAGAAAGTTTGAAACCGCCGTTATCGGCCGTTCTCAAGAATCATCTATTGCTGTGATTCGAATTAAACACATAGCTGAAATTTTCTGAGAAAACGCCGTTCTGAAGTCTTCGGTCTACTTTTTGGCTCAGTTGAGATGTTCAGTCAAGCCTAAAAGTGCACTCGTAGTATCGCGGGAGACATGTCTCGAAGCAACCGACCGCATCATCTAGGTGCCAGATAGTGCGGGAAAAAACGATCTGCAGTGACTATATACAATAAATTTCGAATAAATGGAAATTCTGTTAGTCACTCTCTGTCAACAATTTCGAAAAGCTGTTTCGGATTCATATGTATTCTGATGGCTTTCGGACTGTCGGCATTTGCATTTTTGAAACGTTATGATCTGCTTATAATTTACGACCAGCAATCAGCTAATGCTGCAAGACGCTTCTTCAACTAGGTTACTAGACAAGTGAACTCGTAACCGCTATAATAATATACAGGCTAAATCGACAACTGTCTGGATCACATCGCATTGAAAAAGAAAGGAAGCTCCTCATATGTACCCTGAACTAGGAAAAGAAGACTCATAATTTTGCAAACTGCGTAGGTCCTCCAGCGGTTACACCACCTAGACATCCCACTTTTGCAAAGTGCCCACGCTTCAATATTACGACAATATTCTCACCTCTAAGTACTCAGTAAGGTTCCTGGGCAGTGAATGAAAATTCTCGAAAAACTTTTGTTTCTTCTATCCTCACCAACCGTTAAAAAAGTTATTTCTCAATATCAACTGCCGAGGTTAAGGAGAGGGGGGAGCGCACGGAGTGTTGAGGCCAGTGTTGGGGTAACTGGTTTTATTGCCATAAATTTTGATTAGATGGACAGTGAAAAGCAATCAAGTGGATTTCCCTTAGGAATCGACAACAATGCTGCCTATATAATCGACATGGCATAGCAAAATTTGATTAACGCCCAGCTAGCATAACAGAATAAGCTGGAGAAGTAATAAAGCAAACGAAGTGAGAAGCACCTCTCAGGTTTTCAGTTCCGGTTCGCTCAGCTTTTCGTGCTGACCGTGCAATGCTGCGCTAAATGCTACGGACATTTGAATTGATAGAGGCATATGTGACGATAAAACCAGAATGCGAAAAAGTGAGAGGTGTAATTTAAGCAAAGGAAACTAACAAATGTAATTTAGATGCATTTCCTAGCCGTTACTTGTGATGACTTCGCAGTGTTGCCTGATTGGCCCTAATCTTGGCATGTGTCAACAACAGTGGAACACTTTCTTGATTGATATTGCGTTAGCGTCTTACTACTCCCTACTCTAGCAGTGAATTAAATATAACCTTAAAAAATGAATTTTCAGGAGGTGACAAATGTCCAGAAAAATGTCTCCAACCGACGCTTTCACTTTTCAGTATCCGTTCGAGTGTGAAATGATACAGCCTTTATTTTTTTAAGAAGCAGCTTCAGGTGCTTGCAACAAACTCCTCTCCAAACCCCCTAAAGACCCCTCAAATAAAGCCTCTCTCTAGAGAACTGTCCTCTTATTGATAAAGATTCGAACGCGAATTTTCAATTAATATTCGCAGTGAAAACGTTATGAGCACAAAAGAACGCCGTCAGACAGTCAGGAGAATGATGTCATAGCGCGCCTCCAATAAATCCTACTTTATCTTAAGCAGTCAAGCTGTCACATTATCACCACTTACTAATAGTTCTACTACTGCTGCACTTACTAAAGTACTGAAACTCCTTGTTGTTTATATAAAGTCTGAAGTCATGCAAATATGCCAATTTTGTGTTATCAGTGATTAGAACTATACCTACATTTGAAAATTTGTTTATCTGCTGAACTTCCTAAGAAGTTGGAGGCCCCTACATAAAACTAAGCTTGGTACTCGGCAATCCATTGTTGTCTACCACTAGTTTAGCAGTTATTACGAGTAGTGGATGACTGCGGCACTTCGAGGGAAGTCATCGCTGCAAGAAATTAAAGGAAACCACACTGCAAAAGGAAACAAAACTGCACTGAAATGGCGAGTGAAGAAAGAAGTGCTGCTCGAATGGTGAGTGATGTTAGCATGCTGCATGGGATGCATGCGTCAGCATCAGTCGGCTGTACGCTCAATGTAAACACAGCATGACTATTCGTTACCAAATTGGGCCCCTCAAACTGTGTTGCTCGCATATCCGCTATCCCTCTGCAGTACACCTCTGACGCTTCAACTTTTCACTTCTGTCGGCCTATCGCTGTTTCCTCCTATCTCTAATCCCTCTCATCGCAGCGTAGCGCATCTGCCCCAAAAACTTTATTCTTGCATATTCTCACATTCTATCAGAAGCAGTTATTCCGAATCGATCAATTCGCCTAATCCTTTCCGTGAGAGAGGAAAGTGCTGATTGAACACTGTGCTTGTGTGGTATACTGAATGCGCAGCCGATGTGCCCGTTTGCTGCCAATGAAATGTGCTGCGATAATGTGAGCATTGATAGTTTGTGCAAAGTAATGCTGCTCGTTCCAATGCCCATAACATGTATGTCGCATCGTTCGTTTACAAATCCAAATTGAGGACCTCTTTGTTGGCCACTAAATGGCATTTCCCATTCACATCATAAATCAATCGCAAAATAGTGCCACGCCACGAAGTGTTAAACTTTTACGTGACAATGAATGGGAATATCAATTTGTGCATGATTAATTCGTTGTACGCGAAGAAAAATTCGTTCATTGTATAAAGATGAAAATATCTACTTAGCATCCATGAGAACATATTGAACGCTAGATTTGATATATCTACAAGCGGCTTGGATGCAGATGAACCTCAGCATTTCAAAAATTAAGCTTTCACATCAAGAAAGCCGCAAAGTTACGATTTTAAACTTAAGTTCACATGTGAAAGTGTCGCGATTAATCGTCTAAACGCTCAACTCACCAAACTAAACGCATTTGCATTTCGAGGTATACTTTCACAAGTGAATATTGCTTGTCGGAGAATCGAGAATGCAATAATGTTCGAAAAATAAATTGCATTAACATAGATATAGATTCGTGCAATGGGTTTCCCATAAATTCACATAATGCAAGTGAGAAAACGATGAAAACAGTTGAATGAATGGAATGGCTAACGGGGAAATCTACCGCACATACACACGTTATTTCTCTTTTTTTATCGTTTATGCGTCTTCATCCCTTTTCATTCGTGCAAAACCTTTGAATCATTGTCAACCCTTAATATTATCTGCAAGTTAACGTTAACTGGGCTAGGCTGTTTTAGGAACTTTTTCCTTGCTCGCATCTCGCAGTTCACTCATCTGGAAAACATTTCGGTTTATTACAGTACCACTAAAATAATCGTAATGTATGCACACCCACTCCAAATACCTTTTTCTTCCAATAGAGTTGCCTAATGAGCTGGAGCTAAAGTGGGCTGGGAACGATTGCCCAAGTCCATGTTTCCAATATTTCGATGGCATACTGTCCTTTCCTTCTCTCCTGCGAGCCACTTTTCTGACATCCTATGCAACTCTTCTTTCAAAACGACTTCCAATGTATCTTCAGCTCCTCTTTAGTGAGAGCGAAATAACCTCTTTACAGTACACTAAATTAAGCCAAACATTTGGAACTGGTAAGGGAAAATTTTCATTATGAATCCTAGCTCTCGCTCGTTTTTAGATCCCTATTCTGCAAGCATTCAAAGGGAACTTCCTTCCCCGCTTAACAGTTTCTTCCAAAAATCGCTCTTAAAGCTGTCTGCCGACGTGAGCTGGGAATCGCATCTGTTGCCCTTTGGCAGATTTCTGAGCTCGTTAAATTTCGTAAAGAATGGAAAATAATTTATCAAACGCGAACGCATCTGCGCGGGTTTTCAGAAAAGGCTATCAAATGATTGCATTGGCAGTTGCCTTCGCGCTCATATGGCGTAGAACTGGATGGAACTCCAGTTTCGGAAACTTGAAGTTGCAGTATTTTCCTGAAGCCTACGTTCCGGTCAATTAAAACTTCTTGATGCGAATCTAGTACACTATCAGATGCAATATGTAGCACCAAAGAGCAAGAAAAAAATAAGAGACGCTGCGTTAGCGGATACTATGAGACCCTATGATTGTTATAAATATATATATATATATATATATATATACCCTCACTGCACTGTATCTATTTAGGGTGATCAGAAAAAATATCATAAAAGTCCAGACAATAAATCCCAACCAGCTCTAGCCTTGCTTGATGATACCTCCACAATTTCACGGAAAACTGGCTGGACTGTAAAATATGGTCGAGGTTTTAGGATAGACCACGGATTTCAGAAAATGAAAGCCAGTACTGAAAAAAAAGTCCCGCATGTGAACACGCCTGACGCATATGGGAGGTTTTTGCGAAGTAAACGTCGAATCAACTCACTTGTTTCCACTGACCTTGTGCTCGAATACTGTCATTGATGCACAGCGTGCGCTTAAAAAAGGAAAGGATGGATGCATTAATCGGCGAACGACGCAGCTGATGACAGAAAAACATTTAAATGATTTCCGGGCCGTACAATACTACAATTGCCCCTTAATAACTGGTTGTTGGTGCAACGCAAAATCATGCCACCTCAGCAAGAGAAAAATGGAAAGCTCCTCTCAAAGAAAGAACGTCCTTCTTATGATGCGCTCCCTCCTCGATGAGTATGAAAAAATGCGAACATGAATCCCATGCCTTGCTAACTTTGCGAGCACGGATATGACTCAACGGCGTCCAGTTGAGATAAATAGTGAGTTATGATTCCGCTGCATCCACGCCGACGAAACTTCCGCTTGTTTTTGTTATGTACTTGTGACCTCTCGAAAGCAGGCTGCAGCCATAATTCTTTGTCCGTTCGTCTCTGTTATGGAGCGTTTTCTTAGTGCTACAGGGATAAAAGTAAAACAAAATCCAAGGACGTAGCAATAACATCGATGTGTCTACTAAGTGTTTGGTCTGTGTTTAACACAGTTACTCTAGGGGGCATAATTACTTAAAGAACTATTAAAAATTCCTACAGTATTTACCCATATTTTTGTAAGGTTACCTGTGCAAGAAGTATGCAGTAATATGTCGGTGCTAAAAACGACACTCAACGCTGTTCCTTCGACGGGTAGTCGAGCTATGCAAGCAACCACCCATGCAGCTATCACCCACATACCTCTATTTAACGTTGCTGCAGTAAACATTTGCCAGTTGAACATTCGAATGATCGCATTAAATGAAAAACAATAGAAAGATAAAATTATTCTCTATGAAAGTGATCTAAAAGACGCTGTCAGCGAGAAAAGAGGACAATTATGCTAGTGTAAATTCAGGCATTAAAGCATTTTCACTTCTCAGTTATTCTCTGAACTACAATCGATTGATTTTTATGAAACTCGTCGATTGTGAATTTTACACGATCACATAATTTGTGATCTTTTGCATAGAAGTTCTCTGCATAACTGCATATGAGAGGATATGGATTCCACTCGGTCCAGAAAATTTCACTCATTTGCCTCATATATAAGATTACTAGGTTACTGCGTATGGAAACTGCTTTCATCTAACTGGCCTATGACGCCACATCCATCAACTTGGAAATGCAGTAATATTGAAACTTACGAGGATGGGAAAAGAATATTGTAAAAAAAGATTATAAAGGTCAATTGATTTAAAGGTCCTCCGAGATCAGTTGCTTCGCTAAACATCTCATTGATGAAGCTGTTTTGTTCAAATGCGACTGTTGATCCGCCAACCACTATTTCTTATCGCAAATACCTACAAATTTTAAAAAGAAATCGCTACAGGGCTTGATTGCGATACCCTATGCACAGCTTTAATGCAGCATCTGTCCATCGCAATGTAAAAGCACGATGGCTCCGCTTTGTGTGTCTGTGCGTATCTGCTTTCACGCAAACATTAGTTTACAAAGTAAAAGTTGTAAGCAACGAAATGAAATTCAATACTTCGTATTTTTGAGTTTGAAGCGGCTAAACTTATAAGAAACTTTTCCTCTCATTAATCCCCATCACTCTATCACATTATAAATCCTCCTACTGACCTGCAACGTCGGAACGAAGACAATAAACAATTGTTTATTAGAAGTCTGACCTCTGCAAGAGAGTATCAACAAAACAAGTCCGCTCCATTGTTAGGCTGCCGTTTTGAAGCTCACCCTATCTTAACAACAAACAAGCAACCACCACTAACCAAAACAAAGTGTACAGGACACCATTGAACGAACAGGACACCACTGAACGAACAAGACACCACTGAACGAACAGGACACCACTGAACGAATACTGAGCACTGTCGATTGCTAGAACATTAATGGTCAATCATACACGATCAAGGAATAGGTCACGTCTTAGTGTACCAACGAATACATTCTACTCTCTTCTTTCACTTCGGTAGAATTTAAATCGTGCTGAAGATTGACGCCTTGAGGAGCAAAGAATCAAAACATCAACATCCAGATCATCTAAATCGCTTGAATCGCAATATTTCCCGGTATGCGTTGCAGTGGCGCACGAACGGGACCAACTTCAGACCGGCAAACATGATCACCATTTATCTACTTATCCATGAACTAGGTTGTTTATCGTTTCTCGACCGTCAGCCTCCCATTCTTCAGCATCGTCCTTCATTAACTCTAGAATTCGTTCCACCACTGATTTGTGACTACCATCCAACACTGCGTTACTACCTACTGAATCCTATCCACTGAATCCGCAAAAAACTTCTCTATGCGTCCTGACCACACGGATTTTGAGACTGTTAAGTTCCCGATCAACTCCTACCAATGGAAACTTCTCCGACATTCGTTACAGCTCCTTTCTGAGCCAACCTCTGGTGCCGGAGGTGATATCTGTTCATACCACATCATCTCAAACACCGTTTCGTCCTTTCCTAGCTGGCTTCCATACGCCATGTGAACACCAGGTTGAAGGCTACTCGGTTCGTAATTTCAGATGGGGAGCCACGTGACACTTCATTAGGAAGCGTCTCACCGGATTGCTGGATGGCCTTTTCCTACATCCGATTCCTTCACCGTTCCCCTAAAGCATTAAAAAAATCCAACTTGGCCACCTCATTGCAGGTGACAGAAGGAAATAGCGTTTAAGGGAAGCCCTAAATATTAAAAAACTCAATCGCGCAAATTGCATGACTTTCCTGCAAACTTGCAAGGTGCAGCGCCTTTACTTGCTTTATTATGCAACCATAATATGCACACTTAGTGCGCCTCAAGAAAAACAAGTTGAGAACCCACTTCCCAAGCCGCTTTAATTACACACAACGATTTACATGCTTGCGAGTCCGATCACATTTGGTGCGCTCTGCAACTGTCTTCCTATGACTGCTTTCCTTTAACTCCACTTTTGACTTGCAGTGTCGAAACTGAGGATCAACAACAGCAACAGAGTATCAACAACGGAAGAACAGCACTGTGCCGTTGGACTGGCTGACAACTTTATTTCGGCCAACTCAACAACAAACATCGAATCGTCACTGGCCTCAAAAGCATATTAACAATTGTTATATATCGGCATAAGACATCGTCGCCGAATTATGAACCGAACATCATCACTGATCAACACCACGTTTACAACAATCGAGGCGAACAACGCACGGATCACATCTCAAAGGAGACAATTACACGCAACACCCATATCGATGATCGTTCATCACCGCGAAGATAACAATATTCGCGAATGCAAAAAAATGCATTGCATTACCGCGCCCCTCGTGCTTCCACATGTCCCGACTCTGGGTCCGCGCAACCACCTCTAGCAATTAACGCTGACTCGCCAACGCCTGTGATATTCCTGGCTCTAGCGGCAACTTGAAAGCACAATTCGGCATCACAACAACGCCTTATCCTCTCATAAATCCTGTCCTTCGTAATATAGAGCCTAATACTAAGTAATTAATGAAATCACTTTCGACATAAATAGGCGACCATCGTGAAGGAATCAACAAATTACCTAATCAACAAGTTGGTGGCAAGTGACGAATTTCAAACTGTGCAGCAGCCTCGTCGTGAAAAAAGTGATCAATGCATTACCCTTAATTAACTAAAAGTAACTCCGACTTTCACAAGATAACGAATTTAAAAAATAGAGTAAGAGAAAGCTGTAAAGTTGGCCAATTTATGGGTTAATGCATTTTCTAGAATGATTTCAGCGCTTAATAGAAATAATTCAACAGTTTGGTGGCCGTGAGATGTAATTTCTGAATCTTCTTAAAACCTCAAGCCTGCCATTCCCTTTTAAACGAGATGCTTGAGCGTACCGCTAATCATATGACCGTCATAAATATATCAATATCGTCGTGGATAAGCGAAGAAATGAACAGCGCTCATGTGTCAACCAATGTTCGCGTGTTTTAAACCCAAGATTTCAAGAAATGAAGACGTCACCTCAGTTTTGAATTGCTGATCTGGAATTTGTGAGAGAAAAAAGTGACTTCAACGATTCCACATACATGCGATTTTGATATATAGGTGATTTTAACACATCAAAACTGTGAATTCGCGTCATTATTATGGCTCAAGTTCTCTCATTTGATGCTTCCTTGAAATGCTTCTTCAGAGCCACTTCTTTATCCAGCGGTTTGATTATCCTCCCAGCCTGAAACAAGTCCAACTGTACTGGAATCCAAAAACAAAACGCAATACCTAACATATTTCTTGACCAAATTTAACTTCTGCGCGTTAAAAAGTAACAGTGGACGTTAATGAAGAAAGCGCTAAACCGAATGGCACCGGGGATGAGCCAACAAGAGCACGAACGTGAACACTGATGGGAAAAGAACATCCCACAACTGCCGAAATAAACTTTCAGGGCTGAGAACAAAATTTGTGGTGTTCGTCATCAGTCCCTCTAAACATCCCCTCCATTCCCTAAAATACACTCTTATGGACTTACTAAGCCGATTCGTTGTCCACAGGAACATTATCAGACTCATATCCTCATTCTCTAGCGAAAAACATTCGTAAGTCAAGCCACTGATCCATTTTTAACAAAGATGATACAGCGTGGCACAAAACGTAACACATTCAAAAAGACGAAAGATGCAAACCATACTCGAGTTAGTACTGCTGGCTTGATAAGTTTTTGGTGTATCCTCTGCGGATTCCACTCTTTACCGATCGGTTGTCGCACTACGGCCTCGTAATCTTCTACCGTGGTATATGGGAAAGGCACATAAAACAACGATTAAACATTCAATTTCCAACTTCTTATAAAAAAAAGCCAACGAGCTGATCGGTTAAAAACTTTGAGATGAACGCAAAAAACATAAGTGGTAACCGATTCAGCTCTCAACACGCGATACGATTATTCAATTACTGTCTGATGATGTTGCCATTTCGGGGTACGACTACTATGAATAGTCGAGCAGTAACCGACCATCGAACCAACAGATGTCCCCTTTCCTCCCGTTGCAGCCAGAAAACATCCAAGATGCGCTGCACATTGAAACCACATTTTTCAAACGTCGAACGCATCATGGTCTCAATATGAATCGGGGCAACGAGTAATTAACCCCAGGAGGTAAAAATGATGCCAAATGCTCAACCATTTTGAACAATTCAGTGAGAAAAGCTGTTCGAAACGAACGGCTGGTTAGGAGACAATTTATGAGCGCGAGGTGCTAATGTGAAATGAATCCCTTTTATAATTCACTCCGCAATGGAACCTAGCGAACGAAACCTGAATGAAAGTATCAATGCAAACCACCCCAAAATAGGAATACTTACTGAATGAGGTTGCACTTTATCAATGGAGCTGTCAACCGCTTCTGATATGATGAGACCGTTACGTCCCTGATCCTTCCGCTTCTTCTTTTCCGCTTTAACTACAAACCTGAAAAATTTTCACGTTCGCCTTCACGATGTACACAATCGTGACCCAACAAGGCAACTAAACAATGTGTTAAGGGGGTATAATATGAAAGATGAAGTCAAAATGAAAGATTCCCCATCCTTACATTGCAAGTAAACGAATTTGCAAAGAAATCAATCATTTTCCGGAAATCTTTACGAATAACTAAAAAAAACTATAGGGCAACATACGTTCAAAAGCACGAACGCAGACATGCCATGGTACCAACTCTCGTTCCCAATATTCCAGCAATCTTTCAAGCATTAGATCAAAGACGTTAAACGCTCGCCTATCCTTCTTTTTTGAGGCAATTCCAGGACCGATCCATGACCCCCAGCCTTGCAACGTCAAGTCGAGATCTTTCGGCTTTTCTTGCTCCTCAATGGCAGATTTTTCGGCCTCAAAGTCACCAATAACATCATCGTCTTCAAAGGCGGCTGCCACCAATGCCTCCTGCTCAGCTTCTACTGCAACATTTTGCTCTTGGGCTACGACTCGTCATCTCCTTCTTAAACAACGAAAATAACGTGAGATACGGGGTGGAGAAAAAGCTTTTCGAAAACTGCAACACAACGAACCCGTTCCCAGCATCGTATCTTCCGATGAGAATCAAACTGTTTAAGAAAACCGAAGACTGATGCCTGAATCTACCAGTTCAACTCAAAACAGTCAGTTTCGACACTGAATTTTTGAATAAATTCTTGACTTGTTTTAAAAAGCTTTCGATCTTCAATGTTGATTTTTAATGGTGTAAATTTGTGGAATATGGAAGTTACACTCGCTCACCTAAATCATAAGTGAGAAAAAATATCAGCAACACTGAAATGCGAAATATGACTGATCCTAAGCTAAACTGTTGCAATAAGAAGATGACATTATGCGATGGGCTGACGGAAATTTCAAAAAATCAAGTTGAAAGGGAGAAACTTGCTCATCAAATTCAGGACTCGTAACTCTGTGGAAGTTTCATGCCTCCATATACAAAAAGTCTATATACATAGGATAAATTAATAAGAAATAGGTCATACAAATTTGCTTGAAGCAATCTATGAATGAACTCTCAGCAGAATGTGAATTTGCGCTGAAAAATGCGAATACTCCCTTAAGCCCGAGTACTCTAGAGCACCGTGATTGAGAACATGAAATGAGTCTGTGTATTTACTGTCGTCGGAAACGTTCAAACATGCGTCCTACAACAGCTCGGCAACGACTAAAAGTTTCTTCCAAATGAAAGTCTATCATAAGAGCTGATTTCATAAAGTATAACCGTCGAAGTCGTCAACTCTTTCCATCAGATCTGCAGACACTTGCGTGATCGCGCTCGTCTCTGCATTGAGAAAATGTCTCGGATCCAACGAAATATCAATCTCCTGAGCCGAATGCCGCTCCTCCTCTTCCATTTTCTTTTTCGCCGCTTTCATTGCACCAGCATTTCTCACTGTGAACGACTTCTTATCATGCAGTAGATACAAGTCAGCCAAAGTCAAAATTGAAAATGAACTTTTCGAGGTGACGCTAAAGATTCATCTTCCCCAGGACAACATACTGCCGAAATATTGCGTTTGAGGGACGAATTTCCTTCCGACCTTATCACCTTATTTCTTAACGGGACTACTTATGGAACTTTGAAATCAGAAACTATTCCATAACAATGGCGCTTGCTTGAAAAACATGTGAAATGAAGTCATGGTTTTGAATAAAAACAAGCCAATATGGGACGGACAACGACCCAACGGGAACGTAGTGAAAAGAAAAGTAAAAAGGCCACAAATACCATACTAGATGAATCTACTGGTTTCACGACTAAGCATTTCTGCACTCCCTAATAAAATGCATCCGGTCGACTGATTATAACAATGTGATGACGTGATACTCCTTAAAGTTATGTAATCTCATAAGCTCTGTTAAAAAACCGCTCAGTTTTACCTCCATTGAAGACCTCATCTGTGCCTTTATCATCAAGATTTCCCACGCATTCACCGATATGAGCCATATTATCCGCATCGCGTGCTTCAGTACTCTTCTTCTCAGTATGTCGAATCAGCTCAGCCTCCTCAAAATACTTCATACAACTCATCTATCGATGCAGTAAAAAGCGCCATGCTCTTTTACTGCATGGACTACCGTTACACAGCTGCTGATATGTACGTGCAAACTCTCAGCAATAAATAATCCAAACATATTCGAAACAAGCAAAATCGTGTTTTTAAAGCGCGACGACTGACCAGCAAAAAAATACCTAATAGGACGTGCATGGGATCTGTAATAACTACACCAGGAACTTTATCAAAAATTATTCTTCCACCATTCCGTGGAATATCCCACCCTTAGACCACTCGAATTTAAGTAAGTGAACTGCGTGCCGTAATCCATACAAAAGAATGGTGTAGAATATAGCGAAAATTGGGACTTAACGACGATGCATTTGTATTGGGTGCGGACAAATCAAGAAAATCAATTTAGATACGCACAACGATTGCATGTGTTCTGCTATAACACTTATCTTTTTACTGTAGCCAAACGGCTCGCATTTAAATGCAAACCATTGCTGAGCGGGTTACATAATGGCCTCAGCTCAAAAGCCAGCAAACTGCTTAAATTAACCTGTTGGAGAAGTCGGAAATTAGGAAGATATAATCACCTTGGTCGTAAGTTCAACGAGTCGCTGCTCAGCATTATCGAACAATTCCTTCACATTGGCGGACGTTTCGCATGCCTTCTTCGTCTTCTGAGAATCGCGATTGAAGAAAACATCAAATAAGACACTTTGCAAGGGCAAAGAAAGATATTCAGAAATAACACCTGATACCAAACAAATGATCTTAAATACAACGGTGACACACATAGTCCGTGCTTAACTTATTAAAAAAGAAAACGATAAAGTAAATGAATTCTACGCAAAACGGAAAACGGCGCAAATCATTTCCGTCACCCCCAACTATTTGTGTTGCTTTTTCATGCAGATGCATTCGCTTCCAAGTAAATATATGAACGTTTTCGTGCCGCCTTTCGAATGCTGCGCTTCTCCATGTTGTTTCTTTCTTCCACTACGCACAATTACGAAACATTTTGAAGCTCTATGTCTGAATCCGTTGAATTTCTCGACTGTTCCTATCTTCGAACATGAGTGGAACCAAAAGTGAATAAACGAGATTTTTCATCACTAGACTAGACAAATTTAAACTCGGCCACTCCACGGTCGAAGCCACTCGCATTATCAACATTGACTGAGGACAGCAGTCAACTTCAGAACGGACCAAACATCGTTGCTTCTAAAGAATCATTCCTCATAGTCTGTATCACCTATATGAAGAGCTGATCGTGGTCATAAACTGTCTCCAAAATGATAAAGCTAAATGCGACCATGGAGTCACATCCACGAACTAACGCTCAGAGGCTGAGAGCGGAGGGAGACGGACTGCAGCAAAGTGGAAGAGCATCTAACATAAATTGGTCAAATGAAGACAAGCGAGCAGCCTATGACTTGAACAGTGATCAGTAGCTTGCAAGTTTGGATATTTGCTTCGGTTTGCTTGTTCGTTTCTAAAAGGAGTCTCTTTTCGGTTACGAGAATACTGCTGATATGTAGCTTCTATACTGTCATCAGTACTACGGTTCTGTTTCGTTCGACCAACCTGTCCTCACTCCCTTACAAACTTCCTAAGAATTTCCACATTCCCGTTGAGTAATCAACTGTCACAATCTTGCAACCTAGTCGGTCCGTCATGGCAAAATCTTATTTTCGTGAGTTGAAATGGACGCATCAAAAGACCCAAGCATCTTGGCCAACAGTCGTGAGTAGAAAATGAGCATATTCCGCCGCGGAACAAAACGAGACAACATATTTTACAAATCACCAGCTAAGAACTAACTCAAGCTCAAAGATCCTGTCTCTAAACTTCCTAATCGAGCATTAATCTGTCTGTCTTTTGCCCCCTCCCCCTCCCCTCCCTTCCCTTATATGGAATTTCTCAAGTAGAAAAACGTCAGCTCTCGTGAAATACTACTCCAAATGAAGAAGCATGTTTAACATCCAGGAATGCAGGCCTATTGATATTTGCCGCAACTTATATTTAGAGAATGAAAAAAAGTCGACCGCGTTACAAAATAACGTCGAGCTCATGAATTTTGCTCCAGTTCTCGACGCTGCTTACCACTGACGGAACAACCGGGCTGAAATTATTCTAGGAGTCTAAATACAACAACCTCCAACGCTACTTACTTTCTTCTTCTCCTTCTTTTCAGAAACCCCCAACTTCCTTTTTCGTACAGGTCCTGAAGAAACTGTTTCGACGCATGCTTGTTCACGAACGGTATCCGTTTTCTCGATGGGCTCTTGCGACGAGGCGACCTCATCTCGTGTTAAATCCCACGTCGGATCTTCTTCCCAGATTTTTTTGCCATCCATTTCAACTTCTCGTCGTGTGGCACCATTGACGCGAAAGTGGTGTTGCCCCTTAAAACACTACATCCCGCTCACAGAGTCCATTCTTCAATCAGTCACATATATAATGCCCTATCCGGCTAGTGATGACAGACATCATACACCACCATCAATCAACTACGAATTCGCATGAAACCATGCTCGTCATGGATGTTGTTAGGAGATGAATACGGTATGAGAACCCCTTCCGTGACAGAAAAGCACTTTTTCATCCAATGTGCGACCTGAGTGACGAAATATGGGTCTGCCCAGTTCTTCCTTTGACTAACACGGCCGACGCTCGATGTAAGCCAAGGAACATGGTTTCTCGCTTAATAACCAAAAGACTGATTAAGTCTCTGAAATGTAGCCCAAACGAACGGAAATCCTTGAAAAATACATTAGCAGCTCCTCCCTATTGCCATGAAGCAGGCTGAAAAAGGAGATCGAGAGGAAGATCTCGCCATTTGCGTCCGGTTTCCTATCAGCACATGTGACGGCTAAGGCAAAAATCCGACGAAAAATTTCCTTTTTTCAATGACTTCCGGTTAAACCAACTTTCAACAATCACATATTGACTTACTGCTGTAAAAAGCCACCACCAGCACTCACTCTTGAGCCTCTGACTTCCAAAAATTGTAGACCTTCAAAAATCGGAAGGTGCCTACTGTGATTTCAAGTGCATTGCGGTCTCCATCAGTGTCTCTCAGGTTGGTGGGTGTCTTAGTCGTTAAAATCGACAACTGTGAGCAAAGACCGGGCGAAATGCTTTGGCTAAACTTTCAGCTCACTTGCTTTTTTATCCTATATTTGATGATTCTAAAGAATCGATAACAATGGAAATTTTAACAGAACTTTTTTCTATATAATAGCAGTAAATTGGTTTCGCAGTCTCCACTTGCCACAAAACTATTAAAATACTATCAAAAGCATCCTCGTCGCAAGCAGCATGAGAAGGGAGTAGCACGTATCTTTGAACAAGAAATATTGAATCTGCTTTTTGATTTTAAACAGAAGCAAGGATTATCTGCTGTGATCTGAAGTGAGAGGCTCCCTTTTATTTTTAATCTCTCTCCACGGATTTTAGTCAACGACTTAGGAATTTCTAAACTTTTTTAGGCCAATGCAGAGATGGAGCCTCGAAATTACAGAAGACTAAAGGTAGATTGCGTCAATCAAGTATTACAGCTGTCAGTACGAACATCACATGCTCTCTTTCTACACGCGCACGATGAACTTTGGAAAAGCATTTCTAGCAACAGGAATACACCCTTTGACGTGACCGCGGTAAAAATAATACAATGCCAGCGAAGCAGCTTCAGACGTAAATCCTCCTCACAAAAGTGGTCGCAATAAAGGCCATGCAGTAAGCAGTGCACACAAGTCGGCTGTGATAACCTACAACTTCATATTCTGACTAGAAGAGTTCAATTACCTTTTCGTACTACGTCAATGTAAACAGGAAAACCGAACAAACTGAGGCAACTTTTTGAAATGCAGCACAAATATACCAATCGAAGATTTCCAACATCCCAAGAGCACCTTCAACAATAAACATTCCTGAATTCGATCCAAGCGAAATATTTGAAAAATGAGGTAAGCCTAGGAAATAGTTGTAAGACTCATACAGCGTGAAAATAAAGGCTGCGGATTACGATTATTAAAAACAGGACCGATATGCAGTCGAATGAAATAAATCCTAAGTTCCTTATCAAAAAGGTCAGCACAAAAAGTGGCACATCAAGAAGCTCCTTGAGACAGCGCAATAAGCAGGCAAAATGCAGCTCAAAAACTAATCACGAACCACAAGCGCCTTCTGTGCCGTCGCTGCAGTCTTTTCACTCGATATTTTCTGTTCTTGACGTAACTGTTGAAGCGAAACCCTTAGTGCCGGATTTGACTCGGAGGTTTCAAGTGTTTCCTCTTGAGCGGCGATTTCAGCAGCCTTCTGAAACTCATTCCCGCATACAAACTTGCTAAACGGCAACAATCGGGCAAAATCTTTCTCAAGCGCAAAACTAGCTGTCACAAACTGGCAAGTGAACTAGGATTGTCGTACTCATTTAGAATTGGCTAATACAGTAAAGTAATGTGTAAATAATGCAGCATTATGACAAAGCTAAAAAATTTACAACCAGACATCTGCCATTTATTGGACAAAACTTTATCCTGCATTTCCGATTAAAACATGGCACTCCTTCTTCACTCAATATAACAGATCATTAAAGTTAGCCGAGTTAGAGGAACTGCCTGCTCTTTAAGCAGCTCGATCGGCTGAAACCATCTCACATGAAGTGTTACCACAAACCTCGAGCAACAGCTGCGGAGTGAGAGCGTTTTCCGTGCCCACTTCTGCTCCGTCGTTGTCTGAGTCAGAATCACTTTCCATGCCATGCTTTTCGGTAAGTTCACGACCAAGCCGGATTTGCTCCTCAAGTGCTCGCTTTGCATTCGCATCCTTCGATGCGTGACGAGCGAGCATTTGTATTCGTTTACTGCCGTTACGATGTTTCAGTGTTGCCCTCTCCTGAAAAACACTTTCGAAAACTTAATACTTTGTGCAGAAGCAATGATTTATTTTGTAGGACTATGAAAAAGAGAGAAACTTCGAGGCACTCACTAGTCTTCTCAAAATAAACGAAACCACAAATAAAAGTCCTATTAACAAAAATATTTCCAAAAAAGTCGCCTTTTATTTCCATGTGACATCCTCACTGTATCATAATAACGCCTCTCGAGTACAGGCAAGATCAGCAAAATTTGAAGATGATATACCAGAATTCGCTGGCGCTCAATCTGAGCGAGTTTCTCTTTCGATGCTTCCGGATCCTTCAAGAGGAGCTCATCGAACTCTTTTATTAGCTGTTTGCGCTTCTGTCTTTTCAGATGACGACGATAACTTAAAACAGAACAAGATCAGTCCCACAACTTCCCTGCATGCAAATACAAATACAGATGAATTACTGAACAAAAAATTTCAAGCTCTTACTTTTGAGCACGCACTTAAGGCTGAACTCCGAACTGCCAAGTGGTCTTAAAAAGATGGAAGCCTTTAGTTCTGTTCCTCATAAGTAAACCTTCCTCGTTCGATATGCTATTAACTATAAAAAACTTCCATCGACAGAAAATGGGAAGCAAGCTGGTTTCCCACAAATAAGTGAATTGTAATCGTTAACAATAATAAAAATTTAGCGGAAAAAGGAAAAAACGAACGATTTGCTCTTGATTTTCGCTTGACGCCTCAGCTTCGCCTCTCGATAGCTAACGAGTGCACGCACCTTCTGCAGTTGCGCACATTTCGCTTTAGCCTGAACTTAATTTTTATGGGAAGAAGGGCAACGACTTTTTTAAAACATCACGAATATTTGCCATTTATCCAACAGTAAAATAGCCTGTGAAAGGAAAACAGCTTCATCTTCACTGTGTAACTCCTCCCTTCCTTCTTAAAGGCACTAAAGGTTCTCATTATAGAAAACTGCTACATGCCTCCATTGAGGGGTCAGTATTACCAAAGGGTGTAACTGACGGCTCAAAATAATGTGCACGCAACGAATCTGTAGAGTTCCATCGCCACTAGGAGGACGGTTCATTACCCACTTCTATAGAGCTGAATAACTGGTTATCATCAGTTCCTTTACTTCTCATGATAGCAGAGTTCCAATGCACTCAATCATGCTGCACAGAGATACGAGGATGGCAACATCACGCGTGGAAATGGGCCTACGAAAGCGACTTATATGCATGAAACGTACCGTATCAGAGTGATTTACGGCGATATATCAGACTGAAATACAGACACCGGCTGCCACCTCATCTTCTGCTCAGTGTTCAACATATGCAGTGGAGCCGTGAAAAAGTGGGCAACAACAAAGAACAGCTGTACTTTATTTCATTTTCAACCGAAGCTATTCTCACATCAAGCAGCGTGAAAAAACACTTCCAAAAAACTTTGGCTGCTAGATTCCATTAAACGTGATAATATATTTGTAAATTATTTTTCTGAGAAGATGAAGATGTTCAACGCGAGCTGCCCACATCGAGCGTCGACTAAGGGAAAAGTTATTTCTGCCTATCCGAGCCGTTCTTACGATTACCTCTCCAGAATGCTCCATGGCAGAATGCGCAGCAGAAAGATACATACCTCTTCCAGGCTCATTGCTTTCAACAGTTCCATCTCTGCTTCTGTGTATAATTTTTCATTAGGCAGAGCATTTTTGCTTGTTCCGAGTATATTAGCCATCTCGAGCTCCAGTGATGTCCTCGCCTAAAATTCACCGATAACATAACAAACACGGTAAGGAATTGAAAACAACAAGAGCACAATTATTACTTAGAAGAGGGTGACACTGAACAATACCATATATTTTTGCTTTTTTCAACGACGCCTACGCAACTCTGGTACCTCTCTAACTAAGCATACTTGATTGAGCAATCCCAACTGCCCAACACACTGAATATATTCTCATGTATATCCCCTCAAACAAAGGCTCTCTTGAGATTAGAACGCAAAGAAAATAAACAGCGAACTCACGCAGGCAGAAAACTGCATATTTGAACTTCGCTGCATGCCAGTTGATAAGAAAACTTTTGCATTTTAGTAATACCTATAAAGTTCGCCCTTTTCAAGAGAAAAAGATCAGCGAAATGACTTCACTTTCATTAGCAATATTTTGGAAAAAACTTAAACGTCTGGCTACAAATATACATCAGATACTCGAATATTCAGCAGACAACGAGCGCTTTCTGCTGTGAATTCTGCTTTGTTTTTAGCAGACAAGAGGATAGTCTCCATAACCTTAAAATTCTGAAGTCTTTCAGTGCCACTCTGATCGATGGCTTCATTCTGTTCGATGGTAAAAACCAACTGATCCGCGAGACGGTTCTCCTGCACAACTGGTGCCCAAACGGCCAAATCCTTTCTGGAAGCGTCATTACAAATGAACTACTTTGTATGGAGTGCCTGAATCACCTAGGTTATTTGTTTAAATGAAAGCCCATGACTCAACTCCAAAGGCCTATGACTCAACTTCGCCCTACTCTAGATAAAACCATCTTGTGTAGAATTTTAGACTCTCACTTACAAAATACGGCAAATGGATTATGGAAGCTAGTCGCTAAACATCAGAGAACTTCGAGTTATGGTCGTCGACCGCTACTGCGTTTACCGCAAATCTTAGGGTCGACTAACACGAAACGATGTGAAGAGAAAGTCACCGACGCTGCATCAGACCTCGGCTCCTGTCGAGAAGAAAATAGATTTATACAGTGATAAGATACTGAAGGATCGAGAAGGAAGATGAACATTCCATGTAAGAGAGCACATACATAGCTATGGAATTAACGGTGCTTACAAGGGGAAAAATTTGAAAACCGCACGGGAATATTCCAACGGTCGAATGAGACACGAAATCTTCCCTCCGAGTCACCAAACGGCACGAAAATTGAATTTCAGATGAGTGAGAAAACACTGCGAAATATAACTGAAGATAAAAGTGTTCCCACTTTGCTTCAGTATAGGCGACGCTGCTGTGAATTCTTTCATTCGCAAGTCGATGCAATGGCGCCGGAAGCGTGCTCCCTTTTCCTTTTTTATGAGCATTCTTCTTTCTTTGTACTTCTTTCTTGATTTCGTCCAAATTCCTAAATTTGTACAATCGAATACTGAGGTATGAATAACCGAGAGATAAAAAAGCACCCATCAGCTCTGTAAACAATGATATTACAAAGAGGAGGACTTAAAATAAACTAAACACCGTGGCTTTATCGAAAATCTTCAGCTCAAATTTCATCTGGATTCCCCTCCTCTCTTTCTAGATCCATCCACCATCGGAAAAGCTGCAATTTACTTCTACGCTCATGTGTACGGATACACTGACGAGGGTGTAATGTAGAGATTTGAATCCTCTCAAGACGGCTGCACTACGTTGTTTAATGCAGCATCTACGCACTCCATCTAAATATTTTACCGCAGCAGCTCATGCTGCTACTGATTCAGTTAAAAACAACTACATCATCAAGTGAATAAATATCAGCACATGAAAACCAACGCTTGCCTTGTTGAATGAATTGCCCCGATGAGTTCACAAGCGCTAACTTTCTTCACCTTTTTTTTCACGACTCCTCTTTTAGACGTTGCCTTTATTCTACCGATTGCTTGAATGGCTGTTATCAAATTCTCATGCGCCTCTTGATCATAATCAGAATCAGTCACATCCGACATCGTGCAGTAGTTCTCTAAAAATGAAACAAGCACGGAACAAGTTCGATGGGTAGGCTCTTCTAAAGCTTAATAAAGAATATGGTCACCATTAATTATCTCACCAGCACGTCAGCAGCATTTTCTGTGATATTAGGGAAACTGAAACCTGCAAAACTAACGAGATGGGCTTTTCTAAACTGAAGCCGACATCTTTAAGAACATCGGAGCACAATTTGCAAAACGACAACTTTAGCTAACAAACGGTAAGTCAGACACGCTGACTGAGTGCAAATAGTGCAACGTTCACTGACTTGTTAATTAGAAAGTGTTGAATTCAAATCTGCCACTAATCCTTCACCATCCATCCTTAGGTTACCCTCAAGATTCGTGAACGTCGAAGAATTCAATTGCGGATATGATAATACAATCGTCTTCAAATGCTCGCAAAATTAGTCGTCATTTATGAATGGGACTCTTCTTGTCTGACCCTATAGAGTTATCATTATGCTTCATTCTTCAGAGAGAATTTGTGCATAGATATCGAAGACAATAAATACTTCGTACGCCAAAATGGAAAACACAACTTCAGCCAAGCAAGTCAACGATTTATTTTTCCGTGATGCACCAAAACAGCAATAGAAAGCAAAGAGTCCGACCAAATCACAATCACTTATCCTTCACTCGAAAATGATGCTCCCGAAACAAAAAAACAAAGAGCGATCGCTGTGGACAGCCAGCTGAACCCAGAAAAACCGCTCTAACAACAAAGAAACAAATAAGGTGCTCCTAATGCCGGACACAACAATCACCACCAACGACGTCGCACATCTACTCACGAACACCTAATAACCAATGATCCTGGGAGAACCATCCTCAACAACTCATAGAATAAGATATCACGAAATGCATTGATCAAAGAAAGCCTAAAGTGTCCTAATCTTTCTCTAAACACCTCATTGCAAACTACCCACAAATTTTTTTCTCACTGTTCTGACATAAAATTAGGAAAAAATCAGCACATTACGCAGAATGACGCGAAAAAAAAAGGTCAGCCAACATCACGAACGACCTGCAACGAATCTGCCTTCACCTAGCACCAACGAGGTGTTGAACTATGATCAATAACAAACAACAAACTAGTGCACAGTCTCACCAATAACAATTGCTTCACCGCAGCACACATAACAAAGCCAATGAAAGGTCCATAGCACATAATAAAAATGCCAATTAGCTCCTACTATAAAAAAAACAGGAAAATGAGGGAAATGTGCTCCAATATATCGAATTGCCAAGAGGCAAACACCGACCAGAAATGAACCAGAGAAAGTCGAAAACTCCGAGAAACTTGAAACCTGAAACACAGAGAGATAATTCTATGAGCATGAACCTGTGAAAGTGACTGACCATCGGAGAGTGAAGGTATATCACTGCTTCTCATTTAATGTTCAATAGCTGCGACCAAACAGAGTGAAGAAACGTGGCTTTGCAGTACATTCCGGATGGATACACCTCGCCGGCAAGGGATCCGTGGGCTGAAACAAAGGAAACAGATTAGGAGAAATGATTGCAATGCTGAACAAAAAACCCATATCTTCGAGATCTCTGTGTGTTGGTTTCTGGTAGGATTTGTGAAGACAGGCATCCTCATTGCACCGAAAGAACATCATGCACCGAAAACCAACTAACTGTGAATTCTTCAGTGCGGGCTGGATATCACCTTCGAAAAGTTTACGGAACTAACTCTTAATCATATGGAGCAGTGCAGCCGAAAAATACTACAGAAACAACTCAGTGTGTCGGAAAAGCACATTTCTGCCTCTCTTTTTTCAATCCCTCTTCCTCCTGCGCTACTCTTCGCCAGCACGTATATCACTTCCGAAACATGGTTGCGTTGCCCTAGGCAACTGAAGAAATGGTAAGGAGGGGAGAGAAAAGTGGGCCCCCAATATTGTAAAAGTTGCCAGTCTGAACAGGAAGGGTTGTGTGTTCAGGACGATGAGAGGACATTCTGCGATTCGCTTACAAACCGTCATCTGTTTACATCAAGTTCATAAGAAAGATTTCCACAAAACAACCTTATGCGTTTAGGAAATTTTGCTTGTGAACGCTGCTGCATCCTCGAAGCATATTTCCCAAAGATACAATCAGAGGATCTTATTCCGGCTGTTATGAAAAAAAAAAAGCTTTTGCGGAGAATGGCGTTTTATTCGGGGCGGGACAATAAACGCTCACCAAAAAGACACCCTGACAGAGGGTTTTATCCCCACGATATCAAAGGTAGTTAGGTTTGACCAAAGGTAGACCACACTACGTCCTCAACACTTTTTTATTGAGGTTTATAGGTGGGTGATACCACGATACCTATAGCACAACGAATCATATTTAAAGGACCCTCAAAACAATAACCTTTAGGAGTCTCAAAAAATGAAACTCTCTAAGGATGACACTTTTTCCCGGAAATTAAATCTCCCTAAACAAATTCAAATTTAAATCTTCCGCTTCGGAAAAAAACCGACAATTACTATCACTCTCTGGAACGACAAGAGCACGGATGCAGAAAAGCAACGACTAGAGCAGAAAAAAAACCCAGTGCTTAATCACTTGAAAATACTGACCTCGTTAAAACATTCCAAAGCAAAAAATTCTGCTGCGAGGAAAGCAATCTCTAAGTCACTAATGGGCAGACATTTCTCCCACTTCTTGATTTTCAGTTCACATAGAAATCAAAAATTTTCAGCTGCGCATAGCTTCTATTTTCTTATTTTGTTGCCTCAAGGAAAACTCCTCGATAAACAAGCTGGCTCATGAACTTCCCTAAAGCTGTGCAGAACCGTAACAACTGGCTACGATAGGCAACAACAGCAGCTCCTCATCATGGCCAAACGGTAGGATTCTGTGCAGAGTAAGCTTTAAAAAAAAGTGCAAGAGGAACCTGCTCAAGTGGAATGCAAAGTGACTTTGCGCCCATCGCGGAGTGGCCTCGTTCAATGCTTTCTTCGCGAGTGCTGTCCTTTTTGATCGCATCTTCACATTCGATACGGCCACAGAATGGTACCAATAGTATAAACTTGTTATCGAGGAGATCTTTGAACTCTCTCCACTCCATGCATACCTTCTTGTGCTTATCCCTTACTTCCAAGACCCTATGCACATAATGACAGTTATCCAATGCAGAAAAAACAATCATCTTGCAAAGATGCTTCACTAATAAGTATGACATTCGAGACTGCGTCCCACTCCTGAATCCACCTCAGTGTGCGAAAACACCGGCATAATTCCACAGCTTCTGAACGCACCACCGAAAAACAACCCTAACTAGCAGTGATCAGCACAGCTGAGTGGTCGGAATAGTCGAAACAGTCTGCAGCTGAACTGCATCACAGATGATGCCCATCAGGAAAAATTCGCACAATAAACCCATTTTGCCTTCTAACATGAAACAGATTGAGCGAAATGTCTGCTTTCATTTGAAAAATAATCGTGCCACAAAAACTTTACTCTCAAGTAACCATTTCGAACTTCACGAGAAAAACAATCGAACTCAATTAACAAAATCTGCCCTCAACGGTAGAAAACCGTGCACAAAAATGAGCGCAAATGCTTCATGTAAACCAAAAAGAAAAAAAATTGCAAGTGGAAAAAAGCGATATATAAGGGGAATGGAGGGCTATAAAGCTGTCTTGGATGAAAGAAGTTAGCATTTTATCTCTACCGAAATTACTGAAGATACTGTTGCCATTTTCGGTGAAGCAAATACAGCAAAAAGATGACGGAAAAGCCAAAACAGATTTCTATTTAGAAACTTGTTCGGCCTCCTTCTTACAGAACTACAATTTCGGAGGAATTCTCAAGAAATACAACGCAGCCATTACTTGTTGTACATCTTTTCATGAATTTCACTGAGCATCTTCTTCGAAGCCTCGGCAAGTTCACTCAGTGATATTGCTCGTTTCTCACCCGAAAGACGAATAACGCAAGTCACCTGCAATAAAACGTACGAATCTATTTGAGATCTTTTCTAAATAATCAACCTAATGTGCCAGAAAAATTTTGTCGACGACTGCCTTGCCAGTAACTTCAACACGAAACACTGCATGAGAGAAATTACCGGCAATGTAACCTGTCAACAAATAATTGAGAAAAAACAATCAGCCCGCTTAAAGAAACCTTCGATTGCACAGCCGCCAGTTGGCTGCGGTGAAATAATGGATCTTAGGTTATGAAGAAATGCAAGTCGCCTCCACTTGCCTTAAAGTACTCTAACTCTATTCGATGTTGATGAATGAACCCTGCGACACCATTCATCATAATTTGCTTTGAAAATAAAAATCACTAAAACATACAGCACGCAGCGATAAAACTGAGGCAAAACACTTCGTTCTTCCGTTGGGAAAAATGAATGAACAAAGAAAAGGTTCACAGTGGTGTGACAAGTCGTTTATAACGAAAACTAACGCAAATTCACTTTTCAGATCAGATTTGAGAAAAAACAATGCAACGTTTCACTGCAGCAAAAACTCTTTGCGCAAACTTATTTGCAGGTGCTACTCGTTCAAAAATCTCTAAATTAATCCTTACCAATTCATTCATAAGTGCGAAATCACGGAAAGGAGAAAAGCTAAAAAGACCTGGTTGTTTGCTAGGTCTCTGGGACCGATTTCCACACGCACAGGCACACCCTTCAGCTCCCAGTGGTTGAACTTCCATCCCGGTGAATAGTTGTCCCTCAAATCACTTTCGGCACGAATTCCCGCACTGACTAATAAATCGGTTATCTCCTCCGCCTTACATATAAGCATTTTACGTTGCTCCTCGCTTGTCTGTGCCGTCACACCAACGGGAACCACAATCATCTGCAAATCGCTTTTCTTCCAAAAGCAAGGAACTGATTTCACCTCCTCCGTCGCCCACAGGAAGCAGAAAAGACGAAAACTATTCATAATCCGGTAACTGAACGAACCGGCTTATCTTCGTTTGGAAGATATGTACGGCTGCATACACCGAATAATCCCCTAATTACAAAAAACAGATGACCAGCAACACAACACCACAGCTTATAACCGACAATAAAAGAAAATGACAAACATAAATCCCATTCATTCACAATTCAGTGAAACGTTTTGCGATCTGTTACAACCGACCACGCATGGGAGTGATATTCAACACAAAGTGCTGAACAAGAAGCTCGCTCACTGCACAGAATCACATAAAAAACCTGGATGGCAGCAACTCTCGGTGGCAACACGAGTCCACTGTCGTCACCGTGAATCATAATCACCGCACCAATGGTTCTCGTAGAAAGACCCCAGCTGTTCTGCCACGCATAAGATTTGCCACCCTTATCTGGTTCCTCGAACGATATGTCGAACATCTTCGAGAAATTTTGGCCCAAATGATGCGACGTGGCCCCCTGAATCACACTGCGAATTCCAACATTCGTATGGCGAACCACATCATAAAATGAAGAACGGAATGGGTCCAATTTCAAAGTATTATTAGTACAGACAGCAACAATGATTTATAAATATGAATGCAAAAACAACTAGCCTTTAATCGGATGGATACAGTACTTACTTCATTGATCGAGCATCCCGCAGCTCTTGAAAAAAAAAAAACTAGTCGAGGTTCCCACGAATTTATCACCTCAGGAATCTTGCTCGAAACTAAAAGACATGTCAATAAGAAAAGGCCTACAATAACAACGATGGCGTTAGCTCTGGTCGAACGAAATGCAAAAATAAAAATCAAGAAACAATTAGAAACTGGTGTCACCTGAATGGAGCGTCCATTGACAGGAACATAAGCCTCAACGGTGGTTGTAAAATCGCCACCAGCGAATTTTTCTTTCTCTGACTTCCGTCCTTTGATCACTGGAATGGCTAGCAGATCGGTGTAGATATGGGCGTAAAGGTCGAGAATTTGGTAGACCTCCGTTTCGGCTTCTTTCGCCGTATGAAACGCAGTATGACCCTCTTGCCACAGAAATTCACGCGTTCTCAGAAATGGGGTCGGGTGCTTGAATTCCCAACGCTGAAGCGATAAAACGCGAATAACCAACCATTCGCCGATATGTTGCAGCAAAAAACTTGTTCAATAATATTTTAAGTGAATAATCATAGCCTCAAAGCTCCAAACAACCGAATCCTGTCGTTTTGTTTAGTAAGCAAAAACACCAAATGCTAGCTATACATCCTCCTAGAAAAAAGCATATCTTAGAGCAAAACGACGAGAAGAAATAATAACATGAGATTAATTCATAAAAAACAAGCACAGGAAAACATTTCCAAAAATGCAACTTACCACGACATTGCACCACTGATTAAGACGTATTGGCAAATCGCGATGAGACTGCACCCATTTTGCGTAACTTGGATACATAACGGTCTCGCTTGTGGGTCGAATAGCAACTGGTTCTGCCATCTCCGATTGACCAGCCTTCGTAACCCAAGCCACCTGAGAACCGGTGGCTATGATAAAATAGCATATAAACATTGAAAAGCAAAGTGAAATGGGCAGAGTCCGATAAAACGATAATAAGGCCTCACAGCATGCGTCATCCCCTAATCGAAATTAGATTCTCATAAGAGCTGCAAAACGAAGGCCAAGATAGCATGGATCTGAGCAAGTGCAGTGAATCCACAAACCTCAGGCGCAAAATCAGCAATGTGGGTCTTCTCTCTCTCCAATGCACCTTGCGAGACAAATATAGGGAAATAGCAATTCTTCACGCCAAGTTTCTTTATTTCCGCGTCAAACCACTCCTGGATGATCTCCCAAATGGCATAAGACCACGGACGCAAAACATAACAGCCTGACACGTCGTAATATTCGATCATTTCGGATTTCGTTATCACCTTCAATGACACAATCCTGCGAAAGAACGAACGAAATAGCACGAGAAACACCACCATGGATTACTTTCGAAGCAACGAGAAAAGGTAAAACAATAGAAATAATAAGTTCTAGATCAACGATGGTATGCAATCGTTAAACGAATGATGTTCAAAACGCGCAAACAATCGTCAAAGTTATTTCGATTTTCTATTAGTTCCTTGAATTTCCAGTCCACTTAACTGGCTTCGTATTATAACAAGCCTGGTGAGAATTTTTTAAACCTGACCTCTCAATCAAGCGACATTTGTTAAATAATGGGTTTTAATTACCTCTGTGGCTTCTGCCTAGGACGTTTTCATGCCCACCTGTTGCAACTAGCCCCATTAAGAGCGGACACGGACTGAAACAATCATATTTATCTTCCGCCACGTAGATGGCATCAATCACTTTAATTTCATCGCTGACACCTGGCAGCTGGATCAGAATTGAAAAAGATTCGATGGGCATGAAGCGTAAGGAATAACTGAGTATAGCTCTTTACTCAGGACAAATATCTTCAGAAACCTTCCATTCCTTTCATGCATTTTTATCTTCCCCCCTTCCCCTAAACCAAGCAACTGAACGCCTTATTGTAGTTAGGAAACAAACAAACATCTGCGTTGCTCGTAATACCTTAAACACCAGATAAACACGATGTAAAACAAGTGAAAATATCGTAGTGAATGCAAGAGTGATCTTCTTTCTCGACGAAAACACAAAAAAGATAACCTCGATGAGAGTTGTGACTGCGAATAAGAGGAAAAAAATTATTTACTTCGACAAGAAGGAATGTGCGGTGCGGTCAAATGCATTTCGACTCTCGTATCACAGCGAATATAAAAACCTCGTGAGCACAAACAAGAACATCGAAAAACTTTAGAAAATAACCTGAGAATACCATTCGGAGTAATCCTCATCTTTAGAAACTTCAATGCCGAGCTTGGTCTGTTTTTTCACATCTCCCTGACCCTTGACTTGTTTGCACTCTTCATTCTTCTTTACAGCCTAAAAAGCCAACCGCATCAGAAATTAGGAAAAATAAGCAAAAAACTATTCAGCAATAATGTTTCTGTTGTTTCCTTAAAAGACCTTTTCGTCTTCTACGATGCAAATTAGGAACAAGGAAAATGAACTAGAATAAGTCGTCCCTTGTAAATGGTAGAGACTATAGCCACCATACTAGATAAGATACCTCTCTCACTATATCATTACTCCTTTCACGCGAAACGGCTTTCTCTAGCACCTCGAATGGTCGGTTACCGCTCCACTTACTGATATCACATGAACGCACAACTGAAGAAGATATGGACAACGGTAAAAATCTGTTACTCTAACAGCTTACTGAACATTCGTTTAGTCGCTTTACACACTTACGCGATCCATTTTTGTGCATATTTTTCTCTGAACGGGCAGGGAAGTAAAACTACCACTTCCCTTGTTAACAGCGTAATTCGCGATACAAGAAGCGCGTCTCTTTTGCAAAACCTCCTGCAACGCCACTATTTGATTGGCCGGAAAACTCGGTAATTATTTAAATCAATGAAGGCGAATGACTGCTCATAATAATGCAGAGAATATCATTAACAAGCAAATAAACATGTCCAAGTTTCTCCTCAAGGCGGTTTCAAACGAGACAATAGCACCTAATTCTTCCTACTCGACTTATTATCAGAGGACGTGAGGAAAGGTGTGTACCTGCAATCATCGTTTGAAATCGGTGACCGAAGAAAACGAATCACAGAAACGGCATACTTCCTGTCCGTTACCACAAATGTCGCCATATAATTTGCCTACCTAATCAATTAGATGCGAGCAATTCCGAACGCAAATATCTGCAGTTCTAGTCAAGTTAGTGCACAGATGAATCTGAAAAAAAAAGGTGGCCGATATGTGACAACTTCAACACACCCTGTTCTTCTCCTTCTTGTCACTCTTTCTTGCTCCGCCGTCGTAATCTTCACCAGTGATCTCCTTGTAAAGTGCCTTAAGCTCCTTCAGTTTCTCAATCGCAGCATTCTTCTCGACCTTAATAAGCACAGTTACAACTTTATGAAAGAGTTATTTCAACCACTTTTCAACACAACCCTTCAACTTGGAGGTAATTTTCCAACTCTCTATTTTAGACTAAAATTTGCCTTCAGTGTGACAAGACGAGCCATCTTGACGCATTAAAAATTATACTATGTCACTCTATAATCCAGGCTGCTGCACTAATGCTGATCAAACAGAAGTATCAAAACCCTCGAAATAGTTTAATAAAAACTTTCTCGTTTAAAGAGATGCTACCGTGCACATGAACTTTTAAATGTAGGAAAACAGATCTGAAAAACGAGGAAGTGATGGAAGACTGGGCAAAACAACGATGAGTGAGAGAGCCAATATCATTCATTCCAATATAAACTTCAAGTGAATTAAGAAAAGAATGGCAAACTGCCGTTTGGAATCACAGACTACCACAGGAAAGAGAGAACACTAGAAACGCTTCAAGAGAAAAGTAAATGCAAAACAACCATAAGGGCTTTTCATCCACTTTAAACAAACCATCGACGGAAGCGTGGATGCCTCTTAAAGCGATCATGTGGTGGTGGTGCTTGAATGATCGAATCACTTACTTCAGGTGTATTCTTGCTTTCCTTAAGCTTTCGCACCACATCCCCTTGAGCCACAATTTCGGCTTTCAGCTTCTCGCAATCACTTGGCACAGCCATTGGTCAATAGTCACTTATTACCTTAACAAATTCGCCGTTCATGACAACCAATCACTCATTGACTTCCCATTTATTGGGAAGGTAACAGACGTGGACGCATCAACAACCCGTAAAAACACCATGAATAAGAATAGAAGCCAAAATGCGGCCTTTGAAATCCTAAACATTTGAATCGATGCGGGCAATATTTACAGGTGAGTGTCACTTAATCTTGACTCTGACCTGAAACGGCAATGAACAACTAAAGGCTCGTAATTTGTAAAGAAAACATCATCAGAAATGTGACAGAGAAAACGCATAATGAAACCATTCGGATTAAAACGCATATGCTGCCTTTCAAAAAGGAAACCAAAAGAACCTAGCCAACGGTCAGCCATCCGGAAAGCATCACTTGGCTCCGCTTGATGTGGGAACATAATGCACAAGAGAATGTGGTCTAGAAGGCCTCAAGGAGAGAATCAGTGGCTGGCGGTAACCGTAGCCTAATCGCAGAACTGGCCTCAACTCCGAATCATCGTGTTTTTCTAAGTATGCGTTAGTGCCATATTGTTTATCTGAACGTAGTCGAGACACATTTTTTGATCCGTCGTCGAGGTCGGGCATTGGCTAAGCATCTGGCCTAGGCTCACTTTTTCTTTGCTGCCTTTAAAGAAATCGGAATTTTTTACTCAACCAAGTGGCTAACATAGGGAAAAGATCAGAACCGCACAATTCTTTCCCGCTGGAGACAAACTTTGCAGGAAGATGCGGTAACTACTCTCAAATGTAAAAGAAACTGCCTCTAAGGAAGGAGCATTTGAATAATACAAACAAACTTAACAGCCTAGCAGTGGAGAAGCCATAATTACTTACTAACTCGTTGAGGGAAGTAGTGATAAGTAGAAAGAGTGAATGATGACAGAACACGTGCACTCCAACGTTTCGTAATTTCAGACAATGAGAAGGATCCCATTCAATGCCAAAGATGTCAACAAAAGCTGCTCGAGCGAGTTCCTATGCCACAGCTAAATAATGCGCACTTGAAGCTTTTCATAGCCTTTTTCCAAGGAAGAAGCCGCACAAAGGTGGTAACCCACAAGCCAAAATTATGAAAAGAACCTCAGCTCTACCCTCTCTCCTCTATTTTATACTCGTAGGTAGCTG
The DNA here is from genome assembly GCA_037576465.1 of Parascaris univalens. Classification (NCBI taxonomy): domain Eukaryota; kingdom Metazoa; phylum Nematoda; class Chromadorea; order Rhabditida; family Ascarididae; genus Parascaris; species Parascaris univalens. The sequence continues at coordinate 68,887,496 of CM075173.1, read as the reverse complement.
AGAAGAAAAACTCCCCTAATTCATTACGTGACGAATCATCACCATTGTGGAAAACCCGTCTCTAGGGAATCCAATTGCCAAGCTGGAACGCTTCTTTCAAAATCCATCGGCTTAATAATGTAAAGACAAAACGCCGCATCTAGGTGTAACTGTATTGCCAACGCAGGTGTCGCGTAGACCTACCGGTTGGACCACTGCAAAACCACTTCCTTCAACTTTAACAGGTTAGCAGATCGGGCGGTTTTCAAGGCGCAATTGTCCTGCACGTTCGGAAATGTCCCGATGAGTTTAAGCGTCGTGGTGTGGGGCATTCTTGGGTTGCTCGACGTAGCTTGCTGTGGCTTGCGTCGTGAGACTGGAGTTGGTGGATTATGGGGTTGAGTTTGAGGTGTCAGGCAGCAAGATTTTTTTTTGTACACAAGTGTACGGTTTATTAATTAATTTTTTACTTCTATTTTTTTCAACGTCACGCAATCAGAAGACGCACAAGAACGTGTCAACACGGGCAGCAAGAACGAGCAAAACGTCCCTACGCAAGGCTGCAATTTAGGCAGGTAGGCATTTAATGCGTGGGGGAGTAACAGCGCGTAGACCAGGACGACTCAGCCGCAGCTTAAAGGCTCGAAGAGTGGGTGTTTTAATGATATCGACGGGAAGCAGTTCTGGTCTCGTGCAACGCGAAGTTGGAAACTGTGAAGAACTTCGCATGTACTGCAACATCTTTAAGTTCGAAGAGGTTTTCAAAGTTTTGCCAGCAGTTTCTCTTATACGAAAATTCACCGAAAGAAGAGGAAGCTATGGTTCCGGCAGTTCCGTCACGAAATTCTCAAAAATGGAGGTGGGCTATAAACATTCGAGAAGCGTCCTGGGCATGACCAAGCTGTAACCGAGGAGGAACAGGGAGGTGGGAATGGGATGAGGGAGGAGAGAAGGTCTCAATGATAGCCCCTTTGGGCTAGATTTTTTGCAGTGGATCTGCCTTCTGAAATCGTAGGCAAACGTTTGCTCCAGAAAGGATGCTTATGGGGGGAAGAGCTTAACAAATGAACTTGGGAGAGAAAAGAGAAAATAGTGGTCTAAATAAAGCCATCGGGTGTATTGAATACATGAAAAAAATGCCTATCAGTTTTTTCAGTGGTCGGAGGGTAGAGGGGGAGGAAAGAGAAATCAAAGGATTTGGCTTCTGTTAATTCCACTTTATGACTAGGTTCCCTCCTGTCCTCTTGCTGTCTTTTTTCTCCTCTCTTGCGTTAATCCTTCAAGTGGTTAGAAAACCGACCAACTAGCCGCGAAATCTCACAAAGGTACCATGAGCAGCACTGTCAGAGAAAAGCCAAATGCAACCCATCACTAGAAGCCATTCGATTCTGCGCCGCAAAAATTGCCGGTGACTATGTTTTGAGAAAAACGCATATATTCGTCTGTCTCATGACAGCGTCTTTTGACTTCGAGTGGAAAATATGACACCATCGTTGCTTAACAATGCCTCTAATCTTCTCCACTAACAGCTTTTACCGAGGAGCGAATAAACGCCAAAGCTTCTTCGTCAGCGCCTTCCCGAATCTCAGATAAGGACCATAGGGAAGAAGGTGGGGAGGAGAGGAGAAGTAAAGGATCGCCACATGAGTGGGGAATTAACCACCAAACGAAATCTTATCATCGTTCTACCTCTTTCGTCTTCATCCCGAAAAAGAGCCGACGGTGGCCTGCATGCATGCAAAAGAGGCTCGGATCCGAAATTAGTTTTAGACTTCTGCTCCGTAAGAAACATGATTTCATATATTAAGCAGTGATAAGGAGCTTCAATGTTTTTTTAAGGTTTTTCAACCTTTCAAACAAATTCTGCTGAGCAAATTCCTCCTCACCCTTTCCGATAAGGAACTTTGACTGCAACAACGGCTGGGTGACATTGGAAAGACAAAAAAAGCGGTGCGACTAAGCAAGTCAAACAAACATGTATAAGCAGGCAATGATAATGGGTAGCGTGATAATAGGGGAAGGAAGTTTTAACCAACAGAAGAGTTCTATATCTGAGCAGTTCTTCTTGACAAAGGGTTGCTTATAGAACACAGAGTGCCTCGCAATAAAAGCAGTGCTATCAACTAAAATAGAGGCAAAAACATTTCGTCCACGACGAACACTAGCTTTCAAAGAGTTGCTGAAGAGTTAAGGGAGCGAGTGACTGCACCGTGTGTAGCCGATGCGCAAACGACTGTGCTAGAAATGGCGAGTGACGACGGTTGGTTGGAGTGCAGATAACGCGATACCCTCAGGCTCAGCACTAAAACGCACGGCTTATCAAGTCGTACCAACACTCAGTAGTTTATTTGCCGGCATTTTGTTCTGCAATTTACCTTACTTTCTCGCAGTTACCAATTCCTTTTCAACCACCCTGCAACGTACTATGTACTAACAACTCGTACTCATTCTTATAGCCGCTGCTGTTTAACATCTCATGCTTCATTAGTCAACCCATCAATGAGCATTTCCTATTTGATCTCACAACCCGCTGGCGAATGTCTTATGTCACACTTCGCAACTCACTACATAGTGGCCTACTTTAGGCATCCACAAATTACTATTGAGAAGTGCACGATAATCTCGAGGACCTGCTGCTCACCACCTGACATTTGAATCTGCAATCTGCTTATCTCCTGGCATCTTGTGTCGTGGCAGAAGCCCTGCCGCTTCTGCGCGTACACTGAACCAAACCCTCAACGTCAACTTTCTCCGGCTTCAAATCTAATCGTGATGGCATCCAAAGTTCTGCTAGCACAAAGTAATCAAATAAATGGTGCTTTCCTTATCCGTGTCATTTTCTTAGGCGAAATTTATTGTGTCACAAGCTCTGTTCCAGATTTTCGAGAATTTGAAGAGTACAAGCCCTAAAGTAATTGGAATGCACAACTGTCACATCCATAGTGCATTTTCTGCAAAATTCATTGTTAAGATTTAAACAGCCATTTGCATAGTCATCCCAGTGCTCGACACTTTCGACGCATCGTCGACCTGGAATTTGCACCAGTACCACGTTTGGCGGCGCTTAGGTAAACACCGCGAGGAAAACTAAGATGGCGATAATTTTCGTGATGCTGCGAAAACAATCGAAAATTTCGTAGTGACGATTGTTGGGTGCGGATCAAGTAGATGTTGAAACAACAGTATGTATATTGTCGGGTTGGAGTCATTCAAAGGTATTTTTTGTTGACTTGTGAGTATTAGTGGCCATTATGGGCACGATGAGGCTGTTGAGGAGTGGGCAAAGTATATTGTTGGCCCACGTTTCCCATATATGATTGCGCATTCTAATGTCAAGTATTGCAGCAAAGAGGAGCTACCACATAGCAACTACACTTCAAACAATAAGACGCAATATCCCATTCGCGATATAGCGCTTCTATCTTCGCTAAACCACTGACCTCATTGCCAGCACTCTGCATGAGTAAATATTGCACACAATACTTGCGACTTGATTAACTTCCGTTCCGTCATAAAGGTGTCTAAAGAGTCTCTCCGAGAAAGAAGACCTTTTGTAGTGAGAGTGAAACTCTCATTAGGGGGGTCGCTTCTTAGCGATGAAATGCTTTTTCCGATATGCAATCTTTTGTGTCCTCTGTAGTAATTTAAACAAATTCCTTAACGCCGCATATTCTTTCTGACATACTAATTGCATCGGTGGTAGGCTGATTTCAGTGGATGATGTTCAGTGGGATTACGAGTCCATCCTCTCTATAAACGCAAACGCATTTTTTTACATGTTCAGTTGCAGTGCGACAATGTTTTCGTCAAGAAGTCGTGCACATCCCTTCGAGAATTCCCTCAACATCGGTAATTGAATAAGCAAGTAATTCAATAATGTTTATTATAAAACTCACTTTATTCATATCACTTCAGTAAAAGTATATCCATAAGCGATCGTTTCTCTGCGGGAGCAAATACTTTCAAAGCAAAAGATCGTTGGATATTATGTGTTATTCAGCATTGGGGTACTAGCGGAAGATGGGGACCTCGTCTCCCTCCCTGTTTGAGCGTTTGTATCTGTTCACTTGGTGCGCGTTAAGCTGACTTCTTTTCTTCTTCACACAGGTAAATTGTCGATGTTTGCGCTGAGATTATACTCAGCTGACAAGCCTCTTATGCGTTCAACGCACTCCTCATTCGCGGCCTACGGTAGCTGAAAGAAAGCGTCGCGCGCACACAAGTGTTTGATTGCGAAGGGCTTTTCGCACGAAAGCCCGTAATACGATATGAACATCGACCATAGCGCTCGCTCATTAACAATCAAGATAGGTAATTAAAGCAACGCTGAATTCTCACACCTGGATTTCAGGGTGGTTTAAGTGTTGTGGCTTAGATGACCACTACGCTGCTATGGTCGTTAAAGACTTGTAAAAGTGAGCATTTTTTGGCTTGCCCGATGCGTCTGCTTTTTTGAGCTCTCTGTATCATGGAAAAACCGGTAACAAGTGCAGTTTTTGCTCACAACAGACATTTGTACACCTGAGCGGAACAAAAATTTTCCCCTCTCGTGCGAATTTGCGATTTTGCGGAGCGCTACGGACTTCTCTACCAAACAAAGAGCAGTCGAGACTCAGTTGCGGTATCACCCTCCTGTAAACGCGGTATGTTCATCGCCATTTTGGGTGGTTCCAACTCGAGAACTACGAAGGCTATAACGAAAGAATTTCTTTAGCTAAACATATACGAGAATTAGTCGTCTATCCCAAATTTGCTGAGATTTATCAATTTCTTTATGATAATTCAGTGTGCCATAAAAACTATGGGTTTGATTTCTCCCATCAGAGATCCGATGTTTTGAGCCGAGGAATTATTTGTACCATCGTGGTCGATTTTACAGGAAAAACCTCAATAGCAGTATACTGGTACAACTGCTTCGTTGAAGCGTCAGCGCTCATATTCGTACCAACCTCTGTGGTGTGCTTTCTCATTTGTTTCTTCTGAGATGGTGTCCCGTAGATGCCTTCAGCGGTCGACCTTATATGTAAACCAATCAGAGCGGATTGTTGGTTGATGTCTAAGTGGTGCATAGAGATAGACGCACACAAAAGGGTGTTTGTTGGAGGCGCAATGCGGATTGTGTGCAAATAACACGTGTGCATAATATCACACCTTTCGCACATCACTTAGCTGTGCAAACATGCGTCTCGCTCACCTATTAGCTGCTGGAGAAGGCCCACTTCGCCCATTCGTTGCCTTCATACATCCATCGTATCGTATTTCACTGTCAAATGCATGTAACTTGTATGCCTGTCGTGTGGCATCTCTCAACGAATGCCCTAATTAGATGAGCTTCACGCAATTGAGCGTATAAAGGAGATTTCAGAAGGGCCTCAACATATTTGGTTTTGGGACTGTGTACATTCTGCATGCCAGACTTGGTACTGTTTTATGGTTCGAATTTGTTGCCAGCTTCCAGCAAGTCCGGCTTAGCCATGAACGTTGTGGGCCAACAGTCATAATCTCAGCTAGGGGAACGTTGATGTTGAAGTGGTGTTTCCTTAGTATGTTTCATGTACGACCGCACAGCTGCCATGGCTGGTGTTGAAAGGATGCGTCAGCAGACTGCCGTAGGTTGTCGAGAGAGTGAAAACTTAAGGCACTTCCAAACTTCAAAATGATGCGTCTCCTTCAGTGAGGTTATAAAATATGACTTCAGTAGCAACTTCACATATTTCCAGATGTGACATTTCCACGGCCAGTTTTATGTTGTTCGCAATCGAACAATTTGACCGGCTAACAGACACTCGAAAGGCGACTCTGGAAAGTCAATTATGAAGTACGATATCTGATGAACAACTATCATGTAGGAAAAGTTAAAAAGTAAACTACCTCCATGGCCACTGAAGACGTTCCGAAAAAGCAGTGACGACCGAACAGCACTAGTTTGAGGGAACAGAAACAAAAACTAGCTCGTTTATAGTGGATAATTGAAGGCTGTCGTACTACTCCGGCAAGAAAACAGTGTTGTTTGAAAGTCGCTCCAAAAGGCTCCAGTCAAAAACCCTCACTGCACATCCGAAATAGATCCATTCAAAATAGGTGCTATTAAGTGGTATTACTGCGAAATATGTTGTGAGAGTTTTGTTGAAGCGTGTTCAAAAACCAAAACACTTGTGATTGAGTAAACGAGTTACTACAGAAACTTATAGACGATTTACATTTCACAAGAGCTTTGCAATTCGTTGACGATTTCACTGCTTCGGAACGATAGCAATGAAAAGTTATGGAGATAATTGTGCCCGAAAAGTTCGTAATGCAGACGTTGCAATACGAAGCGAGAGATGCCCGATGAAGTGAAGGCGTTGCGATGCGTTCGGGTGTGAATAATTGAATTAAGGTGTTGTAGGGAGGGTGCTCATCTTGGCACGACGCACATCTTGTTTTCGGCATTTGCTAATCGCTCCGCTTCGCCCACTAAACACTCATTAAATCCTCAAATCAATTATTCCCGCAATAAAATAAGACAATCCTTGTGCAGCGGATCTCGATTCGCCTACAGTAGTATGTCACCGATGCAGAAACATGCTTCGATGTGGAGCGTGCATTTCACTGTCAACAATCAATGAGGCAGTTTGCAGCGTTGACGCCAACTAATAAATACCTCCTTACGCATCAATGCTTCTGTGCAGTCACTATGAGCAACAAACGCCGATTCACTAAGAAACTTTACTAAAACGTTCGCATGCAGAGGGCACTGGCTGACGACAAGCAACTCCAGTTTAAGTCTGTCTTTAGCAGAAATAGTGCCTCATCTACCGAAATTGACTGCTGTGAATTCGGACCCACAAAATTATTCATATCATAAGATGCTCCTCCTAGTGGCCAAGCAATCAGTCTTGCTGTTATGGAATGTGAAATCAAAATGGAAAATGCTGCTAACCTAGAAACCAACGAAAAGGAGCAAAATACGAAGCAAACGAAACAAATCGAAAACAAAAATGGCAACGCGCCGAATTTTCGTCTAGTGAAATAGTTGTTCACCGATTCTGAATTGCTACTGCAGCCATTTACGCATATTGTTCCGTTCCATCGTCTATTCCGCAAATTCAATGAGCTGATTCATAATTTGCGCTCTTTGTAGCGTTGAGATGGTTTAGGCTATTTCAAAGGAACCCTTGGATATGCTCGTTTACATCGAATGCAAATGACAGAAACGATTTGTTGAGGCGTGCTGAAGCCTTAATGAAGAAGTGAAGCAACAACTCAGAGTGCTTAGCACGAATCTTTTCCACGATTGCACTGCTTATACGATCAAGCATATGGAAGTCGAAAAAGCCGCTAATGCAAAAATCGATTACATTCATTCTTAAATATATCAAATTTTGCTTCTAACGTTTTGCGTCTAACGACAGCCAATACCGTTCGTCAATGTAGGGCAGTTTAAAAAATCCCACTTAAATTCTAAACGGCTTAAGAGAAAAAAACGAAAACTACAAATTTTCTTCCTCGGCTGTTTAATTCCACCTACCCTAAGTTACTTGAATCAACTAAGGGCAATTTAATTGTTGAGTAATTGTTTGGAATATTGTTGTTTACTAAATATCCGATTACATCTCAGTTATGTATGAACATAAATCTCTCTGAAATTTGCAAAAGAGCTTTCTTTTCAGAATTTTCAATTCATGGAAATTCGATCAAAATCATCACCTGGTCTGACTTCTCTGCACCTTTAATCCCTCACATCTTTTTACCACATCCGAAGCTGCAAACAAAGATTGCAACTTTGAGCGAGCGAATGGAGTGAGCGTTCTGCTTCCGACTGCAGATGACGAACAAGTAAAATACACGAGGAACATGCTCTGATTAGTAAATCAGGTAGAGAATATGGCTGGTCAAATAAAGATTACAATGGGACTTTAATTTACCTTTGAGGCAATCACCGAAGTGCGTAATCAGAGAAGGTCCAAGAAGCTTTGTTATTGCGCACAGTAAAGTGCTGCTGTTATGCGCAGAATCAACACAAGTCGAGTAGTGAGGCTTTATGAGTGCGGGACGTGCGTACGAGGAGCAGAGATGTGCACCCAACATTAGATTATTGTGTTTGAGCTCTCGTTAACAATAGAAGGCTTCTGAAATCGTTTGCTGCATTCAGCACTAAAGAGCACCACTTTCGCCTCGAAAAACAATCCCCTTATCGCCTTACAGAATTGTTACCTTCGCGCATGCTTATATTTGAAGAGCCTATTGAACAATGTGCGCAGTTATTCACTAAACAACCACATAGTGTTGGATAATTCTGTACTTTAAAAAAGTATCTCAACGGAAGTGAAATAATATTTTGGCTTGTAATCACACCCCCCAAAAATTCTTGCTTAGTCTCATTTTCTGCTCCTTTTCTGCAAACGCGCTGCAACTTACTCCCTCCCTTCCTCAACATTATGGAACCAGAAGGGATATATTCTAGCATGCTCGAATAGATGCATCGGTTTCCATGACTTTTTCAGACGTAAGGCTCGACTATACTATTGTTGAATTGATTAAAAACGCAAAATGCATGCAAATTTGAAATCGCAGCCAGTGTTATAACAAGATCTCATGCAAAGCCTTCTATTCGAAAGCGAGTTTAAAATCAGAAGTTATTTAAGAAATGGAATCGATTGCTCCGTCGATGAAGAGCTCTTTCTACTTAATGGAATTGAGGGCCACTTTGAAAAATTTACACTCAGTCAGCACCGAATAAGTACGTAACGTGTGGAACTCTGATTTGACCGTTTTGCTCTCACTGAAATGAGAAAAGAACTTTATTATCTATAACCGCTTGTATCACACTTAACAAGAATATATGGTTGTGCTCTCACAATAAGCAATGCCATTAGGCAAACATCTAATAGGTAGCCAGCTCACATTTGTTTGAGGATTTCAAGAACTCATCAAATGCGTTAATAAAGAAAACATTGCTTAAATGAAAGAAACTGGCAATCATTAATATAAAACAAACAGGCAGCAAATAAAACATTTACAGTAAGTTACGATGCAGGCTGACTAGCCACATGCATAATGGTGCAATAAGTTCACATCTAAAACTGGCGCCACAATCGTGTTGAATGCTGCCTTCATTTCCATGACTTTTTATTAACGGCCAGTACTGCTCAGAAGTTATGACATACAATTCTTTCGCCAAGTTGTCATATTCCTCATTTGCAGAAATAAGCAAAAAGTTGAATGCATCGCTTATGGCACCACGAAGAGAACGACCACGAAAACTCTGCTCGAAGATATATAGTTGTGGATGATGTTCACAGCTCTGGTCGATATGGAATAGCGAACTAGCTGTGTGCTGATTTCCATGACGTGGCACTGAAGATGAGAATCCAAAAAATGGTTGTGCTTCCGGCTGCGTAAAGCGTGGCATTGAGGATGGCCAGCTAATAACCCGTTTAGACAGAGTTACGAATGCTTACCGCAAGTTTTTTTGTAGACAAGGAGTGTGATGCCATGTAGGGCAATTGGAGCTGCGCTCGGTTGCCGTGCGTAGCAACAGCGTAGAGTTCATGTACACGCAATGATGATGGCACGACTTCTGGATGTAGTTCATGACTTAACGTTCTAACTGCGTGGCTCTGTTTTGACCCCTGATCCCACGCAAAATTTTCTCCTTTTCGAGCTGCTCTCATCATCAGAAACATCGTAGTCCGATTCATCAGAAGCAGTGATTTTCACCGTGCTGCTTTCTTTTCCATCGGAGTCGCGCTTCTGTTTCCGATCTTTTGCGCGTCGATTCTTAAACCACACCTAGAACGCGAATCGTTTCAATTATGTATCTCTTTGGCAACACCCTTGCTCTTATTTCAATGATGAAATGCCATTAAGCCTACGAAGCTTTAATAAACAATCCCAGCAATACGATTTCCAAGCTCTGTTTCCGAAGTGGACACCAAAGGCGAAACTGTACCGTTCCTCTCCCACTCTTAATCGCTCGCCCTCAGTCAGCTGCTTCCGTCCTTTACCGGTTATATTGATTTCGCTTCTCTGACATCTTACTCGCACAAAGTTCTTCGCTTAAGAATCCTGCTCCCGTCCACTTACGTTAGAAAATTTGAGCGATTCCTCTCCAGTCTTTACTACCAGGCGGATCATTTATCTAACTGAAAGTCTCCTCCACCAGATCACTCTAAATCCCACGAAACATGTAAACACACATCAGAAAGCAGATATTTTTTGAGTATTAAACTGAATAAATATAAGCACGCAAAGAGGACAAATGCTTCAAGCCCAGAATAAAATATAGCGTTCCAAAATTCACCTCCCTCATTCAGTGGGTACTTTCGAAAAAAGGAAACACTCATGGTTCTTTTGGTTTTCTTTCATGAGCCCATGCTCAACTTTGAGACAATTTACCGATAATAACTTCCTCATTCTGAATCAAGTGTTCAATAACTGTTCCCGGAAATTATAGCGTGAAACACCTCATGATCTTTTCTCGCCGTTCAACTGCTCTATCTCATTAACAAACCAGTTGTACAAAACACTGCATTAGCCTTAAACGAACTCATAATCCAAAGAATAACTTTTCCCATGAACAGGCCCCTTGCGCCTATCATAATTTTTTTGCTCCTCTCTGTTATAAATTCAGTGAATGCATGTTGCTAGTATGGAAATTTAAAACCTCATGCTATAATATCGGCGCACTTCGCACACTGTGCGCAAATCTACATCCTTAACTGAATCCATCTCCCTCCCCCCACCCCCTTCAAGTTAACGTCTCTTAAAAAATCTTGGTAAATTCACAAGTTCGACATTCACTCGAGCTAATATGTTTTGAATCAGCTACCTCGACTCGCTCTTCCTTTAGGTCGCATTGTAAAGCAAGCTTCTCGCGTAGCATCACGTCCGGATAATGTGTGCCTTGAAAGGCGCTCTCGAGAATCTGAAGTTGTTCCTCGCTAAAGATCGTTCGATGACGCCGCTTACGCTTGCCATTGTAATGCATCGGATTGAACGACGGTAACAGACCACCTCCAAAATAGGGAAAACCTGGTGCTGAAATACGTGAAATGCCTTTTTATTACTTTCACTATTCTTACGTTCATTCTTCTTTCGAGGCAGTTTCATTTAGAAAGAAAGCTACGTGAATGATGACAGGATAGATATATACCCCTACTCTAAGCGCAAAGTTTATATGGGCTCATAGGCGTAATCATATTTCGGAGAAATCTCACTAAATATACCAGTAAACTTCGACACTTAGCTTACACAATAATCGAACGAAAAAGTACAAGTAAATATGATTTATTGTGCGCTTCGTCGATAATAGAAAAAAAGCCTGTTAAATGCCAACAGCATTTCAGAGTTGCTGGTTTTAGCGTCACACTAAGCCAAACGCTTAAAAAAGATTTTGAATATACTCTGAGGTGAACTACTGAGGTAAGTGATAAAAGAAAGAGAAGTCTCATCACCGATTTGAGAGATATTTTGGCTTCCAAGAAGGTTACAACTTACTCCGTAACTTTTTTTTGCATTCATGAACGCAACCGCATGGTACGACAAGGAATGCAACAGCTAGTTTCTTTTGCGCTTTTTGTGAATGCTTTGCAAAACTCATTACAGCGACGCTGTTCGTCGGCGGAATAGTTTCAAGCGGGGAGCTATTATAGCTGGCGCTATGAAATTTAGTACATACACTGTGCACTGCAGGTTTGGTTACACATTTGTATGGCCGATCAGATCGATGGAAATATTACTGGCGTTATCCTGAATTCTTATCTTCTCTTTGCTAAATGAAAAAGTTGGCAATTGAGATGAGCGGCATGCTAGATGCTTAAATTACCAACCTCTCTGGTCCTCTAGCACATGTGTTTTGGGTTTTTGTAGCGCTGCACAATGAATTCGGTGGCTCGAAGCAAGCATTATAAACATGCAAATGGTACGGCCATACAAAAACTTCAAAATCGGCACAATGATCGTGCTAAATAAAGAAATAATAGTCAGTGATTTCAGTACTCTCTGGAAGCAAAAGAATCGCGAAAAAAAGAAATACACTTCTGTGAAAGAGGTTCTTTGGGACTCTTTGGAAGTGATAAATTATGTCGCGCAAATAAAACGTCAAGGAACTAAATTCTTAGTTATTTTCCTATGACCAGGGAAATCCAAAGAACAGACAAAGCACTGTTTTCCTGACTTCAAAAATATGCGATTCATAAAATAATCATTTAAAGAAAATGGTAGAGGCTCACTGGAAGGTGGGACGATATACATTCTTAGCGGGCGCCTATGCCTCATGAAACAAAATTCAAAGAAAACAAAAATGCTTCTTGTGGTGTTCGTCGTAGATGTCCGTTTGATTCTGTAATTTCCTCACTTTGAAGCTTGTTTTATAGTCAACATGAAAACAATTGCAAAATAAATTTAGCATATTAGTTTCAATGCACTTGCACCTTTATTTCGTGTAAAATATGGGCAATCATAGTGAATATCGGCGCAGATTCAACGATCTTGGTGATAGTCAACAAATTTCGACGGTAAAGTTTCTATAGCTAGCGAATTTGAACTAGAAAGGCGAACCAACAAGAGGATAACCTGTCTTCCAAAAAAAACTTACAAAAAGCTCATTAAAGGTCGCCTTTATGCAACAAGATATGAAGAATACTAGTGATTTTAACAGCAGATCTTAAAAAGCTATCTGCCTTTAGCGTCGTTATCTATCATGTCGCGGGAGCGTTTCGGTTCCAATTCGTGAAGATGATGCTACAAAGAAATCAAATTTTTTAACAGATTCTAACTTGAACCATTGTTCAAATTCCTTCATCGATCACCGACGACAAACGAACGAACAAATTTGATTACATCTTTAGCAGTTCAATGTTGAATCGCCGAAAAATTTTGTGACAGATGACTGGTTGCGGAAATGAGCGTGTTTTTAAGCTCTTGCAAAAGAAGCATTTAGTGAAAAGATGATCGCTTTTACAAGTTATTTTCCAGTCATCAAATCATGCCAGCTGTTCAACCGTACGTTACGGTGAGGCATTGTTTTGTTGCATTCATCGACATAGTTAAAGTGGCCGTTACTGAGCGATAAGTGCCACATAATGGTCTTAAAAACATCGGCGACAATGAGTGCATTAATTGGTTGACGCCGTGAGGAGATTTCGCATTTAATGAACATTGCAGCGCTAAATACGCGAAATTAATCCAATTAAGGAAAAAATTAATCCAACTGATCGCAAGAACGGAATCCAACAAAAACACATCGTCTTGTGTTTCACATTTCGAGTGTCTTCCTATCGAGGACTTTTTTTATAAAGCAAGATATACCGTATATACCAACAAAACTATTTCTTCCTTGGAGAGAGACGCGGGAACGGGGTAGTTGTTTCCAAGAAAGTCGGGCGTTAAGTATGAGACGTTAAACGTGTGCAAACGATAAAATGTGCACGGTAATCGAGTGGGACTTACGCATTAGAGAGAAGTGGGCGGCTGTTGTTTGCCATGGATTGCCAATGAGATCCATTGAAAGAGGAAAAGATGGCAAAATCGGCATCGAACCTCGAGCCGAGAGTATACTTTCAATGGAAAAATTTGATAGTGCCGAACTGAAACACTGCGAATAGTAAATCATTTCAACATTTCTAAACTTACATCAAATATTCTGTCTTTATTTAATTCATATCACTCTGCATTATATTACTCATTTCATGAAGAACGATTAACGCAACGTTGAAGGCAGTTAGAAGGGAGGTCTAAAACATACTTCGTGAATATTTCGTTTAGTGAATTCAAATTAGTATATATCCTGAGTTACTTTAATCATGTGAGTACAACTCTGACACTGCTCTGCAAAGCAATCTGAATGCATCATCTACAAACCATATTTCAGCAATTTCACCAGCAACAAATACCAACTGAATGAATGTAAAACCTCGGCTAGAATATAATCGACGAGCAAAACACAGAGTCCTTCTTGATGGCATCTTTAGGAGTCTCTGCGAAGGTTGCTCACAGATAGAGGAGAGGAAGCTGAGAATGTTGAACAGTCGCAGAGGTGTTCTAGACGGTAAGATCACATGTAAGTCTACGAAGCGTAAACGAAGACTGGTTCTACACGTAATGAATTTCATAAGAAATTTCAAGGATCGACTTTGTCGTATGTGCATAAGATGACCAAAACAGTGGTAAAGTGGAGGTGCTTTCCATCACTGTGGAAAGCGTACGAAATATCTTCAAAACAGTTATGAAAGCGACCTTGGCAAAGCGAATAGTTATGCATTTAAATGATGCCATCATTCGATCATCGTCCTCATTGTAAAAGCTGGGATTCTGGTGCCTACATTAAAGCACACTTTCTAAACTATACAAAATACACCACACAGATAAAGAATAAAAATTCCTACGCAGTCATTGACATAATTGATGTTTGTCAGTGGAGTTGAGTAAAGTATTGTGCTTGTCCCTAAAGTGCACTTGCTGATCGGACGGTTAAAGTTCCCTTCTCCTTTTTTACAACACTGGTTCCAAAAGACTTTCCATCATAGTGACGCTTTATTCACCTGTAGAGCTTTCATTGTTTAAGCTTAAATAAAGTAAGTTTGAAGAGAACGTTTTCGCATAGCTTTGCTCAGACAGATGAGAGAGGCTGGCAAAAAGAGAAATGCAGCAGCTGAATTGAACTCATAAAACCGTATTAACAGAACGTGCCCGAATCAGAAGTACAGTATTTACATTAGGAGACATATATCATGGTGATAAAGAGTGAACGGTTAAAAGTGTATTTTTTGGAGATGAACTGTGTTTACGATGGCATCCGCTTTGAAGACAGCAATAATGACAACATCTAATGGTAGCGGTTATGGCGAATTGGACTGTTGAGAACAACAGCTCTACTTATACCCAATGTGCACCTCTACGATGAGCCAACAATTTCCGCTCTCAGTTTATATCTTTTTCCTCAAATGCATTGACCCCAAAACCAACGCATTTTACATTTTAGCCGCATTTTCTTGAAGGGAAATTTTTTATTCTCTGAATTCATCCTGAAGGCTAAGGAAAGACGTCAAATAGAACTTAGCCCCAACTATTAGAGAAGGAAAGACTAACTGACAGAAAAACTCGACATGTTCGTATAGAATGAAATGCCACCAGCGTCTGCTTACCCACTCTTCAATTTTTCGTCTCAGCAGAATGGAGGGTACTCTTCTTCGCCTCCAAATTTTCGTTTCAAACACATATTCTAGGAGAACATAGATACATTTCAACGTGCTACAAAATATGGCACACATCATATCGAGTGGTAAAATCTGCATGTGCCAACATGACGGTGTGGAATTTAACATGGGGACTGTACGGATGCTATTGACCGAAATTATTATCCCTTCTCGATACCCCTCAGGTACGTCATGGTTGAGTGTGGCACCCATATACGCAGACTCCAATCGTATTTGATTCTGACTAGCTTTAGTGCCTTCCTTTGAAAGCATGGACCTTACTTACCCTTGAAGAGTTAAGTAGCAAATTTGTGACTGGCGTGATCTGTATCTTTGAAGTGCAAATCTGCATTGAAATCACTGCTCGAATCCACGTTTGTGACGTTATGTTTTTGGATAGTAGCTGAGGAGATGACAGACAAAAATTTGAAGAATGAAATGAATTATGCATTGAAATTAGGAACTGAAACTAAGTAGTCATGCAGGCAAGATGGTAATGAACCTCTAGTTTAAAAAATGATGTGATAGTAAGTAGTTTACTTAATTACCTGGATGGAGTGGGCAGTGAGGATAGACATGAACGAAATTGTTCGGGCGTGGCGAAATAATATGGATAGGGAAGCGACATAGCGCACCAGAAGTGAGCAAATCGACGGTGCTGCACTTAAACCACACGTAGCGCTACCGTTGTCACCGATAGACTCTCGCCCCGCCCATGACAAAATCCGATTGGCCGAAACGCTTTTCACAACGCTTACCTGCCTTACCACCCACAAATCGCCTCTCTCTTAAGACACTTACTCATTGAGCGTACTAAGTGCCCAGCTAGTGCCACCAATTCGATACGGGCGGCGCACTTCGCAAATGCGATTTAACCGCATTTCACAAACGCCCACTTACGCCCTCTAATAAACTCACTTAACTCTTTAAGCTCAACCTGTTGGCAGTTCATCTAAGCTTGAACGCACCACAACTGGGTAATTCACTCGAATCTCTATCTTATGGACGATGAGACACTTGATGAGACATCTTGGGAAAGAGGCATTTGACGAAAAATGTAACTCGTAGTATTCGGGAATGGAAAAACAGAGCTCGCATGCACTGGTTTGGTTTAGCGGAAATATAAGAACAAAAGCTTAATTAGGCAATCGAGATGAACTTTTATAGCTTCTTATTTATGAGCCATAATTCGTGCCTCGTGCAATATCTAAAATTGTCGAGGAAAAGATTAGTGCAGTGAATAGTTGCAAAAGTAATTTGCAAAAAAAAAGAGCGATGCAAATTTTGAGAAGAGTATCAGTTGGCTCAATTTTAGCCGGGCAGCAGAAAGTGCTTTGTAGCATAGGAAATAAAACTACACTGAAGGTTTATAATTTATTGCAAAACGCCTCAACAAAAACATATGCAAACCGAAATTCCACCTTTTATGCTCATAATACAAAATAGGCAAAAAGAACATGTGGAATGAATCTTGGCATTTCGGCCTTAAACTCTGATGACACTAAATACAAAACCAAAAACCCACAGCTGCGTACGAAATTGCAGTTTCAGTGGATGTGATGTTATCCACTTTAGTATTTCGAGCAATGCAGGTGTTCTAAATGATTTCCACACTTCATGGGAGGCAATTTATGCTTTACAATCATCATCAGTTGATTTGCTTCACTTATATCTCAAGAAGCTTAAGGGTCCAAACTGACGCAAGCAACAGCTCCATGAGTAAACCTCGTTTAATGCTCTTTAAACGAAATGAAGGAACACGGGGCTGAGAAGAGGGCGTGCTGGTTTGTAACGCGGCAGCCGCCGTTTTTAACAGTTAATGGGGTTAATCGGGTGTATAAGAAGATAGCGCAAGAGTATGCGAGAGAAACGCTAATGTGGAGAGTAGACGACGATATAGACCAGATTCGCTGCAGCGTACCGTAAGGAGGGGATAGCATCTCGGCATCATTTTGGGGGGCGCACGGTGATCTCACCTTCGCGTTAAATTTACGCTTCAACTAACGCCGATTATCTCTGCCCTATGGTCGAATAAAGTGGCCAAATCTGGAGTATGCGATCGGCACGCTGATATCTCACCGAGCGCACTCATTATGTTGCATCGACGAAGTTGCATGTGTGCGGGTGAATCGCCTAAAAAGCACTGCACGTCACTGGTGCTGATATTAATAAAAACGGCTTCCGTGGAACTTTTCGATGGATGTTTATTTTGAGGAATAATTTCAGCATCATCCTTAGCCTTGACACAATTTTTCACGATATTTACTCTTAGTTCACAGTAAAGAGGAACCTAAAAATAACATGTCGCCATAAACATTACAAAGGGAAGTGTTAGCAAGAAGCACCTAGTTGCTTCAATTGCTTACATACTCTGATAATGGCATTAACAAGCCATCGCACAACGCAACTAATGTTAACAAAGCAGCTCGGAGATTTCACTCGAAAAGAAATGGTAAAGACCTCTTTTGTAGAAAAGGTTGCCCTGATCTGTTGACTACACTTCAGAATCCTGATAAAGCAAACAGTCCATTGTGTAGTTCCAGTTCTTAAATAAGTCGAATGTTTTTGTGCCCTTTCAACGTAGACTAATAAACCCATTGGCAGCATTGGAATTTTGTTTCAGTGTGAAGAGTGGATTGATCATATACGTTATGCGAACTGAGGCCAGGCTAGACTAGTATGTAAGCAATAAAAAAAATATATTGAAGAATAATTTAGGTTTCTTTATAAAGCAGGAACTGTGGAAAGATGAAGAACGAGCAGAAAATAAGACTGCGCCAAAGCGTTCTAATTAGAACTTTGAATTTTAGGGCCATTCGAGTAACGAATACTTTTGCCATAAATCGAAATGCTGCTTTTTGCATCACTTGTGTTACCTTCATTAGCAGAAATCGACTGCTTTCAATGTTCTCATTCACATCCATAAAATCAGCATTCCCCACAACAACGCTCTATGAGCAACAAGTTGCCTTTAAAAGCCCGATTATCAAGCAGTTCGATTTGTATACTTTGCGCATTGTGAGCACTTGATCCTAAAACCTTTTTTTGGCTCAGAAAAGCACTTGAATTTGACGAGGTTATTTAACAAAGCTACTGCTGTATTTACGCAAATGATTCACATACGTAAGTTGAGCAAGCGTCGAAAGAGGAGTGGAAGAAAAAAATAAGACAGAAAGTTGACTAATCCTAGTGTCGTGATTAAAATGCTTGAATTTAATTCATATACGCATAGCAGCTGGAAATGGCGGCTCTCATTTCAGATTGCTACAATCCACACACAAACTGCGAAACGAATAGATCTTATTGTGCCCTACCTGGATGTAAGCAAGGAATTACACAACGTTTACACGCACTGGAATGTGGCGGAGAGCAAATATCAGAAAAACATGCTATTTCAGTTGAGTGATTTCCTTCTTATGCCCAACATTTGCTAAGGAGCTTGGTATAAATGAGACAGATGAATTAACCGCTGCTGAAGCTTTAGAAGACAGCAGCACTTAGACGCGCTTCGAGTGACTTCATCAACTGTTGCTTGGTGAACTAGTAGTCACGCGTCTCAACTAGAGCAATGCACGCTTTATTTTCAAATCTTACCTCTTCCTCTCTATTTTGTCGTTACAATAATTGCAATCTGGAATCTCTCTTGAGAAAGAAAAAAGAACTGAGACAAAAAAAAGGTGGAAAAAGCAGAGGATGAGAGGGAACTGAAGAGAGACCTGACGAGCCAACATATTTAGGAGAACAGCGACTGAACAATTCAAGAAACAAAAAGCCTAAGCCGAGTGTTTGGGTAGAACGATAAGTGAGAAGCAGTAAATTGGCGGTGCCAGTGATGACGGTCGCCAACGACGCAACATGATGGCTACGTGCGATCGGGTCGCTCATACGTAGATTGACGGTGGTGCGACGCATACTCCATGCTATTCTTCGATCCCTCAGAGCCTCTCTCCTCATTGTGCCTAATGGCATTTCCGCACATAAACGCAGATAATATTGAATGTGCGACGCTTTTTTATGCACTCGAAATATTTGTTCAACTTCCTTAGACGCGTGTCCGATGTCGATGCAATGCGGCCTACGCACGGAAATGCACCTCCGTCCCAGTATGTTCCCAATACAATAGGGTGACATGCCCCTCTCAGCTAGTTCTTTCGCGAAGTAAGGCAAACAATGTTCAAGTTAGGAAAGAGAGCCCATCAATAGATCTACTCAAGCTATGAATTTCATCATAAACCAACATAAGAAAGCGTAAATGACCTCTATTCTATAACACTCGAAATGATTCATAGAACAGCGTAAATTGAAATAGTGGATTTATTATCGAACACGTCTTGATATTCTATATGAACTCAGAAGCACTTGTGACCTTTATAAGTCACTGCCATCTAGAATTGCTGCTGTAAATTGTAACTTAAAATTTAAAGTTCTTGAATTTCCTCAGAAGGCAACAATAAATTGCGACGATACTCCTTAGTTTTCTTAAAAAATCAAATAGTTAAGTGGCATTTTCAGCACTGCTCTCGTCACCTAATTCAATCGCAAGCTACAAGTTTTGTTGTTACTTGTTCAAGGAAGGCATCCTTTGTAAAGCAAGCTTTATTCACTCGCAAATCTTTCTATCCCCTAGAATGTTGCTGCTGTGTTTCTAATGAAATGAAAACATTTCGATGACCCTTCGAGCTCTTCAAGATGAGCAAACTGCAAATATCAGCATTCCGATCAGTTGCAAATAATACACGGGAAGTCAAAATTAATCAAGTCAGAATTTCATGGGAACAGCTCAAAGCTTCAACAGTAACAGCAGCATAGGCATAGTAGCTCTACTCCTAATAAATGCTTTTGCTGTAAATATATTTATACTTAAACACCGGGTAACGCTGATCTGTGCAAACGATATACACTAAAAACTCAGAAAGTATCCAAAAAATAAAAATACAACTGAACATAGGAACGCATATGACTAGTATATGAACCTGGTAAAGGCATCAACGATGAACGCACTTCCGACCTCGATTCGATGGCCAAATCGGCTTTGCTTGAGCAAAGCCGCGAAATTGTTGACATTTGCCGGTATCAACTTAAATTGGAGCTGTTCATCGGTGAGCGATGATCCATTTTTCTTTTCAATTAAACTCAACGAAGCGCTCCCACTATACGGCAGATGCTTTCCCAAATCCCATAATAAGTACGTTGGCTGGTGAAACGCCATCGACTAATGCGTAACGCTGAATTGTCTCCACCATATTCACACACTAATAGCTGTTTATTCCACATGAGTGGATTAGAGCAATCGTCCGTCACACACGCTCTCATCTCACCGCTGCGTGACTCGACTCGCACCTCTGGCCTCTTATCTCATCCGTTACTTCCCATCACATCACCGGCTTTCGAACGCTGATCTAAAGCTTGGCCTCATCTCACTTTGCTTCACTCAGTTCTTTTCCATTCATACTAATTTCTCTGACACTTTAATGGTGCCAGTAAACAAACAATGCCATGGCGTTACATAATTGACTCAGTTCACGAATATAAATCATAACTGTGTTTTAGCTTTCCTGACTCTCACCGAAGAACTTCTTGTCTTGGCATGTGCTACGTTGCACAATAATTTCCTTTGACTGCAGCTCAAATTGTATGTAAATTCTGCCGTGTAGAGGGGTTAATGCGTTGAAGAGTAGGAGAAAGTATACAACGAGTGAAGTATTATGTGCATGCAATAATGCAAAGCCTTAAAATGGTTGGGTCCCTATGAAACTGGGCCTTTTTCATCGATATGAATTTCCTGATCAAATGTTATTCAGTATGCGCATGCAAAAAGCACGAGTTCCTTGCAAAATCCTCCAGATATGAAACATATTCCCGAGCAATAAGCTAAAGGCAACAAACATGCAAGGTGCGATGCGAGAGATAGAAGGCTCGCCCCTTTTTTGTGCCATTGATTAAATGCGTAGAAAAGAATCCCGCCATTTCTAACGGAAATAAATACGTCACGCCCTCAACATCGACAGTTGTCGATTTAGACATTTCAGAGGAATTTATTTAAAGCATTTTTTAAGAACCTGAATGGTTAAATTTGTAGACCTCAGCACTCTGAAACTGTTTCAGCCCTCCATCAACATTTGGTCCTCCACGAGTAAATCCATCATAGTCAAAAGCTATGCGTGCGACCTTGATAGCAGTAGTCAGCAACGATAGCAGTACTACCTGATACGTTTATTTTATTACCTCTGCCGCAGTGGATATCAAATGTAAAACAGTGAGTTTTAACTCATATTCGCTAGAAGACGCAGTCAGATCGCTGAATAAAACAATGAGCTTTGATGACAATGTTTTCGTCTCTTAACGTTTATATTTTGAGCTCCAAGCAACCCAGTCAACGCAGGTCATTCACTTCAACTTTTTTCCAATATCTCACTTGTTCATTACATGTGCTTACTCAAGTCAGTAGTGGTTGAGGCCAACGAACTTTTGCACTTCGGTCGGTAACTAGTGAAAATCGGCATCTGGAACCGTACTTCGAAGTTAGCCGCCGAATTTCGTTGGCCACTTAAACATACTTCGGTGGTGCGCATCGATCGCATTTCCTGAAATGATGCTGCTGCAGTTGAATCAGCGTTCTTCGAGTTATATTCGTTCTGACCTAGCAGACTGTTAATGTTAAATGTTATGTTTTTCGTCTGCGAGAATCAAATCCGATATCCAGCAGTTACACAAAAAGATTGAAGGGTCATAGAGCATCATGATCAATAATGAGGGACTGGTTTTCGAAAGTGAGACCCGCCGACGTCTTTCATTTATTTTAGTGCAGTCGACCTTGAGTTGAATTTTATGAAGAGAAAGACGAGTAGGTAGGTGATAGTCCACCACTAACTCCACCACTGCTTCGACTACGCGACCAAAATATTTACAAAAGATTCGCTTTTTGTGACCACACTGATGTAAACTGGAAATCCGGCCCGCGCAAAATGCATTCAGCTTTTTTTCTGCCTGTATAATGTATAAATTCCTTTCGAATTTGATGAAGTAACATAAATTATGGCATAGCTGTCATCCAGTTACCCAGCCGTTTCGTAACTACAACTTATATCGTTCGCCACCTGAAGTTGCCATGTAAGCAAGCAGACAAGCAGATACAGATGTCGCCATAACGAAACTTTATGAAGCCCTTCGAGGAAGTTTTTAGAAAGTAAAAGCCTTTGGATTATACAGATAATCCACATACGCATTTCCATGTTTAATATTATCCTTTAATTGCTCGATATGCTTGCAGAGCGTTTTCCTCTCATTTCTGGTCTTAGGCGTCAAGTAATTTTTGTTGAAACTCACCGATGATCAGTTGTTATAAGAGCTGTTCCTAGGGGCTTTTATTTTGCTATTTTCAATGATGTTGGAACAAAAATGTTACTTGCCACAGCTTTGTGCACCCGCCGAGCTTGCCTCAACAATATTGTGATACGTTGCATAACACATCTAATGCTTCCGTATTCAGCATACACTTCGAGAGGAACGTGCACCAAACATTTTTTATCGGGCGACGAACGTTCTCCCACAACAAACACCTTTTTTTTGTGCCCAACCAAGAGTGTGAAATAAAAGCGCTTTTACAGGCGTTCCATTATTAGTTTGTGGGTGAAACACAATGTGCGTTGTTGTCTTGTTTCTGCTTAGCCCATTTTTACTTTTAGTGCTATGCGAATGTGATTCTACTGGAGGCTCATGGATTAATGACAAAAATTCTCAATTACATTTAATTCATCGTGGAAGTACTCTCTCCGGTTCATTCAGTGCAAATACACGCTTTTCCAGACAAAACGTTGGTGAGCGTTTACCTCATGAATTTCCAAGATCACCTTGAGCAAACTATCCGCATAGCTTTTCCGGATATAACACTTCTCGATATAGCGCAAAAAAATTTAATGACTTACGTTATGCTATATTGAAAACTGCGATCTCGTAGTATATTATACCCTGTGACACCCTTTCCATGACATCGGAGAATCGAAACGACCGATTACGCTCATCAGAGTTGGCTTTCACTGCAGGATTCTTCTGACTTACACTTTCTGAAATCAAAACTTTTCAAATTTCTCACTTCCATTAAAATCTTTGAGTAACTGTCAAGGAATTTTCTTCATATTTCCTCAACCATTATCAGTCGTCCGCCCACTACTGATTACTACTTAGTCTCAATTAGCTTAAGTCTTGACTTTCGTCTGAAACATCCGGCAAAGAATAAACAATAAAACAACTTGAATGCGAGGAGTCTCGGAGTGTTTGATTTATTCATTAGTGCACGTGAATCTCAGTACATTTAGCAAATAACGCAGCGTTTTGCCGCGCAGAAGTACGTGAATGCTACAATAAACTACGACCTGTGAAATACAACCCATATGAGTTCTCCATTTTTGAACATCACCAATCGTTTCCTATCGTGCTTGAACCGATTTCATGGTACCAATGTAATTTGGGATCACCAATCGGTGCTATATGAAAAAGAGGGAGGTGCATCCATGGAGTAAGCCAAGATCACATATGGGTTGAAGCGAAAGAATTCTTTCTCGGTTTCGTTTAAAACAGATTGAAAATGGTAGAGATTTTTTCGGGAAAAACAGTCGGCTAAAAAAGCTGCTGGTTGGGGAACCGTGTGGTCAAACGGTTCTCATTTTACGAAGCATTAGCGTTAGTGCTTCTCTCTCCTCTAAAAAACTTCACGTTAATTATGTTGAAAATTGCAGATAAATTTAAGCATTTTGCTGTGAATGGCATCTTCTCAAAGGACGGTTTGATTGCTTACACGATCAACTTCGACACTTCTGTCGGTGCATTCGTTGGTCAGTGCTTCACACAAGACGACAAGGTAAATGCTTCGGTGTCGTTGAGGAAATTGGAGGGTGGTTTTTTTTCATTATTTGCAAATGTGAAATTCGGCAATATAAATATGATTAATCACCGTGACAGCTGGAAATCCGGGATATCATCGTTGCTTAACATCTTCTGGATGGATTCTCGGTTTTCCAGTTTTATGCACTGTTGCGTAACCAGTGCATGACCAAATTTTTTAAGTAGTTTCAGGGCAGCAATAGAAGTAATAGGCATCCATAGCACCATCAAAACAAAGAAATTTCTAAGAGCATAGCTGGCCAAATGCACCGAGAGAGGTGATGATAACATTTTCTTTCCCAGTAATGGTAACATTTTACGAATTTGTTTTTTAGGACGTTTTGAAAGTAACATGGCTCATAAAAACGAGGACGAACAGCAGTAACGAATACTGCATGACCACGAGGTGACTTGCTACCCATCGTGCTATATAATGTGGCAAATGAATGTTTATTTTGAAAGTTAGCATATATTACTACAACCGGAACAGGCACTTCATTATTAAGGGTAGCAATCAAAACCTTCAGTTAACTAAGAAGTGGAAGCCTCAAATCGCATGTAGCTACTTGGTTATTGGTGTGATAGTATCATCCGTGATATCAAGATAACTAAGTGTGCTCAAAGAGTACTCTAAGATGGCAACTAAGTGTGCTGATGACGTGGAGTTTGCGCAGTGTCTAGCACGTTTAAATTTTATCATCCTGCTGTAAAGCAGAATTGCTGCAAATGCGTCGTGATGGTTTCAGAGTCGGAGAGGACCCATTCAAGCGAGAACAAATGGCAAATAAACAAAAAAAGGGCGACGAGGAGGAGGCAAAAGACGATGAGGAGGAATGAGGCCACACTGATACAACGAATGGATAACTCGAGAGTAGTGCTGTGCTGAAGGCTCAATGCGAAAAATACCATTAACCGCCATTCATTAACCCATTCTGCGTGCTAACAAGTACAAGCGATGAGTTGGATAACTGACGGTAATGAATGAAAGATTGAGAATAAAAGTAACAATCAAAAGACGGATATATAGAAGGGATATGAGAAAATGGTGGGACTTAATGGTAGAAAGAGGAAGTTTCAAGATAGGAAAAATGAAGAGGATAGAAGAATGAAAGAAACAAATTGAAAGTGAAGAAACGACTGCAATAACGGCTATCGGAGTGGCCTTAAAAGTGGACAGTTAGAAGTGATAATCTTTATGGCCTTATTATTCGACCGTCTCTTTTCAATTATCGTTTCGACACAACCATCACAGTGGATAGCGCATATTCATACTGCTGCTAAAATTAAATAATAATTCATTGAGAATATGCGAGAGCAAATATATAAGGGAAATGATTGAGAAATTTAATGAGAGAGAAATTAAAGAAATTAAATATGTAAAGGAAAATGCCTAAAGAGGATGAAAGACTTGAAAGTAATTCAATGTGGACAAATATACAAGTAAAAACGAATCGAGAAAGGGATGAGAACGCGAAATAGTTGGATATCAGTGCAAAATAGAAAAACGCCTCTCGCAAGCTTACAAGCTTAGATGATGAGGTCCAACTATCGTTAATGATCTAACAAGTAGCATGTATTAAACAGTGTAATCTGCATAGAATTGGCCATTTTCTTCAAATGTAACATTAATTTTTCTGTATTTCCCGATAGGTTTCCTTAGCAGTTTCATAAAATTCGTTGAATTTAAATATAAATAGGATCGTTTGTGTCCCTATAACCGATAAAATGAGAATATTCCATACAACTATTAATTTATAATCTCGGACATGGATGGATAGCGGTTGCACATCGCTTTTTCACTGAAATTATTCGATATGATTCCACGAATATGAGAATTCTCCGGAAATAGAAAAATCCTTATGAGTTAAACACTCGATACAACGTATGATCAAGAAGTGGAAATTATACTGGTGAAAAAGTCGAAAATACGAGCTTCTAAATGCGTTAAAATTTAGCTTTGCTTACCCGATATTATTGCAATGCCTAGAATTTAAGCCCTCTAAGCCCTTTACATCAATATTTTTGAATCTTCCATATATAATGCAGCAATATTTCGAATTTCTCTTTTAAGTAGGTGATATTAAATTAATGATATTTGATATTTGATTTAATGAAGTTGAAACCAGGTTTTGCCATGTAGTCGCATTTATTTATAAGGATTTTTAAGCATTTTTAAGGTGCAAAGGGAATTATCCCATTTTCTCCTCATTATCCCATTTTTGATGTCGTATTGGGAAAATTTCGACTGCCAGCAATTTTTAATGCTTAATTTGTACTAACAATATCGAGCTTCTAACATAAATGCATAGTTGTCTATATTTCCATAAGCATAGGCAATAATGGGATTACTTACTTGATCAACAAGACATCTATTGTCTACGTCGTGTTTTGTACTTATGTCACCTTTCTAAGAATTCATTAGCCTCATGATAGGTTTTATTATTGAGCGATCTAAGTCTTTGTGGCAATTTAAAAATTTACCGCCTTGATGCGTGCTTTTGTTGAGATCTTTGAAGTGTATCGGTTGGAAGCTATATATTAGTAGATTTCATAAAATTCTAAACATCTGCAATTGATGCTGAAGTGACTGTTACATAAGTTATGAACACTGAAATGCATAACATTTGCGAAGGTCTTTAAAGCCTTGAGAACACTCATTTATTCCATTTAATAATTGTTGAAGTTGCAAATACACCTACTGAAGAACTGGTCAAACTAAAGCATAATTAACGTGCTTGGAACACTTTCAGTTAAACTGCCTACTTGCTTCCAATTGAAGCTGCCATGAAATATGCAACTATGATTAACATAACTATGATACAATCTCAGAAAGTCGCTATGAAACCCACCACACATATTATGCAGTGGATTTTTTTGTTTTCAGCAATACTTTCATCGGTTAGGAACGATTGCCAAAGAGCGACATTTATGCCTGATACTGATGATACTATTGCAAACCTAGCTGTATAACCTACGAAGCGCCCGGTTGCTCCCATGACAAAATGCTTTCATGGGAACACATCTTTAACAATGTGAGGGCAAATATTGGTGTCCGCATCACCGCCAATCAGCAGCAGTCGGTAAAGCACTGCTTATACCATAAACAAGAAAGTATTGCAAAGTTGAAAACTTACTCTTTCAAAGCCTAGAGTAGACTCCTTATAACGACGGAACTAAACTTGGTCTGTTAGAGTCCAGCACCTATCTGTTTATCAGTGTAGCCACGGGTCACATCTTTTTTTATAACGACAGTTTCGGACCCTAAAAACTGCGTAAACGCCTTCTTCCTTCATTCTATAAGGACCACAAAAAACACATACTGCATAAACGTGCTTTGAAGACTAGTTAGTAAGAATAATCAGATGAGGACTTTCCGGATGGGTTGAAATCAACGCTTCGGCGCAATTGCCGAAAACTGAATGACTCAACGTGTGTGGTCCATAAAAATATCGAACATCAACAAACTATTTCATGACCTGTTCGAGTCTCGAACTTTTTCAGCATTACAATAGCTGTGTATAGACTGGGTGTGGAAATACATACTTCTCTATCTGCGTAGCACACACGCTGAAATCAATCCGCCAATTCCACACAAAAGAGGCGTTTCGCGTTGCAAAGCATTCTTAGTAAGTTTGCATTCTCAAACGTGATGCTTAATATGCGAACTAAAAACGCTAACTTCCCTTCTCGAAATCACGATGAAAACGCGCCGACTGCTAGCAAAGTATATACGAAATACTTTCATTTGCATGTGCTAACGCTCAGGCTGTTTGCAACATATTTTAAAACAACAAAAACAATGCCTCATGTTTTTAAGCACTAACTTTTGCAACAGTCTTGTGTGAAAGAGCGCCTACTGATTTTAGCGTTCCATGATCACTAGCCCGATATCTTCTACTCCCATGTGACTAACGTTACAGAACATTCCCCTGCACAGCTATACCGAAAATTATCTACTCTCGTCGGTCAAGGACCTGCCCACCTCTCTCTCTCTCTCTCACCTCAACTTCGTTGGGTGTGTATTCAAATATATAAAAGCACCACTTTTTGAAGAATTCAACATTGGCACTGCTGCAGTGTCGTATATATCTGTGACTTGAACCAGTTGTACGCAGGTAAATGAATTTTTATTCCACACAACGCAGCATTAGATAGGCTTAAAGCAAAGCAAACCCAATCGCATGACAGCATGGACTTGAAATCTCGACAGGTTGCTACGATTTTTAAAAACTTGCCTCGTAGTTTTCTGTTCACTGTCCGGGAGTAAGACAAGCATTCACACATGTTCCATGAAATAGCTGTATCACAGTCAGGATCACCTAACGGCACAAAGGTTAGCTGGCTCAAATATCGCCGCAAAAAATGCATCCAATTACTAACGTTACGAAAAAATCCCTTCGCGACGTTGATGGAATCGACACACTTCAAGGACTATGTGATGCCCTCAGCGAACTGCTTTTCGAAATACTCATGTACCCAGGCAAAAAGAATCAGCTGTCAGATAATATATAGGGAGCAACTTTTACTACTTTCTCAAGGGTTCCTTCATCAAGCTTTTTGTTTCCATGCTCAAATCGCTGTTTGGGAGCACTGAACAATGTTGCGCGAAGCAATTCCTCCACCGTACACTTCGTACGTCGTTGATACTTCGTAAGAAGGCGTTGCAAATAGCGGAAACGACGCATCTGCAAGCTCTTCTTTACAATTTTCTAAATTACTGATATTAAGAATAACGAATTGGCGTTAAAAAATTCATCGTCACAAATGCAACCAGACGGAATCACAGAACAAAAACATGCCAAAGTGAGAAAATCGTATGTTAAAAGACGTGCCGATCATTCACTCATCGTCACAACGTCTCCACAATTACACGCTCTTCCAGAACGTTAAGTTTTAATGACCGTTTTAAGCTTCAGCACATTCCATATTCGTCAGGTAGTTACGATTCCGCTTCCGTCTAATACAGCACTGCAAAAGCTGGGTACAAGAAAAGTATGAAATAAAGTAATGAGGGGTTTAGGTTACGATCATGTGCAGAGCAAACGTACCTCAAGCACAGAATCGGGCTTCGCTTTAATAGCTGCACACAGTTCATCAAGAGCCTCATCCGCGATTTTGCTTTTCACATCAAACCGAGGCACATCTTCATTAAGCACGAGCTCGAGCTGCATCAGCGCCTCATCCAAGCAACCCAATCGAGAAAGAAGTTGCACTCGAAGACTCGTCGCTAACACGTGCACAACAGTTGGCACTAACTCGAGTAACTTCTTAGCTACGTTTAATTCATCCTGAACGAGATAAAGAGCTTAAAATTCGCAATCCATTCATTAGTAACGAAGCTACATAACAGCACAGAACGGTAAGTGCTTCACTGTTTTTCCTCCCGTGCAACCGACTACATCGAATAGTTTTAATGTTCATACTCGCGCAAACTATCAGTCCGACTGTTTAAATGATTAAATAGAAAACAAGAAAACTACTGCCTCATGCATTCAAACCTATTGCTCTCATGGCAGTATCGCTTGAACGGCATAAACGCTTATGTCCTATGCAGCAATTACTTTAAAACAAACTCTGAGTCAACCTCTCGCACTTCTCTCTTAAGAGATTTGCGAACTGAATACACCTTGTCGGCTTCGAAATTCCTAAAACAAGACGCATATACTTTTGATTGCAGATACCGACAATCGAAGGATATAATTTCTAACAATTACATCTTTAAAATTGCTCATATTTTTGTTGTCTTCTTTGAAATTGTTGGCGAAGTGTTACCAAAAGTGAAGGAATAAACGGACATCCCATATAATGGATGATATAATGCTTTAATTTTAAATCGAACAACCCTCGCTCTATGGACAATACATGCGCCTTCGAAGAGTTTCACCCGTCATTTATTACCTACGCTAACACATTCACTGTTTGGCACCCAGAAGAGTCAAGAGGCCATCATGCTCGCAACACAAAGTGACTCTGAACAAACTTCTAGGATTACGGATCATTCAGGCTGCTGATACCTGGACTGAATTCTAGCGTATTTAATTTCATATTTAAATAAATAGTGACCTTACACCCAAGAAGAACCTAAACAGCTATGTAAACAAAAATGAAAAGAGATAAAACAAACCAAGGAAATGGCAAGATGAATTGAATAGTAGAGAACGCGATGAGGATGAGCTTTCGAAACCGATGTATCATCCTCTATATATTCCACAATTGCTCGTAAAGCCTCTTTGTTCCCCTGAATGCTAAATTGCTAACTGCATTAACAAGCTTCCACAGTTCACTTTGCTCATTTTTGCATTTTCTAACGGCTGAAAGTTAGCAAATTTTCCTGCGATGCTTTTTCATTATCTATGAGAAAAAGACGGACCAACCGGGACGAGCTTGAGAGGATTAAGTTTTTTTTCTCGTTATCCCGGATCGCTGGCAACCCAACGACAGGATCTTTCACTGGACGGGAAAGGGTGTCAAGAAGAAGCCGAGGATCTAAAGAATCGTTCACATAAAATTTTAAGCCAACGTAATCAAAATTTATCCTACCCGAAAAAGAGGACCGATAAAAAGGACCACTTGGTGCAGCCGCTTGGGTTTCACATCATGAGGAGGCTATCAGCGAAAAAATATTGCTAAAAACTTTAAACTCTATGCGCTTAAAGTAACAAAAATGAAACAGAAGAGTGTATTTTAAAGGAAGTTCAAGTAAAAAAAACCTTTTAAATGCTATAAACGACTGCCCTCCAGCAACCATAACGCTGACAAATACATGGATGCAAGAAGGTTCATAACTTCTACACAGGCAAGCCCCCTCCTCCGCATAAAGGCAGGGTAAAGGCAGGGGATAGAAACGCTAAGAGGAATCATGCACAGGTACTTGTAAAAAATAAAAAGGCGAGGCGTAAACGAGAAAAAAGCTTTCTATACTAATATAACCAACGAATAACTTGCATTCCATTAACTCTGCTATATCGGCCACTGCTCCATCGTTGAGTTACCTCCCTTACCCCTATCACCTCTCCCTACCCCCCCCCCCCCCTCCTCTATCCTCATCCATTGGATTACCGAAAAAACGTGTTGTTCTCTGCCTCTTGCCCATGCAAAGAGATGTGAAAATGTTATAACAGTCGGCAACTCAAGCTATAAGTCAGAAAATGCGAAGAAACGTTAGAAGAGAGGAATTTACGAAGTTAAAGCACACTGATCAAATGACTTTCGAAGACATGGTTGCGCACTAAATCTAAGATAGTCTATCCTGCTAGCAAGACTAGTGGCACACCATAAGTGCCAAATCGAGCGGCGGGGTTAAACTACGACAGGTAAGGCCGTGGAACTGTGCTCCAGAAAATTAGCAATCTTCTTCACAATATGTTAACTTAAGACGCTGCTCACAGAAATATGGGTAAGCAGAATATCCGCGCCCTCACATCAAACATTCTTAGCCTGCTTCTGCATTTAAGCGAGCGGAAACGAATACGAACAAGAAAAACTAGGCGAAAGATGTAAAGAAGATTTGACGAGACATCGACCAGCCGAAGAATTGGTCCTCCATTTCGCAACATACGACATAACGCCTTTGATTACAAGTAATATGTCGAAAGAACACCCCTTTAATGACACAACTTTGCGCAAAAACTGATGGTGATTCTATGCTTTTCCATCAAGAGAGTTAAAGTAAAGATTGGCACTTCAAACTGCGCGCTATGATGACCTCGGAAGATCTCATTATTACAACAGCTTCTGACGAAAAATGGGCTGGTTTGCCGAGAGCAAACTGTTCTGCTGCATCCTCAACTACTCTGAACTGAACTCTTATCTGAATTTTCGTTGTTTTTATGAAGACCCTGCTCACTGACACAGCCCTTCCCCCTTCTTTTTAGGATACGTATCTTGTACACAGCTTGGCGATTATTTCACATAACACAGAATGTCAATGCGAAAAATCAAACTTACGATGCGATGACACTTGTCCGCAAACAGAACGGCCTCTTTTGTGCGCAACAGTGTGCTCTGGATGGAGCGCAAAGAGTTGGCCGCAAGTCTCAGCGCAGTAAGGTTGTCGTCATTGTGGGCGGTGGGACGTATTTGTGTTGATTGCGTGGGTTCGCTTGATGAAGCAAGTAATGAGCATCGGCGCATGCACAGTCCCGCAGAACCGATACTAATGCGGAATTTTGCCAACAAGCGAATACAGTACAAATCCATCATCTGATGATTACAAGTAAATCCGCACTGACTTCAGGTAAAATATTTACAGAAGGGTCCATAAATATAAAAAACTTCATCAGCATTGTGCAGAGACCCTAAACCCGTGAAAGTGCTAAGACGATTATGTTAACATCAGAATTTGCTGGAAACTCAAGAATGGAGATGCCACGCGGAACCTACTGGACAAACATAACATCGTATCGTCGCCTCATCCAACTTCTCCTCCGATACTCTCCGCTTTAAGCAGATTATATCCTGGATAATACCTGGTCCCTTAAGATCTCTACTGTCAAGCGATGGTGTTCCCTAAGATTTACATCCGAATAAACCTCACTATGCTTGTTTCACAACGACTGCATGCGAATACTCTTGTCATTTGTTCGAACGCTCAAGTGGCACTATCGTGGTGTTGCATTTCGCACACCAAAATCAACACCGTACCGCTCATGCGTCAACGTCGTCACCGTTCATGACTCGGCTTGTTGAAAGCCCAAGTGAACGAAAACCTCATCGATAAATTTTACAGATCTTCGAAGCAAGCAGCCATTACACGGCAAAAACGCTGAGTGCGGAAATTTGTAAAGCGCACCTCACTATATGACCAGACACGTTAGTATGCTAACATTTCAAGAACAAATTCAAAACGTTGCCTTGCGAAGCATGTGAATCGGAAAACCGTCTGATGAAAGCATTAATAGATCTGATGAGCTAGCCGTTGTCATCCACGGAAACTTAACAAATTACAAACGACCTACGATGCACGCATTCATGAGAACGCTCAAATTTGTGCGCATGGTAACGCATAGATATGAAGGCATAACAAACCACTTGTTGAACTACCACCTCCAGAAGCATACCACTGATGGAGTGTGCAGGAAGAACAGGGGCAAATAAAGATTCCTTTATTAGCTGAACAACGTAACAATGTGGATAAAATGTGCAAAAAAAACACTCTAGTAATCACCACGGGCCAGAATACGACGTTGCTTCTTCTTGGACTCCTTCTTCGTCTTCGTCACACTTTCAGTCGGCTTCGATACTACCTCTTCTTTTTCCGACAGGATGACCTCAATGTGACACGGCGAAGACATATAGGCTGCAATTCATTTTAACTCACCACACAATGACACTAGCCACGTCAACATTTGTTGCAAATATTGATGCTAAATCTGAGCTCTTACATTTTCGCGAACTTTTAGCAACTCGAATGCAAACAATATACTTATTTTATCTTTACAAGTAAAGCAAAATTTGCGTGGTCTTCCTTTAATATTTCAAAATATCCCCATCTCTACCTTATCCTTAGCCTTCATGGACGGTGATTCACATTTATTAGTTCTGAAGTACAGCTCCCCCAAAATTGTATACGTTCCACTTTATTCTGTGCAAAAAAACCCACTGTAAATTATAACGATTAATTAGTAACTCATCTTAACTCGTCAGTAACTCATCTTAACTAATCACCTAACTCATCTTCTCCTGCTCCCTTTCCTCGTCACTCCGTGTTGCAAATTCGCTGACAAATGACAATCAACGAGAAAAACTGAAAACGCACTCCTACTAGCTTCAAAAAACATTCCAGTAAGCCTATTCAGTGATAAAATCACGGATTTTCAGAGCCCAGTCCCCATGCACGTCCTCTTCCCAACACATGTTCACTATGGGAAATTGCAAAAGCCACTCGACCTACGTTGAACGTATTTACCCCAGTTGTGAATGTAACATATTTAAAAGTTGACCAATTAAAGTTAATAACTAAGCACCCATTGGTCACCATAGAGAATACATTTTACCATAATAACTTACGGTTGATTCGGCCGTGAGCACGATAAGTGCGTCGTCGCATTTTAGCAGCACGTTGCACCTGGATGTGCTCTATAAGCAGATGATCCGTATCAAGTCCCTTATATTCGGCATTGCTCTCAGCATTTCTAAAAACAAAAGCTATCATCGAACGGTAGACTTCTTTTAGCCACATGTGACTTATTCGTTTTTGTGCATCATAGCGTAAACTGCTCCCGTCGCTAGTTTGACTGTAAGCGGATGAGTGCTTGTATGTCGCGAATGCTGCTTCAAGAATTTTAAATGCAAATCTAAACAGCACAAACTACTTTTGCAAACATTCACTTCTCACTTATCTATTACAGATAATAAAATCACTGCATCGGTGTAACTGCATCACTCACTGCACATTCTTCAGAGATTCCAATACTTCCACAATATATATTCAAAGACGGAAATCACTTAAATTATTGCATTTATGCTAATAGTTAGCTAACAATGCGTAAATAAATAAACAAATGAACACATAAGGAATTTCCTCGCACCTCGCAATAAAAGAATAAAAAACTGGACAGAAATTAAAAGAAATACGATGAATTCAACCAACATACCAGCTGAAAGATAAATCGGTCAGTTGAATAAACAAGAGAATCAGTGAGCTCAAAAATCGGCATGGCACAATAGCCATCCAAAACGATTAGGTAGCCATCCACAACTTTCGAAACAAATTAAAAGCGAACTGCTTCGAGCAAAACTCTTCTAGTTACTTTGTAAAAAAATCTTGCTGAAGGGACATATACAACAGTTCCAAGCGACAAGGTCCGTGCATCTGTAATTTTGCTGGAAAATTTGTTCTTGGTGAATATTCAAACGACATCTATATGTGGCTAGCTCGAGAACACGAGCAGAACGAGCACAATCGATGGCAGAAGAACAACTGAACATAAACAGAAATAAATCACTTTCATTAGGAGCAAAACGCGAATTCCATATCACAGCGATACAAAAACTGGGGTGCAATTGTCTAAAGTTGAGAAGCTTTACGGTTATAACTACCAATAGTAAATAACCTGTCCCCCATCGAAAATTTTCAACGCAAACCACTTCTTGATTTCTCCACTCGGATCACTGGATGGGTGGCCATACTTCTGAAGTGAGTTCAAGTCATGATCCAGCATAAATAACAAATAACCTCAACTACTAATTTTTCTGACCATACCTGAAATGCTTTCAGAATCTGAGATCACCTGTTCATGGAATACAAAAGTTTATCACAGATGAAGATGATGCAATCTTTTTCCTGAAAGTAAGAAGCTGATTTTGCGCATTTCTCTGATTAAAACTCATTATACAGACAAAGCAAGACTAGTTTCACTAGAGTCAAGGCTATCCTATCACCTCTCACGAAACAGCTATTCAAATGAGTCAAAAATTGTTTTGCACGTTGTTCATTGAGGTATGCAATCGGACACAATCATCGACAAGAAAGCATATTCAGAGCAAGAACTGATGCAAATAGGTGGCTCGGTCGTGAAGATAAGAAACTGCAACAAACCAAAAATGAATCTTGTGGCAAGTCATTTAATGTTTTCAGCATTACTAACAACAAGTGACATGCAAACTGGTGACAAACTGCAAAGCCACTGAATTATGCAACGAACATTGAACAAAAGTAAAGAAGAATTTGGGAAGTAGAACAAAAAAATGTTTTACGCAAATCAAGACGAATTCGATAATGAATAAATCAACCACACCCGACAGAGCGCAACCTCTTTGAAGGACTACGAGCACAAGTGTTAAAACCAATCTTATATTACGGAAATTGGATCGGCAAGAGGGAAGAAGATGACTGAAACTACAATATTCCTTCAGCCTGTGGGCAGCAAACTTTCCAAATTTTTTACAGTCCACTCTAAATTACATATATTGGATGACAGTTCTATGAGGTAACCCTAGAGGCACTTCTAAGTATAGGATCTATTACGGTCAACATTTCACACGTTTGCAAATAAACTCAACAAATCCGTACACAAATGGAGTGGAAGTGCCCAGTGGAGGCAGCTAGTACGGATGACAACGTCAGAAACGCAACGTCCCTAACCCTACCGATCCAACGAACCGGAGCTACCTGGGCTAGCCTACGCCACTCTGATCTCACTACATAAGGAGTGCTCGGTAATATACGGTAAGGGCAAAACTTGACGGCGAGTTCCGCAATTCGACTCTGACGTACCGTTTTTTGTAGCAAGCCACCCAAGCAGCGTTTCTTATAGAACAGGAAACTTAGGCGTAAGGGTTCTCTTCGGTGTCATGTCGCAACCTTTCACTTTTTCTCCCTATTGTGTATGTCGCAATCATCAGATTTGCCATACCAACTCTCCAATAGAACATCTTTTGAAAACTATAGCAGATTTTGATTTCTCATTTCCTGATGAAAGACTTCACTTGGCTTTAGCATGAAATTAGCAACCATTCCTTCCGCTCTTCACATACAACAGAAACACGTCCTACAGCACCATTCTTGCGCGAGTGGAAGATGGACGCATCAGATCAAGAGGAAATGGAATCATGACAGATGGAGGACAAACGCTATCCTGGTATAGATCCTCTTCATATTCGTAAGGCGAACAAGAACGCAGGATTCAGGTGCTGACCAATCAAATGACAGCAAACAGTTTCAGCAAGCAGCAAACATTTCAGTGCAACCTCTAAAATGCACAGCCCTTCAAATCTTTCGAATATAACAATCCAACAAACGTTGCAATCCAAACCGATTTCTGGAGTTCCCTTCCACAAAACAACACGAATGTTACGAAATCGAATACAAGAAACTTTGAGAGCGCGTGATAATAATTGCTCGCTCTAAGTGAAATTCTTTTTTAGACGAAAGATTTTATGTAAAAGCGTTTGCATCTAGTGATGCGATCCTATTTATTGCAATACAAAAGTGACCTAAGTGAAGTTTCATGACGTCCTCAAGAAGGCCTGCAATTTCAAACAAAGGTCCCCTGAGATTTTACTGCTGGAAAAAAAATCTAAACCGACCGTAAGAGCTGAAGCAAGAAC
Source organism: Parascaris univalens (assembly GCA_037576465.1). Taxonomy (NCBI): domain Eukaryota; kingdom Metazoa; phylum Nematoda; class Chromadorea; order Rhabditida; family Ascarididae; genus Parascaris; species Parascaris univalens. The sequence goes on along the minus strand of CM075173.1, from coordinate 68,850,408 downwards.
TCGGCGGATTTCTTCGGCCATCGTCCTTGGGTGTGGCCCCATGCCTTTGCTTGCGCCTTACGACCGACACAGTGGTTGAATTTGCGGAAAGGAACGATCTCCTTCTTTTCCTTGACGTTCTCGAGGAAGCGCATCGCACGCTTCAATGGCATATGCTTGATCGCTTGGGCTGTCTCATGAGTGTTCTTGAAATGCACCCGCAGATCCGATCCCCGCGCTTTACACGACTTTGTGCTATTTTCTGGTTGCATGGAATAATGTATTTTCCCCATTTTATCTCTGAAACAATAAAGAAATTCAGTGAATAAAGAATTCGATAAACTCTATCGATAATGGAACAATCAAAAAATAAATAAACAATAAAAAAATTATATAGTAATGGCATGTGTTCCGACTCAAAATAACCGACGTGCCTTACTCCTCCAGTTTTACTAGGCTTTTAGACTCCCATACATAGTACAACACAAAATTGTTCCAACGACCATGCTCTCGCTAAATTTCAGATATGCACACTGGGAGATGAAGTGAATTTGAGGGGGAGGGGGGGGGGGGGGGGACATAAATCCACCTTCTGACAAGAGTAACGCGGGTGGATAAGTAGGAGTATTGGATAAGATGAGACGGACTCCACCCCACTTATACACGCAAATCCAAAGACCTAAGAGTTGCACGTCGTAATTTCAGCGAGTCTAGTTGGCAACTCAACACCACCGCGAGGAAATGATGCGATCACCAAGCTCGACGTTAACAACTAATCAGTTCCCACTGAAAATCCTAAGCATTTACCGACAGGTAATGTTAGACCGTGAGGCAAATGCTTTGATGCCGTGCCGCTCACGTCGTTTATCCTCTTCGGCATTCGTGTTTCACAGCAGCGAATCAATCACATAAATGCGAAGAAGTATTAGCTAAAATTGAAAGTTTCGCTGCTGCGAAGCTTTACTGGTCACTGAACTCGAAATTCTCTCATTGCTTCCCACTAAATAACAATCATAAATCACTACAGAAGGAAGGTCGACAAATAGGCTGTCACAGGGTGAACTACTTCCCCGTGGAAAGCAACTCGGCTTCAACTACTACAACAAATTTATTGCTGAAGTAAAGCCATTTCTAAACTCAACACCCAAGAACACTGACAAAAGTACCGACTCGAAACATTTGGTGGAGCCAATCTTTGTCTTAGATGATATCTGACCGTATAAGAATGCCACAGTCAAAAGCACTCCTAGCCTCACCTGTTGCAAAGTGCACATATATTGCAGGTGCTCCTGCAGGTTTGCTTTATAGACAGTGTCAAAGACATCACGACATCCATTAATCGACGTTTCAATATTCTTCTGCTGACATTTTCTTCGTTTTCGCCCCATTCCCTCCTCTCCATCGAACGCCTAAGCTGATAGGAGAGCATCCGCAGGAGGGTTGAAAACTCAAATTAGCGGCAGCAAACAAAAGTGCTACTCCACGACAAAACAAAGACGTATGTTGCTGCAAATCCATGATAAATTGACGGTTTCGTATCTCATAAAAATAAAATCTGGATGGCGACCAGACCCGTGGAATCTGTTACGAGCTGAACGCAGACACTTCATTTGACATATAAAATATTTATGAAATACATCACAAACGAGGGCAAAAAGTATTCAGCAGCTCGCAACACATCACGAACGATTCAAGCGATTGGTGTTCTAACGGGATGATGAAAGAGAAAAATAAATCGGACGAGATCAACATGAAATCAAATCGCACTTCCGAGCTATGATTTTCGTTCAGATTGCGACGGAGACTTCTTTGCAATTGAAAGGATAGCAAAACTTATACGAGCCAATAGCGCATCACATGGATCCAACATCCCTCGTTGCAGCGCTTTAGGAATCGTATTCCGGTGGTCGAAGATCTGAAAATATGCGTCACTTAAAGGTCTGCAACGAAGACTGAAGAGCAAAGTGATTAGCTGAAAATTCTACTCTTCTTTCATCGTCTGTCTACCACTGGTGTAAGATTGTTGTGCAGGATCAAACATAGGCAGTGAACTTGGCGTTTTTAACCTTCCCCTTTCCTCTCTATCGGAGCAGAGGTGAAAAGGCACATCGGATGGGCTAGCCAATTTGGTGTTTTATGGCAACCTGCCTAATGAGATGCACGTTATTTATTGCCGTTCGAGTTATAATCACCGCGAGCTTCCCAGACCGCGATCAGCTGTTAAGGACAAAACAAAACATTCAGGAATCTCTCGAATATACAAAAGAAAATAAGTATCTCAAATGGAATTTAGAAGTCAATAAATCTGAACAAACTTCGCTGGAACAGGTTCGAGATCAGATTTACATACAGTTGTGGTTGAGAAGATCAAATGTTCAGGACAGGTACACCTACGGATCAAGAATTTGGTAAGCACTATCATTAGCCAGCAACCAATAACTCAAAAAATGAAGAAAAAGCTGGTGAAGCACCTGAAGTTTGCGAAGAATTTCGTCGATTACTGGCGGATTCCACTTGAAACGATCGATGAAACGTATCTTCGGATCGACGACCCACTTATCGCACACATATCGCCGAAAGTCGCGGTTCAAATCTGCCGCCTTCTCTTCCTTCGTTTGCTCCTATAACAGAGGTATACCGTTTACAACCCACAACTGCCGATTTTATCGCAATGGCCTAACCTTTACCCCGATTATGGCGTACAGTGCCACATACGGATCTATGATCCTAGGCAATAAACAGAATAGAGAAAACCGCCATTTAATAATTCGGATGCTAATTTGACCTCCTTTCATCGGAATCCTATGCATTTGCACATCCAGAAGCGCTGGAATAACGCGCTCGTATATTCAACTTTGTGATCGAAAATGAGAAGAAAGCTAACAAAATTACCTTGTTACCCATGTAAGTTTTAATGAGCTCCGGAAGGAAGCTGACTTGAGCATTGAAGTCCGTCTGAACGCTAACGGTGTCATGGAATTCGCAAATAAATGAGGTTCTTACCTAAAAGAAATTCTTCATATTAGTCATCCAAAACGAAATGAGTTGAAAATGGGGTAGCAATGCCAAAAATTCCTAATAAAAGCATATACTCGAAGTAATAAAGAATGGGAACCTTAACAGAATAATCAATACTATATTTTGGCGCTTGAGGCGCTGCTTTCTCAGCAGAAAGAGGAAAGAGAATCATTAATGGCAGTTTAGAGCCGATATCTGACGAACTGCATTTATCGTATTTCAAAAAATTGCGCACTTAATTCATGAAGGACCAGACTATGATAAGTTTCCTCAAACACTTTATGGAAATCGTGATCATAGGGCATTCCCATCAAATTATTTTCGCCTCCATATGACATCGCTTTCATGGGATCATTCTTTCATGGCTCATAAAATGCACACAACGAGGGAAAGATAACATTATTGCAATTGACAATGCAAAATTTTAGAAGAGATTCGCTGCTATTCCATATCACTACTGCTTTCCAAATGGAAGTGGGATGTTGAAAGGTAGTTAAACTTCTGAAAAATCCTCCCGCTTAAGGGCTAAATGTAAAGAAAATTAACTGCTCGAAAATTTTTCGATCATGATCCTACAAAGCACCAGAAACCTTACAGGTTCTTCTGATAATATCTCCCACAGAAATCCACATCTTTCACAACAGAGCAAACATGTCAAACTCTCATTAATACGAAGAGAAGAAGACAACCTCGGGGATCGGGGCTTCTACTTCGTCGGGATCCAATACCTGTTCCTGTAGTGTAGAAAGTACAGCATCTAAAGCCGGAAACCTACAAGGAGAAGAGTTAAACTTGAGTATTCAACTATTCTATAATTGTTAAGAAACGCTGGGATATTCCTAACCAACATTCATAAATGAAAGTATACACTTCCATTCCAAGTGAGTTCGATTTCTGCTAATTTCAGCAAAAGATGAGTGTTGATTTCGGCGTGCAAGTTACGAAATAATCATATTTCAAAGGACCTCAAAGCTGAAATCATGTTTCTTGATTTGAACTCTAACGGCTTCATTGACTTCAAATAATAAAACAGTTGCGCTGTTCACTGTCGAAAGCTTTTCGAGTAGGATGACTTACTTCGAAAAATTTCTGAACGTCGGAATCAAGTAAATGACTATTTTCAGCATTGCCAGGGAATAAAATTGCAATGTTTAGGTTGACAGAGAGAAGCGCTCTTTACGAGAGCCCAAGAAATAACGCAAAAGAGAAAGTCTCGATTCGTGAACAAAAGAAATCCTCTGTTAGAACGAAGAAAAGAGCTTTTTTTATCAGCTCTTACTAGATGTTATCTATTCGAGTATAATACAAGCACACTAAGTATACTCTTCTGCACAAATCAAGTCCAGTGATGAGAAAAAGATCCACAGCATTCAAATAACAATGCAAAACTTTCACACGACATTCTCTTCCACGTCCGCCTTCAATTCATCCCGCCTCATTGAAAGTATTTAACCGTCTGCCGAGAGAACGCCAAAGTGTCTTACAAATCGTGATTTTTCCCCACTAAAAGGTAATAGCAAAAGTCTTGATGAAATTCCTACTCAAAGAGTGGAAGCACAGAATGACGAGCAACTGGCACGCCTGGACCAAGTGGATGAAGATGGAGCTGCTTGAGCACGTCACCTATCATATGTTCTAGACAGGCGTTCACCGAACTCATCTGTCGAACCATGCTTCCTCTACCTTGCTGAAAACAATTCCACATCTTATTACCTTGTATTCCTTTTCTGTTCATTTCTTCTTGCGCATAGTTCTGAATTCCAGTGAAAAAGTTCTTTGTAGTATACAAGGCGGTGTTACAACTATTTAAATTGAAGATACTCGTGAGAAAGCTGCAATTTGAAAACAGAATAAGCAAGGCGGTGTTCAGCGAACAGGATTACCCTTCCCTTGAGAAAGTGAATATGCACAAATCTTTACGCAACACCTCCGACATTCTTTACGAGAAGAAGACAACTCGGCGCCTAGAGTCCATAAGCTTCCAAAACTGCCACCTCAGACATCTGTTCCAGAAAAGCTAACTGCAGAACTTGCATCCATATATTAAGAAGCTTAGGATATCATAATCATGTTGACTGAAACTGGGATCAATAAATCGGAACTTTCCAAAGTGCTTCTTCTTGCATCTCCACATCTGAGAGGTACCACTGCTGAAGTTCGGTATCGGTGCGAATCACTACTTAATTCTACTCACATCTTCTACCTGATGCTATAAAATACTAGCGGTGTGAAGCCAGTCCTCATGAGCATGAACTGTGAACGTTCAGCGGAACTGCTCTCAATGAGTATCAGCCGATGTCGCTTCACTTAAAAAAGAATGTTCACGATCATATTGAAATCCTTCCACAGAGGATCTTCCAAGAATAATAAAATATTTTCCCTGCATTAATTATGAAAGCGAAGAAAAATTTTGCCACTGAAGAGATGGAAAAACGACAGAATGTGGCATGATAAAATTCTCTTCACTTATGAGAATAATACCGGAACAACCTCTTTCGAAAGCTCCCACAATAATGAAAAGACTGCGCTTTCTTGGATGAATAAGGAAGCATTGTACTTCACAATGCGTACACCGAGAATGCAAATAAATTTCGACGTGGCTAACCTGAACTCGGCAAACAACTGCCTGACCAGCAGTATCATCAGCGGTCGGAAGATCCGGTAACAAATTGCCAAGTCGGAGAGTCACTCGTTCCGTAACTGATACGCCCACCTCTTTTCCATCCGAAATGAACGCATATTGTGCCTCCGGCTCAAAGAACAGTGACGGCTGCCGCATATGGAACAATGCCCAACTAAAAACTTATGTTGTCCAGACGCTACTGAATATACAAGGGGAAAAAACAGGCTTCCCCCACCCCTCTAAAATCCCATCTCTGTTATTCGCCATTCTCCAGCTATCGCACTTCTGTGTTTACCGAATCGTCATCCTGCCACATTCAATCACCATCTCGTTTAAGGTTAAATTTCGGCCATTCATTCCGAAAGTAAGTTTGAATACATGTTAATATAGCACAAAAATCCTTGCACTGAGCCCCACTTCTGAAATCGACTTTCTCAACAATGTCCAGTAATAAGCAACAGGCCATCTCTAGATCGAGACCAGAGGGTGCGAAAGATTCAGATGACAAAAACTGAGGTCTCTAACCTTGCAATAAGGTGAGAGTCAGGAAAGCTTTGTCCGGGAACACCAGCAATGGATCCTGCTCACTGCATAGTACTGATTCTGCCTAACTGTCGGATTCATAGGATAAGCGGTCGCTCAGCTATCGACCAACTTTAACTGTGAGGGAATTTACCTAATTATAACACAATGACTGCGAGCACTACACAGTTGTATCAAATATCTTAAATCGCATTTCAGTGTGATACTACACTGTAATTAACTACGATTCATATACCATATATGGCTATATTTGGCATCTTCACATCCCTGCTTTCTATAACGCAATAAAAGTTTACTCCATCTTTCTCCAGTCCGACGACCGTCTTTTCTTTGATCTAAATGGAACACTCAGTGGAAAAACAAGCCATTATGGCAATTATGAAACATCACTCCCATGTCCGGCATCGAGTTTCCTCCCATTCCACTTTTCCTCGTTTGCAGAGAATACAGATAAAAGATACCGCCCCGATAAATGGTGAAAATGACTAAAAGCTGACGTACCTTGAAGCATTCATTTCTCCGTGCATACAGGCTAGTGAAACCATGCCGGCATTGAGTTCCAGGGTACCGCCCACAACGGTTACTCCATCTTCGCCCGTAGGCATTGGTAGTATTTTATGTCTTGACTGAATTTCGGTGAGTGTGTCCAGCACACAAGGCCAATGCTGATACCTAGACGAATGTTGCAAGGCTGAAGGTTTTTCCTCCGCACTCGGCAGGTCGCTTACCGGCGAACTTTTGATTCCCCATACCATCCGACTATTAGTCATTTGTTCCTGAAAATCGAAATGAATGTGCGACATGGTCCACTGCAATCATTACAGAAAGTATAAATCACGAAGCATTTTACAACAAGCACCTACTTCTAGTAAAAATCAGACTGCGAAGCACCACCTTCATCGGCGCATCATCAGCGCGTTTCAAATCGCACCTTCGTCAGCAACGTTCCCATGTCTCAGTTACAATCCGCACCTTTAATTCCTTTCTATAAGCAATCTTTGCCTACGACCTCAGCAAGTTGCATGGAACCGATGTCCGGAACTCTTTTAACGTTAGGAAAAGAAAAAAAGAAAGCAACCTTCATATACAAATCATTTTGCAAACAAAACATTTAACAACTTAATGAAAACTGTACATTTCACCTCAGCATCTGGGCATAAGCATGATAACGGGGCTGAAATGAACGGGTCTATTATAACGGAATATTATGTCTTAATGACGCTGGCTGCGATTTGTGATAAAGTGGTGCAGCTATGTGCACATTCCCCTCAGCCAATCCTTTGAATTTTACAGCTTCAGAGGCTGTCTCTCTTCTACAGTTGCTGCAAAGGAACCATCCTCTTCATGCCTAAAAATACCAACTCCGTTTTGTGGATGGATCGCTGTACAGTTTATTCGTTCTTTGCCCTCCTGCTGTTCGAAAAAAAGCTTCAATTCATAAGTAGGCTGAAGACAACATCATGATGGATATTGTCTTTCCGCTTACATATATTTACACACCACAGTTATACTTTGGTCGTCAGGACGTTGTTTTTTCATATGCTGAAGTATGGATATTATTAATGCTTACAGCAACCTACTTTAGGAAATACTGAAGGCATCCGACTAAGCAAACACTAGTGGTGTTCCCTATGAGTAACCAGCGAATGGAACACCCATTTTTAACAATAAAAACTGGTTGCTGGTAACGGGGATTTAACAGACCTGGAAAAACGAATGCAGTTTGCCTGCAATACGAATGAAGTCATCCACAGTGGCTTTTGTTATGATCATCTGCAGATCAGACCATGAACCCATCAAATTCACGGATACCGACGCCCTCACCACCTGCAGACATTTACATAATTATCCCACCTAATATTCTGTCAATCAGCCTGATATACTAGGTAAGTCAGGGTTGCGAAGAACACGTCATAAGTCTAATCTTTATACACTCAAAAATTCATAACCTTTTTCTGAACATCACCGGGACAGTGCTTGCCAGAAATTAAAAAAGAAAAAACGTAGTTTCGATAAACAGCTAGAGCCCTCAAAAAGTAACATTTTATAAGCTAAGTGAATAAAAGAAGAGTTGTCAAGTGTGGCGTCCACGGTTGCAAACGTATTCCAACAATTGCTATGAACAAAATCCGCCTTTCAACGAGTTTTTCACAAACGATGCAGCAGTGTACCCAATTGCTGGCATTTCTCAGCAAGACGATGCACGCTCGAAACGGTCATCTATGTGCTACTCTGACAGCAGCTTTACTACTGAGCTATACGAAACTAGGATCACTGCGAACAACACCGGGCTGGTACTAAGACGGATTCACGTTCTCAAAGCGCTGAATTAACCGTAAACTGCATGAACTTTAGCTACGAACATTTCCATCATCACCGCACGCAGAAGCCCATCTATCGAAGAATGCAGCGCACGGCTTCTCGCATCGGCCAATAAATATAGGTCGGCTCATCCACTCGACTCGACTCTGAATTTCTTCCAGCTGAACCCTGGCCGCGTTCTCTGGAGGCTTCTGAAACCGAATGTCAAAGTCAGCTGGTGTACGAATGTCATAATCTTTTCAACATGTACAGGAACTCTGATGCACAAGAACAGAAAAGAATGCTCTTTATCACGATAAGATTACTTAAGACATTCTTCATATTACGCCATTATCGCTTGTGGGAGATAATAATAAGCTGATAATGAAGCCGACAATCAAAAATAAAATAATATTGACCACCCAGTAAGTGGGGTAAATCAGAATAAGAAAAACTCCTCTGAAACATCTGAAGAATAACTTACACCGAAAGCAATCTGATGTTTACAGCTGATGCGAAGCTTCGAGATCGATAGCTGCCCTGAAATTGCACCTCCATGCGCCGACAAGGAACAGGATTTCAACCGAAAGTTTACCGAGATGATCCTTTCCAACTGCGAATTCAACTGAAACAAAACAGTGAAACGTGCAATTCTGACAGCGAAACAAAACAAACGGCATTAGGATTGGAAAATGGACACTTTGAAGTTCGATGTTTGCCAATTTGAAGTACTCAAGGAAAAAAATGAAAAAAACTTAAATGCTGAGCTAAATTCAGAATGTTTCTTTCAAAGAAGTGGGATGCAGGCATGACTATTTTGTGGTGATGAATTAAGGTGGAATGAAGCCGAATAAACTGCAAAAATCGTCGTACAATTATGCGGATCAACAATAGCTTCAAGAACCAAAACGGTATGACTGCAAAGATCAAATGCTGTCAGAGAAATATTCGAGAAGCAAGATAATATGCTCCGCGCACCACATTACAGATTACTAGAATTATCTTAAACGCGGCCACAACCCTAATTCTTTCTTCGCGGTGAGATAAAGCTTACGAAAAAAACCTGCATAATCTAGCGCACAGTAATAGGGTGGAGGAAAACGTATTTCCTATACAAATACCCAAACGTTTCGATATGAAGACAAATGTTTACTTTTCATGGAGTCATATAGAAGAACCCATGGGGAAGAAGCAACTAATGATCAAAATGTCGACTCTGTAAAAGCACAAGACAGATTAAGAGATCCGAAGACTGGAAATCAACCTGACAATAGCCATGAAGTGCGCCCACCCTGATGAACAGTGTTGTGTTACCCATAGTGTTCGCCATCTGCGCACTGACGTTCAGTTCCTTCCATTTGACTGCGAAAATCACTGTCGCACTCCATTCTTTCTTTCGTACAGTTTCCCATGTAGATATGGATCTAAAACCGGACAAACTCCAATCAATTCACAGGCGATACATTCAATCGCTCGCGCAAATACATGACATTTTCTTGCTCGATAGCTGTAAGAAAACGTTACCAGTACATTAAAAAAATATGACGTTCGCATAACTAAAATACCGACAAAATAATATTTCAAACTGCCGATCCAATGATCAAACAAAGACTGCTTTCAAAATCGATAACGAGATCTATCAAAGAAAAGACGATATTTGGACATGTATTTATATTTTAAAAAACAACAGTTTCTGGCAAAACAAGAAAAACCAACAGAGCTGTGTCCGGTTTATGCGAGAGTTTGCTGCCGGAAGACGACGAATAGTGAGCGCCAGCGGTCGGCGTTTTTACTGAATGATCTCCAAAGAAAAGTCGCCGAACAATCGCGCGTCTGTACCACGGTTTCGGAAAAGAAATCAATTCAGCGAGTCGCCTCATATCGTAGTTGAAATTCGCCGATCCAATATTTGCCGTCAACACAAACTTAAAACATTCCATTAGTTAATATCCATTTCTTCCAGGCACCAAAATAACATTAGCTGCGTCACTTTCGGTAAACTCAAACGACTGCATCGGGTGCAACCTCTTTAGTTTGAACGCAGATTAGCATCGAACGAACCAGAACTATCATTTCGGATTCAGTATTAATTTTCATTGAAAAGAGTGGAAATAAGAGGAGGATGCCTGTGAAAGTCGCCAACCTGTACTTTATTATCCGGCTCGTAACGAATATTCTTACTCCTCGAAGCAAGAACGGATATGTGGTCCAGTGTTAACGACAGCGCATCATGAGAACTCATCTGAGAAAAAAACTGAGATGGAAAAAAGCTTCAAAAAAGATCACAGCTAAAGATAATGTCCTCTGAGAAAATTCCTCAAGGAAGGAGAGAATGAAATCGGAGATGATGCATGGCAGATCAGTGACAATGGCTTAATATTCTCCCTCTAAGATGCGCTTGTACCCCATTCTGGGAAAAATAAACACTTCCAGATGGTTGCAAAATCGGACAAATCAGTTATTATGGATATTAGTTTCCTTCTATTCCCTTTCCTCACGCGATTATCGTGAAAGGCGAGTCAGAAAACTTGTTCTTTCCAATCACCTCAAATTTCTATCCAAATATTTTACATAAGGCGCAATATATAAATAGGGGTGGACGGCGAATAAACCTCACAAGTACCTGGTGAGGGCTGTAAATGTTGAGTGAGAATGCACTAAGCGTAGCTGACAGATGAATACCTCCGCCAGCTGCATCTCCGTCTGCAGATTCCGCCGAGTCACTAACTGGACGCGTAGACGCCATCAAAGTTAATGATGGTAGCTTTAGAAGGCAATCAGCCGCCGCACTTCGCTATAATCAAATCAACCTTCAGCTAACAATGCTTAATTGACCATATGTGTAAACACTTAAGTGTCAAATGATGAGATGAAGGATGCTAGTATTTTCCAAATAACGTTCTTGAGAGTGCTTCTTTGTTTTGAAAACATTCATAAATGAATTTCTGTCCTGCCATGCGCTAAAGATAAACGACTCTGCTTAAGAATTTGGCAAATGAACCAGGCTGAAATAATAAGTAAAGTAAACTGGACGCGCACTCTTGGCATTTAAAAAATGCACCACTTTTTACGGCACGTGCCATCGAAATTGAAGAAGCACTCTGCGAGAATATTTCTGCTCGCTTCATCCACTACAAAATTTACGTGAAAGCGCCAGCCAGGGTTCATCCAACCTGTTGATGGCCTTCGAAACGAACTGTCGATGACTGAACAGTCAAATGGAACAGAACGTCGAGAGGTAATGCCGAGGTATCCATTTCCACTATGGGCACATCCGATTCACCTATTTCACTCTGATTCAATGTCGACAACTGAAAACAAGCAGACGCTTAGAAGCATGGAATCGCAACAAGCTATTTTTGGGCCACCTGACACCAAAAACAACCACTATTCGCAGTCATGCACCCCAGGGCAACATTTATCATATATGACCAATAAAGAGATATCTTCAACGACATTAAGCACTTCTTCGTGGTGCAAATGAAAATGTCAACCTACACCAGAAATTTGATGTATTAGAACTCATTTTCTTTTCCACCGACAGTTTCGGCTCCAGATGAACGCGACCCTACAGAAACTTTGATAAATGGGTTTGGGATAACGAACTACAACATAATACCGTATAAGAGAAGTGAATATGACTCACATTTTGCGAAATTATACCGCAACATAAGTGCACGGAGCAGGAAAACAGTGCAAAATGAAATGACGAATGAAGCTCTAACATTCACAGATGAGCCTAAAGCGTTGTTCTCTGGCAAAGGCTCCAACATCTGCTCCACAAAATCAGCGAGATGAGGAGTGACTAAAGACTCCTGTGGCATACTCGACAACTCCACCGCCAAATAAAACGCAGGTCGTCGTCGATGGCTGTAAAACAACAGCGCTTCTCAATTTGCTCAACTTTATTAGTTCCACCGATAGTTCTGCGAGGGAACGCATTAAAGAAAGCCTTCCAAGCTATCAGGGAACTCGATTATTCCTAAGTGATGTTCGAAAAGAAATCCAAATTAATGGTCAAATAATGAAACCAGCTATAAATTTGGCGCACCTTTTCCGAATCTGGTCCCATCATAAACTACCATCACCCAGTTCGGATGCCTCCCTGGTGAGGAAGATCAACTACGCTTTAGAAGTTTCACGTTCTTGTTCACAAGTTCAACTGAATAAAACATAGCTGAGGCAAGGCGTTCTTCCCAATGTAAACAGTTCATTAATGTATCCATCTCAAAAGCACTTCAGCAAAGAAAACAACGGTCTTTAGGAACAAACACGAACTGCTGGATTGATATCAACGTTCCGATAGCTTCACCGCTATTTAGAACAATACCCAGTTAAATGCGAAGCTCTCTTACATCCGTTACAACTGAAAGGATCATGGGTCACCTTTGTTTGCCGTATTTGTGAGCGAACACAGTTTGCACGTAGCGTGCCATCGTCTGCGTCTGATTCCGATCCAGTGATGTATAATAGGCTTTGACGTCAACACTGAGACAGATAACCATTAACAGTAGATTCTGTTAGCCAGTCAACAAGTGATGCATTGAAAACGGAAACATGTCTAAAGCAAAAAAAGCGCCACCCACTTCTTTTAGACATCAACCTGACCATACTTAAATGATACACCTTCCAAGGTATCCATAACTTTTGATTCCCATTTCTGTTTTTTTTTTTCAAGCCGGGTTCCCATTTCTTCGATGGGCAACTGACCTGAACGATTCGGGTACTACGTTAACTCAAATACCCTCTTCTGTTCATTCGCAAATTAGACAAATCTGCCACTACTTGCGAAATTTATTCGATGAAATATATTCCGTACCACATTATATCTACGACCAACGAATGTTATGCCGGGACCTTTCTGAGAGCTGAACACAACATCTGCGCAAAAGATGCTTAAAGCGAAAAAACGTCGGAAGTCCGACAAGAGAAAATTACCTGGGAATAGCGAGTTTCGTGAGCGCTGAGGATCCGTTAGCAGCCCACATTTTCGATTTCAGATCCCTGGCGGACGGTTTTTTGCTGAACGGTGTTGGAAATTCTTCCTGTCTCACAACTGCACGCAGAGTGCACAAACCCGATTCGATACTCACCTAAATTTGAGCATCTGTTGTTCTACTTCGTTCGCAATGAACTAAGTCGAGCATTATTGTTCTCCACAGGAACTGCTTAAGGGAATGCGGAACCGAACATGTAACAGAAATGATGACTAAATGTGGAACAACTGCGGTCAGAGTTGAAACCCAATCTCTCTGCTTCGCAAGAATTCGCTTCGATATGCACTGCCGCAACACGGCACACCTCCTTTGCGCAACACTTATTTATTCGAGGTGCACTTCATGAGCAATTCAATCTGAAAATCTTTTGCTACCGTATTTTCTCCTCCATTTATTTTTGCCACCATAACATTTGCCAGCGAGCACTTGCTCGGCCGTGAAGAAAGAGTAAACTCAATAGAGTGATGTATCGAAGAGCAGTTCGAATAAAAAAAACCACATCCTTAAGAATTTCTTTTTTCACTTCAACAACGAAAAGTTCCTCACAGCATCGCTTACTACACAAAACTACGTATCAAGCGGCAGTTACATTTGCAATTGCAAAATAGTGACTTAAATATCGTATCATTCCAAAAATTATTACGAGGTAGAACTACATTTCCTTTACAGTCTATTGAATAACAAATATTGGCTGACTAAATGTTGAAAGCAGAGGAGTGATTTGCGTATAACCACAAAGACAGTTTTAGTTGCTACTTGTTCACATTTGCCCAGAAAGGAAATAATGCTCACAAGGCACTCAAATGAATGTAGCAGTTCTATACAAAGCTACGAGCTACCTAAGTTCCTAGACGACGTAAGGTCACTTCACCTGCACATCTATATCCATATCGACAAGATCACCGGGAGCATTGCTGTCCGACATACGAGCAAGACCATCAGAGTGCTGTTGGATTCGACCGGCTGACGAAGTTGGTGTCATTGCACTTGGCGAGCGGCTCCTTGAGGCAGCATGTCGTCTCGACAACCAAAGCTCCTCACTGTTTTGTTTAGATGATGCCGATTCACTCGTTAGTCTCGACCCCAAGCGATCCTCAGACTAAACGCTTCCCAATTATTTCTTTATTTAAAAAAGCAATTTTTAATTCCAATTAATTGAAAGCGATCGCAGCAAAACTTTGCTTTGCGATGTTTTTAGTTTTCACGAACTGCTTTTGAGAGAGAAAAGTAGCAGCACCGAGTATGTGGGATAAAATCACAGTAACTCTCGAACAAAAAACATCACAATATTACAGTGCCTCTATTTGTTATCAGATAAGAATCAAACTAAGACAAGTCTTGCAATAGAAGACATTTTGGCTTACTTTCCTCGGCTCAAGCGTCCGCTTCTTCTGACGAATAGCATTTCGCTTGAGTTTGTCCAAAACTGACTTCCTGAACTGCTTGAATCGAGCTAGTTCGAGTTTACGCAACTTGCGACGCTCCTTCTCTATTGCCGGCTCACTAGCACGACACTGAATCAGGTCCGTTACTAGCACTGACTGCTCATGCATCTGAAAAATAAGACATATCTCATGTATCAAGGGAGATTAGTTTTCCTTGAAGGAAAATGCAGATGCGAAATTATCATAGCAAGGCATTCACTGAATAACAAAACCACGAAACAAGCTGCAAAGACTCCGCTCACCGTACCAATCGTTTCATGGAATAACAAAAAAATAATAAAGCATGTACGACAAAGCATCCACGTTTTGATCGCCTTGACCGATCCAGGAGAAAATAAATTGCCCTTCCGCCTCAAACACTTTTTAATTCTGCATAAATCCCTTCGAAACCTATGGATCAATTTGCAAATTTGTATAACAATATCAACTCATGTTCACGAAATGTTGTAACCGAAGTTCCGGTGAAGCATCCACTGGAATGGTGAAACAGACAGAACGACACAAACATGTCGCGATAATGCACCATAGAGGTGTCAAAATCGGCTAAATATGCATGACAAAATAGTCCACATATTGCCACTTCCTGACACCGTTCAGCTTAGCACTGCGAACAATTCTAAGTGAAGGAGCAAAGGTGAGAAAAAAGGTGTTAAACAAGTGATCGGCTACAAATTTTTTGAAAAAAAAAGCCATCTATTGTTTGATAAATCACCGAACGTTAGATCGGCCCCCTTAGACGAGTGCTTTCCAATGTTGTTTCGCAATATTTCAGTCCGTGATTGCTCTCCTCAACTTGGCGACCTCCAAACTCAGAGGACAATCTCCAAAAACACCCTATTTAATCTTGCCTTAGGGCGAAATTAGTAGAAGAAAAAGTTCAGAACACCCATTTCGTAATTCAAATGAAATGTAATTCTGCAACACAACTCTTAAAAATAGCAGCAGAGAGAATCGATCTTTCCAAAATATTCTTTAAGAAGATAGCAAAAAATCTCACATATAAAACTGCAAAATCCGGAAAAAAAGAAATACTCCACTTCTATTGGTATGAGAAGCATTTGGAAATTCAACAATGCTACACTAGAAAATCAATCACGCTTCTAATGACTGAAATTAATTCTATTACTTTACACTAATTTTTATCAAAAGGAAATCGATTTTAAGTTCAACCTAAGCCAACTGTCACATCTGCCACTGCTGGTTCACCACGCCTCCAAGATGTTTTTACTCATCGTCAGCGATTCCGATTCATCAGCTTCATGCATTACCAAGTAAAAGTGTTCTTGTCCTCAGCTCACAATTAACTGTATAAGCAATTCAACTAAGAAAACACTTTACCGCCACAAAATGCAGCAACAAATTTCGAAAATTTAATTAGCAACCTTCCGTTCCAGCCACTGAACACGCTCCTCTGCTTGTGCGAGACTGCCGAATTCTCCGGTTGCATCGATTTCGGCATCCTGCTCTTCCTCACCATCCGAATCGACCATCGATTCTCGTCCCGACTCCTCCCATTCCTCGTCGCTGTCTCCGTAGGCGAGCGATGAGAACGTGCTCACCAAAAGTGAAGCCAATTTACCGATCCTCTAAAAACAATGGCACAACCTTTATTATTCGGACGGCAGGCTTTCCGTCTATAAAATTAGAAATATCTAAAAGAGAACCGTATCAAACAAGTAAAAGTATCTAATATTTTGATTCCAAAAGATTCACGTCTATTCCATCGTTACTTCATCGGCGAAACCTTCTAAAAATTGCCGCAAATCCTTCCCATGTGTTTGTGAACATCACAGCTACTATCGATCCTTCAAAAATTTCGCTCCGTCGAGAATGAAAATACTCCACAATCAAGAACAAAAGAATGCTATCAACACATCTGAACGTTAGCCAAGAAAAGAGGCAGCTTTAAACATACTAAAGTGAAACCCTCTCAAAAAACACCGAAGACGTTGTGCACTAACGTGATCTAGATCGATGACCATGCCAAGCATCTGCCATTTCACTGAAAGGATCCAATTCGCATTTTCGGTGGGATCTGGTGCTGCCGTCGCTCGTGAGACGAACTGATAGGTTCCTTGCGGGAAATAGAAATAATTGGAGTGTGTTGGGTCACCCGAATCTTTCTCAATCCACGAGTCGTTCAGTGCCTATACAAGAAAATACTCCCCATCAAGAATGCATATCAAACGAAGGGCATAAAAAAGGATCACAAGTTCAAATAGCCACCATAAATACCGCAAATATTAGAGGGTTTTTTTTGCTTCTTTTTCATCACTCTCCTATCTAAAAATCGGGTCCGTTACATCAGTTTTTGCACGTCGTACGCGTGCACCGCATAAGATGAAGATGGAATAGACAGCAATATGAGGATGAAAAAGTTGACAATAGGACCACGGCAATGTGTACGCTTGCTTATGAGGTATGCCGCAGAAGTGATACGTAGGTGACGTTTTAAGGTGGTCGTATGAAAAGAGGAGCGAAAATTGTGGAACTCCTAAAATAAAGGAAGAATCAATGAGCAGAACGAAACGTTCGCTCGTGACCTATCAATGTTAGAGTGCTGCTGTGTGAGCAAAAAGATGAAAATCCGTTGTTATGGGAGCACCAATGAACATCACCCGACGTAATCTGTGATATGAAATAGAATCCCGCAAATATAATCCACCAAAATATCACCCGGCTGCATAACAACATAACGATAACAGGAAAATATCGGAAAAATTCTAGTACCTGATCGTCAAAATTGTCAATGAATTTCACTTTAAAGTTGTGGAACGCTGCCTGACAGGCCAACTCTTTACGCACGCAAACAGTAATATCAGTGCTCTGCAGAGAAACGACAAGCGCCGACATGTTCGCACTCAGATCGGCGCTGTAGAGTGGCATACAAACATAAACACCATTGGTCACTTTCAGCGATAAATTAACGTCCATCTCCGTATCGACGTTCTGCAACATTGACAATCGCGCAGTTGATAACTTCATTAACCGGGGAACAAGTTAATTCTACACAATGCGCAACATTCAGCACATGACTGAAATTTGTCGAATCTCAAAGGTGACATAGAAGTTGGACGAATTTCTATATAGAAGCGAAAGCGAAGCATGAAAGATGGCGCATAAACGAAAAGCTGACCTATGAATTGAACAATTTTATAACACATATTAGATGAAACTTCCAGCTTTGATCCAGAAGGTATCACAAACAATGTTGAGTAAAGCAGTAGTGAATCTTCTCAGCATCAAAACCCGCTAACCCAAAAAAAGAAAAGATAAATACACAGCAACTGGGCTATGATGATAAAGGCGCTCTAAAGTACACGCAACGAGCAAAATCAAACATTAAACTAACCAATGCTGCGTTAACGGACGGCGTGGAAAGCGAGGAATTTCTCTTCGATTTGAGCATTTTGTTGCGTTGTTCTCGCCAATAGTCGTATGTATTTTTGTAGTTGAGCCACAATAAAATCGCCTTAAAATTATGCTTCGTAAGTGCACGCTCAGAAATAATCCTTTCATGCACCATATTAGCCTCTTCTATAAAAATCGCTATTTACTTCTTCACTTTTCTAGGGTAACTGAGTGGTAATAAAAAGTGGAATCAGCAGCAAGAACTCGAATCTCCTATTCACCGCATGATACACTAGCAAATATTATTTTTTCTAAGATCACAACAGGCATAAAGCGTGATAATTCTCATAAGGCTTAAAACTTTGAAGAACGAAAAAAGCGGAAATTTCAACTGACTTTCTGAGCGAAATTATTTCAGCGATGCTGACGTTGCAAAGGAAATCTTCTACCCAATCAAGTAAAAAGATTTTCTGACTGAGCTAAAAAGAATTAAAAGCATCAGAAAATCTTCTTAGCAAACAACTCACCTACTGAATGCAATAACTAACACATACAAAACACTTCCTAAAAATAGCTATTCATATAAAAAGGGCAACATCTTAGCAAGAAATATACCAGTGAAAACACTACACCATTACCTTATCAACAGCCGACGACTTAATTAGCAAGATTGGTCGATTAACCGTAATCACATAGCTATACGATGAATGCATATTACTTTCTTTGTTCTGCACAGAAATCTGAAAGTTATTAGTGGCTGAGAATCCTTTCTTCAGATTTGAGTGCCTACTGATTCAAGTTTTGTATGGCTCTGGCCAATAAAATGAGGAAAAAATGGCTCTCTTCATAGTCTGCCATGTTGCTGCTCTAAAAATGAGTCGGCATCCTTCAGAGGATAGATTTCAATTCGCAAAATCATTATGCATCAACAATAGCCACGATAGTGATAATGAAGCAATTTTCAGAGTATGCAAAACAGCTCCGCTCAAATGCCAACTGTTGATGAAAAAATCCTCTACATAATTAAGAGAACACACAAGAGTCTTTGAAGTCCATCGCTCTTTCAAAAAATATTACCTCACTTTATCAATGACTCTCACAAATCGAAAAGAGACTACAGGTACAAAGATGAAAAGTACTGCGCATTCTTTGCATCTTCTTGCTAAAAAAGGCTCGCTTAAAGTAAAAGCAATGATCATATAAACAATTTAATCTCCCCCCCCCCCCCCCCCTCCAAAAAAACCGGAATTTCTGCCACTTTCAATTAGCCTCTCAAAACAAGAAACTAAAGCGATTACCTGAGTCATGAAAGTCGCAAATTCTTGTAGCTCAGTTTCAATTTCTTCGAACATCGCTGTCTTCACAAGCTGTCCCAACTTTGCACTTACTCCGATCGTCGCTTTTCCGTACAGCCGTTCCTACAAAGTAGTAAATTGCTGCAATAAAATCGAGTCTGTATTTTTGTTTGCTGTAATCAGAAGCAACCATTTGATTTAATTCTTCACAGAATACTTCCAAAGACGACTGATATCACAACTTCTTCGAGTAATCTCACCCTCAGATTTCTCCTGGAGGCTCTTTAGCTTCCGTAAGCACAAATCCAGCGTCCATCACCTCCTCCAGCTTCTATCACTCGTACGTCAAAAAAGACCTGATGATCATAGTATTGCAACGCAATCATCTGCCACTACTACTGTCAGTGAATTCAAAGTCAAATTACGCTATACGTTCCTATTATCAGAAACAACAACGCCGTTTCGTAAACGAATAACTGCTGGAAAAGGCGAAATGCATTCTGAAAACATAAAATTGCACATCAGTGGCGGTCATTTGGGCTCACATCGGGGCCGATTATAATTAAGAAGCTCTAATGAATCAAGGGATGGTAAGAGGAACAGATCACATGCAAGTGACGAAATATTCGCGACGTAGAAGATCGGCATAAGAGATCACATCATCAGAAATAATCGGAAACAACAAACGATGACTGTATAATTTTAGCAATTTCTTCTCTAAAAAATAACACTCAGCAAATGCACCGAAAAAAAAAATTACAGCCTTTCCGTCGGAGTCGTTCTGGGCCCAACGGTTCGTCAGAGTCGCCGAAATGTTGTCAAATGTCAGTCGAAGAGCTGTCGAAGTGGGTGTGCTGGCAGTCAACTGTAGCCATGGAGCCGATTCGCTACGAACCTAAATCTGAACTTGCTAGAACTTTTTTCACGCTCATTCTATTTCATTCTGGATGAAGCGAAGTGAGGAACTTCAAGGGCAAAAAGAGGAAAGGCAAGCACGCAACACAGATATAAAAAAGATACGGGCAAATGATAATGAACGATCCTAAGAAGGAAACTAGAGAGAGCAAAAGGAAGCACAAACATTAGAAAAACCGAGTTCGAGGCTCTGCGAACAGCGTCAATGTCAAGAAACTAGAGTGACATCGGCAGCTCATGTCGCTGTGTATATGCAGCGTAATCAAACACTGCAACGCACCGAGACTTTTCACAATAGTCGTCCTTGGCCTAGAAACTGATCCCCGTATAGAAAGAAAATTTTTTCCCAGGATGATAATTTTCCCCCTTTTAAATCAAGGAAAATATGAACCTTTCTCTTGACTACGAGAACTGCTAAATCTGCCTGCATTAGAAATCATCGTGCTGCATAACACATGTGGTGAGCGCCTAGGAAGCTTTTCAAATCTGTAGGATGACAATTACAACGTAATCGTTTAAGAAACTCTCGATGAGCAAGATATGACGCCTAAATATGCTCTACAAAGCATACCGACAGCGTGAAAAGAAATGGATATTGAGCGGGCGATGGATGTCCGAGAGGTTGTGAAGGTCGCGGTAGTCGATCTCCAGCAATTCGCTCTAAGAGCAATGCCAGCTCTGAACGAAAACACTGTTCAGCAAACAGCACTTGATTGAGTAGATCCGTTGTGAAAATGTGCTCCAATTTACCTGAAAAAGTAAATCTATAAGGCAATAGAATGCTTCTCGGATAATAGCAAACTTAATCTTCACGTTATTACTGTTTCAGTTTGGTAGTTGCAGAGTCATATCAGTCATCGCAGCAACACTAGTAAGCATGAACAAGAATGAAGCACCGCGCGCAAGTAATGTAGTGGCCATCTTTCACCGAAACAAACAAATTACAGCCACAGCGCAACAAATTATAAAAAGTAATTTCTGCAACAATTTTTTTTCAACACAGTTTATGTGCATGTCGAGCGATGAACTAACTTCCTCACAATTCTGTTGGGATAAAAAGGGATTTGCCAAGCAAACTCCACCTCTGCAAGCTCACCAGAAGCATTCCCACACTTCCAAGCATAAACTACTGCAAACTACTGCATTTGAAAGTGAATAGAGAGACGATAAAACAAACCGATGGTTAAAACAATATCGATATATCCTCCTTCCCGAAACTGCAGACTTTCATCCTGAACTTGTGAGCTGACCATATCGGATGATTTATAGGCACCGTCTGCATGGATATGCGGAAGAGCTAACGTGAAAGTGTCCCAAGATATGGAAGAACGACGCTCGTCACTTGGTGCAATTACAGTAAAGTGCATAACATGCTTCTTTAACTTTGCCATAAATTTCGCTTCGGAACCCCTGAAAGCATTCATTTAGCAGTCAAATAGTCCGTGCCATTCAACTCTAGTTTCCGTTACAACATCCAAAAGCCCACCATTCCGCCAAATAAACAGCTTCATTCCTCCCTCGCTCCCATTTCCGCGTAATCATCTTGTCGGCAGTTACGCCAAACTCTGACAGGCCTTACTTGCCCTACCTCAAATCCACTATCAGTACTTCAGCACGATCCAATAAAACAGTTAATATACACCAAGAAAAACAAGCGAAATCCAGCAGATGAACAATAAACAAATAAGAACGAGAGGTACTAACGTTTTGCCACTGCTTTCTGCCTCTTCGAGACGATACATAGTCTTGAGTGATGGCAGTAATTGTGCAGTAAGCTCAATGCTACTCACGCGGATTTCGAAATGTACCACAGCAACAGCTTGACGGTACTGCAGATGAGGCGAATACTCCCCTACCAGCTGCAAACATGTATGCCTATTTATTTCAAGACAAATGAACGTATTCTATACATGTTACCTACTTCACCTGAAATGTTAGAGAATACTAATTTGGTAAAAGAAGAACTGGCGTTCCTTTAACGAAAGACTAACAACCCCTCAGATACAAATCGAACTCGGGGAATGTTGAAAGGGATGACCACTAGCAGATATTTCACCACCATACCAATCGCGTTAATTTGTTCGAAGTGCGGATTTCGATGCGAAACAACCAATACTAAAGATATGAGTAATTCGAAATAACTTTCGGCGGCAGTCATTCTTTATGAGTATTAACTATTAAGCAGGATTCTCCTTCAATGTTTCAATCTACAGCAAAAAGCATAAGGAATAGTCCGCACGGCTTCCTCTGCGATCCGACAGACACAAGAGGAAAAAATTCAATAACCCACATGCGTTTACTGGCGTCAGCAAAGAACAATGAGAATAATAATACCTTGGTAACGGTTATTTCAGCTCCAAAAACAATAAAAGCCTTTTTGACGATGACAGATTTCCAAACGAACCCCTTGTATTTTTATGTGATTTCTACGAGAAGGTTCACATCCCTTATCCCCATTCCATCTAAAAAACTCCCCTAACTTTCGGAGTTTGAAAAAGGATGGTGGGTATATAAGCTTCGACTGCATGTATCGATTAAAAAAATTTTAAAATAAAGCCAACCGTCGGCTCACTGTATTCCAAGCGCGTCATTTGCTCGTTAAGCTGAGGTGCGTTCCTCAGAACAACCTCATGAAGATTTTGTGCGTGAATTGGCATGTCACCCTCTACGTCACCCACACATAAATTCAGATGGCTGTGCAAAGCGCCATCCAACTCCTGTTCCCTAAAGGTGAAAAAATAAACGAAACACCAAAAAGCAAAGTCTAGACCGTTTGCCGTACAGTCGACATATTCATATACACAAAAGGATCAGGTGGAAATAAGAAATGAGACGGACTGTTCACCTTCGGGACAGTTTTATTGAGATCATTCTTCCAGAATTTGGAGCTCTACAGCGACATTATATAACATATCAGCAGCACCAACAAAACACTTATATGACTGATATTTGTGCTATTTTGTTATGCTGAAAGGATTAATTCAGTGCAATATTCTCCGCAGAACTTTTGCGTCATGGGCAGAGAAACGGTCTTGTCCAGATTTGCTTTCAGCAATTCCATCCGAGACAGAATGGCAAGTGAACCGGCAAAAAAGCAGAAACAAACGCCAGGTGAAGCGAACTAGTTGAGGTCAACTCTTGGCATACGCGTGGAAACTCCTTCCCTCCACCGAGCTTTTTTCAGTACTAAAAAATCAAGGCCGATCAAAGACAAACGTTACCGTTTGAAAGTGAAGGTGCTTGCCTTCACCGAAAAATTGACGATATGTTTCGCGTCGGATCCAACAACAAATTCGGAAAGTATGAGGTTGGCTCGTTGTACCGATGCGTTCAGCAAGTCCAGCACTTGCTTGTCCACTTTTGTTTTATCCCGTTCATTCCTATGAGAAAGCTGCAATAATAGATTTACACTCAAAACGAATCAGGACTTGCAACAGCACCTTTCCTCAACCCCTCTCCCTTCGCTGATGTCAAACTCTTACAACAATAAACGAGACTATCTCTTCAAGTGTTGTGCTAAGTGTTGTGCACTGTTCTGTTTTTGTGAAGAGTAAGCAAAGTCAGTCCGAAATATATGTTCTGGTCAAAGTAGCTAATGAAAGGCTAAGCAGATCTATTAGGTCTCTTTTACGTCTCCGAATTACAAAATTCCTAGGCTGTTGATTTTTTGGCGAGGAAGAAAAAAAATAAAAATATACCTGGAGCTTTTTAAACGTTGTCGAAACGAATAAATGCGTCAATGCTATTTCGAGCATTACAACCTTCAGGCTGAAGTGCCCTTCCACCTTCACTTGTATGCAACCTCTTGAAACTTGAGGCATTCCTGCACGTGACCTGAACAAATCAAAATTACTTCATACTTGCAAAGGAATAATAAACAGCTATATAGGCAGCAATATGTGCTCACATAGTAAATATTACTTCTACTCAGTTAATCACTCCATTACAACATAGACACTCCACTAGTGCATCGTCTAACAATATTCCCTCATTTCACCTTTTTTTTAATTGGCACTTCGCTACTTGCTGCCGCCGTCGTACTAAGCGGACATCTGGCACATATGATTAAGCAGGAGCCACCGTTTAAGTGAAGCCGCCAACTGATCACAGCCCTATTCCGTTAAGTTTAGAGCAGGTGACGCCACAAAACCCTAACCTCCTGTAATCGGCAAGTTTGTCAAGTACTCCAGTGATCCATGAAGTCTGATTGAGATTCTGTTCACTAGCTGCTACAACTTCGGGAGATGACTTGTGCGCCGATAGTTCTGCACGTGACGATTGAGTGGATTTGAGATACGCCAATGTATTCGCGGTCGAGCGCATTACACGAGATAAATCGTTGAAGAGACAAACTGAGGCCAATGCAAATACCACTCGAACGCTCTGTGAGATCGCCGAATATGATATGTCGTAGGAAGCTCTTCAAAACGATTCGAGTCACATTAGAAACAAAGCAATCTTCAAACTGGATAATGCGCATGAAAGTTTAAAATTCCATTCGTTTATTTATTTACGTAAATATCCTTAGTTAACATCGACCTTCCACCCTTACATATAGCGTTTGAATTACTCGAGCTTCGTCTCAACAATCGTAAGTGAAATGATATTATGCTCGATAACGATATGGCTGAACACCTTTAAAGGTGGAACACTAAACCATTATCTGTTATGTTCCAACAAACAAGAGAAGGCCTCCGCCTGCATGTGGATTTCACTACGCATCTTAACCAACAAGCAATATAAGCAAAGATTATAGACGGAAATGAACGAGATCCTTCATAAACCGAAAGAACTCACACTTTACCGCTGCTTCTGGTTAAAGAAGTTATTTATAGAAACTGAACACTGGGAAAGCCCTATTAGAATAACATTCTCTTTCTCTCTCTATAAGGGTAGAAGAAAAAATTCAACAAGCCAACCTGACTGGTCGCACTTTGTATTCGTCCAAATGAATGCGCGAATGAAAGTGTCCCTTCATCAGTATGGATTCAATATGAAGAAGATGGTGCCTCGTCATCGACAAGTAACTAATACTGGAGGATGAAATCATTTTAGGCTCCAATACGTCCACCTAAAATGCAACAAGCAACACGCGATCGAACATAATTAACTCATCCCCTACACAACCGAAATCTGAAAAGCGCAAGGCGCTGATACGACTACGCACTCAGAAAATAATGGATAAGAATCTCACCTTAACTTCCTTCCAATTCAACGACCAAACAGCATTTGCCTGCGGTAGTGGAAGTCCATTTAGTCGAGACGGCTCGAGATTTCTTTCCTAAAGCAGATTTCGCATTCCACCTAATGACGCATAAAATACTACAAAATATGGGCAAGATTAAACCGCGAAATGCCTTTACAATATCTCGAGCCTATATTTTGAAATCTGAGATGTCTGGGTATGCAAATGATAACAGTAAAATTTAACAACTAATTAGACCTTCGCCTTCTTCTTTTTTTTCTATAATGATTTTAAAAGATATCAATACATAACTCACTAAGATGAGCTAACCATAACTAAAACTTCTCAATCAACTAGCACTTCAATTTACAGCAGCATAATTCTGAGTTGCCGACGAATTAGCGAGTAAATCGGCCGAACGAGAATCAAAAAGGAAATCCAGCACGGTGTTCTGTTAACGCGAAGCACGAAGCAGTTGAGAACACGGAACAACCTTCATGGAATAATATGATCGAAGAATCATCGTGAGGATTTCAATTAATAAAGTGCTGCAAAAATATTGAGGAAAGAAAAGTGATAAATTCACCTCATAAACTCTCCAAAAGAAGACAGAAAGCACAATTTCCATCGGATTAACGTGCTCAAAGTCATCGAGGGTCTTCTTCACGTTGCTTTTCAATACCGCTTCTTTGTGCTCACGATGTCGTGCCGAGATCCAGTGGTATAAATCCACTGAAAAAAACTTTCAACACTTTCGTCGCTACAATCATGCCTTCAGTTGCAACTTATTCAACACTGCGAAATAAGCGGAATCGTATCACAGCCAGACTGATGTTTCTTATCGTACTGCAACTCTGCCGGTGACTTCCTTCGCATAGAAGTAAGGTGTAGCATGCGAAAGATTCTATCTGAAGTGATATGTCGGTTGTGCTCCACACTACATAATAATAAGTGGCAAGTGAATCTGAACACCTAAGAGTGCAGATAATTCAATTCAATTTCGAAAAACGAGCAATTTTGATGGGAAGCAAGAGACCTATCTCGCGTAATAAACACTACGTGATAGGGTATTAATTTTTGAAGACGATTTCAGTACTTGAAATGAGTTTTTATGCACCAAATCCCTGGCACATTACAATCCAATGCGTTCAAATAATTTTTTACCTTGAAGCAAGAAAAGTTCCGCGAAAAATTAAGGCGTTCGTGCAGCAAATGCAGTATAGCAGCAACAATGAAATGGACCACAAGAAGTGAAAAATAACGATGTCGTATAATTAAAAGGGTATCGAGAGCTTCTTAAACGTGCGATACATCGCAGCTTGCTGACTGCGATTTCTTACGCAAATGGAATGAAAAACCGCCGCTTCGATTCTACAAAAAATCGATAAATTACGCACTCTGATGTGATTCGCTAACGGAACGAGCACTTCCTGCGCCAGTTATTTTATTCTGAGGTGGTTCACCATTTTTTCCACTGTTCATTTCGATGTCGATTTTAATTTCTCCGCCATTATGAATCGTTTCTTTGACGTACTTGTGCGCTACTTCCGTATCGACCAGCTGAAAGTGACTCATATTAAAACCTCCTTTGGATGATGTTACGAGGGAATTAATACTCTTCTCTTTAAAGTTTTTATGATTTGCATTTGTCATGCATGCTCACTAAGCATGTGACGTGGGAAACATTTTGCTCAAAAAAGATTGAACAATCTAGTTCTGAATGTTACAGATACATCTTGAACAAGAGCCGCTTCCACATCAGCTGAAATATCCGGCAAATAGCAAGTAAAAAGAGGAATAAAAACGAGAAACTCCGAACGTGTGCTCCCCGCAAGCCGCTAACCCTCCCCCTTAACCCTTCCGACTACCTATTCACTACGGAAGGCTGCAAGCACCCACCTTAATCTGAGAGCAGATTATCGTTTGCCAATGACTGAGCAGGGCGATTAGCGCCTGTTTGCGAACTTCACTGCTGGCCAATTTCGTTTTCTCAGGCAAGTTGGTCTGCGCCCAAAAGTCATGCAGATCTGCCTCCGCTGTGTAGCGCATTAATATTAGAGATAACTTACAGCTTGGACAAGATGCCGCCGCTCTTTGATGCACCTTCACGTCGGCAAAACAGCTCTTCTCAGCCGAAAAAATCTGAAAACAACTACTAACACTGAAGCACTCCACTGGAGAATTACCAATGATACCTTTTCCAATTTCAACAACAATTCTAACGTGAAGGCCGCATATGATATTTTAATTATCTATTTTCAATGGAGTAAGACATTCCCACCTCAACGTGCACTTCGCTAAGTTTCAATATTCAATACCTTGAAAGCAGACCGTAATTTCGGCATGCAACATACATGATAATGCCAATAAAACGGTGCATCCATATGATACAAACATTACCTCAAAGCATGAATAAAAAACTAATTTAACATACCTGATCACTGTTGCAATCGAGTGCATCCGAGAGAGTTTTAGCGAAGACAAGATCGATCCATTCGTCTATTCTGCCGCACCACATTTCCAACGACTCGGATAGTCGGTGCGTCGAATAGGTCCATGCCGATAAACATGGCGCAAACACGTCGAACAAGGCCCACTCCTTGCTCAAAACAAAACCACCGTTGCGAAACTATTTGCAGCCGATCACAACAGATGGTATGCAACGAGCGCTTAACACTCACATGCATTTTTCATTGCGAATGAATGAGTGATACAGTCAATTCTATTTTTAACGTTTGCACTAAGGATTCGCAAAGGTCAACGCTTCTTCGTGAGCAAATAACGAACTCGTGAAAGGCATCAGTAATGGAAAACTCCATCATTGCTTCGGTAATACGACTGTGAAATGAAGTAAACCTCTCAAAAAAGCTCAACAATTCACACCACTGTAATTCCGCTAATTTTTGTCATACATTAAAACTTCTCAAGCAAAAGCAACACTTATCGAAGTATACATAAGAAAGGTGAACATATGACATCGACAGTTCATATAAAAATGCGAATGGTTTAAGTGATAGAAACTAGCAATCGTCAGTTGTTCTGGTTAGTTAACAGACTTCTTTGAGCACAAATATGTGATTGTGAGCGATAACCTGATATTAGAAAAACTCAAGCGGATTAGACAACGACGAACCTACTCGTTTGATCGACATGCTTACAAAGGCCGAAATCAAGTTGGGTAGTGCCTAAATGCACTTCGACGTTGTCCACGTTTAATGGCGTTCTCTGTGGTGAAGTCGACGGATTTGTATTGATGTTAAGCGAAATATCACATAAACTGAATTCTGCAATGAAAACGTTCAGTTGCATTGCGTTCCGCTTTCAAAACTTATCAACATCATGATTTTTACATAGTTTCAGCTAGATGGAAGAAAAAACGCAGCAAGATCTTACCAACGTCAAACGAGTGAGGACGTATCCAACATGAGACAACGCGTGTGCTCATTTCCGAGCACATTTTCTCAGAAGAAAAGCATCGACTCAGGGGCTAATTACCTAATTATCAGCTAATAATCTATTATCCTTAAGCTAGCATTAAATAAAGAACGTGGCTGCCTCTCTAGCAAATGCAGCCCAAAGCTCCAAGACGAGCGTAACGAATGTCAGCCATTATTTCGAGGCAAAAGATTCAACCTAAAGCTAATGGACGAAGTTAGAAGTTAGTTCCTGGTTAACCTGCAGAGCAAACAGGTAAGCTTAATATTCTACGATGACTGCAGCAGTAAAAAGAAATAGGCCTTTAGCCGGACATGGTCAGTAGTCAATAAATTTTTATCAGCTGGGGATATTAGCTTTTGAAGGATTCAAAGGAAGACAGCTCCTCTTCCTCTTTCTCAGTATAGACATTTAAAAAAGACGCACTTTCCACTGAATACTATGAATATTACAAAATCAATCAGATCGTGTTTAGCCTAAATCGAACCTTAAATAGTTGAGGTCCATGACACCTCAGTACAAGTCGATCGTTGTAGTTCACTTTCCTAAGAAGCAGGTAACAGGTTCAAAACGATTTCAGACACAACTATGATTTGAAACTCCTGAAAATTCCCACAGAAAGATAACCGGAATGCACTGCTTTCCAAAGTTATAGAGGATAAATTTTATAGGTGATTCTGCTAGGGGACATAAGCAGCAGTTGCCATTTAAGGTGAAAATCAACAAATAGTTGCCATTCAGGCCGACCAACATCTGCACAGCAATAATACTGCCAATCAGAGGTAATTTTCCCAACATGGCTATTCTTCCTCACCTCTAAACCCGTTTATGCTGTTTTTCATTCGTCCTCCCTTAGCAAAGGTTTATTATTCTATTATTACTCTTCTAAACCTCATGTGCTAAGGTTAAAAAACATGAACAATCGTCATTTCAACAAAAGCCACCTGCTACTGTTCGTATGTCATAACCCACGAGCTGCTCATCTGCACTAATCATCGGCCAATTGCTGACATACTTCACTGAAACACCCTTATTGTGCCAGAAATCCTTTTTGTCTGACTCGACCACTTGCAAGAATTGAGCATGACAAGTGATATTGCTGCACTGCGCACGAATCCGTGAGTCATCCGCCTTAAATAATGAAGTCGCACTCACAAGCAACTGAAGCGACAGCTTCAAAACAAATCAACAGCATATTCAGCGTTAAACTCTGTGAAATCTAAGCCGTCTCAGAACAAACTCTCCGAAAATTTTATGAAAAACAGACAGGAAGCACCTAAAATTGACATTTTGCAACTTCAGCTTAGGTGGAGGTTAAAGTTCAACGTGCAGGTAAGAAAAGCTATCGACAATATGAGATCACAAGAAGAGAACGAACAACAAGAACGAAAAACACTGAGAGGGGGTGTAGTGGAAACAGAGGGGAATGACGAAAATGAAAAACTTTTTAAGCTGCGTCGCCTGATTTCCTCGACTAAATAACTGACAAATCTTTGCCGACCTCAAAGTTAAGCAGCGCATATCTCAACTTGGTAAAATAGAAGTAAATATATCGATACTGCTATGGAATTTTTTTTTCCTCATCTATACGTTTCAGTTAAAGTGCTGTAGCATATAAACGTTTCAGCACAATTCAACCTCTCCTTTCGATCACTATAAAACCTTTTTCGAAAACGATAAGTGTCCATATAATCGACAGTTTACTCAAGCATAAGAAATAATAAAGTATGGATAACCGTATTATGACGAGCTGAAACAACAAGCGAATTCTCGGGTACTGTGAGCACAGCAATATTACTGCGCACCAAATGAGAGAGTGTATCTTGCAGTGAAGTACAGTGAACTGTCTTCTCAATTAGTCCGCATTGGAACAGCGCGATATCCACCGTCGGTAAAATAACATTTATGTGCACGTTCGGTTCCACTGAAAATACAACTAATTCCAGGAAACTGTAACCAGGTGCTTGCTAGCAAGGGAAAAAATAAAGCCCTCCTCTGTTGTCCTCTATTTCCCCAACCCTTCCTAGAAGTTCGCCGACCAAACATTCTGTGATCAACAGCACATGAAACGGAACTGCTGAAAGCATTTAATAAGCGCTTCACAACATATATTTCGCAAATATCTGCATGTCCACGACGTCCAGTTCACCGTTACTTCTACTAATCTCCACATGCTCACCATACAATACAAAGCATCTAGCATTGCTGAATGCATTCAAAGGCACCAATTGAGATCTACAGCAGCTATAAAAGACGGAACTCGCAACACCCCATACTGCACTTATCAATTTATAAGCTAGCGTACACGCAGCATGCGTTCACTCTCAAAAAGGACGTTATTTGAGAAATGATCGAATGGATATGGAAGTGGTTGGCCTTACAAGCTGGCAAATTTCAACACAGGCGTATAAACGATAGAAGATTCGAAAGCAAATGTTCCTAGAGAAATACTAGAAAAGCCTTATGTCTGAAATTTACCTCAGTGTGTTGACATTTGAAATAATACACTCGGTGCACCAATTTTAGATGGTCATTTTATATTCGGGATGACTGTCACACCTCCGGAGGTCAGCTACTAAGAAGGCCACTCATGAAACAATGAAAGTACTCCACATATATGCGTTCATACAATATTTCTTATTGTGTTCTTTGAAAACATCTCAACAATAAAAGTGAGCCCAACCCTGATATTATGATGAATCACAGGAAAGGAATGAACATCTCAAAAAATCACCCATTTTTGGTGTTTGCGTCGACCGTGTCAACGGTTGCGAATGATATCGAAAAACGCACACAGTGTACAAATGCTGCGCGACGAATGCGGGGTGAACGGAGCAGAATGCGAATGCTGCATGCTGTGCCAACCGCTCAGTCACCTCCAATGCCAGAGGACTAACGAATAACTGAAATATTCGTCACTTACAACAAACAGCCTCATCGTTGGCGCACACTTTCTATCTTCTAAATAACCATCAAAGGTCAAACGTATATATTAAGCAACGAAGACTAAACGCTCTTCACACAGCAAAATCTGTGCATTAGACATGTGACGGTGGAGTGGATCTCATAAAGAACATCATTCGATGTTTGTTTTCGCGCCGCGGCGTATAATTCATGGCAACGTTCTTGCGGCACAAAACTTCTACATCAGAGATAACTTAGGCGAATCAAAGAACCGCTCCTGATTCCATTCTATCACTTCTCTACGAACAAATAACTCTCACTGCACATGGCACATTCTATGCAAACGATGTTCCCCATGTGGCAACAATACAGCATTCTTCCCAATAAAAGCCTTACCCTTATGTTAGCTGCAAGCGTCCCACGCACATACAACGCTAAGTAATCGGCTCCAAAAAGTGAAGCAGCCGACTCGCTGCTCGGAGTCGATAGGACCACTTTCTCAGATGATGAATTCAACGAGGATGGGGCTGCCTGCTTATTGCGTTTCGAATCCTCGCGAATTAGACGCATATCGTTAATACCATTGCTTTTCTGCAAAACTCATCGCGTCAATAACACAAGTGTAAAATTACACAAGCACAAATACGTCGTAGCTTTGAAACGACCGTGAAAACTATCTCATTCGTAGTTCAAGCAAAACTCCATCAACATTGCTGTGTCGATGTGATAATACTCGTTGGTGCAACTGCAAGAAACCAGAAAAGAGTGTGGCACAAACTACTCAATGAATCGGATAACTGCCACCAGGTCGATACGAAACGCACCTTTACGAACATAACATTGCCACGCTGCGCACTCCTCTCTAACGATTCATCTGTTTCGATTCCATATGGGCAAATGTCTTCTGATTCGGCAACCAGACAGCATCTGCTCAAGAATGAGGTATAGCTGCTGAGCAAGACCGAAGAGGACAATATGGGGCACACCATATGATGGGACAAATTCACAAGTGATGTCGAGAGTGCCGAGTGAAATGAATCCTCTGATGACGTTTTCACAACGCTCGCTGCATCCTTAACAAGAAACGATTTCGTTTTTGTGACGCATGCTGACAAACTTGTTATGCTACCGACGTTGACAGAGGAAAGAATAAAGGCACTTATCTGAAGGCTGAAAACGCGATGTCATTTGCGGTACACCATCGAACTGATGACTCGCTATACTTATTACTTACAATTACCCGTTTAAGCTTAGACTAGACTGTTATTTTGAAATGCTTAAAATCATGCTTCAAATTCCCTCCACAGATGATCTCTCCATTTAATCCGCTGAAGAAAAACATTCAACAGCTTAGCATCAGAGGCAATAATCGGCAGCTAACATACAGCAATTAATGGGTTTCATTTTGCTCATAGTGAGTGAACATCAAGGTTCTTGGTTCTGAGAGGCTAATTTAATTCATTACCATACAACATGTGAACATTAATTCATTTGGAGCTCTCTAGCTCAAGCCCAATCGAACGAAGTTCTATTTAAATTTCCTTTCGTAATTTCCCGGCAGCGGGGGAGCGAGTTGCTCATTCACAGTCTGGTGCGGGACTTCGTCCATGAGCTTAAGTCTGCATCCGCAACAACCATAAGCGAAGACTTTTAACTTGAAAAACTGTGGAAATGACCTTTGAATAAGCCTAACGATATCCTGCGAGGTGACCAACGTTTCACAGATAATTGATAAAAATTAAGCTTAGGTGTCTTTACGCCTCTGCCTCACTATCCAACCATATATTATATTGCCGAAGTCTCCACTTCCTCAAAGTGTTGGGTGGGAGAGGAGGTCGGGGTGAGACATTAAGTTAGATCAAAGAAGATACAACTTCAGATAATAAGTCACACAAACTCCAACAGAAAAGCTCAACTCACCGTGTCAGATGAAGCTGCGGGTTCGCTGAATGTAACTCTTCTAGTCACCGAAGAGTCAGCGATCGAAAGGGCTCTAAAGGTGACCACATCATCTACTTGCTTACTCAAACACTAAATGAGGAAAAAACTTTTGGATAAAAGCAACAAAGTGGATGGATCTGTCATCGATATACACCCTACATCAAATGAAAAATTCATTAGGAGTGAAGAATAATCACCAAAATACACTAAAAAAGTGAAAGGTATCACAGTGCATTGCATAAACTGGTATCGCAACTTACTGGTTTCACTTAACTTAGACATAGTCGGACTTTTTCCGTAAGTGTCCACTGAAGAGAGCAAAACCGTCTATACGATGTCTTAGTAGAAATGTAAAGGGGAAATACAGAACAATGAAGTTTTTCACTTCTAAGGTTTTTTTTATGGGAACTTTTTAGCTGCTTCAGTTAGAATGGAACAGAGGGAATCTCGGTTCACAATCGACGAACAAGAAAAAGGAGGCAACCTTTTTCCTTCGTAAACAATGCTCTGACCAATGCCCGGCTGCCTGTTGATGTTTTGCTCTAAACGTTCCACAGCGAGTGGATCCCCCAAATCGTTCGAGAAAGCTTTCCCTCTGGAAAAAAAAAACGACGATTTTCCTTCAGCTTCACTACTCGCCGGCATCTGTTTCTTCGTTCTTTCCACTAATGCAACAACGAGGGTGGGGAAAGTACTGATTTTCTCCTCACTCAACCGCTTCTACCTCGAACAACGGCGCCTTCGTCCCGCACTCGCCTCAATCTTTTCTGTCCCCCTTCTCACTTTCTTTGAAACACTGCCCTTCATCACTGTTACGCCTCTACACGTGGACTGCATCGCTTATTCACCTTTTCGCCACAGTTTCCGCGTCCGAATTTTGTGAACGTCAACTCTTAAAGATAACCAGTATATAATACAGCGACTGGTGCCGAAAACGAAAGAAATGAATTTCGAAGAAAGAATAAACTCGTGTGATCATTTCCCGTTCAAAGCAAAACATAAGTGAAACTGGTCAAGATAAAGAGAAATGCTCACGTTATGTCGACCGATCCAAAGAATCGGCTATCTCCAAAGCAAGAGCATAAGTTCTGATCGGACCATAAAAAGTGTAACCTGCAAAGCGAAATTACAATTAACGAAGACGCTAAGATTCCCAGTCGCCTTACTTTCACCTTATCTGCTTTTAGCTTTTTTTCCTATAAGTGGTTTCATAGCAACAGGGCCATTAAATCAATAAGATGGCCACGACCCGAAGCTACAACCCTCTTTTCCATGTGGGAGAAAATGCGCTTTAAATAATGCAACTGCAGCTTGGCTTACTTATTACTCAGTATAATATAATTGTTGTTCAAAGCGATTAGGACAGCTGATTCTCAGCAACCGAACCATTCCTAACAGGAACTAGTAAAAATATATCACAACCTGCATACTCAAATTAATAACTCATCAGCATGCAACAACGTCTTATTGCTCTCCCCATAAGCATCGTTTTAATGGAAAAGCTGTCCATAAACGATAACAAATAACTCAATAACTACGTTGCATTAAAAGCTCGGAAATGATCGACGCACTGATCCTTTTCCTTGAGGGCAGAAGAGGAGAAAACCTGCTTCTGGAATCGATAGGAGCATATGTCCATATTGCTATCACAACAGGAAACTTCGGCTATTCATATGAAGACATTTTGAATTTCAAGTAAAATGTGGTTTTTCGTTCCAGCACGTATCATAAACACTGAAGAAATTTACCTCGAAGTTGCCTTGTCGTGCTTCAAAAGAAAGTTGCGTCTCTCCTGAATCAGATGAATTTCGTTAGACGCAAACGGTAGCCGAACGTCTACATCCACATGATCTATACAGAGTGCCGCGCATTCTAACCACTCCGTATCGCTGTTAGCGGCAAACTGCTTCACACGTATCTAAAAAAAATCGACTCCTGGTCAAAGAAACGCCCTCAAACTGTTAGACCTACGGCACATGAAGTATAGCGCATGGTCGTTACCCACCCCCTCCCCCAGCATAATCTAACGCTTCGTATTTTCCCTTCCCTCCTTCCCATCCCAATCAATCATCCGAAGGTGCAATGCAATATTACTTCCTCGACCTGATGTGCAGGAGAACTACTTTCACATTTCGCTTGAATTCGACTCCTGCACTTTATTATGAGAACTTTGACGACCGCAAAGTGAACAACAAATAAGCCATTCTAAGTAATTCAGACTTACTCTCTGAAATATTCTAATTAGAAGGCTGAGGTAATGCGTTAAAACAATTAAAAATGCAACAGAGGATGAACGAGAAGAAACGATGTACTGCTTTCCGACATTCACTCATTTTGCGGTTGCATTCTCGGATACTGATTGCAGTTCTATTATATTTAATGGCCATTTACTTATTACTTATTAGCTGAAATCATTGATACCGAGCTATTATGGGCATCTTTCTGTGATGGACGCAGAGAGAAAGAAAGACAGGAAGGCAAATAAAAATCTCAGCACTCACCGACGAAATCTTCAGTAGAACATCCGAACAAAAAGAACCCTCGTGATTGTTACAGTACGAGAGGCGAAACGGCACTACCGTCAATTGCATAGCACACTTCGTCTCCATCAGCACCAAGTTGAAGCTATCGATACTTACTCGAGACATCTTGTACTTCAGCTGCAATGTTCAGCACTTTAACTTGCATATAAACATCCGTTGGATGCATTAAGTGTCATTATTCCCGCTCGAGCTAGTTGCGCTCAGTCCTCCACATTCTCAGAGTTCAGGGCGTCCAATCAGCTACACTATCCACAATGATCCCCGCCCTCGCTGAGTATCTTTTCATTAAGTGCACCCATGCAGTAAACCAACTTATTGATGCCTAAAAAAATTTCAAACTTTGTCGTGATGGACTGTAATGTCAGCAAATTTCGAGAAATCCCACTAGTGTTTGATGCCCTATAAACTGTTATTGAGCAGGAGTTAAGCAAAATCTAAAGGGCAAGTTGGGCGAGCGTGCTCACATCGAGGATTTCAATATTGCTTCGATATCAGCAATATTAATGCGCCAAGCATACAAAAAGATCACCGTGACGCACAACCAGACAGCTTCGTCACTAAATGCTCACAGAACTTGCTACCATATAGCAACAACAATGCTGCGTACTGAAAATGATTTTGATTCCTTAGACAGCTTTCGAATTTCACGCATACACACCACAGCTTCCAATGAAGCATTTTTACGTATGAATCTTTATCGGCATTCGAAGTTTCTTCTCATAAAGAAACAACGAGTTTTGCTCTATGAGACTCCTAAATTTTGCTCCAAAAAAGAGAGAAAAGCCATAGATAAACGCTTAAGCAACGAATATTCTCAACACAAAAAAAGAGAAAATGAACGGATACATTTTCCTCAGATTCACAATTTTGAATGCGTCCTTTGCTATCGATAAGATTGAGTGCCGAACGCGGACAGGTGCGAATGTCGTTCATATGATGGCACAACTCATACCTAAACAATTTTTTCTACATTAATATGACAGTTATAAAATATGATAACAAGATGTTTTATTTCCTCAAACGCTGAAGAAAGTGTCGTAGTCGCAGAGCACAAACATATATTAGACATATGCTTGTCGCTTTCAAATAGTTAGTTAAGCAGCGCCTTCTCAATGAACAACAATCCTTCATACATCCTCATGCCTTCATACAAAAGACACAGACATAGTGACGCAAATGTTAAACACTGAAATGCTTAGACTAGCACATTTCTTGGTGGAATGTCAGAGAAGGAATATTCGAAATTCGAATAAATAAGCTAAATACCTCTCCGGAAGTTGCAGATCCTCGTCGGGACAAACCGATAGCAACAGAAGCGATTCGACAAACTGCGCCAACACAACCAACTGAAAAACCATTGTTGGCAAGCTAACCCATTTTCTGGCAGTAGCTGTTTACAGACTCTTCCGCTATTATTTACTCTATCCCTTACGCTTCACTAATAAAGGAAACAATGCAGAATACAGAATACTTTCTATTTTTTATTATGTAATGTCTTGTCACGTGGAAATGTACAATACTTTCTCTAACGAATCGCATGATACAAATAAACCAATCGAATTTACTCGTCAAACTAAAACCATTATGCCAAATTATTTCGCAGCCATATTTATCAAAATTCATTGCAGTTTTACGCACCCAGCGACGGTGGAATAGTCTGTAACTATAGCTATTTTTATATTTCCACTGAAATTCAATAACCTCAATCCTAGTCCGTTGCCTTAACTGAAATCGATCGACTTACGCTCACATATTTCTGCAATCAAATACACTGTGGTGCAGGCTCGAAAGGAACCTGAGTGGGATGAATCTTTCCATTGATTGTGCCGATGAGGATCTCCATTAGCCACGCATATTCAACGGAACCAGCATCCCACGGTATGTCGATCTCTGAGAAGAATGCATGACCTCGAAATGAGAATGTCTTTAGCGCAATGATGCCTTCTGCGTTGCATATTGACGACTGCGACGGCTCAAAGCACATGATCGCCGTACCAACATTTACCTGTTGCAAATAAACGTCACGCTTGCACCATCATATCACTGGAAATGCCTTCGAAATGGCAAAAAATCCTTCGTCTCTAGAAATCCGTATGATTATAACTTTAAAACGCAATAAAAATGCACTACGGAAGTTGCTTCCATATAAAAGAGAAAAGGGAATTGTTAACAGAAATAAATTTACGGATGCCATAAAACAGGAGATGATCACAAGAACAATGACAGCATTACCGGGAGTTGCAATTACCTGGGAAACCAACCTGCACCATCGTTTCCCAAGGACCTTTGACAATCTCTAACATCAGCTGGTCCAAATATATCATAGGGCATTGATCTGAAAGTATGACACCAACTAACGGTATTCTGGCATCAGCACGGCCATGAATAAGAAGGGCAGACAATGCATATAGTTAGCCTCAAAAAATGTCTTCGCTTTGAAACAGGCAAACAATCGGAAAGTGAAACTTTAAAGAGAGTATTTGAGAAAAACAGAAACACTTGTGGAAATTTTTGGGAACAATAGTATCACGTTTATAAATCCCAGATGATCGATGAATTCAATGGAATAGCAGCCCAGAAATGAGAAATGCAGTGGAATGTTGCAACAACTAGTCCATCGGTCTGATGGAAATATTCGATGTACTACTGGGTTAAGCAGCCATTCAGGAACAAAGCAACGACAACTACTGAAACGTGAATGACTTAAAATCCCATTGTAAAGGAGAAAGAAAATGCGACGTTGTTACCAGGGAACGACGCATCTGTATGAGTGCTGTGCACCAAGCAGTGTGCTTTCGAGCTACGTAAGCAAAGGCCGAGTCGTAATGCAAGTGGACGATAGTATTCCACCTCGTATAAAATATCCCCGAAAAGACGAGATGCACCATCTGTTGATACAACATCAGTTAACTGAAAAAATATGCAGCTGCAAACAATCGAATGGCTTGTTGAATAGCAAGCCAAAGAAACGTCAGCAAACTTCCGTAAGTATTCATAAACAGCACTCAACACAAAAACATAAACAGCTAACAAATGCGCATTCTAAGTTGACATCACCTAATGAGCAACATCACTACTATCAGAGGCCTTATCCCCATTTGCGTGGGGAACTGCACTCATTCTTCGTAACTTATTTTCCAGCTATATCTATTCTACGTAAAACACCAGAAGAATAGAAAAGATATCGGCTGAATTACTTCTAAATGACGGAAATAAATACGATCAAAAACAATCTCTTCCAACTGCATAAAAGAGCAAGTGGAGAAATTCATTCATCAGACCAAATTTCATAGACGGCTAACAAGTAAAAAAGCGCATTAATCTGCGACCAGCATGTACGCTTTCCCATATTAGTTTTTATTAACAACGAATCTTTAATGAATAAATAGCTATAAATAACCCTTTTTAGAATGGATCGATCAATCTGCATATTAATATATCATCTTATGGTCCACATTATAGCTAGCGAAATTCGTAACTACAGAGGATTGAAATTAACGTTAGACTAGTTGAGTGGAAGTAAAATCCCAACCTGATCGTATAAACCAAAATAATTGTTTTTCAAATCGATGATCAATTTAATTGTAATACCCGTAAGCAGAATTTCCGATTCTCCAATCTCAACCTGAAAGCGATTACAGAATCATATAAATACACGAATAAATAAATAAAGCAAATAAAACAGCTCAGGGATAGCTGTAATAAGTAAAACAGAGTTTCAGCAATCAAAATCCTCATATCCGCATTCTTGAATACCTATCACATAAACAATCCCAACAATAAAGACTGCAGATTAACTCTAAATACCGCTCGCTGTACAAAGCAATTTCGTACTGCTTAATGCAATTCTTTTGGTAAATGAAGCAAATTTCGTCATGGCTGAAAACATACTTAACGTGCCCAAACCATAGGAAAAAATGCTCTAACCTCGAGATCGATATCAGTTAAACACTCACTTCAATTAGCAGATCGTCAGTAGCGAGTACGATCGGATGTCGAGGTATTTTGGCCGTTGAAGATGCAATAACATGATATGGAAGATCGGATGGAGGATCCGCATAGGAGACGTAGTACGTATAATCAAAAACGAGTGAAACTGTTTCGCATCGCCAGATTTCCTCCCACTCCTTTAAAAACTTTCAAAGCAGAAATAACTGCCACTTCTACAAAACTGCAAACGGCCAACATAGAGCGACCACTTTTATAATGCAATTTTCGCCATATATAACACTTGAAACACAACAGCCATTGCTAACCACAGCATCCTTGCGAAATTTTTGAAGCTGGACTCTGATCTTGGCGACAATCACCCTTTTCATGGCGATATTCCCCTCCGCGAATAATGCTTTCACTTGTTACTGAACGAAATGTTTTTATCAAGTGAGATTAAAGAATGAACAAAACTTACTGCGATTTCGACGTTCAACAATTCATCCTCTTCAAAATAACACACATTACTCAGGTTACTGAACTGAGTTCTTCTAAAAGCACAACCACTAACTATGAATAAAAAGAAGGGGCTAAGGAGCTAAAGCATAAAATGAAGTTATTTCCGGTGAAGTGTGACTACCTCTAAGGCAGCATGCAATGACATTTTAAAAGAGATTTTCAACTGCGAGGAACTACTAACTGAATCGCTAAAAGAACTAATATACCTTAATCGACGCCCCATAAATTTTATTCATTTGGTAATACAGTCGTCGCATTTATCGCTAAACAAACTTCAGTATGGAAAAAACGATGCTATACTTTAATAAAGAAAACGCCGAGCAACAAAAAAAAATGAGAGAAGCGCTTGTCACCTGCGATGGACTTGAAATAGTCGGTAATGCAGTGGCAGCCGGTTGTGAACATGTGAAATGAGCGTTCTTCATGAGTGAATGCAAAACGGGAGCCAATGGACTCTGTGTAGGCAACCAAACACGAAGAGCCAAGAAATTACGCACGTCTATTACATATTTCACATTCATTTTTTCAGGACAGTAATCCACGAAGGGAAACGAGAACTTTGCCCTTATTTCTTTGCCAACGATCGCCGCCAAACAATTTTCTGCAGAGGCCGACGAACTGAAAAACGGATGTGGAAAATGTGGCGACGAAATAGAGGAATTCATTCTATAAGAGGATATTTGTGAAACTGCTTCTAAAACTAGAGAATTAAAGAAGAAAATATTTGCACTATAATTCATGTATCACTGAAATTATTTTCTCATCGATAAACTATAAAAAATATTATGCTAACTAATGTGCACAAGGTAAAAAATTTCATGAAAACTTTCACAACTAAATGGAAAAGCTCTGATCCGCACAATTCAGCATAATGAGGATATATCGAAACAAATGCGATACCTCGTATCAATCCAGTTTTTATCGTTCAGCGCCAAAATCAGTTCTGCGCTATCCGTTATGGAAACATTGAATTCCCAGGTATACGGTACAAACGTGTGCAGATCGGGGATCGACTCACATGTCCACTCATTTATTAAATCCTCAAATAATAAAAGAAAACCTCGAAACAGTAAACATTAGCGTCGGGAAAAAAAGAAACGCAGCTTGAGTGAATAGAAGGCAACATATAAAAAATTTGGAAGCGGTAGCGTCCGTGTTACGCCGATGCGACATTGTAGTTCTTGAAGGCAAAAAACAAGTATCAAGAGCGACGGGCATTATATTGCACTGAAGGGATCCAATGCACTGTTAGCCTCCTCCCCCACTCAACATTACAAAACTCTCAGACTGGCAGTCTAAAATCTCAAACTTTTCGCTTTTTTTCGCTTCCCATCTCAGCTTTTGTGGACTATAAAAATCGCCGGAAATTCCTAACACAGTTTCGACCGGCTGTTTTAGCCACCTTTGTCAGAACAATTAAGTTGGGGTTAGAAAGCAAGATATGCCACAATGCATTAGCGCCTTCTCAACTCCGAAGAACCTTCACGAAGCAGTCATGCCAAAGAAAAATCTATTCGGCGCAAAAACATGGTCGGTGTTTGTGATCACTCACCACAAAACGTGAAACTTGAAAACAAACTGTTCAACCAATAAACTTCTTTCTTCTAAACATGAGGAGTGAAGAGATCAATCGTTCAAATTTGAGCAAAGAAAAGAAGTTACTTTCACTTATTGGAAGCATTACTTGCCAAAATTATGGTAACAAAAACTATCCCAAACCTCAACAGTATCCACAACGAAATCTATAATCTTAAGGCTTTACTCAGAACATTATGATAATCTTGAAATAGAAGAAAGTGCACCGATGCATACCGTGAAGAATCGCTTATGATCCCACACAACCCACGCACTGATCTTATTGATCTCGATGGAGTACTTCCATAGCTGATGTGCATTGAAAACCCGTGGGAAGTGTGCATCAACGGACACATTGAGTGTTTCGCATTGAAAGAATTTACGATAAGCTAGCGATGTAGACGACTCCACGCAGAGAAGACAGCATCGCAACGTCGAATGATAACCGCTATCAAGCACTGTCCATGGAATTTTAAACTGCAAGCGAGAAGCATTTCACCCTTAGCTTAAAGTTGGCATGAAATACAGTGCCCACGGAATAAGTCGGATCGCATGAACCTCGCCTCATAGAGGAGATCTTATCTGCCACCGAAAGGAGGAAGAGGTACTTGCAATCAGCATAGAATCTATCCCACATGAATAAAAAGAGGGAGCGAGAAAGGGAGGAGGAGGGCTAATCAAGAGCAACTGCAGCTCAAAAAGTCCGAAGGAAACACGAGGAACACTGTAGAATTAATAAGAGAAAAGATGGTTAAAGCAATCAGCTCGAAACTTCCGATAGGCGAATATAGTTCCTTTTCCAATATCCATGTGACGAGAAAGAGAAAAAAAAACGCATTCTCAATGACCATTCAGCTGGAGCCTAGGCGAAGTGCTAAGTTTGCAGTGTCTATGAAAAAGTGAACCCATATTCAAAATTCGTGATTGCCACTTTAGAATACAAATGCGGAATTCCATCCATTCCCATCACACGATAAAAACTTTGAAAAAGAGTCGGAAATATTTCTCGAGTCATTCAATGAGAGAAGTTTATTGACGCTTCAAGCACTTCAACACCATTAACAGCTTCAGAAATTAAAGGTTAGAGCTGAATAAAACTCAAAACTTGAACGGCACAAATATAGATAGCTAACATCAAGCGAAGACCCCTGTTTGACCCTTAAGTGAAGCGCATTCAGTTCGTCGCCCCTCATAAACCAGAGGTCGATGCCCGCATCGTTCAGCAACGAAACACGTGTATCATGAGCCAATAAAATGCGACGCTCGTCCTTCTTTGGTAGAACACTGCAACATTTTCCTATCGATCCTCATAAAGTGACAAATGAATGACATCATGCAAGGATGCTACGGTCCGCCACAGCAACATCCATCACCTCCATCCAATGAACATCGCTGCGTTCCAAACATTATGGAACTGCTCTTGAATGCACATTTCAAACGCCCTTAACGAGCCGTTCTCAAAATCAAGGCAGGGAGCTCTTTGTGGTGGTATTAGAGTGATAACATAGTGTGAATTTTTGGATGAAGGAAGCGACCTGTGGACAACTTCAAAATGATACCTCCGCCTAATATCACGATTGCAAATAAGAAGACTTTGATGCGCATACTTCACCTAACAGCAACTGCTACTTAGTGCCGTATTTCTTCCCCCGATCCCACACTTGCACATATTTTGGGCAACAGCTCGACATCTAACCATTTGCGACTGCATTTTCTTGTCGGCTCCATAAATTAATGAGTACCAGCACATCTGTCATCACTGTTACCTAGAATGCTCGCAAAGCATCTCGTTAACGGAGAAAATCAGTACTCGACTCATTTTCGGACGGCACTACTGACTTCAAACATCGCTAATCACAGGCACGGTGCTCGATGCCGATAGCGCCAAAACGTTACAGGTGGCACACTCGTCAATGTTGAGAACAACTTCAGTGTATGCTGAGAATAATTTACTGCAATGAATAACTGCAGCTTGTGGAACTTATTAATTGTATCCGAAGAAATGGCCAGTTTTTTCTCGCGTGTTGGACAAAATAAAAGCCACAAAGGCAAATTCAATGAGGATAAATGCCTTCACTGAAGTATCAGCAAGTTTATAACTCCACTACAAAGACATTAAGCATCTACTGTCCTCTCCCACCCTTCCCTTTGGCCATTCGCCAAGAAATACTTCGTCGGAAATAACCGACGAGAAAACTCACGTGACATCACTTGTGCGTTGTTCAAGTGGGAAAAAATAATCATAGAATAGGACTCGCTGCGCGTCAGCCCATGGACCATAAGAGATGACCGTATTCTTACCAAGACGCCAAACAGACTCCCAAACCGGCTGGTCGACGGTCAACGATTGAGCCTCCTCTTTCACTATACCTACAAATAATATGCTGATCACTCTGCTCATACATCTGTATCTCTTTCGTACCCAAGCAATTCCATATTGCATTTACTTATTCTTCGCATTCGGAGAATAAAATGAAGATGGCGCAGCT
Source organism: Parascaris univalens (assembly GCA_037576465.1). Classification (NCBI taxonomy): domain Eukaryota; kingdom Metazoa; phylum Nematoda; class Chromadorea; order Rhabditida; family Ascarididae; genus Parascaris; species Parascaris univalens. Next base: position 68,805,420 of record CM075173.1, on the reverse strand, counting down.
AGACGTATTATTTTTCAGCCTACCTAAGATGGACTGATTGTAGTAGAACTTGAGATGAGCCGTTTGTAGCACGGCGAATCCATCTCCCATTGTCCTCGGTGGGGGATCACGACGACCGACAAAGTGCATCGGTTTTTTCGTTTCGAATTCAGAGCACTTTACCAGCGATATACGAACGTTTTCTGCATCGCCGACGACGCTCACGAGCGCACGATCACTTCCTCCCGGGTATTCTTTCAAAAAAATTTTAGCTGAAAAAATCGCCCTCACTCTTAACCAACATTCATCAAGGCAAGATGACAAGCCACCGGCTTGAAAATATTACACATGTTCATGCTCATAAAGCTGCGGCTAACAGCGCTGATAACTGTACATCTTGTTGGCAAAAATGAATCATATAAGGACTTTTCCGCACCTACGGTTTGAAGTATACCTGATGAAACGTTATGAAATCCTCTCCGTCTCATGTACCTTCGTTACTTTCTTGTTTGCTTACGATCTCTAGCAGCTCTCCAATCGAATTTCATAGTGGCGACAGAGAGAGGGAAGAGTGAAAGCACCATCGAATCAATTTACCTGCGACGAGCAAAAAGTGATCAAATTAGAAGCATTCGAGAACGGATATGAACCGGGCCGACTTGCCATCGAACTAGTGCGATCATTTTCTTCGTAAGCCGGGATATTTCTGATTTTGAAACAAAACCTTATCGGCAAAAAAATTGCTAATATAGGAGTAAAATAAAGTAAGTTGCTCATTTCTTTCAGCTCAAAGCATTAATTACTTACAGTTTAAACTCTCAAATTTTTCTCTACAGAATCGATGCCCCAGCTCTGCGACAACAAAACAAGCAACAATGATCGTTTCGCTTTCGAAGGGGTCGGTGCAGACGATGGAATCAAAAACAATCAGAAAGTAGGGTAAACAATGTTCTATCCCAGAAAAGAAATAAATATATAAAAACATACAAACAAGATTCTCGAAGATGAGCACGAATGCTGATGGCAACATCGCATTGCCAGCAATCACTTTCCCACACGCTATATCTAATTTGATGTAGCCAAATAAAGACCACAGACTATCATAATAGCTGTCCCATTGCTCCTCCTCCTTTCCTGCAGATAAAAAGGCTGACAACTTATTTCAGCCTATTGGTTTCTTCAGATATAAGTGGAATTCATAAAACATTAAAACAACGGGTTTGTAAATAGATAAAGATTGCTAACTGCTTAGTTTTTTAGCCGATGAAGTGCTCGAATCTTCCTTCAGCGAGCCGAATAATCTTTCAAGTCCAAACCATTTCGCAAGGCTGCGATAATTACTGAGACGATTATAAACGTGAATTTGAAGTCCATTCAATGAAATATGAAGCCTTGAAGTGTCACTGAAAATATAGAAAATATATCAAAATAGCGTTGAAAGCAGCAATTCAAATACAATTGCTGCTCCAAGTTATAGTATCACATCATACCTTAACGAAGGAAATAACTGTTTGATTAATTTCTAACACTTCAATATCTTTTTGTTAGCAAAATTCAAATAATTTCAGTTCATCTTTTTCAGTCGACGACTACTGTCGACTCGTCCACCAAATAAACGTTCTTCAAATGGCACCATCCGAAAAACTTTTAATGAAGAAAACATTTGACATATTAAACAATTTGACTGTGAGTCGTTAGCTATATACACCAAAAGCTAAGAGTACATTGAGTACATTAGCTATATACACCTTCATAGAGTACATTCCTAAACGAAAACAAACTACAACAGCGGTTTTGTCAGTCACCTACAGCCTAGTAAGGTAAATGAGGTGTATTCCTACCGTTTTTTGCAAAATGGCTCATATCTTATGAGCTATAAACAAAGCGTTAAGCTTGTCCTCAGAGAACATGGAGGTGAAAAAGAAGAGAGGAAACTGAAAATTTCGAACGACGAAAATCTGTGAAGCAACTATCATAAATTTGAAAAAAATGAGCAAAAATAGAGGCACGAGTGTTTAGAACAATCTAGTTCAACTGCGGGCATTCTTATTCGTCAATAAGGAGAAACAAAGGTATGGCTGAATGAAAATTAATCCCAAACAGACAAAATTCGGCAAGTAACAGAAATATAAAGGTGAACAGTAGAGGGAACAGAGGAACCCATGAATAAAGAAAGCATGACGACGGACTGAAACACAAACTGATATCAAGGCAGAAAAGGACAAAGAAATTTTTGCTCTCTTCAGTGGAAATGGCATCAACAAGAACAGTGCTCCACTTAAAGCCAAGTATGACTTAAGTCGACTGGAACCTCAAAATCGCAACAACTGATGATAACAATTAAAACGGACAATTATAGTATGAGAAGAAAGGGGAGAAGAATTAGGTATCTTTATCCGAATACATAAAGAAACTCATGAAGTACCGCGAAAGATAAAGATGATAAACAAAACATGAGGAACAATGACATCGTTATATAAAACTGCTGGAGATCTGGCCGTGTTAAGAAACAATTTGATGATTTCCAACTATAACCATCAATCTTAGGTCCAGTTCTTTTCATTGGCGCTTCGTCGAATATTTTAACAAAACTTCACTTTAGTGTTTCGAAAATTTCAGTTCTGTTTCATGAGGTGAGGGAAAGCAAGGAAGAGCTCTTCACTTTTCGGCGATTTATTCCCAGATGGGACTGAAACTACCCCCCTCCTCTCCCTGACTACGGGTTTGCTACCTGCGATTTAAAAAAATTCCGATTCAGCACCTTCATCACCACCATAAGCGGCAGCATTTCACATTCACCATGAACCAAAGAGAGTTAGCAGAGAAAGAATAAAAAGTTCATATAGCATACGACTCTACGAATTCGGTAATAGATCAAAGAGCAACCTTGAATTAGGGATCGGCTTGGCAGAAACGAACTTCCAATACGAGAAAATAATCCATCCGTCATTGCAGTGAAATGAATAGTCGCAACTACTCCATTGTAAGTCGCGAAACATCATCTTACCCGCCACAAGACTTATCGAAAATGACCCTGCAATATTTGCCCACTTTCCTTCAAAGATGCCACTGAAAATGTGTCAACGCAACTTGGCATATACGAAATATGTCAGTGGACTCAGGCTGCCCGTTTCAGTGAAGTCTTTTTTTTAAATTTTATTTCTTCGACGGAACGAAAGATGATGCTTGTCCTACTGAATGAATAAAAAGAGTTTAAAGTTTATAGAGAGGAAGTGAAAATCTTCAAAAACCGTCCTATCGGCTATTCAGGAGTAGGTTAAAGTGCTGCTATCGTCACTATAGGGAACTTCATTTGAATAGAGTAAAAGAGAACATAGGTTATCGCAGCGTGCTGCAATGGAGCATAGAAACTTCTAAATGATTTCTTTGTTAAGCTCTTTTTTTGTGAAATTCACTGCTGATTGTTGCTATTATTACAGCTGAAGTGCTTAGTTAATTATTACCGAAATATTGCTTCCACGTTTCGATGTTAATCAGCCAAAATGATATAATATGCCTAAGTCACTAAAGAAGAAATGAAAATGCCTATAAAAGGGAGAATAAAACGATGCTTCTATTTAGGCGATATTTCGCTCCACTAAGGAATAATATCCACTGATGATATTAACGCCACTATCTCTATGATGCGGAATTATTTTTTGCACTATTAAAAGCAATTACTAAGGAGGCACTTCTACGACGACAGACTTTCATGGACCTATCTATTTATCAGAGCAAAAGGACCTAGGGCATTTCCCCAGCCACTCGAATTATAATTTCGAATATATGAGACATCGAATGAAACTAAAATGCTCAAATGAACATATCCCTAAAGACTACTGTGCTATCAGATGAGCTTTCAAAAGCACGACGAGCAAATAAATGGCTTACCCAATGAGATATATCCATTATAGCCTTTTAGACGCACCACCCGTGTTAGAAAGAAAGCAACTATAGGCCCAACAATCCTGGAGAGATAGAAAGTGAGGAAAACAATCCATACGATGAACAGCACCAAACTTCCAAGCATCAGCCAGAAAATGGCCTTGTCCGGCTGCAATGAACAACTCTTTCACATCAGAACGTGAAAACTGTCACATGCCAGGCTAAAGCCCAAAGATCAGGTCTATCCATGAGGTTCCGCTCATAGAAGAGAATTAAATCAGAAATTATTCAAACAACTATATCGTGGGAGCAACTTATCGTCTGATGGAAAACATAACGGTTTCGAGCTTATCAAAACTTCGGGACTTCAAGTGCACAAAATGCCTAGTTAACACTTCAGTGTATGTAACAACGGGTTTAGCTTAGCGAAATCCCTTAAACGCTGCCAACAATTTCATCTCTTCAGTAAGAATTCTTTTTGTTATTTCGCCTTCTTGCTCCATGTCCATCACAAATGACCTTCTCGAAGATACTTCTGTGCCTGTGAATCATTCCTTACAGTTTCCTTTCAAGCGAAAGGAACAGCTGCTAAATGAAGGTATATATGAAAACCAAAAAAAGAAATTAGTGAAGTTCTCGAATGCTCATTATGTCAATGAGAATCATCAGAAAAGGCATTTAAGGTGGCCTCAACTTAGCAACTACTCCATCATGCAGCGGCAACATGATCACTGAACATGAGTTTACACCATTACTTGCATGCATCACTTCCTCGGATCTGTTTTACCGTTTCTGTTCACTTCAAGCAGCTGCTCACTCCATTTGGTCAACATTCTTCTCTCCCCTTTACTCTTTCACCTAAGTAAGCATCCTTTATTCATTCCCTATTGCTTAATGAGTATTTTACTCTTACGGCTTTCTCCGATGACATTTTCGTAGATCGGAACGTCGACAATAAACGCCATAAGATGTCACCGGCAGGTGCCTCAGTCGTCGACTGCAGCGCATCAATGCATAAAATGCGATACGGACATATAATATTCTCCAACTTCAACGTTTTCCGCCCATAATGACATACTTTTAAAGTGTGTCATCGAGTAGCTTTTGTCATCTCAGAATTTGTTCACCTCGTGACAGATATTCCAAAATATGGTACATGGGAAACATAGGAGAGGTGGGAAGACGAGTGAGGAAAAGTTTAAGGCAAACTTTGCTTGTTCTGCGAAAACAAAGGAGAACGCAACTGCATCAATGACACGTACTAAATGAGGCGATCAACAATTTCTGAGATGATCATTTTTGGGTTACACGTTTGTCTAAAGAGAAATCTTCATAAAAAACTGAAAAACAGAGAGATATACCTGAACAATTTCTTTGTAGTCCTCCCATCTTAGGTTGATATCTCCCGGGAAAATCAGAGAGCCATTTGTCTGCCAAAATGGAGCAGCACCTATCCAACCTCGCACCGTCGACCGATTCATTCGGATTCGGGGCCTCGTTCGCTATATGTGCGGCCACCCCAACATCCAACAAAAACCTATAAGACATTTCACCCTTCGAACGCAGTACACATATATGCCGCAGAATAGGTCTCCGACTGTCAGAATGCTATTTACGAGAGCAAAGAAAAGATGAAGACAGCTCAGCATCGTAGAAGGGCCCGCTTTTTACGCAAAGAGAAAACTGCATTTTTCGTTTTTCGAAGGATTCTTCCGACTTTCTGAGCGCTGCTCGGCGCATCGACGATTCCCTCCAGAAAGCTGAATCGCCCAGCAAATAAACTCCCATCGCTGTCCAACGAGCTGCTTCTTCTTTAGTTTCGAGCACCTTACGAGGTTAACTAAACGCCACACAAAGACACGCGCCATAATCCAAAGCATGAGCTGCATCGACACAACATGCTGCTCGACACAACGACAAGTAGCGTGCTACTCTTTGAGCTCGACCTTTGCAAACAGATACGAGAGATGACCCGCACTGAAATTAGCAACGGAAGTCTCGTTAGCGAACGCCGAACGCACCGTTCGCACCATCACCGTACTCTCCTCTCTCCAAGGCAATTCTGACCGCTATTAAACCCCATGAACAAATATGCAATTTCTTTCTCCTCAAACCTTTATGGGAAGTTTTCGAGTTTCTATGACCCGCACCCGAGTGCAGAGCCCATTTAGGAAATGTTTCCTCGACGTCTGAAAACAAAGAAATTGCATATTTCCTCATGGGGCTTAATAGTTGTCACAATTGCCTTGGAGAGAGGGGAGTGCGGTGGTAGCGCGAACGACGCGTTCGAGGCTCGCAAGTTGGGTGCTGCCGAGCTTTCGCACAATTTTATCAACGTTCACAATCCCCAGCCTCTAGGAAGGAGGCGCTAGAGTGCGTTCTCATGTGCCTAGTGATGTCTCAGGAGTGGGATGCACCACATCTGACGGAGGAAATGGATCGCGGTAGTAACAAGGAAACGCGTCTCCAAAGACATTGCTTGTATTATCTGACAAGGGCACGGGCCGCATTTTATAAGCTTGATGCTAACACTTGCCGCACGTGCGCATAATACAAGGCTCAAAACATCTGAATGTCTGGACAGGAAGTTCTAGTTCCAAGTGGATCAACGCAGCCGATGATTAGCTACCACTAGTTTTCGGCAGCTGCTTTCATTGGTTTATTTGAATATGAAGTCTGAGCTGATCCTTTAATGGACGTTAATGCCTTTCAAGATATGCCTTCTAGCAATTTAGCAATTGCAGAAGAGCGAATATCTCGTACTTCCAAGGTGGGATGGCTTATATGGCGATTGTTTGATGCGGTTGACTGTGGACTGGATGGGGGCGATAGGATTGCGACGTTCCATGTTTATTGTCCTCCACCACTTTCAGTGTGGAAAAAGGTTACCCCGAAGTGGGTTGTTGGACTAGGCATGAGCCTTGATGCTTCCCAGAATTGTAGGGAAACAACGAAGAGCGCGTTCTACCCCACCACCTTTAACGCCTAGGTCACTTGACCCAAACCCTCCGGTTCTGTAAACATGGGGAAAAACGATGCAGTATCTAGTAATGATGTTTGCGATAACAAAAGGATAATTAGTGCAGATCTGCGTCGAAAATTTTATTTGTACTGCTGAGAAATGAAATGGCGAATAAGTGCGCAACTGGGCTTAATGTTTCGATCATTCGCACTTTATCGATCACATCTAATTTGTTCTCTCCGCTTTTCTAAGTTGCGTCGCACACAAATTCGTATGCGAAATCGTTTCTGTTGCCGAAAGTTTCGTTCACCCTTCTATTGCAGGAAATCGTTGCAGTGAGCACTAAGAGACTCCGGTTGCATCACCACGTCCACGAATAGGGTGTCTTCGAAATTGCCGATGATGTTAGCGGACCTTCGCAAATGCATCGATTATCGAGGATTTCTGCGACTTTGAGCGCCAAGTATGATCGATGATCGCTTCATTTGCCTGCAAAGTTTCCAGTTTGTTGAGTGTGGAAATGAGGCAGCTGAATATGTCTACTTCATATAGACTCAATTTGGAAATAGTGAACAGTTGTGAGCACTGAAGGTTGACTCTTAGTGCAGTCATGTTTGCAGAGCACTTCGCAAAATTGGAATGCTCACTTTTGCTGTCTATTCGAGTATGATTTAGCACAGTCCCACCGTCGGAATTTTTGTACTTATTCAAATTTACAAATCAAGTTCATTGTCGAGTGTTCATATTGTCATGATTATTTCTTCAACATTCATTGCAATGATGCGAATCAGGAAGAGTGAATTAGACGCTGCGAACGATGCAAACGATGAAACATTTCCGAGACCAAATATATTGCCAATATCGAATGAAGATGCTCCCGATGATAAACAAACGACTAGGAAAACAGGTAATCATTCTCAGATTTGCTCCTTTCAACCCTCGGCTGCTTCACTTCCTCGCTGAAATGAACCTATAGCGCTGTCAACAAATTGTATGACTATCGTATTTCATCGTTGCTTCAAGCTTATCTCACCCATAACCGCTTAAGCTTCAGTTTATTCAAAGTACAACGCAGAGCTGTGCTGTGACTTGAAGTCAGGTTCGATTGAAGTGCTTTCGCGCAATAAGTGGGAAAGATTTGAAACGTAACTGGTAAAATTTAGATGAAGAGTGGTTCGAGTTGCACTCTATAACGCAGTCTATTGGTGCGTCGTCACCACTTGTGACGGCGTTTGGTCTCGAAGGTCGTCGACCTACACCAGATTCCTTGAACGAAAAACCAAATGAGGAAGCAAGTAGATCACCTTCAAGTGCCGACGCAGATAGGACCATCGTGCGTAATGACCCCGCGGTTGATATCGAAATAATGGAGAATTCGCTTATTTCACTCCTTGAGGATTTGCGATCAGGTCGATTGAATGCTTGTGAGTTGTTTTTTAAACAATGAGTTGTAAGGGTTCGGCGTTTGTAACATATAATATCACTTCACTCGGCCGAGTACGGCTGAAAAGCAGGCCGATGTTTGATACATGTTGAAGCAGCAGGGCAAGGAGTCGCGAGAATAATGTCTCAGAACACAATCACAGACTTAATATCGAGATTGCGCCCAGTAGGTATATCAAGTGGGAGCTAGCAATGAGCTGGTTCATGAACTCAAATTGTGTTTACAGCGATGCTTTGCCTTCGTAAATGTGAGCCGAACTGAAGGGTCATTTTGGTCGATAGGGATCGATTTACATCAACTAGCAGCTTTCAAAAAACACACAACCAAAGAGGACCTGTCAGTTAATCGACATCGTATCTATCATACAGACAGTGTCTGTTGTATTTTATGATGGATGTTTTGAAATACAACTACGTTATCTTTTTTCTCTCAAATTAGACACACATAATTTGACCTCGCAGTTCTATATGAATGAGTTCAACTCAAAAATCCAATTTACTGGATATGAAGCCCGCTTCTGTGACCGGGGCTCGTGCGCCAATTCAGTCTACCCCCTAATTTCTATGGAAATCAGAATGCCTTCGTCCACCGTTAAATTCCCGGTCATTTTATAGTAGGATATAATGAAAGCGGAAGTGGTGACTTCATTGGAAATTGTGCAGCAGTCTGATGTCAGCATTCTAATTTTGTCTTCTGCTTCAGAGTATCCTCCCAATCTTTCCTTCAGATGCGGAAGCCACTGCAATAATAGGCAAAGAGAACGAACCAAATGCGACAAATGCAAGTCGTAGAGCTGCAAGCTGTTTGAAACTTCAATGAGTCCACAAGCCTCCCACCTCGATTATATCCGTCAGTTGAACATTCCTGAAACGAATGAACACGTGCACTCACGTTTGGAGATGGATCGTTGAAAAGACTGCGATCACATTTTCAGTGAGCGAAGAACGATTAAATCAGATGCGAAAAGCTAGGAAAGATATGGAGGAGTTGACCGCATCCCACGTCAAATTGCATCGCCAACAGGTGTCCAATGTTCTTCCCCCAAGGTATCAGTTCCTTCTCTTTACCCACTCCGAACTTCAAAAAAAAAAGGAGAGAAACCACCTCACCCGTATCGCCTTCGTGAATATCGCTTTGTTTGCTTATCTTTCACTCGTTATTCGTGTACGACAGATATTTTCAACTTACGAAGCAGTTCAGTGTTGCTAAGAACTGTATGCAGCTAATGCAGGTAATAAGTAAAAATAAAAAGACATCACGTTCAAATCTGAGAGAGGGAGGGTGATGTGGGGGAATCTATTGGCTGCTAAGCGATCAGCAGTAATCTTCGAATAATAGGCAATAATTCGGAATGAATGAGAAATGCCCCACTAAATTGTTTGCACACCCTTCGTGTAACTGAGGTGTCTTTCCAGTGAAGACGAACGTTTGGATGAGCACTATGATGCACTCTTCCAAAGGCTTGACGAACTTCACAACTCTATGTAAGTGACACCTTTCATCACATTCAGTAAACTGAATTTATTTCTTAGATACCACTGTTTTTACATATTTTGCTTAATTACTTATTTTCTATTGAAAATAGAAGCTTTCTCGCCTCTGCAAAGTGCTTTAAGGTTTTCGATTAATTCTCCATTTCTCGTATATGAAAGTCAACGGCTGCACCTCTATTCCCAACTTTAGTTGGCAAAGTTGGAAGTTTCGGATCATCTCGTTTAGCGCGGAATGTTCAGACAGTATTGAAGCTGACCTACCAGTATTTAGCAAGTTTCCTCAGAAGCACACTTCTAGGTCAGACGTGAAGCTGACCTAGAAGTGTGCTTCTGAGGAAACTTTCACGCCCTTAGGGCACCGCTGTGAAAGGAATATGTCAAAGCTGAAATCGTTAACTTCTATTGCTATACTGTTGTCGCGGTTCATTTCTGAGTACTATGCTAAATACTGGCAGTTAGATGGGAACGAGAGAGTTTACTTCGTCCAGATAATTATCCGAAATTTTTCAAGGCGTACTTCTAAAAAAAGTTTTTTTTTTTTTTTCAGGCGAATAATGTCTTTCCAAAGCCCGTCACCAGACCGCGTGCAAAGCCCTTCTTCAATGCCGGATGAAACAACCGCCTGATAGGATATTTCTGCTCATTATTCCACCCGCTTTGAGAATTACGCACATTCCATTTAAAGCAGGAATGCAAACCGAAATATGTGCACGGGCAACTTTTATATGTCTAATCTGGCGGATTATGTACCCACATCAGTACCTAATGCAGAAAACATTCCCGGGACAGAAGAGATAAACAGTTCATTGCCAGTCATCTTTGCCCGCTATAAATAAATATGTTCCGGACAGTCCATCTGCGTTCTTGCTTCCTGTATTTGTTTGTTTACGATAGCGTGGAAGAAACATTCCGAGGATGAAAACATCTGTGTACGCATAAAGCATTTCTTACTTCTTCCATCCCTCTTTTCGAATGTTTCCATGTGAGCGCATAGCAGGAAAAAACTTGAGATAGTCTATGACATTGCATAATCAAACCCCTATCTTTTCGATAGTAGAGCGTTAAGAAAGGAGCTCAGAAGACACTCGAACAGACCTTCCACGATATCCATTCACAATGACCGCCGAAGTGACGCCAGAAGTCTTGCCTACTGCAATTCTAGAGATGGCTATCATGCTTCCTGCCCTCAATTGTACCTATATTTATGAACCTTGCCCAGTTTCTACCTCATAAAGTGACTGCAATGAAAAGTTATAAAAAGTCGAAATAATAATCCTCTATAAAGCATAGTGTGCTTCTTAATTATAAAATGAGTACACATAAACACAAGCAAATTTCAAGACGTTCGACGATCTCAAATATTATCACCTGCGGATGCAGTAGGATTTTCTTGTCGAGCAGGTTACATACAACACAAGGATACGTACATGAAAGATATAAACGACATGGATGTCGGTAAATGCAAAGTGAATACAAAAGCGGACATTCCATCTATGTAAGAGTGCTTTCAGCGAAATCATTCACTTGTTAGCTTCGTTCGTTCGCGGTCAGTACGACAGTCATGTGAGAAGACAGAGGAATGTGACAAACGTGATTCTATCCCATTCGAACTCGTTAAACGGTAGTACCACGTTCACAAGAATACAACCTGAAAAATACTCATTCTAGAGCAGGCTACTACATATGACGACATTACGCAAAAGGTAGAGTGCTGTGTTTGTATGAGCAGAATTTCCCCATCCAGTTTGTCGAGAAGGACCTATAGCCTATGAATAAAATGGGGTATGTCCGTATTCTTGCCCAGATGGGATTAGCAGAGGTCACCCGATTTCTTACTGGCGCGCTAGTGAGTGTCTGCGGCGTCGCACCTAAGATGCCACCAAAATTTAAGCCAAATGCATCGTGTGGGTTGGCTTTTTATCCAAAACGTGTCCGTCCCTAAAAACTGAAGCAATATTAAAAGCTCCTTAAGAACGCATTATGATGATTTACCAGTGCAGTAGTTTTTCACCTGCTTGAAACATCGAAAATGCTGTGGCGAGCATAGTCTGCTTCAGAACTGACATCCTCACATCTCGCGTAAACTCCATTCTGCGTGAATTTAAGGATACTGTTTCGTTTAGACGCCATCAAATTACTAACTGAGAATTTGTACAGTAAACTGTCGGCTTTATTGAATGAGAGCCAAAAAGGTCTACGTCCTTCTAATCGCTAAAGCACGTTTCCATCATTTGATTTCTGGAGTTTAGGCAGCTTTCGGCCATTTCCTATATCCAAAACATAGGGCAGTACTAAGCAATCACACCAGATAGTCCGTATGAACGAAAAAAGCAGCAGTACTTCCTCTTGAAATGAGGGGGGAGGAAGAGGAGAAGGGCTTCAGACGGGAAAAAGAGTATCGTTTTAGACGGTTTCGAAAACCCCAACATAAAAATTCTCGAGAACTCCCACTGAAAAGCTAAATAAGTTTATGGACGAGTAAGTTTGGGAAAACTCACAGACATGAATGATGCCAAATGATGCCGACCGCTCCCCCACACTACTCTCCTCCTTTCCAACGTAAGAATGTTCAGTATGGGGAGGTTTACTCACCTGAGATCTCGACCACACACTTTACATCAGAGGCCGACGATATATCCAACTCGGCCACTTTTTCAAAAGCCTATTTCTGGTTCTTATAGAACATTTGATCATATTTTTCGGTTAATGAGAAATACTCAACGATGAATCCGTTAATATAGACAGATTAAAATAAACATAAGGGCATAACGGCACAATGTATGAAATCTCAGCAACTGTTGCAATCTCAAGCAATTCAGAAGTTCGCTATAAATAAAAGAAAGGTGAGGAAGCTCACCTCCTCTTTTTCGTTCCATCTTTTTCCTCGCTTCATCGTCCTCAACCACTTGATGGTAGCTTATTACCAGCTGTCCCAATGTCAAAGTAAAACTTCGCTCCTCATGCCTTTTGCTTCGGGAATTTCCTAAAGAAACTGAAACCCACAATCGTTACTATAACGTATTTCAGTATCGTTTTTATATGTTCCCTCAATAAAGAAAAAACCACTGACGGCGAGCCCCCTCCATTTCGCTCATTTTCAGCCCCAAATGCGCTCCATCGATTTGGACGAAGTTTAAAGAGTGTATAAATAAATGCATCACCGACAAGAGCTCCACAAATCATCCTCTTAGTTCCCGATACTGCCATCTCTCTTAGTGATGCTTTTTATTGAAGATTCTAGGTTCGCGCCATGAAAGGAACAAGTTTTTTGCAAAAACAATCCATTTCAACAAATCACATGAGCCTTGGGACTCAGAACCGCCATGGAGGCCAATCGAAGAAGTAAGCAAGAATGACTTTCCTCAACGAGTTTCGATGGCATTTCTACTCTTCGAATCTTGCCAACAAGTGAGGAAACTCAAAGCTTTTGCTGTGATACAAAACGAACCATGAAACGTGCTCCTAAGAGGTAAATCACGATAGGTTTTTGTCCAAAGGACCAGAGAGAATCACCACCGCCAAACAAAAGTTTCAAATCTCAAGTGGTGCAGAAATCAGTACAGTTGATCCCCTGAGCAGGAACTTTTCTCCACGTTGCACTTTAACTTTTCCAATTCCCTTAAAAAACTGACGAAAAAAAAAGATACTTGAACATGTAAGGAAAGGGATATGGAAGATGCGTATCCTGATCACAAATAATGACGGTGCTTCTCTGAAGAAATCAACTGGATGAGCCAGGTGAACGTGCCGGAGTCAGCCGTTCCGTCACCGGAATGTTCAAATTCCGCGAAACTTAGTTCTGAAATATGTTCAACAGCGTTTCTGATGATGCTTTGCCTCATAGAGGTTTTCAGCGAGCGCAATTCCACGTTTGTGAACGTCTTATTATCGCTTTCATTGATGATGAATTAGAGCGCAATTCATCAACTAATCGCATAAAATATTCCCAACCTATCAATGTGTCTTTGAGAAATGGATTGATAAGAAATCCATTAATTGTCAATTAGCGAAGAAGGACAAAAATTTCCAATTAGATGAAATTCGCAATGACTTCTCGGCAAGTGCAATTCGCCAACTGAGCGATTAAACAAGTCATGAGACCTTATAAAGTAGAAAAAAGAAAAGAAGAGAAAAACCACTAAAACAAACTACTCCACGTTCGACTGACCCTCTAACAAGGTAAGAGATACCTTTTAGATTCTATGAAAGCGTTTTTTTTTGAAACTCTGCATGAAAGTCGTCGAGTTAACACTCAGCTGAAAACAATAAATACTCTACCTTTGCTTCCATCTTATTTCTCGTATGAGCTAATTCGGTCCTTTCGTTATAGCTTCATTCGATAATTCAACTTCCGCAACACAAAAATCACTCGCTTGTGCCTTTAGTGAACGTGGATGAACGAAAAAAGAGAAACTCAGCAAATGAATTCATTATAAAGAGGTAGAGAGAGATGCAAAGAGTAGAGCCAACCAATGAGAGCCAACCCACTATCGAATGCTAAGAAAAGACAGCGATAGGGTAATGGAATAACTCCACATAAATCACAAGTGAACGTGTAACTTTTAACGTTAGAGTGGTGTTTATTTGTACACAAATAGAATTCATTTTTAGTGTTCAGTATGGAAATCGAGTGAAGTTTACTTCATCCACTATGAGCTCATCTAGAGGTGAATGAGGCAAATGCGAACATCTGCTTCTCTAGAGCAGAGACTTCTTCTTCACCGATATTTCTCATTTACTCGGTTAGTTAAAAAAATGTTCGCATGCATTAGGTTCCAATGTTGATTTGATTTGCTCCCCCGCCTTGCCTCCCACTCATCATCCTCAGCTTCATTCTTTTCCCGCTTCATATTCACTTTATCACTTCTTCTGCTCATCCTCTCACCTAACGGTTTCAACAGACCGACGAAACAACGTGCTCTTTCTTTGCTAATATCTCGAGAAATAAACTGCATAATTTGCTTTTAAGGTAAGCCTTCTCTTGTTTGAAATGCTTTTTCGTTGAGTGCATAATAGGCACTTCGCTTTATGTTACTATAGAAATTCCCCTTGGAGTCAAGTGACGTGTTTAGGATATAAATCACTGTGAATGACTAATACGGTGGTTCAGGATCTACGGTGTTCGTTATTTGAACCCTCTCATTCCAGCCATTTCGGACTGAATGAATAGTGGGAGACTCACCGTTGTGATGTTGAAAATAATTTCCAAAATGCGTATCTAACGAATAAACGATTCCACTTAAGAACCCCAAACACTGGGACCCGTCAGAAAAAATAGTCATCTGTGAAATGAACGCGCACCGAAAAGATTCTATGCACGATGAAGCTGCGTGCGACTACCTTTTCTTCATGGAAACTTACAGCACGAACTGCTTCTGATGAGAACCCCGTCAACACTTTTTTTTACCGCTGTGAAAATGAAACGAGCCGAGAGAATCCCGAACACTTTCAGCGAAACTCGCAAGTTGTCAAACAAGATTGCCATATTCTGTTACAAATAGTGATGGTCATAAAACATGCCAGCAAGTCCAAAATAGGCAATAACGTGCAGAGTGAAGGATCCATCAAATCCATAGTTTCGACAACCTGAATCACGGAAATTCAACTGTACGACCACCTACGTGACAACAGTGTTCCAATGAAACCCGTGTTATATAAATGCTACTGATGTTTTCGAGAAAGATAAATCACACAACTGCGTTGGCTACTTTCACTGGCTAATAGATGCATTAGGCAGCCTAATTTCTTTAGAGTGAAGTTTGCTTTTACGCAGATCAACCCAACACGCCGATGAAAATACGTTCACATCAGAAGTTTTAATTCAGAAAAAACCACGACGAGGAAACAAGTGGGAAAGTTTAGCGGAAAGACTCGAAGATGTTTTATGTTCGGCTCATTTGATCCACCAACGGAAATGCGAAACAATGCCAAGAAAGAAACATATTCAGAGTGAGTAATGCCACTTACAAGTGTGCAACAACGCGGATCATGGATTAACAGTAAAATTACAACAACGCAACTAACACCAATTTAAAGTGCTCCGATCACTCCTGCAAATCCTCACAGAGGAGTGGGGATTTTGCGAAATATTCGGTATACAACGAAAAAAAAAGTGAGCAGGGCAACGCTCCTTCCATAACTCTCGAAGCTGCTGACTCAACGCGAAAAATGAGGTAACTGGAAGATTTACGTAACACATATCAAACCTACTAACTTAGCTCCCCTCACTCAACGATTGAATCTGCCCGTTAGATAGATACGTATATGCGCACCAATGTCACAACGTGCATTAGTGCACAAATAAATACAATGAAAAAATACAACACAAACAAATATAAAAAATACACATCACGCATATAAAAGGGTTAATTTAATTAAAGCGGAAGTTTACAATCACGGCAAAAATTCTTAAAATGGTGATGACTCTCCAAATGTTACAACATCGTGATGGTCAAATTCGGACTCTTAACGATTACACATATATTCGTAACACTTTCTTGCAAACTGTAATAGGTTCGTAAGTTCAACTGCTCGCCAAACGTTCGAACGAAACGTGAAAACCATCGCAAAGTACCGCTGCTGAGCTGCTTTTAAAGAAGGTTGATTACTTACGTATCAGAAAAGCGGCTGGCTTCACCCTTCTTCACCATCTACTAAATTCATCGCTCTCTAAGATGTCATCTTCCTCAATGAAAACTAAAAATGACGAGAAAATTCTTTCCGAAGAAAAATGATTCTAGTTCCCATTTTCCGACCTCCTTATGGAATACCGCTGGGACGAATTCGAGGGAGGAGGGACTAGAACTAGTAGGTTCCGAACATTCGTTTGCATCAACGACTCAAACTTCAGTCAGATGGGTCAGCTCGAGAGCATGCAACAACAGGGCGGCTACTGTCAAGGAGATTTCTTCGTTCGTCCACTTAATCACTCGAAACAACAAGCTCACTGAGAAGCAGGAAACAAAGACGCAAATACTTAAAACAGAAAAACTGTGGAGGAAGAGATCTCGATTAGTGTTTTTTAGTGTTTCTCACAAATAACAACAACGGATAACGCCCCTTTTCGGTTTACGAAGTAATTCATCCTCCCTATAATGTCTGAGAGAAAGAGCTTATTGTGTGGTAACGAACGGCAAATTCGTCGTCATTCAGCAAATGAGCACTGGAAAACGACTTCGTTTTCACGCAGCTCAAGGCAGACCCTTTAGGCAAAGTGACAGTAGAGCACGCCTCACCTTCAACATTCGAAGAGGCAGGACAACAAAAAGATGAATCTCTCGAGCTGATGGCGCTGGAAGTCGAGTACGGCAATTCCAATTCATATTGATCAAATGGCCTCATGGCGCCTTTTAGGATACTGTCTGCAAAATAATCAAAATAAACAAGTGGTCTGATTTAAAAACAAACTCCAACAAAAAACATATACTTATCATTGGTGACATCATAAACAAGTAGCCCATAAACGTAAAAAGCCATTAAGCTAGAGGATAAGTACTTGCATACGCGAACTCGCATCAGCTGCTGAAAGACTTCGAAAAGCGGCGCTAAACATAACCGAGAAGAAAGACCATTTCTCGCGAACAGCGGAACAAACTCTTCCAAACGCCTTTTGTAGATCCACTATCGAAAACCCAAAGACCTCTCAAACATCGTTCTCATAATGTCAAGCACAGATCCAGTGTGGCGGAATGCGCAAAAAACAAAGCGGGTATACGGCTCGGAGCATACCTGTCAGCCACTGCGCAACAACCGCCGTTGCTGGCTTCCTCCTTGTCACAATTTTGGATACATCTGATCGATGTCTGCTATGAGTTATTACAACGTCCGCTTCAGAGATCCTATTCGTTACCTGTAAGAAAATCATTAACGTTTTATTTCGAGTATTAAATCTTGCCAACTTTACCGTTGTACACGGTAGACACCGTAGAATGCGAATACGAATCACAGCACGGTCAAATTCCTTCCATTCCCTTTCCCCTCTCCCTCCCGTTACTGGGTCAGCAGCAATCCTAGGACTTTACGGGTACCGACCATGACGAAACGATGAAGCACAGAAAAGAAATAAAACCTAAAATGTGAGTACTCTCATAAGCACCACTGCTGAAAAGAAAATCTGGCGTGAAAATCTGTAGCCAGAAAGCTTTCCATTGAAGATGATGAATTTTATGTAGTACAAACAACGTCGGATGTGAATTTCCACTAAAACAGTAAGCCATAAAATTTTCAGTTGGTTCGAAGAGAAGAAGAAAGGGTGAAAAGTGTTTAAGTGTGGCACGGATATACTTTACTGCAATGAACATTAGTTCGCAAGCACGTCCTTTTGAAGGAAATTTCATTTATTCTGCTTATCAGTGAAATCTTTCGGTGGCATAAGTGGAGTTATGGAAATCGAACTCTACATGCAACTGCTCCGATAAACAAAGACGCCTTATGTAAAGGAAATGCTGATTATGACAGACAGGATTAGAACAGGAGAAAAATCCTTTCGAGTCCACAAACTTGGGACAGCACGAAAAAATTTCAAATAAGAAAAGGCAGAGGAATGCCCAAATGGTAAACTAGTGAAACTTTAAATAAACAGCTGCCTATTATATACGAAAAATCAAAAGAATGAAGAGAAGAAAAACAAAGAACAAGATACGAACCTTACCACCAGCATGAGCGATCAAAAATTTCAGTGTCTCCTGCGGCAACGAACATCCCGTTGAAGCGAAAAATACACATGAGCTGCACAGTAGTCTTTTCAGTCCTCGACGTCCGCGACGTCTGTATATCGGAAGCCATCTCTCGACGCAGTAACTGGACGTTACATGCAGCCAGCAGCCCTTCTCCGCGGAATCCCTCACCTGCACAAATATTTTAGCCGTTAATCCACTCCCGTTAATGCGTTAACGTATATAATAAGGCATTAACTGTTCCGCATTTCCAACTTTTCCTCTCAGTAATGATGTGAATTTTGATGAAAACCAGAAAACGTGAAGAACGAGTGATGCAATGGTTATATTGCAGAATCTACAATAACTCAGGCACTTTCAACCACACAAACTACAATTCCTCGAAAACTTACTGCTAGAATTTCAAAGCCAAGGTTACGACTTGATGAAGTATTCACAACTTCTCTTCCCCTCTCAAACATGCGTCGGCTACATACTACTTCCGCCAATACCACTTTTGTGGCATTAAATTTAGATGAAGCACCCGATTTGGTTGCTATTTAACTACATCCACAGAGAAAGTTCCTCCTTCATCTAGGTTTCTTAACGGCATTAAGCGTACCCATTCCACTCTGACGATCTTAACGCCGAGTACAAGCGCTCTGAGCAGGTTCGGAGTAGGTGTTCCCTCATCGTCGGCAACAAGCACTTTCGTTCGCTCATCTACCTTTCTTCCGTACCCGTAGACGCCCAATTTTCTGATTGTTTGTCGTAAATTTTTCTTGGAGCTAAAACCATAAAACATTCCGTCGACGAAACTCTCTGGGCTGATTCGCTTTCTCTTCATAAAACGCATTCATTTAACACCGATCCTTTTGAATTCGTCTCTGATTTGCGACATGTAAATAACAATTTGAGTAAGGAACTTGCAGTTCTTAAAATGAATGACGAACTGCCGCTGATCGAAAATATAACCACCACATACACCTGAGGTAAGTAACACAACCATACATTTCACTTAAAGCTGATGCGACGATGTTGTGTGTAACGCGTTTGCGTCGATAACCGAGTTCTGGTGGAGAGGGCATGAGCTGCAAATCATTTAGTGTTGTCGATTTCGTTCTTACAGCCACTGGCTTTAAGTGGATATCTGAAAGAAAAATGTCCTTACCTGCACAAATAACACTTCGTCTATTATATTATATGAAACAATTTACTACCGCTAGATTCTATGACAGACGCTTCCAAGCTGCAACAAAATAACGTGCTCGTTATTTTCTTCCCACAGTTGTTTTGCGATGCAAACAGGTGTCTTTAAGGATAGAAGATTTCCGAAAAGAAGGCGGATGGACACGACTCGTTCGCAAGCCAATTTAAAGGAGGGTTAACTCCGCCCAGCTATAAATAAAACACTTTGCATTCCCTTGGCAAAGAAAAAAATTTCTTCAGTGAAATCAACCACAGTCTGAAATTTCTCTCCATCATTATGCTGGCTATTATCTCAAGAACTTTGTCATTCGAACTTTACATCGAAATATCTGAAGTGAAAGGAAACGCTATTATGAGTGATAGCTGAATAAATCATATAGTGAATAAAACTAGAACCTAACGGGGAGCGCAGCTTTCCCACGACAAACATGGCAACAAGACGGTGAACGTTTTTTTGGAATGCATAAACAGAGCGGGAAACAATAGTTATGGTAAAAAAAATCAAATGCAAATTAATCTAGCTCTAAACAAACTTTAAACAGACGGCCAACCAACATATGGCCTGAAATAAAAAGGCTCTAGCCCAGGTACCACTACACCATATTCTATCGTTGATTTATCAAAGAAAAACACCTTGGAATGCCATGCTCAATTGTTCCATATCTTTTTCAACATGCTCGACCATAGTCCTCTCAGTTCTTCTTCGTATCTGGAAAAGTTCGGGTTGTGTGAGTGTTAGACTTGGCATCCAAAAACGAACTTTAAGTCCGGCACGCCAATAACTAAGAAAAATTAGTGTCATTTCAGTGGACATTGTATGACAATAGCGCCCACTCTGCACACCGTTATTTATTCGTGAGACCTTCAAAATGTTCTAGGCGATTAAAATATATCGGCTCAACTAGTAAATTTGAGCCCACCTTCTAATGGGAAATATCTAAAGTATATCTTTGTAATTACGATTCATGCGAATTGATTGTGAAACTCTAACGTAGACAATAATGCTCTCAAAGAGAAAATATATATGTATATATATATATATATATATATATATATATATCTTACAGACATAATTAATTTGAATCTCATCAGTATATAAAACGTGAATATAGAAGACGATGCATGAATGAGTTGAGAATCACTTTGTTGTTGGTACTCGTTTTCCGCCGCCAAAAAAGGATATAGCAGTAACAACGTCACGAACACGAAAAACGGAAAGCGAACCTATACTCAGCCGTCCTTCAAAAACCAACAGATAAACGAATGCGTTTAGGGCAGAGAATAACGTTCCCTCAAAAGATAAATTACTACAACCACCATGCCAGCATTCTCTAGAGTTTTCCAAAAATACGGACAATTCTCAACGCGGGAAACAACAAAAGAGGGAAAATATCGGTGAAGAAAGTGTCGTTTCATCAACAAGTACGACGCCACAATTCAACGAACAAAATGCATTACAGAAAAAGTTACCATTACTTTATTCGACCTTTTCACACGATTTTCCAGGAGTTCTTTCGCCATTCGCCCATCAGCCAATTCAAGCTCTTCTTTCAAACTGCACAACATGTACGGCGCCTCCGATACGTGCATGCCTCGCTTATTGCATCTGCAAACTTCTCAACTTTGGAGAAATCCTTTTAAAAGTCCCTGAGGTCAAATGCTTACCTCCGTCGAAAGAATAAGATATGCAATGAAGGTGGGACAAGAACGAATCATTCGAAAGAACTATAAGGAGAAATTATCTCAGCAGCGTGTCAACCTTCAAAGATACCAACCGAATGACATATTAAAAGAAGCAATGACATACGATAGAATCACAGTGTTATCTAAGTACCACATCCCGCCATCTGACCTTTCATTCGAGAAGGGCAAACTTCATGTTAAATGAGGTTATGCCAAGAGTACCTCGAAATTCTGATCGCACGATCACAACGTTCGAAGCTGCACTGATAACAAACCGGACGAAATGAAAAGAATTTGGAGGCAAATAGGATTTCAGCGGCAACTACTCTCGCATCTGCACTTCAGCATTGCAGTGTTCTCTTCTGACCACTCATTGATGCCATTTGCGTGTATTTCCAACATCTAATGTGGTTACGAAGAAACATCATCTGCTAACGAAATGTCGCAGGATGGAATAAAAGATCTTACTCAAGAACCCATAAAGAAGACACAATAAGTGGATGCGGCTTCAAATGCAGAGCATTCACACAGTTTTCCATTCGACAGTCATTCGACACCACATGTGTGATTCCTTCACGAAGTCTGCAAATGAAGATTCTGGAACGCTCATCCAAGCAGAGAAAAATGGAAATATTTTGCTCATCAATAAAGGATTAATAAAAGGCAATCACAACATCTCGCTATGAAAACACCGACCGGGAAAAGCTCGCTCACTGCATTACAAGCTAAACAATGCACTGCTAAATTTATCTAAAGAGCCTTAATGAATGGAAATGAAAGAATTTCTACTCGTTATACTGTCAAAGGAGAGCACTCTGAGAATAGCTAAAACTAAAATGAATAAACCCACCTGCCATATGACTGAAATCATTCTAAATATAACTGCAAAGGTACCTCAGAGAAACCTTTGCCAAAATTTATACAACTGATTGCTCTTACATTTTCCTTTTTCTAAAAGCATCCGTCTTTCTTTTCCATCGATCAGCTGCAAAGACAATCCGATTGGGGGAGAAAAACGCGGTGCGAGGATACCTTAAAAGTGGAGAGGGCACAAATATGATCTCCTCAGAATAACGACGTATTAAATATGCGTTCAATTTACACACTTTATATTTAGATGCACTTATAAAGGCGTCACCCTTCATAAACTGGGAGACATGTGTACGTTAAAACAAAAATAACACATTCAACACTTGCTTTGTGAATGAACATATACAGTGATACAACGATGAAAAAAATTTATCTCTTTATTTAGTAGGTTCATTAGGAAAAGACAACTCACACTGATGAGACAGATGCGCCCAATAGAAGAAGGATGTCGCGCAATATGGAGATTTCTCCGGAAACCTCAGATTCAATATCCAAATAGACATCGAGTCCTGAATATGTCAGCATGATACTGCTTCAATAACTCAGGAATGCTCAAACTGCATATTACTGTAAAGACGAACCGCTGTATCGAAATGATAAGGTCTGCACAACGAGAATTGCAGCTCAGACACTTCAGTTCCACTAGTACCCTCGTGCAAACTTCTTACGTCAACTTAAACATCAAAGATTCGACTACATAAGACCTCGATATGCTCCTCAATAGTCCCAGCCGTCACATTCCCGGTCCTTACTTGGACTTTTAGTGTTGCGATGCAATCGGAGCACAACGTTGTTTAAATATTTCGACGGCGCAAATATCATGTGGTCAACGAAAGAAGTGGACATATCTCAGCAACAAGTTCATACATCAATCACCTTTCAACTAGTTCGCTGCAAACCAAGGAATGGTCAGCACCTCGTTTCGAAGCACGCCTAAGAATTGCATAAATAATTCACACGCGTAGCCCCAAGCTCCTCTATGGGAACGATCAAAGCGCGGCTATAATATCAGAAAGTACACTCATATGTCAGCGACCTTATTTGCAAGAATGATTTTTCTCTTTGGCATATAAGACGATCTTTCAGCACATTCTACAGATCGCTTTCCACAAACACTTCGATGCAGATGTCAGTTTTCTGAGTTGATGTCAGATGCATTGCTCTAGATAGCGATGCAGTCAATTTCAAAAAAAAGTTACCTTGCAGAACGGCGCATCGTATCACCTCATCGGAGTCGTCGGAAACGACCGTTTCAAGAAGATCGGATGACATGGATAGGCTCATTTACACTTTACGTTTTATGATCGGTGAGGCGGTCTGCAAGTGGCAAAATTCTTGATGTTTCAATGAAATTTCTGAATGACTCTTGCCTCGAGCTCTTCAATGCATTGCGCTATGCCCGCCGTGGCAAATTTCTTCTAAGTATGGAGGCAAGTTCAAAGTGAAGGCCACCTACGGCATCTGCACAAAAAACACCCTCAAACTTCAAAAAGCACTTTCAGAAAACAGCACTTCATGAACATCAGCAAACCTTTAGTCATTATTTCGGAAGTTTCTCTGTCTATTTCGGAACTCAAAAGATGCACTCCCTTGACTATAAACGCCATAACCGCAGCTAGTTTTAAAATAACATTACAACACACTAAACATACTGCAGAGGTGTTATGCGTAAGAAGTTCTCAGATACCATGTAAAAGAGGGAGACATTAACCCTGCGAGTTATACGAAATGCGGCCATTTACTATCGGAACAAAACGGCCCATGAATATATCCGTCGCGGTTTCACAATTTATCACTTCCCGACCACTCAAAACATACACGAGCAATTCTTCAACATCAACGTTAAACCATCCATTTTGTTGACGCCCGATAAAAAACAACTCGGCGCCTTGATCATAATTTGCTTTCTACGACTCGCACACTCAACCCCTTGAATAGTTGGGAATTTGAAGCGCCTAGAAATGCAAACCTATGCTATAAACTTTTCTTACTTTTAGGATCTTTGCATAATCAATAGAGAACCTTGAAATACTCCTCGACTGGGTCACTCATATACTACGGTTCTGATACACTATGCAACAATCTGACGCAACAGCCTCAGAGCAACGGCACTGCTCAATTCCTACGAAACAGGTGCTAAAATCACCATCTTCCGGAGAAAACTGTCACAACCATATGTTAAAACACTATTTTTCCCTCTAACTCTTCATTCCTCATAAATAGTATTTTATTTCATGTTTTCGGATGCTGCTTCCGAGAACAATAGCTTTCGTTCATCCAGAAACGAAGAAGACTGCGTATGACTAGCTAAGCGATTATCCTAAATCCAGAAATGAATAATACAATATGGAATATGTGAACGACCCACGCTGGAGCAGATTTTAGGAGACAATTGAATTTCCCATATAATGCACAAAGGTCTTGCTCGATCCTTAACGAAACGCGATTCATGCAGACAACAACTACTTCCTCTTCAAACGGCGCTGCAATTCCGCTAAAATCTGATTAAATTCTCGCCAAGATGACGGTTGTTTTGTTGAAGGCGGGAAGAATGTTTTCGCGCTGGGATACTTTCGCTGACGGCGTGATGTAGCCGTACTCCTCTTCAGACGTCAACGCACACCCACCTCGCCAATTGCGAAGGTACGAGGCGAAGATGCGTCCTGCACACAAAGGTTAGAAGGGCGGAGGTAGATTCGTCCTTCGCGCAAACGTCATCCGCAAACGAGCAAAGGTCGTAACCACATCGATCACATGTAGCGGCAGACGTTTACTTCATGAAGGGGCAAACATGCGAACTTCCCAGCACATTTACGCAATGCAAAACAAAAGGAAAGTGATGTCAAACACACGATGAAGGTAACGGAATTAATGAATACACTTGCATCTCAAATGAACGTCTGACGGTAAGGAAGGAATTCGACTGACGATCGTCGAGTCTTCCGATGGAATCCAAGTCCAAAAATTGACGAGTTTATTCACTTAAGTGTCACTAAGCTTCAGCTTTATAAGACTTATATGGATGCGAACTTTTTTGCTTAATAACGGAAGTTTTTAGATGGTTCCATTATGAACGAGACCGAAAGGAGTCGTGTGCACCATCCGGGAAATTTGCATCGTTCAAAGGCAATTCAAATGCAAAAACCCATTCGACCTTCCCCAATTTGAGAACGTTCAGTCTAAAAATATAACAGCACACCTCGACAGCACATTCAAGAATGGCTGATCTTAGCTGAGCATTCCGCAAAGGGTATTTTTGCGCCAAACTTTGAGGGAAGTTTAGATTTTGATTGTGTCGTCTCAACGACCGTGGCTACAAACCAACTCACAGGCATCGCTCCATTCGCGTTCGACAACATTCGCTATCCAACCGCAAATCGATCTCACACAGGGAAAGGCAATAAGTACCGAAAATCTTGAAGGATCTCTTCATATCTAGCTACTGTGACGATGGATGCGGTCGCTCCCTACTTGACACTTCAACGCTTTTCACCCAGTCAACAGTCCTGATCACTGCTGAATACAAATACATCAGAAAGAAAAGGTTCGACATCAGAATTAACCGATATTTGTGGTCGCCAAGAACACTAAGTTTTAAAAACTTCAGTACAGAGATGAAGGCAAACACCCACCGCATTTGCAGCATTCATGAAACAGAAAATCTGTTGACCGAAGGTAAGGGATTTGGGGTAAGGGACCCCTACGTCTATTACAATGAACTCTGTTCGTTCCCTGATGTAGCGCTCCATCTTAGATGGCCTTCTCTTGGCTGAAGCATCATAGCGGAGTTGCGTACGATTTTAGAAATCCAAAAAGATGTTCCCGAAAAAAAAAATCCAGAATGTCGCTTTAATCGTCACCTCATCGCAGTGAGAAATTGAACGTAATCGACAGGACGACTTGTGAATGTGAAATCATCGCAGAATTCAAGAGGAACTTGTTCCTCTTCTTCGAAACTACTTCTCATTGAAAAAAACTAACTTTCAAAAAAAGGACATTTCTTTTCCGCGATTTTCAACCAAAGAATTTTTCCACCATACACGAAATACGGCATTTTCCCTTCCTTTGCACCTCACTTAAATAGGAGTGACTAGTCTATTGAACAGTGACCTTAAATAATCCACTAGCATCATAATGTAGACAACTTGCATTTCCGATCTACGCAAACCGACGAGCTTTAACGGATCTTGGCGGAAGTTGGAGTAAAAATAAAAAACGAGTGGGAAATTACTTCGTTTCACTCGTGCCAGCACTAACATAAGGAGGACATGTGCAGCACTATTTCAACAACTGCACACAGCATAGCCGAATGTGTCCACAGCTGTGAACGTCTCAGTGAAAGTGATGAATGTTTCAGCGGGTGTGGAACCCACTACATGTTTCGTTGGCATTTCACCTAGATCCATAACAGCTGGTTATTTTTTTATTGCGGACACCTCAGTACGACCTACAGGATGTCTCGCTCTAACGTTCAATGTGCTACTCAACGGGTATGACGAAGGAACATAGCTATCTTTGTTGACGTGTGAAAAGGATACGATCCTTTTCGCAGTGGTATTTCCGTATGGAGCAATAAGGCTGTCGAATGAGCAACTTTCAGTGACCCACTGCACAAGAGACATAGAACGAATGGCTGAACGAGTGCTCAGCTATGAACTGAACAGAACTGACGCTAGTATAGACTATCTGCTAGAGCTGATCATCATTTTCAGCGTTTAATGCTAGCACCTCTACGTTAGAACTGTGGCAACCTCATTCAAACAGCGAATGCTTCTACGCTGAAAAAATGCAAGCAGAGGTTCTTTGCATCTGTTGCCTTAAATCAATGCAACATTCACACCAGACGCTATTTAGAGAGCTTGAGGTGCATATTTTCGTCAAGTTCGGGATACCGTCCGATAAACTCTGACGTTCCCATAACTTTCAAAATTCTTTTCACTATCACGCAGGCAACGCTCCTCCATTCCAATTGTGCGTTATATCCAGCACAGAGAAAGGTCATCAATCGCAGGAGCACAGAACTCACTCAGCATTGGCAGTCCGTACTGGTCGAAAAAGATCGTCAGTCTCTGCACTGCCTTCAGCCTGCAACTGTCAACTCTTCCATTATTCCTAGAATTGAACGAAGACCCATAAAGACAGCTCCTGGCAGCTTTTGTCTGTTTCATGAAACTCTTTGCGCAATACGACGACCCGTGTTTCCCAATGTGTTGCATATCTCTCTTTCCGTTCAGCTGGTTGCAGTTTCTGTTTGCTGCTCTCGACGTCAGTAAATTCCAATATAACCATCAGACGCTTTTCTCGTTTACTTGTTGCACTGTTATTACAAGTCTTTTATCTACTATGGCACATGACGAGAGCACAGATATGAAGGTCGTACATAAAAAAGGGACGTGAAATGTGATGATTACGAAGGGAGATCGTTATATACTCATTACTGACACTGGAAGATGCGCAGAAGACGGCGTGTCGCATATTCGAGAGTAATGTGGTTTAACGCAGCTCATAGTTGTTGATCAATCGATCAACGACGGGTTTGCGCTTGTCAGATGAAATTAATTCTCGTCGTGATGGCACCGCCCAATGCACATTTCCCAATTCCCGAACTAAACGGGCAGGGAGCATTTTCTCAGAGAAGAAAGCAGTATTTTCGTCGACTGTCACCATTTCTGGCATCGTCGCTGGCTTCTTCCACTCAATTTCGTCATCGTTTCACATCTCATTGTGGCGTCCGATTCTTGTTAAATTTACACCAATGAATTCTTGATATATACGTTTCTCCTGAGTGTGCCTTCAAAAGTAAATTCGATTATCGCACTTGCTTATCGAAGTGAAACTTATATGTGGTAAATCACTGTTTTGCTGGCTTATTGCAAAAGACGGTTTGATATCACTTCATTACGTACTCTCGCTCTTTGGTTCCAAGTCGATCCTTTCATGACATCCCCCCACTTACCCCGTGCAACCGTTTCGTTGTCAGCACATTCTAAATGTCGCTCTATATACTTCAGTGCCCACTGTTACATATATCGGCATGAATCCCATTCAAAAATTACTGCTTTTTATTCATTCGTCACCTCCCCTCGATCCCTCCTACTAGGAGCCGCTGTCCTTGACGCATGTTCACATATATTCGTCTGTACTTTCTGCTGAAAGACAGTATATGGCACCACCAATAAGAGTGGTGTCGCACCGCAAAACTGTTTATGTTGCAATGCGGTCAATATTCCATCTTATTAAGCTGTCTTATTAGTCACTACCGCTTACATTGGTGCCAATATAAACATTGCTGCAGCTATGCTGCACCTCATCACTTACAAATCGTTTATATAAAGAAAACTTGGAAAATACAGGTATGTTTATGTATGTAAGAATATACGCTCTCCTATGATATCACGTCAAGAGAAAGCGAAATCACACAACCCGTCAAATATTTTAGCTTCAAACAGTGTGCTTGGCGTACCACTACTGAACTTACCCTAAGCATGTGTTCCTCAGAAAATTTAAATTTATTTCACCTCTCGATGATCCCTCCTTATTGTCAATTTGAGGAGCAAAAAAATGAAACTGCAGGGATAGATTTCAATTCGAGTAGAGAACTACGGGAAGCGTGAAACTTGAAAGGGTAGCTGAGGGGTCGAGATCCTTGAAATAATGGGAAACCGAGTTACAGCCAAGGAACTCTACTGCTGAGTACCAAAATAGCACAGAAATTCTGTAAGACAAGAGTGGAAGAATTCTGTATGGATTTTGAAGGGGGAGCCAGGCAGAGCAGCAGTTTACTGACTGACAGACAAAATGAGCAGAAAAATTTTTAGTGTTATGAGAATGAGCCGAAAAGCCGAATGAAGTCTTTTGGCGATCTTTACTTCTTTCAGTAGTTTCTTATACTCTCTTCTATAAAGAGGAAAGGTTGATTTTGTCCTGTTTATGCTGTCATCACCTTCTACGAAAAGAGTAATACTCTCTTCTGTGTTAACGCCTATCACATATTCCTGGATCCAATTATACAAGTGTTATATTTCCCCCAAAAACGGCTGCTTCAAAGCGGTTCATTCGAGGCCGTATACTATATCCTCCAAATCTAGATCCAGTACACAAAAACTTATGTGCTTTTAATGCTCCTTTTGACGACTCATGCTACCCATAATAGCCGCATAGATGTGTCACCACTGCTCGCTATCCACATCAGAGTTTTTCACTTGCTCGCAGTACTCTTTTTGTTTCTTACTTTCTTCTTCGGTCAGTTTTTATGACATTTTCGCTGATGCAAGTGACGATGAGTTTTTACTACTCGACCGTTACTGTCACATCATGTGGCACGATGAAATTTATTTTCGCTATAAAATGGGAATGTGATGACGAAATTTGTTGTCACCGATCACAGCCGCGCACGCAGAAACCATCGAAGTTATGGAACTCAATCCTTAAGACGTGCATTTTTCCGTTAACGTCACGATCCACTCGGATTTTTCTCGTTGACGACGACTTCTTCTGAAGCTGAACGCGATTATTTCTCGTTTTCCCATCAAGACTTTTATATCTGCTTGAGGCAGTCATATCTTCAGTTTCCTCCACTTCCTTCCCAATACACTGCTATAATTGTCCCTACAGATATGTAAATTTCCCACTTTTACTTTCAACGTTCATAATAAAAGATGCACCATAACTGCGATGACTGCTTTTCCATATCTTCGTTGAGTGCAATTATTTGAGTTATTTGTCATTGTTTATTGTGTAGAACTTCTTGTCGGTTTAATCCATACTGGAATATTTCACTATCATATCACACTTCTTGCTGTGAAGTAGTCCAATTCGTGCTAAGTTATTTCTAAACTGGCAGCTGCCCAGTGATAGTTACTTGCTTATTGCAACAGCCAATTCCACACTGCACTTGCTCGCATTTAGACCCGTCGATTTTGTTCCAAATTCTTGGAGTTTGGCGATGCCTCAAATGAAACTTTAATAACATCATATGTTCGTCACGTCTCGTGTACGGAGGTTCTCATTTCTTCGGTAATCGCTGCAATAGTTAACCAGATTAATCATATTGGCTAATTCTTCATTTGATATCCATTGTTTCACTGATCACTTTAGAATCAGAGAACGAGAGAATATAATTGCCCAAAAACTAAGCTTACCTATTGGTGGTTCCGCCGGTGTGATTTGAGACCGATCTTCCCATCCGCCAGATATATTAGCCAGCAAGTTGCATTTCCATCGGTCATTGCGATCAAATTCTGTATCGCTTCCACCGAATTTCAGATGAATCATACAGCAGTTAATGTCGCATCATTTTCACTTGCTTGTCGCTTTGAGTGTTCGGTCATTAAGTGGTCTTGAATGAAAATTCAACAATAGAGAAATGGTTCTCTGCAACCATCTGTTCACCGCTCTTTTTCGTTTATACACTGCACACTACTTATTAAAGGCAATGCGATATTTTATCACGATTGCTAAAGAGGCACGACATACACGAGTTAACCAGCCAAAAAAATGAACGGAAATATACAGCAACTTTAGACAATGGCTCTGCACTTGCGGTTCCTTGCTTTTTCCTTTACGCCCACGATGACTGCAAATGATAGCCGACAGCATTCTGAAAATGGAACACTAACTCGCCTTTAAACGATTCAAATTTTCAGCTATGAGTCGATATGTTGAAAGAGTTTTCAGTTACGATCGGCCGGCATGTGTCACGTTGCAGATCGCCTATCAGATATTCCTTCACATATTGCTATATCCTCGAGACTTTTGTTCGCAGTCGTCTAAGTTGGACTCATTTGCGTTTATTTGGAGCAGAGACATGAATCACTTGTGCAAGTGGAACCGGAAAGACATCACAACCCCTTCCTTACAACAACAAAATTTTATTAACCTATCGATTACCTAAATGCACTTGCAACCAACAAATGCACTACTTTTTCACTTATAACCAAGAAAAGTTGACATATAATGCGTCAAATGAGAACAAAGTGTGCATTCATTCGGCTTAAGGAAATGGAACAAAACAAAAAGAGCATTAATTAGTGCACAAGTTACATATAATGCTCATTTTCCCCATCTGTTTGTGGATATGGCACAACAACATATTGAGAGCTGATGACTGCAAAGAGTTTTTGATTCTACCAACGTGAACGTTCTTCGCAAATTATACTGTGAGATCTTTGAATCCTTTCTTCTGGAAGGCAATAATTCCTACCGGTCGTATACACTATAAGATTCGATTAGATAGTTTTCCAATAGAATTCGATATTACATTCAACGAGAACAAATAAAGCTACAAACGAATTAATGGTAGCGGTGACAGAAGAATGACCCCCTCGCGAATGCTGATGCAATCTTCGGAGGAGAGCTGACTTTATATACTGCAGTGTTGCGCGTAATTCAAGCTAGCTGCTGACATATATGGCATCGTTTTTTGATCGATAATGCGATTGGCACGATCTACTGCTCAAAAATCTGTCTACAAGCTTGCTATTTGCTAACGTGCGTCATTTCGTCTTGAAGCCTCGTAGCACATGTGGATAGACTTGAGTAGGCTGTAACGAACAGCGGCACCTGTGCTCATCCGTTCTAACCAGTTTCTGGATTTCGTAGTCCATCCGTCCTCGTAACTGACATATTTATCCCGTCGAGTGTGACTATGTGATACTGCCGCCATGTTCTTTCGCTTCATGCTCTTTCACTGCCAACAAGACGAAATGCCTCATCGATCAAACGCATGAAAAAACCTGTCTGCCTGACCAGACGACTTTTTCAATAATAAAATAAAAAGCGCTAATCTTTGATTAACGAAAACAACTTTCTGATGTCGAAGCATGATCGCTGCTCAGCAACCCAAATGCAATTCTACCATCCGTCTTCAAGATCTCGGAGCAATTTGCTCATTGGAAAGCGGCTCCTGTATTCTCCTTCGGTCACCCCTGTCCTTTATCTATCGGCTGTGGACGTATTGTGGTGGTTCAGGCAATAGCCAGTCAAGAAAGGAGTAAAAGGAATAGCCCAAGAGCCGTTATGGAAAGTCCACCCACTAATTCTTCCACACGTCGGTTTGATGTTCTTAAAATAACCCTCTTGTTGCATTAGCTGACTGTAACAGTGAGTGTCAAATAATTTCGTCAGAAGAGCTGAGGACCTCCAGGCATCCATCATCCATGCCTCATCGAAGAGTTTCGAATTTCTCAGTCACCTCATCCACGGATGTTCACACTACCAAGCTGACGATTCTAAAAGCGTACTGAGCCTAAATGAGTATGTCCTCGCTGCAGTAAGTCAGACGCTAATGAGATTTGACAATTTCCAACTTTGTTACTTACTATGAAAAAGGAAGTTATCCTTGGTGCTTGGTCATCATTCCATACATTTAATTACCACGACCATGTTCTCAGTTGATCCACATTTCCTCCTTACTAAAAGCGTGTCCTCAAAGCATGGCACCATATTAATCGCTCCTAGACCTGCCAATTTCTACCCAATCTACTCCCTAAAGCAAACCAAACACTTATTATCATTTGATTCCCGTACTCTGCGTTCATCTAGTCCATGCCCTTCTCCTGCTCCCTTACTCGTCTCATCATTAACTCTACCTCCAATCTGCAACCTGACTCTAACGCATAAATGTGGCTGGGGCATCTCACTAAACCATACATCAGTTTTTAACGAGCACGTGCCATTTTTTTATTAGTTTACGAGGTTCTGCAGTATATAACGATACGTTTGGATCGAATTCCACAGTGTGAAATATGGCAATTTAAATGCTATGAGTGGACAGGCAAAACATTAGAAGTTCTTGAAAGAGTAAAAGATGAACAGGATGGATGTTTGCGTCGAACATGAAGATCTCGAATAAAAACAAAAGGGAAGATCTTCTAGTCGAAGATAGCTGACATGTCGAAGAAAAAGAAACTCAGCGTTAACATCGGTACCAAATTTAGCGCAAATGAGATCCATCTTCGAACATCAATATTTTCGCTCTTAAGTCACTCTAACTTACGAAGATAACGCAACATTCCCACCACCACTTCTCAGTTGCATCATTAACATCTATTAGCCGTTTTTCTGAGTAAGTTCAACAACGCTTCAAACTTTGTTCACTCAGTTTCGAGCGAATAGAGTTGAATTTCATGATGAAGCTAATTGCTTTCTGTGTTTCGCATTATTAACTACCTACTTATGTTTATTCGATTCCGATGGAGAAATTAAAAAAAAAACAGTTTACCTTATATGAAGGAGTTCCGTTTCAGGTTGTAGTTTGTCAAGTGCGCCACCTCGAAATGATTCACGTATTCAACAGTCCAATTGATCCATCTTCTATGAACGAGTTTCAGAGATCGAAACGAAAAGATGGAGAGCAAATGTTCAAAAATGCCACCGTGGTAAGCCAATTCAATGGGTCAAAAAAGGTCAACAGCAGCGTCATGGGTGTACAAAGAAAACTCAGCACTATAAGCTTTTCTGAGAGGTGCGCAAATTTCCACAAGAGAAATGTGGTGAGAAAGGATAAATGGATAAAAATAAAGATCAAATCCAAATGAGTGTCATGTGAGACACTTTAATGAACGATAATGCTTAGAATTTAAAAGAACGAAATAACTTGCTTAGCATAGGACGAAGTTGAAGGCATGTGAGGAGTAGAAATGAAACTTAGAACGAAACTTGTAAAGATCCATTTGAGCTATTAATGGAGAGATGAAACTTATAGTAATTAATAAACGATGTTCGATAAAATGTACTTTATTTTCATACAACTATTGCTTTCGAAATACTTTCATGGTTGCAAAAAAATTTCAAAGTATCATCAAAATAAGCATATAAAAGAGTCCTTTTAGTCTTTGAGAGCATTCGCGATAGTGTTGAGGACTTCCCACTTTTGAAGTTTTTCGCCAGTGGATGCATCAGGATGCCTTAATACGTTATACGTAAGAGACAGTTTAACAGTAAGCAAGGAAATTCCCCAAATTTTTACGCATTCAGAAGATATTTAACATAGAACCAGAATGAAACAAAAAAGGGAATCCGTTGAATAACGAAGCACCTCTGTCGCCCTATCAAAATTGTTGAAACCTCGGCTCACAGTACTATCGACTGTAGAGAGTGCAAGTCGAGCAGACGTTTCTTCATGTGGCCGCATTAAGCAGTTCAAAAACGGTGGAGATGTCAGTCTAGACAAAAGATACATGGAATTAAAATATATTTGATAACTCGCAGAAATCTCCTACGTTTTCTGCCATCATCTTGATTCCCTCTTCATAGAGCCGTGGATAAGCCCAGCGCCTGCGAGTATGAATTAAACAGTCCAGCACATTTTGCCAGTTTAAGTTCAACATGGCGCGTTACTCTTCTGAGATTTCTTATGCAGCAGGCTGACAGTTTACGTCTTCGGACCACATGACAAGTTCTCAATCCTTGGAAACTTTTTAGAACTTTGCAACACTACCTCTATAAAATTAACTTACAAATTTTACAGTCTAGTTCGATTTCATGCGATGTATATTTTACAGCCACTGCTCGACAGATAGCCACAGAGAGGAAATAAAAGCAGATTTCAAGGTTTCAGCATAGTCTTTCCATTGAATGATCCCTCTCCATACTTGAAATTTTGAAGGGGTAAATTAGTAAATTCTGCTGAGAGGCCATTCTTTAACGATATGAGCTATTCATGATGCAAAACTTGTACTAAACTGGTTTTGTGACGTAGAAAAGAGAGGATATAAACTACCAGAAATAGTCTCGAAAATCAACGAAAAGATGGGAGGATAAAAGGAGAGGAATGCGAAAATGGCCAACCAGAAAGTGAACTCACTAACTGGGAACAATAAGCTATTACCAACACTGAGCCACCCAGGAAACACCTTCTTACGACACTGATTAACGTTACTTAACGATCATTAGTTAGTCGGAAAAGCGATTCATCACAGTCATTTGTGGGAAATTCCTATAATGGTGCTGCCATCTCACCAAAGAACCTAAAGATTACGTAATAGCGTAATAGCTCCTTAAGCGTAAATATTTCAAATCTGGCGGCACAGTTAAGACGAAGCAATCGTCGGCCACAGGGACGAGCAGCTAGACGCAAAAAAGCTCGAACGCAGGAAGCTCCTTGTCTGCTTCTACAGTCAATAAAGAAATTAACTCTTTACGCTTTGTTTGGAAGAGGAATGAACTGATGTTACTGTCCCGCTTGAGCATAAGCCTGGCGAATGCGTGAGTAAATCTTCAATTAGGGCTTCATTGCTGATCATAATACCATCACAAGGAGCATCCGAAACGCTTAACCTGCATGGACAAACAGTAGGACCAAAGCGCCAAATCGCACTTTCTTGCTTGCAAATATTACTTCAAAATCTTTTTGCCATTCTTTCTGCAATATTGTTCCGCAGCAGACAATTTTATGAAACTTTAAAGGCGTAAATTTTGTGCAGAACAAAAGGAAAGTCACTTACACCAAAGATGGACGACGACTAGTCGACGGAAAAATCGAAAGTGAGCAGAAGCCGAACGAACTTTGGTCGGCCGCCCTCACTCGGTCAATGGCCAGCGACTGGAAAGGCAGATGCGATGACCGTCTCGCACAAAATGGTCGAAGCTTTTGGCAGCACTGTAAGTTTATTGCATGATATTGTAGAACCTAGTTCGCATAAACTGCTCAGTGCCGGCGGACTACAGTTAAGTTGCAGCAATGAAGCGATGTTTTAGCTGATGTATGTGTTGAACCGCCGTTGATGAAGACACAATCACACATGACTGCAAAATTCTTTTCTTATCACAGGGCTTTCCCTTCGACAGTAGAAAGCTGAAGGAGTGTGTACTGCCTCCTCCAAAATTTCATCAGGTCACTTCAATTCATAGCCTTCTCGGTCGCTAGAAACTTATAGAGAACGCGAAAACAACCCACTTCCAAAGAAGAAGAAGCTGATAGCGTTAGCTAGCGCCATTACGGAAGTCATTGACACTGTCGAAGCGTTTTGGATTTTAATGGCGGTACAACTATTTTGTTTGCTAAGACTTCTGGAAAGAGTGCTAGAAAAGTGGACGTTCCTTCGCAGTTTTCTGTAACTAATCTATCAACGTTGTGAACCGTCTAGAGTGGTGCGTGCTGACCTACTTAAATAGTCTCATGTGAACTCCCAGAAAACTTACGGTACAGATTTAAATACTCCTTTGAGCTCGATGTACGTTACGCTAGCAGATTTTTTACTGATAATCCCAGCTGTCCCCAATATTTGAAACTACTGTACACATAGGTCGCGCTAAATTATGTCCACAAAGGTGCACTATACCTCTTGCTTAGGAGCAATTACCTTTGCAAAAGTGAAGATCGGTTTAAGCGGTTAGGAGAACGATCAATTTCAACTGTAATAGCATCGAGACGCACAAGCCGAACTTCCGCATCATATGATTATCAGCTGTTTTCAGTGCAATACTTCAACGGACAGTATCAGCTTCGAACGAACGGGTACAGTGTGTGCGCTTTAGTTGTAATCAACATAGTTCTTTTTGCATTGCTCCTCTATTATTTCTTATTCTGAAGGTGTTCGAAGTCAACGATGTCATCAATATACGACATGCGGAAAACCACCTTTTGATTTTTTCATCTTGTGCTGAACATCACTGCAAAATCCACCCACTAAACCTGCCACCTGAATGCGCCCAATTTGCTACTTTCTTCACCACCCTTCCCACGATGCGTTTGAAAAATATTTCTGGAGTTTTGCGAAAATCGCCACCTTTTTTGGCATCTTCCTTCCATAAACCTTCAGCACCAATGAACTCGTACGTCGTCATCATCCTCCCTCCACCTTTACCCCAGTGAATGGGTATTTATATTCATTGTTCTAGTTAGGATGACACTGTACACACGTCAGTCCTATTAAATCCGTACTCGACGGTATCCGCCGTTCGAATTGCTGATACTCTTCACGCCGCCACGCTCAGCTTCTAACGTCCAGCAAAACGCCCACTCACCTAGCATTCACACCTCTCATTCACAAATTACACTGAAACGCTCAAACATCAGGAAATCTACCCCTTACTCGGTTTCCTGCAAGAAATGTCAGACAGCAAACACACAACAACCACTCCCTCCTCGTACAAGTAGCCGACAACCGCTGGACTCTAGCATGAAGCGACACACTGATGCAAGAAATCGACTCTCTGAATGTGGAAGCCCCAACAATGATCGAAGATACGTCCCATTCATGCACATCTTTGAGCGTTGTTCATGAAGACTGCTAATAATTTGAGCCATCCCAATGCCTCAGTTGTTTGCGACTGCACTATATTATGCTTACCGTCATTATCGTTGTTTAAGAAGGAATGACATCTCCAGAGATGTCCTTCTAATAAGTCATATGCTGTATATTAGCAACGATGTGATAAACTTCATGAGTGCCTCGCGCCGAGCGAAAAAATTCAAAATATTACGCTGGGTAGAACCGACTTGAACAATATCATAAAATGTACTGACCAACTTTACAACATGATCAAAGCCATTAAAGAGATAAATTATGGAAAACGCTGAAAAAAGAGGAAAAAAAAAACATGGAAGTGGACAATGCTGAGGTGAAACATACATCACCTATCGGTGGAGAAGTATGTCGCATTCACATTCTTTCCCTACCCCTCCCCAAAACGCAGTCATTAGGGTGTATGCGCTATTCGCTGCAATGAGACAGTGCACGTCAACCGAATTCCTCATAGACGCAACACGAGAAGGTATTAAAAATAGTGGATTGAAGCTTATAAAATAAAAACTTCCCAACTCCCTCCTTCAACCACCCGCAACTAGTTGAACAACGCAGGATAATGCAACTTCAGAAATTTGTTAAATATACCAGAAAAATAACGAACACGATGATAACAACAACAACCCTCATATTACAGCAGCGATAATACTAATCATAGCAAAAGCAACAGAATACGACGAGAAAGAATACAGTGAGATTGCGAAAATGCGTTTCTAAACAAGAAATGTTATCGGGGATCCAAGACAACGGAATCCACAAACCATATACATTAAAAAAAAACATCCACGGAAACGGCAATCCTCGTTGAAGAACATCATTTCACAGCTCGTTTGTAGAAATATAATATTAAGAATTAAACAAAAATGCGCATTAAAACACGCCGCTGAAAATAGCCGAATAACAAAACACCAAAAAAGCAGCATATGATCAGCTTCCGAGTGAAACGAACATCGTGTAACTTTCCATGACCTGTGCGTCAATTGCCTGCGCTTTGAAGAGTTTTTTCTCGATAGTTTCGCTGAACTCGAACATCTCCCTCCAATTCTGAAACAGCTCGACTGCTCAGCTGCATTTCTCACATAGAAATGGTGCGGAATAATTTCTGCGCTCACACGCAATCCCGAACTTTTTTAAACTGTGGTGAAGAGCACAACTGCCAAACAAATCCTTTCACTCCTTATCAAATTTTGCATTTAGAAACCAGTCATGTCAAATAGTCTTTAACATTTTAAACGCGCCTTCATATTTCTAACGTATTTCTGAATGATTTGCATTTCTACCTCAGTGCAATGTTTTAGAGTGGAAAAGTACTCTAAAACTACAGTGACGGCAACATTTATTTTTCCCTTACTTGTTCTCACCATCAACTTGCTAAGAAATTTGTTTACTGTACAGCCATGAATAGCAAATGCACCTTTACAACGTTAGGTTTTCAAAAATTTTTGTTGATTAGTATTACGGTAGAGAAAACGGGCATAACACCATTAACGATTCCGACGCTACTTGAAATCACAATGCATCATCTTCAGGAAGTTCGGAAAAACCTATGCACAATGTCCACTGGAGTATAGATCGTACAAACTCGTTACATGTTTCAAGACTAGAGCAGAAATCGCAAGTTATAAGACGCAAATTAAAGTGGACCTTCAAGAAGAAGCCCCTGAACCGATCCGTGAAATACTTGTACCAGCTCGTATTGAAGTCCTTCCCTTTGGAATCACAAACAACGATATATTCTGTGAGCTTTACAGTGAACTTCTGAAATAATCCAACACATTACTAGAAGTCATTAGGTGTTCTATATCACACAACGCAACAGCACCACAGCGACAAGATTTCATCTTCAGAAATAGTAAAGAAAGCTTTATTTCATTTGCGGAATCTGCAATTCTCAAGCTCTCAATCACTTCCACCGAATCATAAGCACCTTCAGGAGGCAACTTGTTGTCTTGCAAAACCTTGCAATAACCATCTCTCCAATAACTGTCTCCACAATGAACCAATCCAACGTTCACTTCAGATAACTGTCCCTCACAACGTCGGCGAAACTCTTACGACTTGCCAAACACGGAACGGAAAAGTGTTCACTTCAGAATGACGTTCCTACGTCTCTTTTTCGGTAAAACAGGCTTACAAATATAAATGTAAAGACGAATTATAACTGCAGCCACTTAATATCTCGAACTCAGGCGAAACGAAGCAAAAGGAATGTTTAGCGCATGACTAAGACACCATTAATATTCTGGACTCGTCTGAAAATGTTGCATCATTTAATGAACACGTTACAGTAACAAGTAACATTTTAATTCTCTCATTCGATCGCTTTAAAGGTTTCAAAGTGACCTATGACCCAAAGAAAATTTGGATTGCCAACGACACCTCCTGACCTTAGACAAATGCAACGCACCATAAGTTTTTACTGCAGCTCAACAAGTAAAGCTGAGATGGCCGCAGGTACAGGAAGAATGTAACGAATCGAGATCTCGCTGTAGGCGAGAATATATCAGTAATTGAAAATAAAAAAAAAACTTTTCATGCTTGCGCTCTCATAAAACGACAATAACGATAACCTCCATCAGAGTCAATGGTCCAATGACTAGAAATAATGTTGTTTTGCAATATTACGGATCCGATTCTGCTAAAAGGCAATATGGAAGTGCAATGTGAGGATTCAGAAGCACTCACATGAAGGATATCGAGCAGCAAATTTTCTAAGTATTCGCGCAGATCATCGATTTCGATCTCCAGAGAGTTTTCATCGTCTTGATTCATTTCGTCCTCATCTTTGCTATCGTCGCTGCTATCTTTATCAGCGTCACTCTTAAAGTCACGATCATTAATCAGAATTCATATCTCACATCCACAACAGGGCGACTCAAGATGGACTAACAACAGCTTCTAGATGCATGACAGTTTCTGAATCCTGAAGTGAACAACAGATGGGCTCCAGATTAACGAGGGAATGAAGAAGCATGGAAGTGAATTCTACAGTTTTTAAATGTCCTGATTTCGTCATGGCGAATTTTGTTTAATTCCTGCTCCTTGAAACAACATTCTGAGGGAACGAGCAAAGAACACTGTAGAGAACAAAATTCCCATTATGGGTGAAACGTTTATCGCAAATCCAACAGTTCACCACACAGAACGGGTAAAACTTAACGCAGCGCAGATGAGAGGCAAAAGCAACTTTCGCGAATGCATGCTTTAAAAAGACCCGTTTCTCAAAAAGCGGACAACAAGCGCACTTCATTGCAGCAGCAATTGCTATTACTTGCTGGAAGGAAATCTAAAAGTCTGGAAAATAAATGGCACACTTACATTTTCGGGGCTGGGTGAGACCTTTGCCTCTGCACCTCTTTTTACAACCTCCTCTCTCTTTGCACTATTTCGCTTTCGAACCTCCTGCAGCTTTATACGACAGCGGCGCAAATGTCCGCTCACGTGCTCTACAGCGTCACCGAGTAGCTCCCACGTCCACAGCCTCAAATAATTCAGTTTCCTATCCAAATACATCAAACTGATCACAAAAACTTGCTAATAATTGCTGATGCCGTTAGTAACGGTAGGTGATAAATAATCGGATAAGGTAGACTTTCACTTGTATGTACTTTAGACAAATGAGATACATCACTCCAAGTTGATCAGATATTAGGCAGGAATGTAAACAGATAATGATCATGAAGCAATGAAAAGAAAGAATAGTGGATAAGCAAGCGGGGGAAAACCAATAAATGCAACCACAAAACACTGCCCATCAGAGTATCCCGGCAGAGGTTGTTCTCATCCTCAGTTAAGCATGATTTCGGCTGCGATCGCTGCTTCATTAGGTGATTCTCTCCACCAAAAAAGGCATTCTGATCCTCGCCGATCAACAGTTCCGGCGCAAAAAAAAACTACTGCTGCACAGAACCACAAAAGCAGACTGCATCATAATCACTTCACCTTTCGAATTCGAATTTCATTTCATCGCTGAAGATCCATGCGACTATAGCACTCGAGTCAACAATCGTCATAGTGACCATCTTATTCGCGGTTACAGACATCATCTCAAACCAACAACAATATGCTTCCACCAAACAATGAGCTAAGATTCGTTGGATGCGTTTATAATTAGCATGCTAAATCTAAATGCATTTTCGACACTACTACCCAAAAAAACTCTCTTGAAGAGTGAGCATGTAACTGGTTTCATCCAATTCGTAAAATAGCATCACACCGCGGGTAAATAAATATAATGTTCAAAAACGGTGGTACTGAACGAGGAGCCTTCACAGTTCTCCGTTTCGCCTCTTCCTCTATAAAATAAAGGGACGCAAGGTAATTTATAGCTTTTCACTACCAGTTTTAGGTCTGTGACTAATAGCTCCAGAAAGTGATGACAGCCCCACAAAAACTTTATTACTGAAAAACATCGAAACAAAAAACTTTGTGAAGGGCAAGTTCTCTTTTAAGCAGGCTAATCAAAACTGGACTTTTAACCCAACAATCAATGGCTTGTAAAATCCCAAAATGACTGCGAGACATCAACCACAGACGGATATTTCGCAATCACGATGAAAGTAATTGAAGCTGCAAAAAAAAAGAATTGGCGAAGTTGCGCAACAAAAAATCTCTCGAGTATGAAACTTCCAACGGTTGTTAAGTATGAATGAATAAGATATGAATGAAATGCAACATGAATCTTTTAACCTTGATCTACAAGATTTTGTTAAAACTGTCACAGGAGAGGAACGATGTGAGATGAAGCACAGCGAACGTGCTAGCGGGTGCGTTTCAGTTAAAATTAACAAAGTCTACCTGGTGATTATGCTTCCAAACCGAATAAAGTCCCTTTAGCACTGTCATTTGTGACTCTTCAGAGCTCCCGACCAACTGTTTCAACGTCTTCAAATACCTAAAATAAAGAAATTAGTATCGAAGTTGAGTAATTCATTAGAATTACTCAATTCGCTACCATGCTCGAATCAATCATCGCCATATATCAAATGCATCCACTCCTGTCCAATGGTCGAAAGACATAATTTGTTGCTTCCGATCAATGCGAAAACAGATGCGCAGATAAAATGGCGACAAATAAACATGGCTGCGACCATAAAAAATAATAAACAATTATTTCCCATTCCCTCACATCTCCAAGTAAGGCACCTTTGATGGACCTTCCTGCAACAGCAAAAACAAAAAACACTGCAGTAACGACCACTAACAGATACATAAGACAACGACGCAACAGATGATGCGGTACGTTAATGACAGTGCAAATGAGCTAACGAATCTTCATTTCAATTCTTCAAACTCCTCTTCAACCCAAGCTACTGCAAGCGCCCATGTATGCCAAATATCAAATTCTTTCTACGCAGTATAGAACTGAGATTTTTTAAATCGAGTTTGAAAAGAGAACCTCGTGAGAGCAGCAAACGTGTAACTTATTGTCTTTTTCGAAAGATTGAGCAGTACGGCAACGAGGGTGCTCAGAACGACGTCTTCTGAGTAATCCTCAACTTCTCTGCCCGTCACCGTTTCCGTCAATTCCTCTGGCGTAATTTTGTTCTTAACCAAATCGCTTAAAAGCATCGCAAGTGCCGAAACTGGTTCTTCTTCTGCAAATAAACCAATAATCAGAAGTCATCCCACAACATTTCTTCGTATCTGAGCTTAAAGAAATCGGTTCTCTCAAGAAGTGCGTAAACTGCGGTCGCATCACAACAACACATCTGCAGTAGCAAAATTCTCAGCATAAATAAATCGTTTTGATGTGCTTCAACTGGAACACTAAATTATGCTTCCGAAGTGACGTGTAATTCCAAGAATTCGGAAATGTCGAAGGCAAGAAATGCCAATCGAAGACATTAATCTAAAAAAAAAAAAACATAAACAAAAACTCCATCTGCTTAAATTACTTTTGGAAATAAACTTAGATTTTGGCGAAAAAAAAAAACAGCAGATGAAATAAATGAAGTTTAAAACTTGAATAAAGAGCCTCACAGCCAAAATGACAACCGTTTTCGAACTCGCAGCAGATTGACGGAACGGGTGGCATAACACGATGGAACGACTCGGGAAGACAATGTTTAATTCGCTGATGATACGAAAGGCGCACACACTTCTCAAGCACCTGCAACAACAGACTCCAAGAGTTCCTGGAAATAACGGTTCCATCAGACAGAAAGACCATTCTTCACTTGCTACCGTATGGATGGTGCGATTATCAATATTACGTTTCCATATTTCTACATCTACAAAACACAGCCATCGAGGACGAGGATAACACTATGTGCCGATTGAACAGTGCTCAGTTAAACGACAAATGCCTCTAACGAGCCATTTGCAACATAATTCCTGTATCTACATCTTCATATTCCCAAAAAAAATGAGCGCCACAAAACTGATTCTCATAAGGCAAACCTACTAAATCCACTAAGTTATGCAAGAAAACCTTACCTCGCGCATGAAGAAATGCTTGGGCGAAAGATCGTCCAATTCAAGACAATCATCCCACTCTGCCCAGGACCATCGATATTCGAAATTCGCCATGTGGTAACTGAACCAGTCCACCAATCTGAATAAAACACGCTGAGTGATGGCCTCGAGTAGCTTTATCACGTTGCTTCAGAAATACTATCGGT
The DNA here is from genome assembly GCA_037576465.1 of Parascaris univalens. Lineage (NCBI taxonomy): Eukaryota > Metazoa > Nematoda > Chromadorea > Rhabditida > Ascarididae > Parascaris > Parascaris univalens. The sequence continues at coordinate 68,761,370 of CM075173.1, read as the reverse complement.
TCATCACACAAAGCAAGAAAGCGAAGAGTTTCAAACGCGCGCAAATTTATTGCTAGTACTATCCAATTTCATCTTGTCAAACAATCCAAATCAACAACAGCAATCTGCTGCTTTACTGTGATGCTTCCATTTGAAGCGTTCTTTTTCCAGTTCTTTTTTTTGTGCAGAAAACACACAACGGATGAGCTGTATGCACATGTTTACGCGAGTGCACCAGCGCATCGTTCAACTGCTTCAGCTGTAACACCAAGAAGGCCACAGTTATGAAATCTAAAGGCTATAATCGAAAAACTACGATCATCCCTCAAATCCAACTTGGTGATCGTCATCGCAACGAACTGCTAACGGATGAACGTTGATACGATTTGCATACGAAAACTTTACTAATAGAATCGATCAGTTTATCGAGGAATGGACGGTAGAGTTTCATCGCGCAAACAACGGAGCTGTACAATTTCGCGCTCGCCTGCTAGCCTTTCATCGAGAAAGAAAAAAGTGAAAAACTGATGTCGGTAAAGCTGTGTCTTCACAACAACATCCGGAATGCATTTCCTACACGTGAGGTTGCAGTCCTGAATTATTACACTCATTCTTTGCCTCAACCATACAAACAGGGAAAGCGTTACATAAACTAAAAAACATATCTTCGACAAGAAAAACATACTGATCGACTGCTGAAAAATGCATTGAGTCAAGTCTCTGATAAAAGAGTTCTGCTGCTTGTGCAATCACCTGCAAAGGAGACCGACGAAATCACTATGAGGTGGGAATCTTCTTGAGAGGAAGCATTAACTAGAAAAACATATTTTTATGAATTTCTCAATGAAAAAACTAGTGTTCTTCACAACCTCTTGTACAGAAAGATTCTTTCTTCGTAACTGCAAAGTATCAGCAAAATTAATTACGTTTATTAATTAATTACGTTTGATTATATTAAAACTGATCTCACTAGAAATTTTCACTTTTCAACAACCGATTCTAGACCATTTCCCCATATCATTTCATCTGTTTCTAGACGCAGAACACCGGCATTGAGCAACAAACTAAAAGATTTAGCAAGCCAAAAACATTGGGTACCCGTTACTTGCACGTGAAGAGAACAACGAATCACTGAAGAACTTCGTAGGGATATCCAAAGATTCAAAAAGACCAAAGATGAACTCATGTCATCAGAAGCAAGGAGTTATGTCAAAGCACCAATCCTAGAGTGTGTTATACATTTGCAGTTAATGTATTTTTTGTGCATTATGATGAAGTATGCATATCACCTGTTCAAAAAAACTCAGTGACGTTAGTCAAATTAGCACAACTTCAGAACTGAGGCATACCTGCGGCATGCTACTTGGATGAACTTTGCACAGCTCGATCAGCAAACTTCCATAAAATACTGGCTTCGTTGGAGGCTCTGGAAGGCGAAAGAGCTGCGAGAATATGACTTCCAAGGCCATGTAATTTATAGGAACAGCATGCCGTTTTTGATAGTCAAGCAACTCCATTGCACTGCAGAATGAATTAACATCGCAACACAAAATGAATCAACTATTAAACTATATGACCCAACTGTTTAGCTGATTGGTTTCCACCTGCCTCACAGATGAAACCCAATCCTTCCCTACGCTATGAGTCAGTAAATGATGTTGCGAGCATACCCCACGGGTTCAAATTATTAGGGTTGATTTTGTGACTTCCATTCCATTTCTTAATGTTAGGAGCGAGGTTCGTGAGCTCGAAAAACTTCAGTTTTTAAACATAGCGGTTTTTCTACGTTTTGCAAGCTTCCAGAGGATGACATAAATTCAAGAAGAGTACTCACTCGAAGAAGAAATGTAGTGCATTTTTTTGCAATCTGCGAAACCTGCGACATAACAAATTTCTTACAAGAGTGGCAATTAGAAATTTTATCGAAAGGTTTGCCTCAGAATCGACAGTGAAAATCAATATTTTTGTTTCAAAATATCTAGATTCAAGCAGTTTCAGGAGTACGAATGAACTCCAATATGGATGACACAGAGAGGTCCGAGAGGACTGAGTGCGAGCATGACAGCTCCAATATGGATGACACATTGATTCACCACCATTTCAAAACGTTATGTAAATTTGTGGACACCAACAACGTCTTCTAGCATCTCCAAGGCGACTTTTCGCCTAAACGTCGGAAGCTTTTATTCCCCAAGATTTTGCCTTTTCTGCATTTTAGAGAAGGGTTTTCCTATTCAAAGCAGTACTATAATTCCTAACTGGATGCACGACATCGGACAATACAGTCAGAGAATCAAAAGGAGAAAAAACGCACTATTTATTCACAAAATGGTCCTGACACCTTTTTTGGCTCAAAAACAGTTAGAACCTTTGCCATCGACATGATGTTTGATGCGCAAATTCGTTATAATTCCATGCAATCACAAATTCTTGGAGCGCTCTGTTACGCAATGAAGAAGAATGCGGTGCAATAGCATATCGTATGCTTGTTGTCCGACGCTATGCATTTCACCACTAATCGAAATTGTATTTGAAAAGTTGTTTACTCCGCATAAATTCCCTCAAGTTTCTGTCACAGAAACTACTATAATTTAGAAGGCCAACTATTTGGAGAAAACCAAACACAAATTTTCTTTCGGGAGCGACCACATGCGCTTCGGTCAGAATGAAAAGGAAATCAAAAGGGAAAATCGAAGCTAAGACAGACCTTTTTCTCCTAGATGTAGCCGTAATACGAAATATGGAATAAGGAAAGCAAAAAAGGTGAACCAATGTTTTCACAAGAAACCTCTAATTCTCATCAACTAGACCTCAAAATAACATTTTTCTGATTTCGAAATCTGATGAGTTCAATGCCTTTTACTGCTGTAATCCTTGCGGAATGGTTTGCCCTCCCAACTGTTTCCTTTTCTCCTCAAAAATCATTCCAGAACTGAATCAAATCCCATCAATTTGCAAAGACTGCAAAAAACCCTTTCATCTATGCTCGAAACTCGAATAATAAGGATGAAGAGAAGAATTTAGGCTATAATTTATAATTTTTTCATGTGAGCTATTCTCTTTCATATTAACACATCAAAAACATAAACCAACCATTCCCTCCTATTCCAAATATTCTGCTCAATGATCCAGCGTATATCCTCTTCGATCAGAAAGCGCTCGATGGAATGAGCTCCAGGCAGTAAAGGACCCTATAAAATATTTGAGATATTTTCAAGAACAGGTGCAGGGGAAGCGTTTCTCAATTTGTTTTAAACGTTGTTTAGAATCAAAAACAAACAAACACAAAATCGCACGCGTGGGATCTGTGAAATTTTGCAGCAAGGAGACCGAGGAGAAACTGAGGGGAAGAGATAGGGGTCAGATGATTGAAGTGGGAACATAGACCATCATATTTTGCAAATCAGACATGTTCACGTGGAAGATTCTAAGGGCAGCTGAAGTTCCCAATACAAATCCCACCCAGCAAGAAAATGAACAGACGAACAGACGTAACAGCGTTCAAAAAAAAACTTAGTTCTCCACTCCATGAAAAGCTCGAGGCCCTTCTCCTGCCTTTCCAGGAAAACTAGAGGCAGTTTTGCACCAAAAAAAACGAACCCACGAGGATTACGGCACACGAGGCACTGCGCGATTTGGAACAATTTACTCAATGGCTGCATGAAGAATGTAAGTGGGATCGGCAAATACAACCGAATACATAAGCAGCAAAAAAACTTAGAACATTTCAACTAAAATGATGGTACACATTAGGTAGGAAGAAAGGCAAAACTAGTGTGAGCTTCACTGCAAACGAAAGCTTCATTGCTTGCTAGCTGCGCAGTGATACTTGAAATGCTTTCCATGACTGATATGTTTTATGCATGTGTGCGCATGAGCATGAACGTACTCACTTGCTTGCACATGCATGAAAAGACAAATGTATTTCTTCCTTCATGCCCTTAATGGCTTCTCACTAATCGAACGGCAAATTCTTTAATTGCGCTCACGCAATACCACTTTAATAAACGCAATACCACTTAATTCATAGTTCCCATCACTCCTTTTTACGCGTTGCTCATAGACAATGCACGCAGCATTCATTCGCCATATTTCGCAGCATATCGAAATGGCTTTGCATAATACAATATATAAGCAAAAACAAACCTCTTCAGGGCAATCGGCATAGTCGAAAAGACGAAATACGACGGCTGGCAGAGGATAGACTTTACCGGGTGAGTGACGGGGTGCCGAAAAGCTGCAAAAGTGATACTTAACCGCCTTATTTATTTTCCAATGTGCGGAAACACAAGATCGTGCAGCTTTCATTTGAGACAGCGCAAATATCACCTTTTTAAATCACCAGAATCTGAAAGTTTCTCGCTACCATCAGTATCTGCATCCTGTCCTCTACTGAAGGCTCGCAGAGGTATTACGCACCCTTGACTTAAATCGTTGAGTACGCTGATTTCTGTCTAAATATGACTCTATAAGCAGGAATCCTGCGATCTCTTTAGGGGACAGGGATAGAAGATGCTCGGAACAGCACCAGAATATTAAGAAATCAGTATCACGAATATTCAAGCTAGCATGGACGGAACGACGGAAGAGCACGTTTGTTGAAGCCGCGGTATTTCGCCCTCCTAATTTACTAGTTGGCGAAAAGGAGAGGAAAGGGGGGGGGGGGGGATAGAGTAGCGAAGAATCCTGCCAGCCTACAACAGCAATACAACCAACGGGTTTGTTTCTTCGATCTTGCGTTAAGTGGGAACAGTCGAAAGCTTATCTTCTTCCGAAGTGCGAAATGATCACAGTGAAACTTAGACACCCGTCTGAGTAATGATTTTAAACACCTCGGCTGCAATACGTGGCTCACTAACTCATTTTTTTCTGTGCAACCTAACAAACAAAGAATTGTTGAGGGAAGAAAACGAAATCCTCCCTCTTCGCGACACGTTAACTATGGACCACAAGATAAAAAGAAGAAGACGAAGAAAGTATTAGTTCAGATTTTCCACCAGCTGTAGGTAAATTTAATAAATTGTAGGATGGGGGACTGAAAAACGGAACTAGTTCTACCTGGCATTTCTCGAGACAGCACTGTGTCAGTTTCCCACTCATCTGCAAATTTAGACCTTAGCCAACGCACTGGCTACGACGACATGGTGCTTTAGGAAGATGACAGTTATTCTATATGGAGCCTTTTTTTCCAGAATAACAGAATTCTGCCGATTTCCGCCCATAACTTTTCATCAAAAACAAATGATATCATCTTGGAACTTCAGGAACTCACGGCCAAATTTGCTTCTGCAGTAGGTCATGGCATTTAAGTACTCTGCTGTCATCGCATTCTCACTGCTGACTATGCGATCTATCAACAACATTGCACGTCCCTAAAGATTGTTTGTGACTCTCTGAGGTGGGTAAATAAACAACGGGTTATCGACGTACCTCCTGATATTGTGCTGCTGGGCATCGGCAAGTGTGCCGTCGAAAGCCACGTAATAATGCAATATGTGCTTCTCCTTCCACTCGTCCTCGCGGAGTTTGGAGATCTGAGCCCACAAGCAGTCCAAATATTCCTCCTGCTCATGAGGAGATGCGCTCCACACTTGCATCAGCTTAAAAACAGATTCCATTAATCCACCCAGTTCTGATGCTTTAAATTTTTCATAAAACGAGCAAAGAGTTGACAATGCCGCTCAAAATTTATAAAAAAATAGCTACGACGAAGCATACTTTCAAGTAATCTTTCTTCCTCTTTGCGATATATTCGGCAACCTGCGTAAGAATACCGTCAAGTGCATCTTTGTCGTTTTCATAGAGTTCGCGACCCACGTATGGCAGGCATCGCAATAACGCATAAACGAACCAGTCACTTCGCACCTTAAACAATGATCAACATTCATCGGGTTCACACTCAACACCAACTCTGCAGGGAAGTTTTTCCCGCAACATAAATTACCACTCAAAACTGGTAATCTCGAACTTCTTTAAAACCTACAAGTTACAAAAATGCACAGAAATTGGAAAGATTCCACTTTCTCACATCACAAATAAATTCCCATGCCTATTCAGACGTCTACTGGACGGTATTCGCGATCAGCACGCTAAAGCCCACCAAAACCCACAATCTTGTCACTGATAGGCCCATGACGTCGAAGATAGAGAACCATCATTTCCACTTTCTGAGCGAATTCCTCCTTTTCCGTTTAAAGGCCTTTTCTTTTTATCATCAAAAGGCCATCATCGTCTTCCTCCATCTCAATTTCTCCCTACAGGTCTCTTCCTCTACCAGTATAATGTATAGTGAATAACAAAGGCAAAGGTCAAGGAAGCAGAAATGAGTGACATACAGTGACACATAATCAGACGCTGTTGGTTGATAGGCACACTTGAAACGTACTCAACCGAATTCGGCTTATAAAACACGCAAAATAAGGTATGTGAGCCTTTAGCTATCATTTCGTTTTGGGTAGGTGACAGCAAAGGCAAGGGATAAAATCAACTGTTCCTTCAGCAGTAGAAAAAGAGCACCTCTTTTGTTTAAAACCTCTTTCTCTTTCCGACTTCAGCCAACTATCTTAAAAGCTCCAACATAAAACAACACCACTCCCATCTCTTAGGCGAAATCAACAGCTTCAACGTAAGCGAAAAAGAAACCCTTCTTCGTGGAGACAATAACACGAACATTGTCACGTGTAAATGAGAAGTGGTATACTAAATCAAAAGCTGCAGATCCATTTTTTTTTCTTGCAATTCTAGTTCAGCGAAAGCAAATGAGCCTTCCAAACTATGACTGAAGAGAAGAAAAGCAAGAAAGCATATTCCAGGATGTACGCATTGCGAAATCTTCTTCCCTTACAAATCTGCTAGCAAAACGAATGAATCACGCAAAATACCTCAGCATTCACTGCGGCGCGGCAAGACTTCATACTGATTGGAACGTTATTTCCATTTGTAATTTTAGTTAAATATGACGGTGAAAACAAAGCAAACCTGTGGGACACCTTCTTCAAGTGCCGTTTCCATGATTCCTTCCAGAAAACGGACGAACGAGCTCACGCTGATCACTCGAGAATTCACGATATTAGCCAGCAAAACTATCTAGAAAAAGCAGCACGAATGCCTACAGCTATCTACATGAATGAAAAAGGTGATATGGGATCTGCAACGTTCAACCGGTAACTACATCAGTATTTAGCCGCATGCATTGTTCGTACAAGAAATTAAGTTAATTGGAAAATCGCACTACATATTACCAGAATATATATGAAAACTCTGAACGTGTTCAAATATCATGGAGCAATTTGCTGAAATATAGAGACGTTCGCTGGAGACAGATTTTTGCCTCAACATTTATGTAGCAAGAAATACAACATAAACAGTAGAAACGAGTTGGTGTTCTCAAATCCTGGCAAATGCCCACAAGAGAACAAATTTCCTTAACGTGAACTAATAAACAACGCCTACTTAGGTAAACATGACATAATAAGTGAGCGAAAGTCTATCTGCACAGTCTTCCTATACAGTCTATCTGAAAAGTATTTCGCTAATTGAAAGCCATTTTCCTTTCCAACATTCTAGACGAATCCATCTTGGCTTTTTATGACTGCTTCCGATCAAATAATTTTAATCGGCGCCGAATCCAAATTTGGAACTTTCCCGCTCTCGCGAACTAAACAATTTTAGCATCTCAAAGAGTCGTTTAAACTCATCGAGAAATGACAAACAGAAGCGCGTATTGCAATGCAAAACTGCGAAGGAATTACTATGGTAAAGCTTTCAATTCTTCAGCTGCCTACATTCTATAATCAAAACGTACCAGGCGAAGCGCGTGATCGTAGTTGTCTGACTCGAGTTTCAGGTCCAATTTCTCTAACACCTTTTCAATCATCTGAAGGAGCATGCAATTATACAAGAAAGCACGCCTGAATCCTGAAGATTCCCGCCCTACCAGCTAATCCAAATTAAAAGACAGAAATCTTTATCCACATAAAAACACGAAAGTCTCAATCAATAAGAACCTCCAACACCTTATCATAAGGATAAGGACCTACCAACTGTTCAATTTGACAAGACTCTACGTCCCCCTTCACTGAATGAAACAACACTGCAGCAACACCATAATTACATTTTATTTGTACCGCCATTATATTCTTTACGCAGAGAAATAAGAAAAACAGACGCCCTTGTTCTTAAAAGAGATGCACTACAGTTACACCGATCGCATTCACTCAGCCACAATGTCGTGATGTTTCAACGAAAACCAATAACACTGTACACCTCCAATGTGAAATAAGATGCTGCAAAAGGCACCGCAACTTACCTCTCCTCCGAAACCGAAGTTCATCTTGTTAAGAAGTCCCAACAGCGTCGAGAAAACTGTCATCTTATCAGGCAGAAAGCAAACACTGCAACAAAACAGAGAGGTGACTAACTTTAATTACCACAAAGCGTTTTAATCATATCACCTCAGCAAAACAAATGTTTCCAATAGATTCTTCTTATTTCAGAAAGCAATAAAAACAAACTCCGACACTACAGTAAATCACTTCTGTAATTCCCAGGTTATAATTATGAGAATAACGCCTCAAAAATAACTTACCTCTAGTGCAACATCTTTTGTGACCAACTTATGCAGTGAAATCGAAGAAAAAGTTAGAACTTCAATTTATGGTTCGATACTTTTTCACATCTTTTTTGATAGAAATCTCATCCTTTTAATCAACCGCTTTTCTCGTCCTATCGGCTGCGACTTATCGCACTGCAACACGTCTTACACCCACCTCATGAATTATCGAAGGAAAAATCACCTATGTGCCTTCCAAACTCGCGTAAATTTCGCAAAAAATGAGGGCAAAAACCGTGCTTGAAATGAGTAAAAATCGCGGCGCCATGTTCCGCTATTCTACAACAAAGAAGAGAGCAAAACAAGGCATTAGCGGGTGTACCACCTCTCTTTTCTACTACAGCATTTTCACTACGAAAAGGATAAGGATTTTATTTGACGTGATGGCATTTTCAAATAAAATCTGACATTTCGAATTTGATATTTCAATAATCCTACATAAGAAGTTCAAAAAAATGCACTGAATACCGATAGAATAAACGGCGGAACACTGCATAAAATCACCTTCTCCTCCACCGACAGTTACGTTCGACAAGTCGACAAGTGGAACAGGATGCAATTCTAACTCTTTCATCGGCTGCGACTTACATGATGCTCTCAAAGAATGTTTGCAAGTTTGATGCTGATTTGAATGTTTTTGCGAAATCTGAAGGAGTGAGCATTGAAGTCTCCAAAAAGATGACGCCATTATGCGATACCCAATTCATTGCAATGTTCCAATACCCAAAAATCCTCTTCAACGATCGAAGGCGCCTGACAAATCACTTAATCACGACCACCCATCAAAAAATACTTCCATCGATTTATTTGATTTGTGCTGAGGTCACAATTTCAACATTTAACTTTTTTCACGTCTATAAAAGTGTACAATACCACTGAGGAAGTAGAGTAAGGAGACGCTCATTGAAGACGTCCTTTTCAGCTGTAAGAATGTGCGCGAGGCGCTCCAAATTCGACTCGAGAGATGAGGTCTAAAAAAGACAATGAAATGCAACAAAATGCGCTTTTGCTCAAATTGTCCATTCTCCCCCATAAGTGAAACCACTCATTCAAGCGAAATGACCATACAATAATAAACGCTGACGCGATAATACAATATTTCAGCCTCTCGTCTACAACAAATGAAAAAATATGCCACTTACATCTGCACAGTTCACGGTGATAAAATGCCCACAGGGTTTCCTTTCAAAGAACTAACGAACGTTTTAAGAGCCACGTTGGTACAGGAGAAACCACTTCTGTTTCAGAGACAAGCATGTGTCGTACTTCGCTATGGAAATTAATCAGAAAAGAACTAAGTGGTCAACAGTCAGTAGCTAACAGTCATAAAACAAGCAATGTGGTGACTTTATGCAAGAAGAATGGAAAAATTTACTGCTAAGAAAGAAGATTAAATGCTCAGAGTGAAAATTAACCATAAAGGATGAGAAAAATGAAAGAGAACACTTACATGAGCACCGCAAACAGTTGCAATAAGACCCCTCAATCGGCTTTCAACATTGTTCGTATCGAGTAACCGGCTACGCTTGAAGAATAATTCCTCATCTGAATGGGGAAAATCGAAAAACAAGGTCAGCAAGACAAAAATTACGATGGAGCATGTTTACAGGGATAAATGCTTCAATCAGTCAAGAACTATTTTTTTCTCGCAAAAGTGGGCACTCGTGAAAGAGAGATCAGTGACAGCGAACTTCTAACTTGACTTTTATGACATTTAAGAATGAACTGAGAAACAGACCATTATCTTCGATAGCCCGCTTACGACTGGTAGCCATATTTTCTCGAGTAAACCTGCAAAAAGGTCGGTCGTAGATTGCCAATTCGCCTAAAACAACAACACTACTGGAGAGCCGTGCGGAGCGCTGCATTCAGTAATTGCTGCAAAGATGAACAAACAACTGTGACTTACGAAACCCGCTGAAATTGCACAAAATTTGTACAACTGTAATTGCAGCGAATGATTCATAGGGGGGTATAAGGTCACATTGATTCGCAATCGCTTCTCGCACTTTCTTGCCACTTATTCATTGCTTAAGTTCATTGCTCATGCTGGCTTGAAATGCAGAATAAGGAAGGCAATCAAACGTTAAACATGAAGCTATCAAAAATCTATTAACTGCGTGAAATTAGCAAACTTCTTAAATCAGCACCAATAAAGCTGAATCAAATCTAGTCATGGTAAACGGGTTCCACATCTCTCTGTGACAATTTACCTAATTAAGTCCACCTGTAAAAATTTAGCCAACAGACCCGCGATCCCTCGGAACGATGCACTGCTGCACATAAGAATACGTGTGCACAAACGTGCTTATGCACACTCACGCAAGTTCATATATGTGTGCACACGTATATACGTATATGATCCAGACCTACCGATAAACCCTGTCTGAAATTACGCGCTCTATCACGAATCGTGCGTGCCTACTAGGATCAGTTCGAGCTGGACAGCGAATGCAACAGCGCCATACTCTCGTTGCAACACCACTAAACCCTCATATTGGAAACATCGTCGTTGGCAAGAGCGGCATGCCGACAGACAATTTTGTCGTGCTCTTGCCTTTCAAATTGAGTAACTACCGCACCCCAGATAACGAGCTATGAAATAAGGTTTGACACAATGCAGCAAGAATCCTTCTGCTGCAGCGCTCCTCCTGCTACATATTGTCACATTGTCGCTTCTCACAGGGAACTAATCGCCCACACAAAACAACAGCAGGGTTAACAACACCTTTATCATGTGCTTCGAAAATGATGGTAATTTTATAAACACGGGAAGTCAAACATTTGGGAGGAAATAGAAGCTTTTAGAGAAGACGTCGCTTTAGGCCTTACTGTAGACGATTCTATCAACCACAATTTGTTTACTGACTTGTGCTGTGCTGTTTTAAAGGAAAACGGCAAGTTTCCCCTTCAATCAACGAGAGATTGGGTGCCATGAATGTAAGTGCAGAATATACAAGGAATGCCGTTAATAAAGTGGGCAACAGGACGATGCCGGCATCTCATGGGGACAAATGGATCACTGGCAGCATTAGATCTAGCCCCATTGCTCCCTTCAGCCACGCTTCTGAAGAAAACACATCGTGTCGCCTATTTCTGTTCGCTTCAAAAATGCTTTCTGGGGTGATAGAAGCAAGTTTTGCATCCTGCATATGAGCGCCTCAGATTTTTGACTTCATATTTGTCGAGTTCTGAAGAATTGGTACTGCTTGCGAAGACACTTCACTTCACTTTCTTCATTCTAGATGCTTTGCAGTACTAATGCATATAACGTGATCATAAAGCGTATAATGTGTAATGTTATCCCACTGTGAAAGACCGAATGCACATGTGGTCAGGCCTATAAAAATAGTCAAAAACGAGCGAGAATTTTGTACCTGACATTTCGCAAAACATCCGCTGGCCAATACGGTTATGGATCTAGTTAAGAGTTTCGATCCCTTCACCTTTGGGATACGCCAGTTCTAGTTTGACTGACTGTTTCGAAATTTTCAAGAGTTTTCGGATAAACAGGAGAAAATTCGCTCCCTCGATTACTTTAAGCGTCGACGCTGAAAATACGCTCTTTGAATAGCGTCTTTTATATAAAGTTCGCTCCTTAGGAAGTCGCTGATTTGAAGAATCTTTCTTTGCTGCTTTAGATCATCTGACCTGTGAATCACCACTTGCCTAGTTTCTTGAGTAAATTATTCTCAACTTTAGACTTCTTATCCATTTCGATCCTCACTTCTTTTCCTTTGCACCTGCTTCATGAGTGAACTATTCGTTGCCACAGTGGCATATTTAATATGACGTTTTGATGTCGTGATAAATCTCGGTGTTCATCGCAGCTTTCTTCATTGTTACAGTTTCAGTGAAGGTTCCGTTTACTAAGTCATCATTGTTGAGACCAGCAATCATACCATCTACAATAATGGGGATAGCAGTAATACCCAACTATGTTTATTTATATTATCGGTATTTGCTCCAGGTCGCCGATGTCACTATGCAGGTGTTTTTTCTTCTCCAAGTTGGGATACTATCTACAACAAATGAGTGAGATACTTCCTCTCCTTTTGTGTCGAAGATTATTTCGACCCTAAGAACTTGCTCAAATGGGCAATTTTTTACGCTTTTCTTATTCGCCCAGATCATATAAAATGAGCATTACGCAGCGTTAACGTATCAGCAGTTAAAGTGAGCACCTTAATCGATTGCTTTCGAATAGGTTAAATTCGTTAGTGCATGACGCAGGACGTATTAAGCGAATAAGCCACGAAGTTGTGTAATTTATTGCCTTGATTTGATCACTGTCTTTACCAGGTCCGCTTCTCTCCCTCTACTGTTCTGTCTGCCCTCTCCTTCTCACTCTCTTTTTCTAGATAGTTTTACCGCCTATTGAAGTGACGAAATTAACGTGATATTTAGTGCCTCAATCAACGACGCATTAGCGACAAATGTAGTTTGGGCTCTCCATTGTTGTTTAGTGGTTGGTGCGTTGGTAGGTGGTTGTGGTTTCAACCGCTCAGAGAAGCAACTTCTTTAACTTTACCACTTAACGATGAAGAAAATTTCAGTGAAATCGCTATCCACAGTTAGACTATCAAAATAACATATGGAAGTGAATGTCTGCCAATCGAAATTCAGCAATCCATTACACATTACTTTATTTTGAAACCATCACACTGCAAAAATTCATTGAGAGCAAGCGACATGTTCGACACAAATATCTGTTATTAGGAGACTTTCCTTAAGTAGCACTGTTCGATACCATCGTCAAATCATTTATCATCAAGGAATTTGCAGGTGGAGAGGTTCATTCATATTGTGTTTAGAAATCCCCTCAAAACTGACAGAAACGAGGGGAGGTTGAGGTGGGAAAGAAATCTCGGAACGAAATCGGGCGGAAGAAGTTAACATCTCAGTTCCTGTATATAATTCCTTCGATTACTCTGTATGAAATATACGTGCTCATAGTTCGATAACAGAGTCGTAGTGTATTGTTGTCGCGCTGCCTGTTGAGCTGCATCTGAGATGTGTGATCCTCGCATTGCTTTGCGATCACAGAGACTAAACGAAGCATAGTTTGTTTGCTTTCCACTAAGTTGGCGAACTCTAGTTTTCATTGTCAGAATCGAACTGTCGATTTGGTGCTGCGTTATCAGTAAGTGTACGCTAGCGATGCTTGCCATTCGCCCGTGTGAATAACACTTTCAATAAGTTTCAGTAAAACACTCCACCTGGAATCTGATCGCGAGGCGCTTTCTTAGTGGGTACAATGTCATCGCAGCGCGCAGTAACCTATGAGAATTATTTGGCTGGTGCTATTGTCATTTTGGTGAGTGCTTTCGTTAGCTGTGACATCTTCGCCTGTTTGGCCGGTCAATTGTTGATTTCTCAAGAGTATCGAAAACTGTAGCTAGGCAATGCTCAGCAGAGCAAGAAAGCAATAAAAAAACTCCCTATGCGAACGAAAGCAAGAGCTATGAAAATGCTCAGCAGCGATTCAGGTTTTATCCCAAAATCAAATTTGTACAGCTGAGATTTGGATAAAACGTGTTATCCCTGCATTTACTGTCGCGGAGACCGAAACAGACAAACTTTGCCGATACACCTCCATCCCCTCCCTCACACCAACCCCTCTCTTTCGAAAAGAAACTTCATGCTGAAATATGCTGCGACATTTATTCACCGCAAACCAACTTCCTACTGAGCAAAGTGAGATCCACTAGAGGAAAGTCGGTTCTGCAGTTGCAGTTCCTAATTATGCAAAAGTAGGCCAACAAAAAGTGCGAACTAGCAAGATTCCGGAAACGATCTCTTCTTATAAAATATAAAATACATGCTGAGCACATGTCAGGTAGGCTGCATAAGAGGTCTGTCAGCAGAAATTAGCTGCCACAAAAGGCACCTATCCAAATACACGCACTAACTTGACCACAATTGTACCACCTCATTCAGTGACTTTCCTCCCTCATCGGCTTCCGCATCTGTTTACTGCTCAGAATACTTGCCATTGGAGATGCTAGTGCGGTATACTCATTCGCACATACTTCCCGTTTTTACCCAGTTCACTGATTTATGACTAATATATTTACCTCCTTGACTTAATTCCCTCCTAGCACGAATACCTAAACGCCCGGCTGCTAGTGGCGATGCTTAGAGAAAAGCTGGCGGATTAGCCATGAGGAAATAATATTTTAAAGTAGACCAGGCGTCGCCCGTTTTTCATGACTGATGATAAATTGTGCAGTTTAATTATTTTATTATGCTTAGTCATCGCACTTCTTTAAAAAAATATACGCCAGCACATATTCGTTCATATTTTCATCTAACCAAATGATCCACGTTAAAGACGCAACGAAACGTGAACCAGTCGTATTCGTTCCGAATGCATTCGTCGCCACTTGATATGAAACGTACTAGTATAGGGGTGTTGGTTCTTATAGTTATCTTACTATATAAAGTACCACTGCAAGCTCATACCTTGAGGTATACTGAACAAAACAGAGAATGCATGCAAATTTCAGGTAGCATCGCCTGGAGTGGTACTGAATTCGTTGTCGGCGGTGATGCTAGCATATGTGAGAGATCTTAGAGGATCCTTCGCTGTACTCTGCATAACCAACTGCAGTGTTAATCTTGGAATATTACTCATTTTTATAGGGTGGGCGGCACCATCGCTTTTCCTGTTAGTGTTTATTCCACTGGAAATTAAACAATAAAAAAACATATGCATTGGTCCGAGTTATTTCGACGTATATTAATAATCGAAATTTATCTTGCCGCATTGTGGCGTGATATTTGCTCGTCAATGGAACCTGCTATGTTATTACGCCTTATTTCCTTCTTCCGAAGTCCCAGGGCAACAGTTTTAGTAACGAAATGCCCCGGTGCAGACGTCTGTACATTTTTGCCATCGAGAATTTCGACAACATTTCTGTGCCCATGCAATTTTGTGATACATTTCCAATGCAGCACGTTATGGGGCCGGAATGTCATCGGTAATCATTAGTGATCCGATACGCGCAGTCAGCATAATATTGCATTGGGTAGCTTGCTTTCAAGATAATACGAACAAACATAAAAATCGACCACTTATGATAGGCACATATATGTAAACTGATTAAAAATACATACCTAATACAGCGGACAATGAAGATGTGACGCTTTAACTGCCTATAGAATTTTGAGGCCTGTGAGAAACAGCATTTGAGGAGGATCAGTTCTGAGCATTTGAAAATGATGTAAACGCCACACCAACTGACTATTGATATTGTGGGGTGACTGTTAGTGTTAATTTTATTCTAGTTCTTGCAAAAATTACATTGCTGTATTTCTTAGTCGTGTGCTGTTATCAACACTGAACTTTACTGAACACAGTAACAACGAAGGGAAGGCGTAGCTAATGCGGGAGTCCTGGATCAAACGGTCCTAGAGTTTCGTTAAATCCTTGCGTCAAACGAAATCAAACGATTCCTGCATCTGGTACCGTAAACTTTAAGATGTTACGCCGTTACTCCTGTATGGATAACTGAGTCGAACAGGACCGTTTCCAGGATTAGTGTGTGGCATGGAAAAAAGAGCAGATCGAATGGAACAAAGTGAATGAGACTTGCTGCGATCGTGATGCGCTGCATGGCGAAAAAACCTTATTCTTAAGATGCAAGGTCAAACCAAGTAAGCTGCTAACAGCCACCAAAATTCACCTGAAAAGTCGAAAATCTTAGAAAAGTTTATGAAAGACGAAAAGCACCAGAGACAGCACCAACAGAATGTGATGGTAATTAAAGGCGCATCAGTTTAAAACGATCGAACAGATGCACTCTGAAAGTCCCAACAAACAGACCCTCCTCCGCACTGGTGTGAAAGACTCCCAGTGGCTATTGGTTGCACTCATAAACATACACCATCAGTGGTTAGATTTTATGCGGGCATCAAATACGTGATGAATGTAAATATATTAGGTGTTTTAAAAAATGTTTCAGTGGCCGAAATCCGACTGATGGGTTCCTGGATCGCGTGATCAGTCAGGCATCGTTTGCGCTGTGGTTAGGCAGCGTCAACTGTCAGACGCTGCTCGCCTCGAACAGATTTATTGCCATTTACTTCCCTTTCAAATATGAACGAATATATTCGAAAAGAAACGTTGTAGTATGCTTGATCGTATTTATATTTTTAACGATTATTGCTCCTGCAATCGGTTTTCAAGGTTCAACATGGTCTTTTTTTGCAGGCGGTGCTGAGATATTTCACCTTCCCATAGCTGATTTCTGGTTAATTTCCCTTGCGCTTCCATTTTTGGATGTATGATTAAGACTAACAGTTCCAACCATATATCAGAAAATTTCGGCCTTACCACAACAGTGAAGTGCCGCATCAAAGGAATCCTTCCTAACTAAAGCTAATCGAATGGTTGTTTTCCTAGATTTTCTAAGACGTTTTCCTGTTCGGGGCGGTTAGTTTATTTCGAAAATTATAGGTCATATCTACTCAAGAGGCAATGAACTCGCCATGTCATGACGATAATATACAAGTGATGAAGTTTTACTCTCACTGTCTCATTAACCAGGCATAAAGGAGTAAAAAGTTCGTCATCTACACCTCATCCTATTGAGACAGTAGGTTTATTGCTCGGGGTTATTAGTCTCCCCTCATTTCCTGCGCAAAGGCGCATTGATACACCGATTGGCCGTGTTTATTGATGCCAATTTAGCAATGAGCGGAGCTCTGCGCTGCCGTGAAGAAATACTGTGGCATCTCGACTGACCATCTAGCAGTTTAGAAACGTCCAACCCATATTTTAATTATATACGATTGCACCTTCATAAGAGAGAGAGCAGGAAAGGTGACGTACGTAAAGCGAATGCTTGTACATCACGCTTTAAACGGATTTTATTGCAGACGGCTGCAATTTCTTCTTCGACGCACAGGCGTTCGTGTGGTTGTTCAATCAAGCACCTTGCGGCTCTGATTTATTTTTCTGGATGGGCTTTATGTACGAGATTGTTGTACTTCTTATTGTTATCACCCTCGATGCAGCAATCTTCTGGAAGTTAAGGATTATCAACAAGAATCATGTGAGCTTCAAGAACCTTCTTTTGTACTATTCTATTCTTCTATAAATGCTGTTGAGAAATTTCCCTGAATTGAGAATGGCTTTATAAATTGGGTCTCGATATCTACTTGACTGCACCGAATATGTGGATGTATCTTTCAAAGACCAACAATTTGTCGCACTGCTTGAGCGATTTTAAGGATCCTGCAAGCTTCCAATATTGAGGAGCTAGAATTGCTCATTCCCGTTCAAGCAAATCTTCTTGGATGCATCTCTAAAAACTGGGAGTGTTAGCACAAGACTGGAAAATTACACTGGCGTTCTTTCAGCAAACATAAGTTAAATTTAACAGCTGACAGATAATGCAGCATTGATCGCTTGCACTTCCAACAATCGGCAAATTATAAATAAAATAATATCGTTTTTATGTAACATACCTCTTTACTTTCCGTTGGCTCTTATTTCTCTTTGAGCTTCTAGCATACGGCTTCAGATTTTATCTGCTGCATTTCCTAAACCTTCAGCTGTCTTAACCGTGGGGACCACGAAAAATATATTCCAGATGCACAAGTTCTTCAAGCGTATCTAAGAAACTGGTCCCATTTTGTCTGATTCTGCTTGATAACGACTGTTGCTGAGCTCTAGCAATTGTCCTCACTGAGGATCGTCACGTTCTAGAACATTTATGAAACGTTTTCGTATAATTTCTGATATCCAGATCTTTGTATCTCTGCATTCAATACTATTGATCTCCTCTCATTTACAGGTAAGACTGGGAATCGAAAACCAAAAAAAGCTCGTCCAGAACAAACGATTTTTCTGGCAGGTAACATTATCGGCATAAAAAATCTTTCGCTTGTGTTGGTGATCAACCTAGTCGAAGGGGGGAACGCAGAATACAGGTTTTTCATCTCCTATTCAAAAACAGCAGTGTAAGGCAGTGAAGTGAGAGCACATAAATAAACTCCGTTAAATCCATTGGTATTGAGTGACCAACGTCCTGTGATCAAGCCTTTCCCAAGATCCAAACATGGGCTCAACTTACTGTAAAAATGATCTAAAACTTCATCACTCTTGTAACATTCCACAAAATTCGATTATAATGCTGCGAGTTTTCGTTCTTGTGGTGGAAATTTTGAAAAATATGAATCGTTTTACTGGATTCATTCTTTTCAAAAAACCATTGCTCTATGGTTTGTTCGCCAAACCGCTGTGTCATGATTTCAGGCTTTCCTTACGAATCTCAACTTTACTTTCGTATTGTTGAATTTCAACGTGATCAGACCACTAATGAAAACGACGATGGGCGGTTTCATTGTTGTAACGGTTGTTTGGGAACTCGGGCATACACTTGACGGGTCATTTTTTTCATTTTCAGCTGCATCCCTTGTTGCACCAAAATCTGATGAAGTGATTAGTCATAAGTTGTTCTTTGACAGATTTCCAGGAAAATTGTATGATTACTTACGCCATTTGCTTTTGCGCACTCAGTATACCAGTGTGATCTTCTAAGTATGCGTCCTTAAGATGCGTTTGAAGCAATATCAGTAAGTCACATAATGCTGAAACGTTGAAGCTATTAATAAAATCAGTCATCGGAGCACGTTTCACGTGAAAAATTCAAACAATGAATGGCGTACATTTGACGGGGGAGAGGAAGCCAAAAAAGCTTCAAAGCATTTACAAGGTCGACGGATGTTTTGATATTCGTAAATAAGGTGTTATACCTTGATTCCTCTATCACGGCCCCATTACTACGAGGAGAAAGAAGTCGGCGAGAAATACAGAAAACAAACCTGCATTTCTGTTCATACTGCTTTCTGCACTTGTGTAACTTCCATTATCATGAGTGATAATGCTCTGAGCCACATCTAAAATATTGGTACACCTCAAAGCCATAGCATATTTCAATCTTATCATTTACTATCGTTTGCTTTTCATTTATTTCCGTGTTATTTAATGCTTTCGAGCCACCCCCTATCAGCTGCTTGACAGTAGTTCCTAGGAATTTGCTGCAGTTACGGATGATACAATTTTGCAGGTTGATACTGGTTTTATCAAATCGACAAATAAGGAAGCGTTTCTTTAGACCACATCAATGGTTAAACGAATCGACGAGCGGACTCGTCAAGAGCAAAGTGTTACCGGTCAGTAAAGTGAGCCGCAGTCATAAATAGCTCAAATGACCGTCACTGATGCGCCTCAACAAACAAACAAACGAATACCCAACATTGCAAACGACGTCAAATGTACTCATGCGTATATTTTACCAATAACAGTTAGTTTCGCATTCGCAAATTGCAGTTCGACGTTTTTATGTTAATGCCAATATGTGTTCTACTTCCTACCACCGACTTCTCTCTAATTTAATTTCTTTTCTTAGTATTTGACCAACTCGACTCAACATCAAGATTTCTATACGAAAGAAGTATCATTAGAGGGACGGAACTTCTGCCAGCTTTATTTCCGCAATCTTTCGTTATCGCAATAAGAAGCTGAGCGCGAGTCTTGAAAGCTGGATCAAACTGACTCTGCTTGAATTCGAAATTTCACAACAGCGACCCCAAATAGTAAAAAAGTTGTCCCAAACAGGGAGTTCAGGAGGGTGCAAAGAAATTCTACTTTCAAATGCACTAATTTTTTTCGGACAGTTTGAAAGATGCGGATGTCGCGCTGTATTTTGGGACGGCTGCAATGCTTGGAGGATTCAGCCTGTATTTCGTTATGTATGATGAGCTGATTTAGGTTGAGGTTAGCAGCGTAGGCATGACCTCACAGGCTTCAACGCTTTTAATGACTTGACCTCTTCACCCCTCTTCATATAAAATCCTGATTTGTTAGAGAGGGATAACATTGCCGACCTTGCTTTACTACGACTTTCATTTCCCACTGAAGTTTTAGAGAAACTATACTACTTTATACTTTTCTTAGCACAGTCCAAAGATCACGCTGACGGCGTTCCTTCTAGCCATATTTCTGAAAAAGCAGCATTCGAACTCGAGAAGCATTATTATGAGGACATCGGGCGTTTTCTTTTCTAATGCCAGATTAAGAGGAAAAACACGTATTCACGATTAGTGCAAAACTGTTCAAATATCCTCTATACGTAATTGCCAGCTCTCAAGCAATCGAAAATATCACATTTAACCTTTCGAAATAATGAGCAACAACGAATGCATACTGAATGTGTGCAAAACAAAAAAAAAAAAACAATTTTATGGTAAGCAAACTGTTAATTCCTTAGTTGCAGGTCGTACTGAACTATCAGACTCGTTAGCTTAAGTGGATGACTTAAACGCTCGAAGCAGTCATCGCCTAGTTGTTTGCAATTCATACGTTAGCAATTCACTTAGATGGTATCCAATAATAGAAATTGAAGGTCAACACAAAAAAATGAATCAAATACGCAATTTAATGATAATAATGTGGGTCTTTATTACCAACGTTGAATGTCTTCGGGATTCTAGAACCTCATGAGTACTGCACTTTTCGCAGTTATTTAATGTAAACTTGTTTCGTGAATTTTTGTGCGACTGCGCCCACCGTTACACCTTTATCTTGGAAGTTTCACTGAGTCAACGTGTTCGGCATTTTGCTCAGTTCGTGGTTTGATATTCTGGTTGTGAGCGTTTTATTCGCTTGGCACCTTCTCAAGTCATCATTTCGGCAATCGATTACCTTGTCAAGCTAGTGCTTGCTCGCGAGTACGAAATCGCCACTAGTACGATCTAGGCGCCACTGCTTCTGTTTACGTGAGCAACAGATCACTGTTTAGTTATAAACATATGTGCATATTTTTATGAATATAGATGTAAATATAAATAAGCAAGTAAATAGATTAATGCTTTTGTATGTTAATGTGCAAATTATATCGACACAAAAATGTAACCACAAGCAAGCAAGTGAATGAATAAATAAATATATGCACATGTTTGGTGAATATAAGCATACGTTGCTGATGTCGTCTGCTTCCTTCACGATGCATGCTGCCACTGCTGCTTAGACTGGGCGCTTCCAATCCGCGAAACGCAACTGGCCATTAGCCAAGTTTCGAACAGTATGCCTTCTCGGGATCCGCGCGTATTTCCCACTGCCGATTATATTTATTGTTACACATTTGCATGCAGTGGTTATATGCAATGTCAACATTGCTACAAGTCCCTTATGAGCGGCAAGTGAACTCAGCGTGGGCGTTATTTTGAGCGTTTTCGGTTACCATTAATGAAAATGGATATGATCGTTATTTCACGATTCTCTCATAGAGCGGCATATCTGGAATGGCATAATGGCGTTGTCTTCATTTCTCCTCTTTTTTCCATCATACATCTTCACCTGAAACGGTGTCTGGGAATGGAAAGGCGATAAAGCAATTACAACAATTAACACCTTTATTAACTTCCAATTGGATTTCGGCAAATGTGTTGAGCCTTTTCTCTCGTTGAACGCTCTTTGAGACGACTTTGTCAGTTACAGTTCAGAACCGCACCAAATTCAATCAACGCTAATATGTTAAATGAGTTCACAGAGTTTTTTTGCTATAAAGCGAAAACGCACGCACACAAATTCAACCACCGTTCGTGCATGTCGACAAAAAAATGAAGGAGTCGATCTGTTGGTGAAGAACTCTATAAATTTCATGCAGTGTGCAAGTAGAACTTCTTCAACATCACCCTTTAAACGTATTATCTCTGAAAGTCGTATGTAAAACGAGCTGCCGACCGTTCAGATTTCACCTAAAAGCGTGCTTCGTTCCTTAACTGCTTTTAAGTGCATGCGCAGCGCAAGTACAGACATTTTCACTCAGCATTAACGTTACTTGCATCAGAGCTATGCTGAACTGGGGCGGTTGTAAGCAAGTTTAAGTATAAATGCTATGGATGTGCAGAAATAATATTACTCGATTGAAGAGTGAGGCATAGTCATAATCATGACAACAGAATATTTGCGGTTTAATTGCATAGTAGAAAAAAAGAGAAAAATTGCCAAATTAGATAGCGATTAGTAGAATATAAGGGAAATGAAAGTGTGGATAGAAATAAACAGAGAGTGAAGGAATTACTAGGTAATCATACATTCAAAGTTGAAACAAAGGGAGAGGAGTGGAAAATGTCAAAAACCACACCAAATTACCAACTAAACAGATTGCAGAGTACTGTAAAGCAATAAGGTGATTTTTGCTGCCAATTAATCGTGATATCCCAGTACAGCTCTATGTATCTTCAAATGATTGTCAGAGGACCCCGTCTTTCAATACCTCTATTTGTCCCCAATAGCAAGCAAACCAGCCTACCCATTTCGTTGTTTGAAATGCAGCTCTCCTTGTCTTATCCTCCTCCTTACCTCACTTTCCACTTGGAAGGTGCACCTAAGTAAAACGTCAGTAATACATTGTATCTTTAGTCTTCTGATAATGAATCTATCTGCACCAGAGTCATCGAAGTCATTATATACAAACAAACGTGGGAATCAGATTTCACTTACTTATTCGAAGCGCGGTGAGTTTTTGTAGATCGTTACAGGTTTTGAGTGCGTTGTTCATCTCCAATGTGCAGTAGCCTCTTCCACTCTTCTGTTTCAGATGCCAAAGTCTCAACTGTCTCTATCCACTGCAAAACAATGGCAGTTGTGGTGATTAGATCACCGAACATATCCCTCTTCTTTGTGACGATATTCTCCACCTCTCTCTTCTGGAGCTTCTTGGCTTTAGTCGCTTATTTCTTCGCAGTCGCTTTGTTTTATTACCAAATTTTCTCTACATGATTTTTAATGAATTGCGAGTCGGAATTACTGCATATGTGGATGAGCAAGTCAAAGTGATATCCTATTTTAGCACCATATGGGTGCAAAATAACATGTTAGTATAGTGCGGAAAAGCACACAGATTTGCTGCTGTTGCCTAGTACTTCATAGTTTCTCAACTGATTTCGATAAAACATTCCGCTCCACATACCTGCAATTTCTGAAATAACGAAAAAAATTTTGCACCACTTTCAGAAAAGCGTCAAATTCTCTTCGTCACTCTATCGGAACACGCTTGCAGCTTCGGAATGCACTGCATGGTACCTTGTGCGACCCTTCCACTGCGATGTCGTGATCAGGGAGACCACCCATGCGGTGATCACAAAGGAACTTCGGGAGTGTGGGGAACATCAATCGTACGTCTTACATTATACGTACATATACTCATATACCGTACTTTCCTATTGTAATTAATAATAATGAATGCAAAAATAAATACCGCTGAACTGCTCCTTGCTAATGCAAATTGGCAAATCGTTGTGGAAGTCCAGAACTGCAGCAACTGAGCGCCGTCGCAAATAGCTGCAGTGGTTTTAGAATTAAAATAACATCATAAACTTGCGATCAGCAACAGCACCTCTCAAGTATCGCAGCGCGCTTCGTCGGACGAGTTCTGCTGTTGCGACGCTTACATCCCCAGACCAAGACTAAAGAGATGCCCCAGACTTGATAAGCAAGACAGCTAAAGGGTAAAGAGCATGAAAGGGACCGATCATCGCATAGGTCGAAGTTTCGGATAGGTCCAGAACCTCGAATAAGCCCAGACGTTGGACAAGCTGATATCTTGGGTGAGCAGAAATCTCAAACGGAACAAAATAAAGCTCCAGCTAAAATTCCAGACGGGAATTAATTTCGGGCGAAGGCCAAATCTGCAATAGGTCAGGTTTCGAACGCGTCGGATTTGCAAATGTGATCAAAGCCGAGATACAGCAAACCTCGAATGGCTTAGATATGCCTAATTCTTCGATCGGGGAAGGTCTCATATAGACCCAAATCCACGGCCCAAATCTGATACGAGAGGAGATCTCGAATAAAGTCAAACCTCGAGAGAGGCTGCAACTGTTCCACTGCTATCTGCCACACTACGTTCAATCCGATAAAGTCAAACACATCGCCATAACATAATCCTTTGTTCCATATAACGTCAACTGGAGTCTCATCCCTAGAATAATGTGCCTCGCAATAATGCTACCGATAACAAATACCTGCAGCAAACAGAAAATGCTGAACGGCGATACAAGGAACTTGAGCTTAGGGAGAGGTTATGTGCATTCGCCATTTACTGGCAAAGTGCAGAGTTGTTAGTGCAAAGGCTAACACCGCAAAATTATTTGACTAATTAAAAACTAATATAATCGGAGAAATTGAAAATGATGACTTTTTTACAATGGCACTCGAGGAGCATTCGGGAGATAAGCAGAGAGTGCCAACACTTCTGCATGCAAGCGTGACCCATTATAGTGAAGGACAGCAGTAACGTGCTGAAAACGAATAAATGAGGTTAGATAGCCTAGATACTACATCATCGGTGACATTAGGTTCTGTATGCCTCTGTTGATTTTTATTATCCTGTTTTATGCTAACACTTTTCTTCTTCTTCTTTTTTACAGTAGCATGTCTCACTTCAGCCCTCCAAAGCAGCTAGTTATGAATTTTGCATGCTCAATGAGTGGTGTTTATTGCGCGCTTTACGCACCAGTTTTCCTGCTGCAGTGAGTATTAAATGCAGACCTTTATTGTAATGGGTAAAGTCGTCGAAAAGATGCCCTTGCAATCAGCATATTTCTGGAACATCCGGCCCAGCTAGTTAGTTTGTTTGCTGCAGAATATTTGGTGCAGAATCGGAATCCGGGTTACATACTGTTGTTGAGCATACTACCGTTATCTGTGATTCATGTTCATGACATCAAACTCTTTTGTCTTTCCATCAGTGTTAACTGCAAAATACAGCACAATCCATGTTCTCGATTATAAGTCATTCGGACTCGGTAACTGAGTTTTCTATAATCGCTTATTATCATGGACGTTCCGTCTTTCATCAAGAAAACCGTTTCCCTCCCATATAACTACATAAAACGAGAAAAAAATTTAAAAGCTGTGAATTGAAGTGAACCTGCTGTCAGTTGTACCCTAAACGAAAGTACTTCAAGACAACCACTTATATGCATTTGCTATGCCAACGTAATTCATCTGGTACGTAGGTGAGCAGAATCTCGGCTTGCTTAATTCTTTTTAGTCAGCTTTTGGTTAGCAATGTAGTGAGCCATTAACTATGGGGCTGACGGCGAAATGGCAACGCGTGGATAGATGGCAGAAGTGCTTTGCTGAAAAATTGGGATAATATTCTCTGGTGATTGGTTCCCTGGTATTTAGTCAAAGAGCTGTACAATGAGCTTAAAAAGAGCTTTCCAGCAAGGGCTGTGACTGTTTTCGCTCGAATCAAACATTGCTGTGGTTTACCCATCACAATAAATAGCCGCAGTGCATCCATATACTGATTTCACTCGAGCGCATCCTCGTTGCGTTGATGCTGACAACCCTAAGCGCGTATTTTCTGACAACATAAACAACTACGATATCCGTTTCAATGAAATCTATGCAGGTTAACTAAACCCATCGTCGCGACTATGCCGTTTGGATTATAACGTGGAACGACTGTCACTATTTGATTATTTCTTGGTCACCTCCATTTAAAAATGTTGCGAAGCAACTTGATCCGCCTTTGTTGTACTCATTCCGACGGCTTTTACCAGCAAAATGAATGTATAAACTTTTCTCGCTTGCAGCGAATCTGTGTCGTTGACGAGTGTATGAATGTAGAGGGGGACATGACGAATCGCTAGACCGAGAGTTCGACTTCTTCTAAAATGCTTTCTGTGGAGAAGTATTTGTCAACTGATTCAACGACGTGCTTTCACGATACGCTTCTTGCGGCTTCTTCAAAGGCGATCACTGTGAAATTTCTATGTGCAGATGCGCTTTGTCATCGACAAGGGGTGCATTAGAAACAGCCGTTTATTTATTTTACTGAGTACATGAAAGATGTAATATTCCGTGCACTGGCCATCGTTGATATATTTCGGTATTGCATTAATTTTTTTCAAACTTCTTGTCATCAATAAAAAGTTCTCTGCACTCTTATGGTTAGAATGCTTTTCATTAAGATTTCTCCCTCTCCATGACGTTTCCCTTCCTAAATTTCATCGGCTTTTCGGCTGGTTGCCCAGTCGTGCATGTATTGCGAAATAATTTTTTCAATGCTTTTCGTTGCCGATCCACATTGAGAAAATGCACTTGACACTTTCACAAACGTCTAGGCGGGCATGGGCAGTATTCTGCATCGCCACCAGGTGCACCAATTTCTCCAGGCTGAAAACACTGCTCTTTCAACGTTTTATAAGGAGGATTTTCCTCATAAAGTAACGCATAAGGGATTCAACGAGCGCTATAATACTTTGCTGCAATCAGAATGACATAAGGATATAATAAGTGCGCGAATTTCCTCTCCACCTGTTGAAAGCCGTTTTTTATACAGTTCGCAAGAAATGAAACGTTTGTTGTTCTATGAGCACAAAGAAGCTAATGACAATTTCGGTAAGACTTAAGAGAACTTCTGCGATAGTGCAAAGATGAATAAGACCTTGCGATATTCTCGATTCAGACAACAAGCACTGCGCTGTTTCGGGAGAACATTTTTCTGGCAACTCTATTCGTTTCACGCATCACATTAGAAATTTTTGGCTCGTAGAGATCATGAGTCAAATCTTCACTTTGCTCATTGAAAAATTAAGCCAGAAATTCGTCTGCTGACAACCTTCTGAGCGGATCCGCTACCATAAACTGGTCTTACCAGAAGCATGTCCCAGTCTAGTTCGTAAAGCGAAACTGCTGGTTAAATATTTGAGAATCCACAAATAATCTGAGAAAAAGCAATTCACATAAATGACACCACAGAATTCATTGCGCCAACAAAAATTACGCTGCCAGCAGAAAGATAAAGTAAAACAAACTTCTCCTGGAGGTCCAGGTTCACCGGCAGTTCCAGGAGGTCCTTGTGGTCCTTCTGGGCCAGGTTCGCCTGGCGGTCCCCGCTGACCGTCTCGTCCTCGTTTGCCCGCCTTGCCTGGCCTGCCTGGTGGACCAGTGGGCCCTTTCTCACCTTGTTCGGGTCGTCCACAAGTTCCCTCTCTTCCTGGCCGACCCTCTGGCCCTTGTTCACCAGGAGGACCTGAAAACTTCAAATATTGAAAGACATCTTTCACGCTATTACATTTATGGTCGTTCAATTGAGCACAACGACACCCTTAATCTGCGCAAGGATTTGCATTCTAGAAACCTCGTCGCATTTATTAAAAGTTCAGTTTGGATAATGAATTTAGCAACGTCTAGGAAGGAAGTTGTATCAGAGCTCCAGTAGTCAGTGTTTTTGCTACAACTTTCGACAACAAAATGTAAATTTTATGGGAAGTTTTTCATGGTGAACAAAGTTAAAAACAAGTCAAGTGATTGCCGAAAAACGAAGAAGCCAAATAAAAAAGAGCCTTGCTCTCCCTGATCGCCAGGGTCACCAGCTCGTCCTGGAGGACCATCGCGTCCATTTCGTCCTGGGAGGCCGGGTTTACCCTCCGGTCCTGGCTCCCCGGGATATCCATCCGGACCTCGGGGACCTGGCGGTCCCGCGGGACACTTAATGCAGCCTGGCTCAGGAAGATTCAACACCGACACGATGCCGGCCACGCCTGGCAAACCCGGTATTCCTGGATCTCCGGGCTCTGCAAATCCATCAGTAAACTCATTCTCTAAATATCCACATAATAAATCATTCAGTTATATTTAAATCAGCTGGGATCAGAACTTGTCTGCTACCATGAGGAAAATAGTACTACGATTAAACAGGTGATTCTGTACTACCTATTATGGGAATAAAATGTGACGTAAAACCGGTGTTTCCTGTGGCCTTTATTTTGAGATCCTCTTCGCGGAATCACGAAAAATGGAAACGGAGGCATCAACTTCCTTGCTGACTGGCAAGCAAGTGACTTCTGAGAACGCACTGATCTAAGATGAATAAACAAATAAATAAACAAAATAAGAATTTCGTAAGCCTGGGAAAAAATAGAGAGGCACCCTGTTATGACCTCCAAATTAACAGCATACGGGAAAATTCTAACTCGCCTCCTTGCTCGCCTCGGTCACCCGGTGGTCCAGCCGGTCCTCTCGGACAGCTACGTGCTCTAGAAGCGCACTCTAAAAAAAAATTCTTCAGAGCAGTCCGCAGTGTAGAAAACGATAAGTGAAACAGAATGAATAATGAAAAGATTCGTCAATCAGACCCGTTGAAGTACTTACGGCATTTCAGATTACCGTATCCTTCTGAGTAACGCTTCTCTCTTCCCAAAAACAGGCCGCGTATCTTATCAGCTCTCGCATTCTGAGCAGGTCGCCTTGCTTGAAGCTTCATCATCCCATCCCATGCATCGTCGTTGATCAACTAAAAAGCAGTTATACTTACCAGATTTTCATCATATGCGTTCGGAAGTTTGAAAACCTCTGAAAACCTTTTCAAGGTGGGCGAATCAATCTGGATCACCTACAACGGTGAATCTAGGCGAACAAAATTCGATTTTCGTTGAACGAATAGAAATGAACGAAAAGGCTGCAAGTGAGCACTATAGAACATGCTCGTTTCTCCAACATTCACAAAGGACCCCATACGCAATATAAATACACGGATGGACAACAAGAAATTTGACACGATAAACCGACTTCCAAAAGCCTGAAGGAAAATGTCGATTTTGGGAAGTGACGCTTTGCTAGGAAATTGGTCAGCTAAATGGTACTGTGTGATGATTAGAAGGTGGATGAATTTTTTATCTGGATAAGTTAGTCCAATTCTTATGTATACTTCCGACAACTTAAACGCAAACGGTAATGTTCAAATGAAGAACAGTAACAGTATCTGTTCGCCTAACGCGTGCACCAATCCTGCCTCTGGCATCAGAAGGAAAGTCCAGCTGTTTGACTGCTACCAAGACAGGATAAAAATGTATCAAACACAATATGACCTGCACAACTGAAGATTGATTTTGCATTATTTTTTGCAGTCAAGTAAAAAAACTCAAACACATTCAAAAAACTGATGTCATATGAATGAATCCAACCTTGATTTGTTCCATGTCGTTCATAACATCATCATAGAGGTCGTTAATATCGCTCATGAGTACAGTAATTGCAGTTATACATGCCAGCATAACCGCCGATGAAAGCACTGTCGAAATTCCAACGCACAGCTTAGTAGACATTACCGGTTAAATGATCTGTAAACCACTTTTAAACGTTCATTCATTTAGGAGAAAGATAAAAAGGTGGAGAGCGCACACAGTTCAGATGATCTTATTAAAACGAAAATAGTAAACGGCAAAAAACTCTAACTGGAAGCGGCAAAGGTGAAGGACATTTATAAAGAAATCTCTGAAAGATCTAAACCGATTTCGACCTTGGTGTGCTGCTCGAGAGAAGTCGGGGAACAACAACAATTCGACTGCCACACATCACTTACTTCTCGTCTATAAAATCTTATTCACAGCATTTGAAGCTAATTCACTCCCAATCAGGACACTGTAGTCCCTGCGAGATTAACCGCACCCTAATCAAAGAAGAAAAATGTGGAGTGGTTTTCCGTTGAAAGTTAGTTCCTCGACTGAGGTTCAGAAATTCAAATCGTTCGACAGTTAGACTTCGGCGATCGAACAGCGACGAATAGTCTGCTCCAATGTCACTGATCATATGGATGGATACTCGAGAAAACGGAACGAAAACTGAGGCCAGCTACAAAAAACAGTGCAGAAAGTGCAAGAGACCAATCAGTATGTGAATGAATTGTAAGTCATGTTTTAAGTGAAATAGCGCGTGGTATTAGGAGAAACTGCTACTGTTCGATTAACTGATCCCGTTTCCTCACTTTAGAAATTTCTGAACGAGCTGAACGTTGTTAGATGACGAAATGAAGTAAGGATACTGGCAATCAGATGAGAGTTGCACGAATAAAATAGAGCTTGTAAATGAAGTAGCAACACAAGAACACAGGGATATACAAACCAGAGATTTGAAAGTTTGTATT
The DNA here is from genome assembly GCA_037576465.1 of Parascaris univalens. NCBI lineage: Eukaryota > Metazoa > Nematoda > Chromadorea > Rhabditida > Ascarididae > Parascaris > Parascaris univalens. The sequence continues at coordinate 68,730,824 of CM075173.1, read as the reverse complement.
CCTTTTAAACAACTGATAGCGAGGAAAGTGTGCAGAATGTTTCGAATGGGAAATGGTGCGTAAAAAGTGAGAAACCAGTCCCGACGCCTCCCATGAATCCGGATAAATTCAGCGCCGAAATAAATCGACAGCTATTTTTTACAGCAATGCTTGCCACTGAATTTTGTTTCTTTTTTCAAATGATTCGTGTTTAGTCAACTGTGGCATGAACTTTCCATTTATCCGGCTTCCACCTTCATCTAAAACCGGTGTCAGTAACCATGAACGCTGCTGTTGCTGAAACAAAGATACCACTAGGTACACATGAAACCTAAAGATGATAAAACAAAGACAGCACTGACACTGATTAATCCAGATTCTTGGAGACAAATTAATAGCACAACCGACATATCCCTTCTACCATTTAACAAATGTGCATGAGAGCAGGAGAATAAAAACCCACAATTAGGATTTCCAATTGGTTAAAATTTTTAAAAAGCATCCTTTTCTCACTGGGAAATTTCATCCTTGTAAAATGTCAAAAAAAGAAATTGGTGGTGGTCAAGTGTTTCAGAGCAGGCCCAAATGAATTCGACGCTGAAAGAATGGAGAATAAAGTTTTTTTGGAATCGCACAGAAACGCATCCTTTCAATGACCTCAAGCCGCCTTGATTTGATTTCAGCATGCATCAGGTTAACTTCCGAAGATGGGGCATTAGTACTTTTACTACAAGTTTCGTATTATGTTTGTGTTACAAGCAGTGAATAATCGCGTAGAAAGTCAACGAAAGATAGGGAGGACAAGAAAGATGCAAAATCGGTCAATGAGCAAGATAATATTTGCAAGACGCCAAACAGAAATTAGTATTATGCAACTCAATCGGTCCAAAAATCATTCACTTAGCCGTAAAAAATGGAGTTCGGATTTCTGATCTGCTTCTACTACTGGCGTGAAGGTAGGAGCATTCTGAATCTCTCCAATTCTTTTTGCGGAGTTTGGAATTCACATAGTTCCCACTTATGTAAAGGGCAAAATAGGACTTAGCAGTTTCGACAGGATGAATCACATTATGGCCTGGATCACCCGCTCATAGTGTCACTTCCTCACTTCAGCTGAACATGAAATTTTTACGTAATTGCTTTTGACTTCGGCTTTTCAGCACCAGTAACAACTGATACTTTTGTTCAAAACACAAAACATTCTTATTAGGTGTCCACGCAGAAATGACCGGGTACGGCGGTAAACCATTCAGCAGTTAATGAAGTGGCCAGAAAATCGAACTTAAAAATGTGTTTTGTCAGAGCAAGGAGGAAATGAGGTCTGCGAAGGAAAGTGTATGGGATGACATTGGCACAACAGTAAACTGTGAGATTTCAGCGGCACTATTCATGTCTACATCTACAACGTTTATTTCACATTTTTTTTTTTTAATGTTTTGAAGGTCCTATTCGAGCGATCCTTATTAATGGTCTATGACGGTGATAACAGAAAAAGGATGGTAGAGAGGTAACACAATGTACGACATCTGCGGCCCAACTGGTTAGCGACATCGTTTTGTCGTATCAATGTTCAACGAACAATGAAACTTTCCTGTTATTACGTCTCCGAAGATAGCGACTCGCTCCACAATTTGTGAATTGAAAGTTCGGTTTTTTTCTCGTACCAACTTCTCTCATACTGCCTGTAATCCATAGGAAAATATACAAATGGGTTTGTGAGACTACCTTGAAGTATAGGCTATATCGACTAAGTTTGGTTGTCATCTAATTACATGGACTTAAACTACTGTACTTGAGACATGCACACTCAAATGGGACGTTACCATATCGTACTTTTACGTAACCATTAAAAAGACGCATCAAATCTGCACTGTACACCGTAGCATCAACATCCGATGGATTGTGCAATCAAGGACAACAAATCGTGACCAAAATTTCGGAATTAAGAAAGCTTTGAATGTGCTATTTGGCGTGTAAGAGGTTCAGTCCATAATGACGAGTTATCCGTTAGAATGACGTTCATGATTTATTACAGTGAATTGTGTAACCATCAGAATGCATTTATTGACACCATTCCACCATTCGTCGCGTTTTTTTTTAGAATTTGCTAATCCACTTTAGAAGAGATGCGTCGTTCAAACGACCTTTTAACTCGATGATACCTAGTTTTGAACAACACAAAATAACTTCCGACGCGATAATACTATCCCGTGAAAGCAAACAAACTCCTGCGCGGCAAAAAATGCTCTTATCAGTATGCTACAGGCAAATTACAGTGAACCTTCGCCGACTCCAAACGGCATTCACCTGCCCACAGAACGGACGATATCAAATATCTCATGACCGCTGAGAACCATACTTCTGCACAAGACTTCATGTTGCTCGCTCCTCTTACATGCACCCCACTATTCTACATGATTAATCACTTTCTAGAAAACAAACTGCCCTCTCTTCACCTCGACTTCAGCGCTTGCAGAGTCACTGAGATAACCATCTGGGATTTTCTTAAGCACCTTACTTAGAATTTGATACCGACCTGTTTCGGCTTCTTCCTGGCAGATCCACGCTCAGTTAGTTTTTGTTTATGCGAAAACTATGAGAGTTTAAACAGGTATCGTTTATGTTGATCACGCTAAGAGTTTTTATATTGCTATTCAAGCTCAATGTTAAAATTGGAGAGGTGTAGGATTTTCGGCTCTTTGCTGACTGAAATCGATCAGAGGATTTCTCGGCTACCAAGGATTCCCACTAAGCTTTGGAGCCAGCTGCTCTATGTCGCATCTAATGTGCGAGAGCATAGGTTTTGGGAGCATGCTGGGCCCACTTTTATTTGACGGATATATGTGGTCATGCAGCAAACGTAGAGCTCTGCATATAAAATGCAAAGTACTGCCGAATTCTTTGCAAACAAGCTTAAAATTTCCCGGCCGCTAAACGTTCCTGCTTCTGACCCTCACCTCTCGTAAAAAGAGCGTCGTTCTCGAAACCGGTCAGGTTTACGATAGATCTAGATTTTCAACGATAAATGCCCTATCAGTGACACCAAGCCTTCTTCAAGTTAGCTGATTAATCAATCCAGCTCACAGATAATCGCATGTGTGATCTTACTGTTATAAGTGAATGTAATTTCACAAGAGTCTGCCACCGACATTGTTCTTCCACAGTGAGGCAACACGAAGGTTCCTGTAACCGTTCCACCCCTACTGCATTCCCCAAGGCCTACTTCCGTCGTTAGCAACTGGATTATTACAAGTCGGACATCATTTAGAGTCACTACAACATCACAGCTCAAATTCAACGTGATCCTGTGCTCCAATTCAGTGTATGCTTCTCCTAGGATCGCACTGTCGTCTCTGAGATCACACATCGACGCACGTGTCACCAATTACCTATTCATTGAAAGATGCACTACAGAATGCTCTGCGTTGCTTCTATTGCATAGGATGAACATTCTCCTTGCAAAATGATCAATGCACATAGTACTTCGCCTCAACGCAAATCTCATGTTCCGAAGGAAACCACTGGTTGAGTGCTTGCGATGACCGTTCCCCGCTTCCTTTGTACGCTTTCCGTCTTTTCTTCATGCAATTTTTACGTTCACCATAGAGCACGAGAACGTTTTCTCATTTCGTTGCTTTCACTACCCCTCGCAAGTGGGTGAAGAATAAACAGATAAATGACAAATGAACGAACAAGATAAACGAATAACCGTCATAATTAAATAAATAAGTGCATCAACACTCGACGAACCGAAAGCTTACTCTTAATGCGAAACAACAGGCAGAAAGTGCGAGGCGAACCGATATTTGCATTTATTGAACTTTAAAGACTCGAAGGCACTTCAAAAATAAACGCTATATTTTACAGTACAAATGGCCATCGCGTAGCAATAAAAATAAATCTAAAGAAGTTCACAACGCACTCCTTTGAACGTCGACTATGCACATTAAATACCGTCTTTCAATCACACTGCTTGATGAATTCGAATCAATCAGCAAACGAAAGTAAAGTGGAACAACTTGAACGATGTACAAGGAATCTGACAGCCGCTCCCTCAACGCAATCCCAGCTTTTGCAGCAGCGCTACTTATCAGCGAATGACCAATTCATTCGAGTCATTTGTCAGTCCAGCTTGCATGGGAAACAGTTTAGGATACCAAGCCAGATGCTGGCACTTTATATGAACACCAAGCAAACCACTAGGCAAATATCCAACTTTCTCTATACATAACGCTTATAAAACCTACCCGAAATGCGAAGTAAACTTAACAGATATGAGATATTCTATCCCCTCCCCACAAATAAGGGAGGATATAAACGGGGTTTTATGAATTGGTTCTGAGGTCCAATAAGATTTGCCCATCTGTGATTTTCTGCAACGAATGAGATGCGCTGAGCGACGCAAAAGCGACAAACAACTGCGATAATGAGTGGAAAATAGTGAAAAACATGCAAGGAAGTGGAGAAAACGAGGCAAAGTGCTCACACCGGGCATTCATCTGAAAGTAAAAAACAGCTATTGTACGTCTAACTATTCGTGACTACATCTTCCACTATTTATGTGCGAACACCCGGATGAAGAAATAATCAACAAACACAAACTGCCAACATTTCAACGACGGCCGAACATCACCATCAACGGTTTCATCGTTGACTTCGTGCCACATTTGAATCCATTTATGACAGAAATGAATCGGCATAATAATGGAAAAAACAACATGACAACATACACTCTCAACATCTGCAAACGAACTGGTATCATGGAAAATCGCGGCAGGCAGCATGAAACATGCAACAGGGAAGCCCCACTACCTACACCCTGCGAAACAGTCGCCCGAAAGAATGCTTCGAACGGAGCCATGATTCAACCAACAGTTGAAGCGAAACAACGGAGCTAGTTAACTCTGAGCGAAATGCGGGTTGCCCCAACTTACTACGGTCACGCATACCGCAAAATCGCACAGCGTAGACGATCTGCTTCATTGCAGAGAGCAAATTCAATAAGCGATGACGAAAACAACCACCAATCATCAAATGTTTCTATTTTCCCGATAACTGAAATACACCTGTTTTCAGACTGCATACCTAAATGCATGGTAAAAGAGCCTCATCGCGAGCTCCAAGGTAACTGTGCAAAAAACAAAACTCCTTGTTATAACAATTTCCACAAGAACCAAAGAACTATCAAATACGAAATTCGCGATTAGTTCATGATCTTCCACACTGCACAACGATAAAAGGATTAAAAAACACGTAACGAAATGATTTAACAAAAAACCAGAAATACCCTTTCCCTCAAACGTGCAATTGAAGACCAGTGATGCACTGCCCTGCTCAGAAGACCATTACAATAGGACATTAGTGCAGAAAAAAGCTCGAAGGCACATCTCTCGCGCAGCAGAACGCAAATAAAAAGCTATCGAATGCACAGTTTCTGACACTGGTAAGAGACACAAACAAAAAAGAATAAAAGCCACAACAACAGTGTACAACTGGTATTACACACAAATGACTCGATTTAGAGGCATCTCCATAATAGACTTTACAAAAGTTGATCGCATAGTAGTTTCTGAGAGGCTGAAACTCAATTGCTCAATATGGGAAACGATAAATCGAGACATATTCACCCGAATCGACAGAATCATAACCGCACAGCTGTGAAACAAGCAGTGCGTCACCTGATGTATCGAACATAGGTCTCTGAGGAAGATCTAATCAATGCTAACAAAAGGCGCTCGATGAAGCGTACATATACGACACACAATTCATAACAAAGTCTACGTCACATTCTGGACTGCATGTCACTAACTTCTCACCCGTCCAATCGCTTCATAGAGCACATCTGTAACCAACTAATGTTGAGTATTGCGCGAATGACTTGCATGAACGTAGTAGACGTTGACAGATGAAACATCTGGCATGATGTCATGATGACGAACGACTCGTGTCATTTTGTGTTTCTGGAGAGCTGCTCCGACGGATGTCATCATTGCTATTACGAAGCACTGAATAGATACTTTCAACACTGGCCAGTTGCTCCAACAATGGGATTATCTCCAGCAATTCGACGTCATTCACATCGTCGAACCACGACTGCACCGGAATCTGGAAATAAAAACAAGATGCGCTCTCATCGATCCTGATGCGTTAAGAGAGCAGTTGAAAAGAAGGAGGGGTAAGCTCGTCTAAATTACCCCACCCTTCATCGAACGATACAACGACGGATGGTGGAACAGCTGAACAGCAACATGGGCTCAAGCTGTTAGGGCAGGATCGATAGGATGAGAATTCCCTGTGGCAACACAGCAAAAAATCAGGGCTCAGTTCAATGTATAAAGAGAGATACTATGCAGCATGCGGCCAACATGGAGCAGACGGAGCAATGGATTTCAGATTTCCAAAATGAGTCTCAAATTTTACATGGTGCTTCACGTAAATCACGTTTCCTCAAAGTCCACTTGTATTGTCGACAGCAAAATCAAGGAGAAGCCGAAGGAAAGTTGCCATTAACATGGGTGAATAAAGTGGGCGTTCAAAGAGAGCGCCCCTTCGTTTTTTCTACAATCAGAAGAAATTCCTTTCGCCCGAAAGCATAAGCAAATATATCTCTCACACCTGATACCTGTACACGATTACCAAAACGCGATGAAAGTTTTATATTTTAGAAAATTACGGTCATGGAAAAATTGAGTGTCAAAGGAAGGCCGAAGAAGTAGTTTCCAGCAACGGAGCCTCTCACAGGACTGCGACGACATGTCAAGGGACTGGACCACGCTGGAGAGCGAACTGGCCGAGGGGAAATTAGAAAGTCTGGATGGAAGAAACAAAGAATCTGCCCAAAAGATCGAGGTGCACTGCAGCCAGAGAGAGTATTTAACAAATCGCTTCAAAAAATTTCCCAATAAGAGGACAATGGTTTTAACTAAAGCACCTAAACAACCGTGCTCAACAAATGCAAACAGTCTTCAATGCAGTGATAAGGGAGGACTTTACGCAATACGGAAGACTTAGGAAAATAATTTCAGCAAGAGCAGAGAAACACGTTTTCTGCAGTTAGCAATTTCAAGAAATTCTCTTCGAATAGTGGACAATACGAAGAATAGGAAATGCAGAAAAAAAGAATGTCGCGCGAGCGACTAACCCGTTAACCGGATCCACGACAATTGAGTTTAAAGTCAAAGGTCACCAAGGAGTTACTATAGCCACCTATTATCGCGCTGTGGCATTAGATCACTGAACATTGCAGCGAAAGGACTGTTGCAAAAAACGAATGGCTAACTAAAGCGCAAAACGCTCATTCCAAGTTTTATTGCGTTCCTTTACATGGCAAAATGTATAACGGGTATAGATATAATCTGGAAATAACGTAGTCTGTGCATGCTTCCTGTCTTTAGGATGGCCTCCAGGAATGTTTACAAGGACACAAAAAGCAAGAAATGCTTCAAAATAAGACGAATGAAATGAAAAAGATAAACGCAAAAAAGAAAGAACCCAATGTTTTATGAACGAACATCTGTTCAACACGCTGCTGTACAACACCCGCCCGCCCCATCAACTTTAATCGGAGGGAAGATGAGGCTCTAGGCAACCCAATGCCAGTATTATGTTTGAAACGAGTGACATGCAAATTAACAACCACAGGAATTATTACCAAAGCAGATTTTTTGAGCTGCTGCAATGAGACCTTTGCAAAATAACAAATGACCAAAAAACAACAATAATATTCGATTACGTGGCAGATTTCGGCTTAAACCAGTGATGCAAAAAACTTTTTGGAAGAATGTGCATCTGTGTGTGACCTCGAGCACACATTTCCAATTACATGCGAACTCAGCGCAATTTCAGGATGCAGGTGAAGCGAACGAATCAGTAAATGCAGCCGAGGCATTTGCAATAACTTCTTGGGAATTACCTCAGAATCTATTGTCTAACCAAAATCCTTTTGTTTTGATGCGGAGCACTAGGCTTTGAATCGCAATGTACTAGAAAATATGTTAAAACAATAAATTTAGAGAAGATACTCACTGCGTTATCGGGATGAAATGCATAGCTGGCCGGAGAATTGTCCACTATAATGACCTTCTTCAAATCCCTTCCCAGACGAGTTAAATCCTTAAAAATGCTAGTTATTCTATTACACAATGCTGGTTATTACACCGTATGTGGCTACAAAAGAGGCTCATTGCTTGAAGTTACTGCTGGGCCAGCTGCCACTTATCTCTGATATGCAACGAAATTGTAGCAGCCACGGCTGCTACAGCCATCGACTTGGTGAGAAACACTATCATTCAGACGTCAACACTGGTATCTACATCCTGCATTCTCATGGCAGGAAATATATTTCGCTTCGAAAGTACCCGTCATGCTATGTCGTACATGACTGACACAATGATACGCTATCTCAAATACATTTTCAACCTGCCATTCGGCAGATATCTCAACAATTTTATAAACGCCAAAACTAAACTTTGAAGCGAGCCAATGAAATTATGGCTACGAATCTATCATCTTCAGGCAAGGCATCGTTTTACAAACGTCACCCTTTAAAAATGTTTCAACTACCAATACACCCATTACGACGATAAAAAGACCGTAAACAAATTGAAGCAAAAGATCCACTCAGTTTTGCGAACTGTCAGCAGCGATGTCGGTGGTCAGTGCATCTGAACAATTGCTCGCCATGCCTATACTCAAGCATTCGCCACCGTAGGTGCCTAGTGAAATGCCGTGCGCTGATGGCTGCACAACGGAACCTGTGCAGTACTATAACGAATAACATAAAACGGTCATGTATAAATTACCATGAAACGCAAAATACGAAAGTACAGCGTACCTTGACATAATTTCCTTTGTGAAATACACATGCCTCCCTGAAGAGCCGCGACCGAAACACATGTCGCTTATCGAGCAAGTCAGCTACAGGGTCCGCATACTACAAAATCACAATTTCAATAACACAAACATCTGACAGAGGGAAACGGATGGAAATGCGAACATAAACAGTTGAACATAAAGGTGATGTAAACATCACCTAAAATGAACACATCCCCCAACATCTGATCATCGAACATGTTCATGAAAAAACTATCGCTACGAAAGTCACATGTCTTCAAAGGCTACGAGAAGGAAGCGATAGTGATAAGCGAATGCGCCTTCAACTTCAACATTTTTATTTCATAAATGCGAGCATAGTTTTTAAATATGTTGCTGAAAAAGGACGCAGCATGTGAACGAATCAATCGCCATTCTCGAGCTCGCTTCTTTTTTTAGCCCAACTGGGGAACAAGCAAAGATTCTCAGCGACTTTTGAAACTGCCAAGACAGGCAACCCTACTTTACTCGTTCTCAACAATTCCCTTCGATGGACAGGTAAGTGCCCTAGAAGCTAAAAAATTAATACTTTCGTTTGCGAGCAAACCAAAAACGAACCCAGAACAGTAAACTTTTATGCAAAAGGAAATAACATATCAATCGATGACAAACCCACCTTAGCAAGACTAGCAGTAAATAAAACACACTCGAATTTATCGCCAATCCTCTCCAAAAATTCGTCAACGAAGGGCCGCTTAAGCACGTATACCTGATGGGTGACATTATCGATTTCCACCGGAATCACAAAATCCGCATTCTTCACCGGCTAGAAGGAAATTATGTCTGTGAGAAGCAACAATTAAAATTTGGCATCATTTTTCAGAAAATAAACCATATTTGGTGCAAATCAGTGGTGAAATTCGACACTTTGAAAGAATAGCCCTAATGTAGAGTCGACTCCATTCTACTAAAGAGATAATAATGTTCAACATCGAGAAAGCTCTGAAATCTCTGAAAATTTAGACACATTTCCGAGAATGGCCCATTTTTCTCTATCGAAATCAATAGCTGATATTCCAACTAAGAACCCGAATTAAACGCACTTTCGGCTCTCTTCCTTAAAAAGTTAGAAGAGGGAAACTTCTACCTTATATCGTACTCATAAAAAATTTTCAGTTATAGGCATCGAAGAGGCCTAAAAGACGACACAGAGTTGTTCAAAGAAGCCAAAATGCACAAACAGGGAACTTACGACAGGCACAATTTAAAAAACTGTAACTTATGCATCGGTAAAGGAGAACGTGTCGATGGCGTGACACCATCAACTCCGTGAAAAATCATAATTTCAAAGCATTCGCTTTTCTATGTAGGATGGCATAACTGTGATTGCAATTTTCACCTTATCTTAGCGAATTCGAAATAATGGAACTGGCTCGATCTCGACACCCTTTCATTCAAGGACAGATGATACGGAAGGCTGTTTGCATTGAAGTTCAACATATCGTAAATACACCTTATACAAATGCCAGATGCTTTTAATCGGCGAGAATCCTACGCAAGAAAGATAACTGAGAAGAGAAAATACAAGAGGTACGTAACACAAGAGGGGAAAAAAGGGAAATAAATACATTACTTTGAAGGAAGAATGCACCAGTGTCTCATCCAGATCGATAATGAGGCACTTCTTAGTGGCGTCGCATGCCCGTAAAGGTGGCAATAACAACTTCTCTGCTGGCTGCTGCAACTTCAATTTCATGAGCACTTTGAATCATTACCAGTTATAACATCTTCTGATTATCTTACATTATTTTTTTCTTGGTTCTACTCAGTCGATAAACCATTACAGCCTTTGCGCAAATACCCACGCTCCCACAACAAATGACATTCGACAGTGACTTAAGCGAAACAAACTGGATTTTCGTTAGGAATTGGGTTTCCAATCTGCGCATAATTTTCATTGCTTCAAATAAGTATGACGGCAAGTGAAACCAAAGTATGTTGGTGGACGAGAACTTGCAACAAATTTCTGCAAATGTTCTAAACGGCAATACGAACATATACCCCACAAAGGAGACACTTTCAATCGCATCTTCTCCTTGAGAGAGTAAAAATATTTCTGAAAGCTCAAAATAAACCGCTTTCCAACTGCAGTCTAGAATGGTGGAACACTGCAGTTATGAGCCACTGCAGGCTAGAACCACTGCCTCACCGTACCCAAAAAGGCAGAAAATGTGCTCCAACCACTAAAAATGCGCCATGAAGTTGACGAGCACCGATATACGTATGACCGTCAGACGCTGCGAGAGAGTTCAAGCAACAACCACTTCGGTAAACAAGTATGTGTCAATGCGCGCAACATACATAACGAAGTTTCCACTTGTAAATTCGCGTCGGTTCCGGCGGATTCTCAGGCTGCACCACATGTCTATGCACATCGACGACAGGTGCATGCAGAAGAGGTAGTGAGGACACTGGAGAGAAGAGATGCCTGTTTTCACATTGGGTAACCATCAATTCATGCAAAAATATATCGCATCCACAAAGCTTCAAAGTAACCAATACTCAACGAGTCGTGTGCTCCCTTCGCATGCTCTTCAGAAGAAAAGATCTCATCGAACACAACTAAAATGCCTTATCAAGCATGAAAAAGGTGCATCTGATGTGCCTGAAAAAGAGTCAACTGTTCTGTGATGCAAACAAACATGCCTAGCTAAAAATGTATTGGGGCCAAAATCCGTAGCAACTTCACCTCCGACGAGTCCAGTTGATAACTGCATAAAAGCAACTATGAGAACTAGAGTCGAAATCCAATGAGAGTAATGAATGAAGCACGCAGAACGACGTTACTTCGATGACTAGTGGACAAGCACTAAACTAGAAACGCTCTCAACATCAGATGGCAACAAAAAATAAAAATCTTTTCAAAAGGAGCCGATAAAAATAGAAAACGAAACTATAGCAAACGATATTTCCTTAAACGTGACATATCTTTTCTGATGAAACCAAGTCTACAACCAATAAAACACAGATAGACGCTCCAATAATAAGGTTTGAAGTAGATTATTTGGCAGCTTAACCGATTCCGAGATGACACCTTTCCCTTTTCTCGTGGGAGGTTCATTTCCCATTTTGTTAGCAACCGATAAATGTCGACGACACTAGGTGTCCTAGGAAGTCGACGATGACGAGACACAATGAACAGGGTTAAAAGTCCTCTCGCAGCGCTCTAAATTGTCGAACACATTTTCTTTCCATAAAACGGATACAAAATAACAACATTTTTGTCCAAATTCGACAACGTAAAAGGAAATGGAATAACAAAAAAAGCAACGCTCAGGAACCCCTCAATCACTTGAATGAATGCGTGGAAATAAAGCTAACATCATAAAAAAGCGACAAGAAAGAGAAATGAGAAGCAAAAACATCGCAAACTTCAAGACTGGAGCGCAACACTAGAAATATTACGAGCAAAAAGAATGCTTTCCTTCTTAAACGCAAGGGATTAAAGAATTCTCATGGAAGGGATGAAAATTTTTACTCTCTTGAATGAGTTCTTGAAAATGGACAATGATTCCGACCTAGGAACATCCACCATCTAATTTCTAAGCAAATTCGAGAAACAATTTGGGGCGGCACATCGACTACGACCTCAGCTGGAAAATGAGCAAGTTTGCTAAGAAAGCGATGTAACAATTACAATACGTATGTTTCTGCAAATGTGAATGCTAAATTCTACCCCTTCTCAACCGATATGTATCAGTGCCGCTCTCGTGACGCTACAGTTCATAAACACTATGCATGCGACAATAACATGATAGAGATATTGTCACTCTGATGCAAATTCTGGACACAAATCGATTGAAAAATAATAGAGCTGGAATATGGTTAAACTGTCACTGGTGCCCATGAAGCTGTCACTGGTCAATATATCTTATGAGTCTCTCCAGCACTTTAGAAACAGAACGAAATATCGCAGTGAAAAATCAAGGAAACCATTAAAAGCTGCAAAACTGACAGTAAAGAAATTGAACGTTTCATTCCATGATGCGCCACAAATGTTTTGCAATACCGCTCTTACCATTCCAGAAATAATAAAAAATGGAACCTGTGCAAGCGGAAGCAATTCTAAATTCCTGAAAGCACAAACCTTCCAGAAAAAAGAAACGAAAGGCACTTGCGAGTACCGCTTAAGAGACCAACTAGGTTCAAATTACCAATAAACAAGAGCATATCCACAAAGACGCACCTACACTTTTCTCATCTGAGTGCCCAAAGGAACCCTAGCTAAACAGACGCTTTTACGGGCCTTTGCAAAAGTGCTTATACAAGCGTTATGACGGTTCTATGCTCGTGTGTAAATATGTGCGTCCACATCTGTTCAGTAGTTTCAAGTCGAGAGCCATTTGAGCATCTTAACTTTTTAAGGGTGGTGCAAACGACGGTCAACTTCTGACATGAAACGTTTCATTTAAAAGTCGACTTGGAAAGAAATTGTAAAAGTTTAAAAATTCAAAAGAAAGTGGTGAGTAAACGTTTGCAGGTACCTTGAGGAGGTCCATAATCCTTTTTACCCTGCCTGGCCACAAATAACTAATATCTTGTCAAAACCTGTGCAAATGCAAGGTTAGTTAAAATACGATGCTATTGTTCCGCAGATCAAAAATAAGTAGGCTACTGAGGAACCCAGACTGTGAGATGAGGTGAAGGTAAAAGTACAAACTGCGGTCTCACTGGTACTTTTCTCCATTTGCTCATGGACGGATTGCTGTAATACCCAAATGCAAACGCTAAATCCTTTTAAACAAGAGGCTTCAGTGGTTGAAGCTACATAGGCTCACGTGCACGACAGAACGTCGCCACAGCGCGCTTTGCAAACACAAAATTTTAAAAACAAAACAAATATGAGCCGTTCATAATCTACGAAAAAGTCTGCCATGTAGCATTAATTTATGCGCTTGAAGATGCGTACTGCTTGCATAGATAACGCAACTGGGCGACGAAAATTCACGAAGATGTGACTAAAGGATGGCAGTGTTTCATATATCTGAGCGCCATGCGGGAGAAGCGCAAAAAAACAAGAGAGGATAAGTACTTACTAGCCCCTAATGTCGACCAGTGATAATTTGTTTACCCCGCAGGTTTTTTCATCCGATAAAAAACGCTTCCAAATAAATATGAATGATAACAAACTCAATGATAAAATAACCACACACGTAAACTAACAACCCCCAAGGCTAGAATAAAGATGGAGGACGCCAAAGAAACACATCAAAAAGAATACTATCTCATGGACTACGTATCTCGCGGACAAACAACAGCTACATACTGATGATCCGCCTAGCCAATCCATAAATCAACTCTCAGCCGCTCTGCCAATAAACGATCCGCCTCTTCTCCAACTATGAATCGTCTCTCTTAGCATGACCTTTTCTCTGACCAAGCAGCTGGAAATTTTTCCCGGTTTGTGAACTCAGAGAGACGAACCCACAAATCACACTCAGCAAGAGCATTTGAATGAGGCTAGATAAGAGTTCAAATAATTCCAACATCGCCGTTCGATACCCTCATCAGCTGTTGCCGCACTGAGCGTTCGAAATGAATTTTACGCAAATCGCTTCCCAATTTCCGCCCATCCTCACACAAAAATTCAAATAAAGCTCGCACATATCACTAATATCACACACTCTGCGAGGGAAGCGGCCATCCTGATGGATTCCCAATAGACGAGAGCTTGCAATATTCCCTAGGCAAGCACCTCTGTGAGACCCGAATCTCAGTAAGCTTCATCCTCAATATGCTCTTTGTACAACTGGTTTGCCAGATATCTTCTATGCGCATTCATGAAATCGTCGTGCCAAAGACAGATTGAAATTCATAAATGAGATGAAATAACTCTGAAAATGTGCCCTAATGTTGCACAAAACGCCATCTCCAAATTTGACATGTATGAAGCATAGTGATTCTGATTGCAACATACTTTCATGCACGACCATATAAAACATAGAACACATTCCGCTTCCGCTAATTAGTTAGCAAGTACTATGCAACGGCGAGATAAGGCAGGAGAAGTGCACTTCGCTATATCCGTGTTATATTCGATTCTCAGCAGCGCTGCAGCGACAGATTTTGATCACTGCACCACAAATAACCACGTTTACTTTCCCGCAGAATAATAAACGTTGCTAACAAACCAGATATACAGATATTCCTGACGAAGTTTCCTTCTTTCCTCTCTACCACCCCTTCCGATATGATCTCGCGAGAAAATGAGGATATGAAGACGATGGAGCTACTTCCCGGCGGCAGTTACTCAGTTTCACAGACTTTTGCCGATGATATGCGGTAGGATAAGAAAACATCTGCTGAGATGATCACTGCTTCATTTTCACTGTCAACGATGAGTTTTTAAACCGCTGGAAAATGTCAGCAAAATAAGATCAAATATTTGGTGATGATCAGTTCACTCATGTGCTAATAATAAAAACGTGACAGCGCAAAAATAAAAGGCTGACTAGGTAGCGCCCACTATGTCTAATATCAGGAACAAGATAAGACAAAGAAAAAAAATATCACGAAAATATCCATTTCAAAGCGTCCAATTAAGCAACGCGAGCAGCATCGGCCACAATGCGGATGAATAAAATCTCCCAAGCCTCTAATCCTCCCACTTCGAATACTTCGGACAGCAGGAATTATCAGAACCGCAACGAAAATCATACTAAGACCAAACGCGGAAACAAAAGATCCATCAAAAAACGCGATTTTCTTTACGACATTCTGGATCTTTTCAAAAATCGAACGGCTCATGAAAGAAAGATGGAGAAGACAAATGAACTAAGCTGGAAAGAACTTTAAACAACTGTCCAAGTCGATGATATGGTAACGGACCGGATGTGATGGATCGCTCATTTGCACATTCTGGAAGCCGAAAACAATGAGACAGACGAACAGACTCTCATCGAAAGCAATTTAAGCGAACAGCAAGATTAACGGAACGCACTGACAGGAGAAAGCTTAAAAAACACAGATTTGCTTTCTTGAGTTTCGTCAACTCTTATTAGCAACAATAATATGCATCACAATGAAGTAATTACTTCATGGTTCAGCATACAAAGGATGATCAGCATACAATTCGAGAGCAATATATGCTTTGCATCACTCAATGACGAAAATATCTATGACACCGTTCATCTTCATCCAATAATAAAAAGCTCACAAAATATTCAAAAGAGGAACATCATTAACGGCTGGTTGGAAAAAAACCTTGTGGTCATTTGACTAGATCACGTTACCACGAATGACAAAGAAAAAAGACCATGGATCTTACTATGCTGTAAGAATGAACACAGTTTTTATAAAGGATCTAAAAAGATCACCATGCGGCTGACACAAGAACAGCCTCACCAGACAAAACGACGCAGCAGCCGCCTCGAAATGAATCCAACTTCTCTGTGACGTGCACTAAATCCAATCAATGGATCGACAAAGTAACGTCCCGAGTTTTTCTGCCTCAAAGGACTGCGAAGAAAGGATGAGCTGATGCTTGCAGGAGCGAATAATTTGGGACGCACCGCCATGATTCAAATGAAAACAGATCCCGTTGAAGAACGAGTACAGCGAAAGATGGGAAACACAACAATGAAGTGCAACGTGGAGCACTGGAACATTTGCGAGTCGCTTCCATCGGGATGTGCGCTCCAAAACTCCAAAAGAACATTTGGTTTGTGCTGGCTCACATTTCACCCACGGATTTCCGATTTCCTAAGCATTGCTCACAGTGTGGAAAAAGTCTGGACGAAAGCTGATTCATTACAAGGAGATCATCCAGCTAGTTCTAATCCATAACTGCCAAAGTGAGACACTAGCTAGCAAAGCATTCAAACATGAGTTAAAATCTGCAAGATGAGGACTGCACCAAACAGTGATGCTAGATGCCCATAACCGAGAAAAATTGAGTTTGGGTTCTAACCACGCATAAAGGAGAACTACCAAAATGAAGCGAAAGTTTCGCTTCTGCTGCTGAATAACCGTGGCATATTGAGAAAATGAACAGACCAAGGTGAAAGAAACTGACAGGATTCTTAGCTAAGACAAAGAGAAAACGAAGCGAGAAACGGTTGTCCTAAAGAAAGTTAATGAGAACTTTTGTTTTCGTCTGAACAGCGTGGAAGTTGTGGAATTAATGAGGAATTTGAGCAGAAATTCGGACGCGATTAGACCAATCTTCTGAAATCGAAGCTGAGCTCAGGTGGGCGCAAAGAAAAGAGGTGGCTGCAAGGAATGCAATAAAGAGTAAAAACGTGCATAAAATAATAGTGAGTACTATGCATCGTTACTGTGATTAAAGAGCGCTTTTGGAGCACTTCCTGTAGAGGGTCAGCTCTAGTGAAGTGATTTTATCGACTTCAGCACGACATTTGCTCAGTGCAGTGCTGTGCGAATGGAAGAAAAATTTCTACTGAGAAGGTTCGACAAAAACGGAAAACAAAAGTGGAAAAGTGGTAAATTTCGAAAGAGTTTAAACGCTGGGCATCAGAGATGGAAGCAAAAATCATGAAAAACAAAAACTTTCCGGTATCTTTAGAACCACCTCATATGTTGAGAAAACTTTAGCCATGTAGACAGGCGGAACGGAAGAAGGAAATGAAGATACAGGATTAAAAACCACAAGAAGAGGTGTTATAGGCAGATCCAGAAAACTCCTAAGGCCGATGGCTAAACAGGATGCGCAAGAGCCCACAAAGTCAAAGCTGCGACGAAAAATCAAATCAGCGGTAACCTGAAGTGTTGATAAAAACAAAATTATAATTCAACGAAAGGCGTTTTAAAAGAAAGATGAGAACGCGGCAGAACAGTTGAATTTGCAAGGGAAGAAATTCTATCCACAAAATTCAAAACTTTATCTATTAAAAGCTCAAAAAGAAGCTAAAATAAGGATACAGAGGTAAAACGATCTCTAAATGACTGAACGACCGGAAATATAAGCACGAAGCAATGAGGAACTAACACTGCTGAAGCGAGAGCTTCAAAGTCTCGGTAGTGAGAAAGGAATTGTGATGGGCGCGCTGTCAAATTCGTCTCAGGGTTTCAAACTTTAACTTTTGCAGAACCGACTCACAAGTGTTTCCACAACGCAAAAAACGAACTCCTCTTCCTGCTGCGAGAGGAGATAAGAGCGAATGTGGTGAGATGCCGTTTTTCATTTGAACAATCAAGAAAAAGTTCATCAGGAGGATTTACGCTGAGGGATACAGCAAAAAACGCAATTCAGGAAGTTCAACCATCAGCATGGTCTCAAAGGAGCATTCAGCAACCATTCGCGCTAAGTGAACCTGCTGAACTTGCACCACTAACCACCCTCCCTCATGTGTCGCCACATTACAAACCGACCTCTCTCTCTTGTTGTTGAACGCTGAGTAGGCGAAATGTACGGCCAATAAAAGTGTTGCGCTAAACCATAGAAGATTGCGCGGGCGCCCAAGAGAGTTGAGGCAAATATAAAGCTGGAGTAATGCCCACCTAGCTGAGGCAAAAAAGGATATGATGCACCTATCCTGGAAACTGCCACATAAAATTCATGTTAATGAAAGAACGCATTACTGGAACAGCATGAAACGGTGGAATGTGTAATCAAACATTTCTGCCGCATATGCAAATTCGACCCACACAAATGCTTCAGGATGAACATCATTCAAATGTGTACCACTGTCATCAACTGAACCGCATCAACCTTGAACACCTTGAACAATTATTTATTAAGGTAAAAATTGAGAAAGGTCCCTCCTTCATCTAAAAGTGACACCAAGTCCATTTGAAAACCATCGCGTCTCGAAGATGAAGCGTATTCGTTCTCCGCTCGCACTTCCAATGAAAACTGCATTTTTGTCTCGTCACACAATATTACCTACTTCACATTTTCAATCAATCCCAGGGAAACCCGCAGTAGCAGACTACCTTTCTATCAGAGCATCTTACGGAATCAGGAGGATGGTGCCAATCCGTCAACAGCGACGGCGCAAACAAAGAGATCACTTAGATCCCAGTGCCAGTTATGCGCCCGCTCATTGATATTCATTTTATGTCACAATTTCCAGGATAAGTGCGTCATATCCTTTTTTGCTTCAGCCAGGTGAGTACTACTCCAGCTTTACATTTGCAACTCGCTTGGGCGCAATTTCAATCTTTTATGGTTCAGCGCATCACTTTTACTGCCGTACATTATGCACGCAGCTTTTGCTGCAAGTATGGCATGTCCAAAGACAGGAAGAAATTAGAGGCGCTGAGGCGCTCAGACCTCTAAAACGTAAGGACCCATGAAAATGGACAACGGAACGACACTTACTTACGTTGTTTCTGCATCTGACCAGGGCTGTTGTGAAATATGCACATTTTGATTGGAACTTCCCTGGACGCTCGTTGGGTGTGATTCAGGAGGGAGCAGATCATGTCGAAGAAAGAACAATGTGTGAGGTGGGGCGAGATACGAGTCGACGACGAGCGAACTGCAAGCGTATCGGATCAGCGGATCGCTGCCATCGCTTGCTATATGAGCTGGAGAACTTCGAAAGACTGACTGCAGACCAAGCACCAATTCCCCTCCCTCTATTTTGGCGCAGTAGGTTTCGTCGCAAAATCGCGGAAATGAAATCGCAATCCCCCACGCACATTATTTTTGCAACGGATTCAGTCATGTCTTTAGCTCATTCAGGGGCCAAGACAAAAATGCATCAACCCAGAGGTGCTATTACGTTTCTGCCAATAATGACGGCCATCAGCGAAAACAACCTTAAGACTCTTCAAAAATTGTTTTAAAGCAATTCGCAGTCAGTAAGCGATCGCACACAGTCACATACCCAAGCGAATTGTGCATCAAAGCAAAATACCTCGAGATGAAACACATCCGTTCAAGATGCTCGCCAATAACATGAGGAAATAAGAAAGCGGAAGGAGAAGAGATCAAAGAAAAGATGCGCTAAAACAGAGATGCGAATGGGATTCCTGCGTTTCGAGAGCGCTGTAAGATGATGGCTGGCAGCACCCGCATTTTCTTGGCCAATGTTCTAGCTAATCCACTGCCGAACACTTAAACCGTTCATGACCAGCAGCTGTATGCGCTTTTTTTCCTCAAGTCTGAGACAACTGCCTGCATCAAAACAGCTTCCTCAACACTGACTACGTCTGTGACGTCAGCAGAGTAGCAATCCGACAAGCACAAGTCTCCCTAAGCGCAGATCACTGTCTTCCTTCTAGACTAAGGAAATCTTCGCCTCTCGAAAATTACACTACTAACTGCCACAAAACACTGGTGCTCAACCGATCTACACCATTCGTCTCAACATCGCTTCGAAGAGAGGATTCTATGAGCAGCACTTCGTACCTTCGCTCTGAATACTCTGCAGAGTTAGCTGGCACACAGCCAGCGATACCAGTAGTACTTCAGCGAAATATGTGCACTACTGGACAAAGAATTCCGTTTATAGACAGAACAATGAAAACGGAAGTTAAGAACACTGTAGACGTCTACTTCAGATATACAAAGTAGGCTTCTTTCAAAATTCTGGTTCACAAGTCAGCATTCTCGGTAAGGAAAGTTTCAGGAGACTTGAAACGATGCAAACTGAGTTATTGAAATTCCCGCTTATAAGGGTAATTTTCGTTGCCGTTTCTAGACTACCTTAGGTGTCGCTTGAGGTCTGCATAAATACAATGCCATCAATGCACTAAATGTTGCCCTCCCACTGAGTAGGTTAGGTGTGTGCTCGAAATTGCCTCAGATCATCACAAAATCACTAACAGCCTCATTCCGCTGTGTTTCCCAAGGATAAATTTTACAAGCAGAAAAATGGACATATCCCTTTTTGTAGTTGGACTTCTCCAGTGATGCAAAAGACTGTTTTACATCCCATAACTTCGAGTGTTTCACCAACGCGACAACAAGCTTGGCAAAAGCGGACGCACTGAGATTACGTAATAACAACATAAGAGAAACGGGTGAATCCCTTACAAGCAGCCGAAGAAAACAGGAAGAGCAAGGTTTTACTCATGAAAAGAGATTCATAATATCAGAACACTATTCATTACATAAAGCAACGGCGATGTAAATCTTCAGCAACGCGTCTAGACAACGGTTATTCGTTTCAAAAGCAGAAAGAAACAACGATACAAGGGGAAATGCTTTTTGACTGCTCTGAACAGAATTTCTGCCTAATAATCGACTTTCCCAACGAAAACGTGTTTTCTTCGAAATATAATCCTCCTCTCCCTCTGAGGCTTCCCTGAGAATTTATTTCCCTTACGTACCTCTTCCAAGAAAATACTAAATCTTCAATTTTCCTTAACAATGTTCTAAAGTGAGGTGAGATGAGAAAGGGGGTATCCTCGGTTGAGTGATATGATACTAGAAATGCAGAGAAAAGTAGACTCACAGCCACATGAAGCCAAAAATATACGACCTATGAGCCGATTTTTGTAATCAATTGTGGCGTTTACATCGAAGCACAACACTTTCGCCGTTCCTCTGTCTGCGACGGCACAACTTCAGGAAGCTCCTCTATTCGTTCTACTTTTGCAACTTCAACATAACGGCAAAATAAACGAATACAAAGGGTGGAAGGAAGCCTCAATAACGTATGGAGAGACATGAAGCAAAAAACAAAAAAAAAACAATTTACCTAAGGTACCGATAAAGGCCAAACTTCATTACTAGAAGAAGAAAATACTCAATCGCGATGAAATCCACTCGAAATTAGTCTCATTCATACTGCGATAAAATTATCCTCCTCGTATCCCTCTCATGACGGCAACACTCATTCGCATATTGACACTATATCACATTCACAGTACTTTCCAACTTCGTTCATCGAATCAGCCAGATTATTCCTGACATAAATGCATACTCTTATAAAGTGGAGAAGTTGAAGAAAAGAGATGTGCGGGCAAATGAAGGAGAGGAGGTTAAAGAGATCGCACGACCATTCTTCTCGCACCGAACTTAACAAGAAAGTCATCTGGAAAAAATTTCTAAAAGCAAAATTGCTCCGCACAACCTTTTCATATGTTAAGCTTTGGCAATAAAATTTGAGGCAGCAGGCAGTGAAAAAAAAGCGAGAAATTCACAAACGCCAGCTGGACGCAAATAAAAGAAGCAATGGCGCAATTATGTAAGACTAACTGTATGAACAGCTTAACGAACGGATCAACAGCAATAACTCAATGCTGCACTCATCGCAAACAAACACTCATTTCTATCCGATAATTCACATCGACTTAAACATTCAGGAATATTTCCCAATCTTGCCATTTCGACAACCTTTCAGGTGATAAAATTGAGATTTCCCTCTCCCACTTGGTCTCGAAACACGAATAAGCACTGAACAAATAACTTCCTGCAGTTTTGAGGGACAGATTCCTCCAACAATAAAACAGGAGCTCGAAAGATGTGCAAAATGAACGAATCGGTAAAACTGCGCAGCGGCAATAGCTCTACCCTTAGACTACTTCAATATGCGCTTGATCAGCGCAACACAACAATGCCTACTCAGCTAAATGCCGATGTGAATTATGGACAAATCTGTCGTGTTTTCTGTTTTGGAACCATATGAAGACATTATAAGATGTTGGCTAAGTTTCATCCGCGCATATATCTTCGTGCCTTGCCTTGTTCGCAAAAGGAAAATAGACCAAGACCAGATCTTCTACCTGAGATGGAGCTATATTTTAAACAACCTTGTTCAGCCCGTTTTCCAAGTTACCTGAACCGATGTGAAACAATGTCTATGAATGCAGAACAGATCGACTGAATCAAAGGTCAAGACTTACACTATCAGTGTGCAAGAGTTTCGCGCTATCAAAATAGGTATTTGAAAGGAGGAATTTAAAAACGATCCTCTTCAAAAAGTTTCACAATACACACACCTTACTGGGAAAGGCTACATTGAAACAAAGTTTGCATCATTTCAAAGACATAACCAATCTACTAGAGGCCACACGCATTCAGTACAACGATAAATGCAAAAGTTCAACGCGCAAGTTCAAAGATTTCAAGTGGCACTGATGATGTTTAAGGTAATTTAAGCGGGGTTGCCTTGATGCAAAAACTGAAGCAGAACCACTATGGCTACTCGAATATATCTGCTGTGAAAGCGATAGGCTAAAGCTCCAATAACTAACCATTGGCATGCTTTCGGCAGCATCCGAGTCGTCAGCAGTATAAGAATCGTTGGTTCCTGCATTCCCATTCAGAACTGTTACGTTCAACGAGTTCTTTTTCACCTGTGTTATGAGGGAACTGGCACTCGCTATAGCAGATCCTTGTATGGCACGCCGCTTCTCTCCTTAAATTTCAAAACGTACCAGTTCATCCTCTATAATGTTGATTGCATTAGAGCATAGAGCAATGCATTATTCGAGGCAAAATGTCATCTCTGAAGGCAAAATACAATCAATTAAAAAGATGAGATTAATATAAAAGTTCATCAGTAGTGCCACTGCAACATTCTCCAAATAACTTCACAAGGTAAACGAAAATTTGAACGCATTTAAATGCACTCGTACCTCCAAACACTGCACACATAAAATGGCATCGTATGCAAACAAACTTATGTAAGTAAACATTCAGTACGGGATGTGAATGCTTAATTCAAAAGCACCTACTTCATGCTGATAAATCAACTGCTCATCAAGAGAAGGATAAGCACAATAACCGTGAACAAAATTTCCGAAAGTCCCTGTGAACGAAATTTCTGAAGTCCTGGAGATAGCAATGAAATGGCGAAGCCTAACTGCACGACCCCATCGAAAAATGGCGAACAAGTACTTCGAAAACCTAGGATGAAATATTTTACGAAAGTCACCACTTCTAGTTGAGTACCAAGGTGAATTCAACGCCCTCAAAACCACATTTACCGAACTTCAACAGGCATAACTATCTGTGGCCACAACAGCGTGCAAACTTCAAAAAATCGAACTGATAGCGTTCCAAAGTGGGAGGTGGGGGATAGAAATGAAGTGGATATATGGAGAAAAGCAGATGAACGTTGTTGCCTCGCTTATTGCTATTTTGAATAAATAATGAAAATAAAAGTCGCCATCGTTATTTCACTTTTCTTTCTTGTCTCGTAGAGAAGTCGGACATTCGGTTTTGTAGGGCTCGTTTACGCTTAGGTGTCTGCGAATGTGTGAAAGGCTCTGAAATTTGCTTACACGCGAAAAAGTTGATACGACACCTCACTCCCTAATCTTAGTTTTTTTTGTTAAGCGTCAAAGTAAAGGATGAAGCGATGGAAAGACGATGGAGTTATGCACTACTCCTGTGATCAGAAAACGTTTGGTAAGAGAAGAGGCGGGAGAGGGAGGAGAGAAAGGGAAAGATAATCCACCTTCGTTAAAGGCAGGGGATAGATGGAAGTGAGCTGACTAACAAATCTGCGACGGCAAAGAAATCATGGCTATCAGAATACACAACACTGCACAATTCCTTGTGAACTAAGCACAAAACAAAAAATCTGTTATTATAAGAATGGACAATACGAGGCAATTTTATGCTCTGATACTAAGCAATCAAAGTTGCGATAGAATATCAGATGAAGCTACACCACCTACCATTTTGCCCCTTCAACCCCTCTCTCTTCCTATGGAGGGAAAATTTCCAGCACACTCCGTCAGTGGCATAAAGGCCAGAATGAGAAGTAGGTGGACTATTTTCAGTAAATCAAGGCATCTTTGGCGCTCCTGCAAAGGGGCATAAACAATTTCACAATGAGCGTGAAAACAAAAACGTACACAAAACAATACAGCAAACAGCACTTTCCTTATTGCTTCAAAAGACAACAAATAGGGGAAATTAAGAGAAAATAAAAAAGAAACAAATGAAACATACGGCTGGCTGCTGATTCCGCCCGCACACAGCAGCAAAGAGAGTGCAGAAATTTCGGCACCCGCGGTTTGTCGCGGGAAACACTCGAACGCGATGATCCATCGTGAACCGTCGGCGTCTGTTTGCCTTCTGCAAGATCGTTCTTTGGTGACAATAGGCTCAATCACACTTCTTATATATTTTATGATCTCATTTTCATTGAAACAATCACGCTTGCTGAAAGATTTCATATTATTCTCAATCGTGGCTTAAATCAGTTTTCGTCTTCCCTTCTCCTCCCTAAACTATGCTTACACATTGGTGTGACATCAAAAAACAGCAGGTGAGTCTCCAACTGAAATAATACTTTCGCATTGGCGCATTGATTATATATAAATCAACAGCTAAATGCTGAACCAAGACACGCGACATCGCTTACCGCATGCACACGTGCTCACCACATCTGTTTCACGGAACTAGCGATGAACTTCTAAAAATCACTTCCATTTCCAGGTTTATATGAGCAACAGCCACTTTCCATCAACTACCAACGTCGCAACGCTTAGCTGTGGGCTCAGTAACGTGGTATTTTTCGGGAAGAAAAAGCTATGGTGTTGATCGAGGAAAAGATGAAACTAAAAATTGAAAGAACGCCACAGAAGTAGACAAATACTATAAGTTTAAGAAAGCATCAGCTTTGTAGAAACAGAAAAGAGATCGTAAGAACCCCACTAGCTATTGAATTCGTGCAAGAATTCAAAAATTACCGCCGGCGATAAAATGCAAACAAAGGCCAGCTTCAGCTGATCGAAAAGATACGCCGTGGACTGACTGTGTCTGTGTTAATAAGTCGACGTTTACGACTGTCTGGTCGCACATTATGGAGTTCAGTTTACGGCCTGACTGACTTGCTTACCCAGCTGATTCCTTTGACAGAACTCCCTTTAGAACAATCATAAATGAATTTTGATTCATTTATGGTTGTTCTAAAGGGAGTTCTGTCAAAGCCGTTGGGAAGGGATAAATGAGGATAAATGAATTTTGATTCATTTATCCTCATTTATCCCTTCCCAACAATTCCAGCAAGGAAATGAAAATGCTCCGTCGCCAGTTTAGTGGCACTCAATCAACGGAAAAAATTAAAAAGACGTTATACTTTAACATTCGTTCCACAAAAACATCCAACACAAATCGCGCCTCATTATTATCACTGCAACAATCATAAAGTAATACTTCAAATAATTCAACAGCTGATTTCTTTCTTTAGTAGTTTTCGTTATTTCAGTCGCTTCATTTTCTCATGTATGGACACGAATGTATCCTCCTCGTCTCGATCCATTAGACCATTAGATTTACTCCAGATTTACTTCTTGACTTCTGCACATGCAACTTATCCAACACCATGTCCGATACCGATGTCAATTGATTTATCTCGTAGAATCACAACAAATTTCAGAAGCAATCTTCGCCTCAATTAATGATGCAATTTCATGACTACACAGCCGAAGAAAGAATTAATTCACTGCTTTTATCGTTAAAGCGATTATTCAATTGCCTATATTCTACACTTCGTGCCGGCAGCAGAATATCTATCTGTACGCAACACCAGGTATGTAAGAAGTGAAAAAGGAGAAGAACAACCGTTTCTACTCCTGGACTAATTCGAAGAAAGTTCTGTATAAGAGGAAATCCAAAAGGACGGTTTACGAATTAACAATAAGAAAAAAATTTCGTGTAGAAGAATGAGAACACTTGGCAAATTCTACGGACGTTTTATTTATACCGGATGCACTAAACATAGTGAAACATCAACTTCATGAAAAGATGCGAACCAACAGACTGCTCAAAAAAGAGATTTCACTTGCTATGACAGCGAGATTTGTCTAGCCACTAAATTTGATGAGTATTTTGATCGACCTGATCTGAAATTGATTCAATCCGCTTTGAGGGATAACAATTCGCCTCAGAAATAGGAGGTTTAGGCCTAGGAAAATTTCATATTTGATACGACAAAAACCAAAGAATTACCTGGAAGTTCACAAGCAAGCAAATGAACATCTTCATAGCTGACGCAGAAATCACAGCAGGCAAACATAAAATGCAAATCTGCAGTTCTTTCTGTTTGCCTCAGCAACCAATAGACACACATACAAATAATTGAAAAAAGTGCATTTGATTTTGGAAACTATGAAGGAAATGCTATTACAATTGCAGAACAAAAGAAGTAAAAAGCGTGCAGTAATAGTAGAGACAGCCAGAAGCATCGTTTAGTTAATCGGCTACCATTTTAATGTCTCCATTTTCTGCGGACATTTTCAAATGTTGAGTAGGCTGCATCATTAGAATGAAAAACAATCTAAGCATGCAGATGTTGCTCATCTTCCCTTTCTTGCAATCGCTATTCCCCGAGTGCTTATGAAAGTTGCCTTCTTATGGCGTACCTCTTCACAATATCTTTAAAACTGAACATTATAAACTGACTCAGCACGAATAGATGGCATTAAGAAGATGCAAATATATAGCAAAATTACTCTGTTAGGCCAAGGCAAGATTATAAAAGTGCTCCGCGAAAGGACCTCGCAAGTTCTGAGGGACTGAAAATGCAAATTCCTGCACGCTCGACAAACTGAATCTCAAAGAGGATTTCAACGGCACCAAGACGAAGTATAGTAGATACACTCTTAAGCTTATCGAGCGCTTGGCAAGATCACTTTTCTGGCATATGTCAGCAGCGCTCCTACCAAGTTACCCTACTAGTTATCTTTGTCTCTGTGGCAGCAGTGACACCCAAGCACAATGTCGCAGTCAGTGTCGACCTAAGTGAACCAACTCTTGTGTGCAGAAACCTCCTGTGAGCCTCTTGACGTGCCGATACCACAACCAAGCTGGGGTTTGCGAAACGATTTGTAACAGTTCCACATGTGGAACCAGCAGCATTCGAGTGCTTTCGAGATTTCTCTAAATTGTTCGACGCAAGATCCAAAGCCGATCTCGCGTCCCCACCGAATCTCACCTATACTCTTACAGGTATACAAGACTTCGAAAAGACTTCGAAATGGATCGGATTCTCGAACAAGTATGACAGCAATGGTAAAGTGGTTTGGAACAGCCTTTCAGTAATTCTTGACCTCCTCATCAATCACAAAACCGGGAACTATTAGCGACTGGTCAACGCTGTGACCCAAAGCACAGCAAATTAGGCTGTTCAACCGCATTTAGAGTCTACACCATGTTTGAACTCCGTTACCAAACGCAGCACAACCAGAACGTGAATCGAGATAATATTTGAAGGCTGATTCACGGAAATAATTCATCGTATCATTTCAAATTTCGTAAAAGCCCCTCATTGCTCAATCGTTGTATTAAAAAAGCGTCAACTCCTGTGCACTTGCCGTCCTTCTTCCAATTCAAGAGAAAGAAAAGATGCAAATTTGTACATTTTCCCACTGAAAGTTCAGCAACCTTAGTATGGCTTCGGGTCAACTATTACAGCAAAGTCTGAGAAGAGGAATTCTCGTTTTCGGTGATTTTCAAACAGAACTACAAAACTGTGCTACGCTGTGTAATCAAATGCTGCGCTAGATGCTTCATCGGGTGGGCAAGAAAGTACGAGGTGCATGAAATTGTTTTTCAACTGCGTTTAATTCAATGCCTTATTCTTCCATTCATTAGGTGAAAGAAAGCCACTACGAAATATAAACTCTGAAGGGAAGTAGGAAGGAAAAATGTGAAATTTCTAGGTTCATCTACAAAGTGCACTTGCGAAATTTCTGCCATATAGTTCAGTCAACAGAAGAGGCGAAAAGCAAATGCAGATTTACGTGTGGTAAGTAGGATGCCATATATGTTTAAAAGAACTGCAAATAAATAATATGAAACGAAGAACTGTAATGGAAATAGTAACATTTCAACACAGACAGCGGAAATCACACTTTAAAATCACTACGCTTATAACGGCAAAAAACAATCATTAATTCGAACGCTAGGCTATTCTCAACAACTTCAACGCAGCTATGCTTACAACGCCTTTTAGGCGTTCTCGACCCGTTTTATTAATTTCTCCGCTACCCGTTCGAATCCGCGATCCGCCGTTCAAGAAACATGGATTTCAAGCACAGTTACATCTTCAAAAAATAAGAAACCTTTCTGCCAAATCTCGTACGGCACACCACGTGATGTGTGCACCAAAATGACACCTTACAACGAACACACCACCCCATAAATCGATCCAAAACTGATATTACTACAACCGTGAAAAACGGATTTGACCTGCGCCAGCAGCATTTTCAACACGCCGCAACTTCTGCACTCGAAATTGGTAGCTCTCATTAACGCCGCCTAAGAATGCCTTCCAAGTGTTCCTCACATGCAAATTAGCAGCGTAAAAATTTGAAACATGTGAGAACTAGCTTTTATTAAGAGTGTATCAGCGAGCTGAAGGACATACATTTTTACTTCCATGGTGGCCGATGAGTCCTCTCACCCGTTCTCTCTACTCATTGGCCACCTCATTTCGGGACATGGATCTCAAGAACCTGACAAACAGTTATGAACCATCGAATTTCAGCTAGTGGTTTATAAACTTTACGATACTGGCACCAATCGGATTTGTGGAATCATAAAATAAAGAAACAGGATAAACATGCCAGTCCAAGACCAAATCCACAGGAGTCAAAAAACTGCAGATCATATTCACGTCGCTCACCAGCATCTACCATGCGATTACTAACCAATCACGAACGGATACAGAAAATCAAGAACAGTGAAGAAGGAGAAAAAGCAGGATGGGAGTAAGCAAATGATAGACAACTGTCTTACCACCGCTTACTTGTTGCTTGCCGCATATCGTCCAAACAAGCTGTGCATCGCGCTGAAAGCTGCAATACTCGTTGTTGCACACAGCCGTATTTTTTTCGTTCGACACAATTGGCGGCGGCGTAAAATAACCAACGACGTTGTTACTGGAACTGATTATACCGTCTTCCTTCCTTGGCTGTACCCTCTGAAATGCTTGCCTCTCGGAACAACCACGACTTTGAAACGTCCGACTGCTATAACTATTTCTGGGTACGTTTTCGTAGCCAGTGGTATATTCGACGTTAAGTGCTGAAGGTTCACCAAAATAGGAAAGCGAGCTGCTACTGCCAACGCTCGCTATATTCGTATAAGCGGCGCCGGCGGATGAGTAAACAGTGCTTGAGGAAACGAGAGCCGCACCGCTGCTCGGGCTTGACGTCTCCACCGCCCCATCTGATATACCACCACCCGACGTCGAAGCGCTCAACGAATAGCACGACGAAAGTTGTTCGTCTGGAGGATCACAAGTGTACGACGTCGACAAGGGGAATCTATTGGGTGCGTATCCGGTAGGCATTACTTTCAGATATGTGCCTCCTGCAGTCCCGTTCGCAAAGTATGTGTTGCGGCTGCTGCTCAGTGCATGAGAGCTCACATCGGAATTCTTGTTCACAGATGAGTTAGAGTTTTGGGGGCTCCAGTAATACATCATGCCCGAAGTGTTTTCAAGGCGCTGCCACGTTTCAAATGAGTTGGCGGCATTAGACAAGTGGTGTAGCTGCGAAAGAGGTGAACCACAGAGAGATATGTCCATAAACAGACTTTTGCTATCCAGTCTCCTAAAGCCATGTGTTGCTAAGATCGGTGACTCTTTCAGTCGAAACTCTCCCACCGATTTCATTCGCTGCACTCACAACAACGTCGTCGATATTTCGAGTGGTACTTAGAAAAAACCGCCTGGAACCAAGAAAGCAAAAATTAGTAGATGGTCGCACGTGCGTTAACGGACGGATAAAACCCGCATAACGCAACGGGCAAAACGCAAAATTTATTACAGCACATATGAAAGCAACACAAAACGAAACGAACTGTGATCGCATATCTTTTAAGGAGGCAGACCTTAACAAAACAAACTGAATATGGAAAGAAACTGACTTATTACAGCTAACTCACTGAACAACATACTGTCAAATGATTCACGTAAGGCAGCATTCCGAGGTCATTACCTCATAGCAAAAGATGAAACTTATCTTTAGAGACATAGCAAGTCGCGCACACCTGCCGAACAATCAGCACCTGGAAATTTAAACAGAAACCATCTAAGCCGTAGCTCAGCAGCCTGTGAAGCTTTACGAGACGGCGCAGCCATGCGTCCGCTTCACGGCCCCGTCGCCAATATGCATCAACATGCCGGCAACGTGACATAACTCTCACCCACGAACACAGAGAGCCGCACTGCTCGGCGCTGGCCCATCAAAACAACAACTGCGCCACCATAGACTGCGGTCCAGCTCTTCGCTTCCGCAGCGGTAAACCGGCAGGAATTTCTCGACTAGCTATTTTTCTGTTTGAGCGCTCACATATTGGTTCACGTAACGACCTCTTGCACTGTACATCACCGCCTTCCCCTCCTCCTCCCCTCTTTTCGAGCCCACAACTACAGCGAAAATCCCCTGCCTACCACTGGCCAACCCAAAACAACGTCTGAAATACACTCATGGAAATTTCCTTAACGACAAACGAACATTCTCATATAAATGTCATTAATATTTTTTAGCAACACTCGGCTTTCTGCAGTACCGTACTGGACAGTACGAACTATTTCGCAAAAGGATACTTTGATTGCCAAGGCAAACCATGCCCTCCGATGGTAGGCAGGGAGGGGCTCCGACTAATCTAGCTCCGCAACCAATAAATCATGACATATTACGGTTTATCTCATCAGTGTGAAGAAGAAAAGGCTTCAGACCATCGCGTGAGTTCCAGGTTACTTCTACGAATTTTGATATTGGAAGTGGCAATTTTGCCCCGGAACAAATTCACCTTCTCACTATTGCAACATTCCTGACAGATCAAGCAATAAATTCTGGACAGCTATTACAAATATCATATAGGCCGATGAAGCGAACGCACGAACACAAAACTTAAGCCCGACAATCTAACAGGTGTAATTCTTGATGAACTTGGCTGAAGAAATATGCTATTACTGCTACACTACTGCAAGTAAAGATGTAAATTTAAAGTGAAAGTGGCTAAAAAATTCGTTCATTAGTAGCTTTCATTTCGCTTGCTCTTTCGACTGCTGCATTTGTATGAGCCCATTTGTTACAGAATAGCATAGTGGGAATGGAAGGTCGACTACAACTGTCGTGAGTGCATTAATTCATCACTAGCGCACGACTAGATTCTCGCCTCGCCCTTAAAGGTACCAAAGTGATACCGTTTTCAGTTAATAAAAAAGAAGGTGGCATCACTTTTAGTGTATGTAAAGTTATAGACATACAACGATAAACAAATCCTTCAAATGGATAAAACACCTACCTTATCGAAGACCTATAATGCTCTGATAAATACCTGCTAAAAGTGTTATGATGCACAATGGCGGAAACGTCTCATTCACCCCACAGAAAAACGTTCGAGATTCAATGAGAACTTGTACTAGGTGCTAACCCATAACTTGGTATATACAGCTGCTCATTCTAAGATAACGCGGACTGAATGAACATATGACTCATACAAAGGACCATATATTCACCATCAGCATATTTCTGTACAAATCTGTCTACAGATTTTACATATACAGCTGTATATCCTCTACAGCTCTTGGAAAGACTTGAGCACCGAAGTGGAAAACAGCGAAAAGAAAGAGGTCCAGAGGAAACCGTTGCCCCAAAATTGGACAAATCGATGCACTAAATAACCAAAAAATTACTGTAAATGAAAGGCATACGTCCTTATACCCGGTAAGTGCAAAAATGAGGACCAACTAGCACTTTTTGGCAAGAATGTAAAGGCTGCAATCGCAAGACGAAAACTACCTGCTAACAAACCAAACACACCCTTATGCGTCAATCGAAACTGCTTCAAAATAAAGGGAATGCAATCATTAAAGCTGAAAACAATCAATCAAAAACATAACAGTTTCTGCGCAAACATCCATTTAGTGTGTTAATGAAAAAGCGCCAATGGGGTAAGAGTTTATCACATTGGAAACGCAGTCAAGTGTCTTCACAAGAGCGAACTGCTTAACTAACATGCCTCAGCATGTGTTTAAAAAGAGTTGAGAAAAGAAGATTCTACTTTCTGCGACGAGAGAGCAGCACTACGAACGACAAGAAAGCGAAACGGAATCGATTATCGGCGGAAGCGAATGGAAGTTTTTGGGCTGGTGATCAGCTGCAAGCAAACACGCATCGATGGACAAACCTGATCGTCGCTTCAGCACCACCGACTGACACACAATTTGCCACAAATCACAACACGCTTATACGACGATTGTAAACTGAAATGTCCACAACACCCCACTGCTTCAGAAAGCGTGCCCGCATCTGTTTGGCTCATCACCTATCATTTTCTTAAATGCCTTATAAACACTTAACTTGTTCCGAGCCTCCAAAAATCGTGAATGCAACAGAAAAAAAAAGAAAAACTTCAAACAATTCTCTGATCATTGAAAAGACAAGCAGCTCACTACTATATTCAGCGATGGGATGCGTCTATCTTAGTGCCAATCAGCGCTAACGATGTTATACAGAAGCTTGAAAAGTCGGCCCTTTCATTCTCAAGAAAGTACGAATTTGTACTATTAATTGCACACATCAACAGCTCAACAAGTCCCAACAGAAGTTTACACACTAACCAATGTAAATGAAGGTAAACGCACTCAAAAAGCAGACGCAAAAAATCATTATGGAAGAAGTAAAATAGCGCAAACATAACATCGTAATACTGAACTGGCGCTCAAACTCCACCACAGTATGACCATAGCGCACAAAAAATAACAGCTTCACCGAGGGGAAGTGCACACAAGAAAGTAGGCTGACGTAGGAAAATGAGACAACAACTGAATGCTGCAATGCAACAATTTCTTAAGTAACAACTTAATGACTCATGGTTACTTTTTTAACTGTTGGTTTTATTCTGCTCATTAGCGGTGAGTTCTATTCCTGCGGTGTCTTCTTCTCTCCTCATTTTTTCGAACTAATTCTCAGTATTTCCTTCATACTTCCTACAGAACGGAATTTGTTTCACGGCAGATATTATTGGAGCAGATTGTCTGGAAAGTCACAACTATTAATGCCAGTGGCCTAGAAAACATCCAAATGCATTGTTCCTCTCTGGAAAAATCCACCTTAATAGGACAACGGACGGGATGTAATCTTTTCGAGATGAAGCCTGTAGCACACAGCTGTGGTCACTAAATTATTGAAAATGGGTCAATATAGCCACAACTTATAGCAACTGACGTGATGTCAGGAAAATTCGAAAATTATGAAGGAATGAATAATCCCCGAAGCAAAAAAGAAGGAAAAGTTGATAGTGTCAGCAGCTGCATCTGATACTTCTAACTGCTGTTACTTACTGAGGAATCAACTGGAAAATGTACTGTTTTTCAGTGATAACGAGACGACGTGCAGCGATCATCCTTAAATCTTCAAACACGAGCAAATGACCAACGCCGAGCACGCACCTATTATATTAACTTTCCGGCTTGTTAACACATTCGCTCGCGCAAACGTCACTCCTGAAGAGAAAACAGCCTTAAGATTGGCTGGAAATCTGTTTGATGCAAATCGACTTTGCACCGTTTCTTTCTTCAAAAACTGTGTGGCTTCTTGTTCTCCTTGCATTTCAGAAATGAGAAGCTTTCTTTCCTGCGACACAGTGCCGCTCTCAGAAGCGGCTGGCGGAACTTATAGTGAAGGCACACATATTACGCCGTTTTGGGTACGCTCTCGCGACCAACGATACGAAATCTTCCACAGGTTCCTCTACCTATTGAAGGAATGCACTAGAAAATGGAAATGTAAACACTGCTTGAATGCCAACACCTGACATCTCGTGAAGACCTTCTGTGAGGAAAACTCGCTCAACGGAACAAAATGCTAACAGTGCGAACACTGGAGATTCGAAAAAAGCATCAAAATTCAAACTAAAATCAAAGAAAAAGAAGGGCACTTCAGAAATCTTTGATTTCATTCTAAACGATCCAAGTTCTACTTCCCCCCGTATCACACCCTTTCCCGTAGATGCAAACGGGAAGGTAAAAAGACAACTGGGCCTGAAAGCAAAGATGAGCAACCACATCCTTTTGCAACGCCCTTCTGCCTTTCAATCAATGCCAATAACTAAGCAAAGAATTTCTGCACCAAACTGTACCAAAACGATAATTGTGGTAACGACTGGTGCCTAAAATATCGGCGTCGATAACACCTTCAGGTGTTCCTGTAAACGAATAGAAGATTCCTAAAATGAACTCAAAGCAGGGCATCAGAGATGATAAGGCTGGAAGAGCACGAAAGGCAAGACCGGTACAAGTCAGCGAGCGAGTGAACAGCAAAAGGCACCAAATTCAACTCTCTTCGACCTTTCCAAACACACATAGTCTCAGCACGCTGGACAACGACTCGCGACAACTGCATGCTCAGGAATGAGTAGTACCTTTCCCTTCCTTCACATACACACGTGTTGAGCTCAGGCATTCAGTGAGAACAGCATTCAGCGTTGCCCATACAATCCAACATCGTCCCCTACTGGAAAAATGCTCGCTTGATCAAAGCACAAAATAAATAAACGTTGCTAC
This sequence comes from Parascaris univalens, assembly GCA_037576465.1. Taxonomy (NCBI): domain Eukaryota; kingdom Metazoa; phylum Nematoda; class Chromadorea; order Rhabditida; family Ascarididae; genus Parascaris; species Parascaris univalens. The sequence continues at coordinate 68,695,581 of CM075173.1, read as the reverse complement.
CATATTCACATTTTCAGATCTACACGCTACTTCCAGGAAAGCTCATTTGTGTTTCCACTCTTCTTTAAACCATTCTCCAATTTGTCGGAAAACACGAGGCCTATTTCTAAACCTTTGCAAAATGCTGAGTTGCGACCTTCGTTTCCTGTACACTATAGTTTTCAATAATCTAAAAATCGCCTTAAATTCGTTCTTAAGAGGCGACCACACAAAATTAGGGCCATGCTGAATGCATGAAAGCGGAACAATGGGCAAGTGAAACAAAGTGCTCGTGTTTATGAAGGTGACAGATGTGAGATGTGCGAAAAATTGGCAATCTGTCAACAACGCTGATTCCCCTCAATCAGAATTAAAAGGTGATCGCAAATTTTGTCCGAATGATACACCGCCATTAGATCGGCATCGAATGCTCAAATCGATAAAGAAGTTTTTACCGAGCAATCAAATAAGCACCTTGGTCGACTGTACACGATCACACAAACAAACTGTTCTCGCGGTAACTTATAAAAGCAATCAAATGAGCGAATAATATCTGACATCTGTTTAACGCTTTGCATTCTCCCTATAGTATAGAAAGAACTCTTCAACAGAAACTGAACTTCCGTCTTCGAACTATTCGTAAAATGAGGAAAAGAGTGAAAAGTGTAGCAGGATCGAAAGTAGGTCTCTAAAGAGCTTGCCAGCAAAGAAGCAATGAATGAATAATATCGCTCATCGATCCGCGATCGCAAAGCTGCCAGCTCAATCGCATCCCACCTGCCATGCACACTTACCCGCTGGCACGCCCTCATTCACAATCTCGAGCTGCATGTCGCCCTCAACTCGCAGCCTCAAACCACTTCAGCCTAAGGGCATTATGAGAAGCTCTCACCGATGTTCAGTCCAGGAACGAAATCATAAATCTATTCACGGCGCCTAAACATTTTGTGTAGTCGCTTTCTCGGTCGATTTGCACTAAAGCACTATGCTCGCAGCAGAAAGAGTGGAATGTGACCCGATTGTAAACAATAACAAATATGATAAGCTTCACTCATCTCTAGGAAATGCTCAAACTTGAAAGAACCGATAAAGTTTAACTGTCATTGGAACGTACACACAATGCCCTATTTTCGACTCCGATCTCGTACGAATCATTGACCCTCTCTCAGCAATACAAGCTTCGCTCACGAACAACTAACCAAGGACTGCTTCAAGAACAATGCAGTCTCGGGATTTTCGTGGTTCATTTTCACTTCCACTGATAACTTACAAGGCGTATTATTTGCCGCATTTCATCAAAATGAAAAATGCTTGGTATCAATACGGACAGAACGTGACAAAGCACAGTGATGAAGTGCTTACTAGCGATTCTGGCAGAACAGCACTCAGACAGTCGATTCATTGAAGGCAGTAACGCAGATTCGAGTCATTCTAATACAACGATAATGCTGTTCTTTACGACGCATCTTAACGTGCACCGTCCGAAATTACACTCACTTCTACGGTCACATATCCGCTTCAATCATTATCCCCCCGTGAGGAAAATCTAAAGACTGCTGTTTTTGCAACAACCTTGCAAAGCGGTAACGTGCATACGCAGCGCTAACTGCCTACGACTTCTGACTTTTCTTAATGCATCCGGTGGGATTTCCATGTATCTCGTTGTTACAACTGCAAACTGCAACGAACGTTATAAAAAAATAACGCCTTCTAACATCTATAAGATAGTTCTCTGAAAATGAAGTGCTGCTTGTTGATACTGCAGAAACTACTTCCTAATTAACATCGCTCTACTGCAACAAACGCCACTAGGTTTAGAAACACTTCGCCGTACTGCAAAAATGTTGGCCATGCACGAAGAGAATGATGCTGAGTTTACCTCATATAAAGAATTTCCAGGATGGGCTATTTTAGCTGAGTCTGCATTCATAAATTTATGGTAAGGAAGAAAATCGGATTAAACCAAGCGAGACTCATAACACACAACAGGTTCTCGTTCCGTGAATCCCACTGACTTTCAGACATGTTTTGCATCAAAAAATATTAGCGCCCAGCAGGAAACTTGTTAGCTTCGATGTATGTGTTTAATTTGAGCCGCTATAAAAAGAAATACACATGATCGTTCTGAAACCGGCATCTAGGTTAAGCTTCGGAGCCGAACTCGTAAACTTCGTTTGAATTTCAACAGTGGTTGCTCAACTGCTATAACTGGACGCACGGACCTATAAAGCTACCAAAATGCGATTCTTGCCACACAAAAACGCAAGCGTTTTAGACAGACCAAGTTGTCCTACGAGATGTTCACTTGAACACTGCCAGGGCCGTCTAGCCTAACGTGACCTTTCCTGCACTCTAAACATAGCAACGATGGCAATTTTATGTGCACTGGTCCACATTTTCCTGGTTTTTTCTTCCTCATGACCGCTTTCGCTATTCTATTCTTTATCGCACGATTCCTCTTATTTAAGCACTTAAGCTGTAAGTTACTGGTTTTACCTCGCCTCGCATAAGTTATCGTACTGATGGTTTTTCATGAAAACATGTGTCCTGCGAAGAGTCGTGCCCTGCAGTACAACAGCGAATTTTCCAACCAGAAGACAGGGAAAGCGAGATAGGGTAGTACTAAAATAACGCTGAAGGTACGCCTGAAAGCATCATGACTTTCGTACCGCAAAATGAAGCAACTTGTTCAGATTTTACACTCTTAAGTTTCCGTTCTAGCTCTGGTTCACTTTCAGGGAAAACAGCTCAGCAGGCTAGAGCTCACTCAGTTCTCTATTCAAGGAAAAAATGTTGGAGTAATTGTGGACTTTCTGAGCAAGTCGTATACTGTTCATTAAGCAGGAAATTATTTTCGCGTGTACTGGCGAATCTGCACTTGGGAAGCACATAACGGCAAAGTCACGCCGATGCACACGTGGACAAGCTGCTTATATGCCAGCTCCAACTGCAAAACTAGTGATGCCAATGTTGACAAACATGGTTGGCAAACTGCTAACGTAATGGACGTGACATTTGACACCTGCTACATCAGTTAACCAAAAAATAACAGACTTTGTTGAAGCTCCCATCAGTTCTTCTGCCAAGCTCTCTCTCCTTCAGGCAGTTTTCGAATCTGACTGCGAGAATGATTCAGCCGACACTTAAACAAACTAGGAGGAAAGAGATAGAATTTAAGAACAGCATGCAAGCCATTGAAGTATCCGTACCCGACCAGCACCCCTCCCACATCCGAGTCTTAGTGGTCCCGCACCTGGCACCGAATACACATACCTCGAACGCCATCGGGCGGGATACACTCGTCACGACACATGACGTCTATGCGAAAAAAACCTAGATGGCAGCAAAAGTAAAGTTTAATGGTTACAGTATCACATTCGTGGCATGTGACAGGAAGCCTGCAGGGTGCCGTGAGATGCAAATATGAGCCGATGGCAGATGAAGTAAAACTGGGCAGTTCAGGAGAAACCTCATGCTCGTGACATGTGAACAAAAAGTCTAAAAGAAGCTCTTCGAATTCGCATACGGTTACGCCGCATCCACCCTCCCACCGTCCCCTCTTCGCTTCTGGCGTGCAGACATGTCGGGATATCTAAACCATTCAACGGTCGCTCACGATTCAACTTGCAGTATGCAATGAAAATTTTATGAGCCCCAGCACAGCATAGTATAGCTAGCTTCTACAGTGCAGCAACTTGGCGTAGAAATCAGCCGTTGCTGATAGCACAATGCGAAAAATGCAGTCAGTATCTGAGGAATACTGGTTAAATAACAAGAAACTGCTGAGAAGAGCTAGGAAGCAAAAAAAGGGAAAGCTATAAGAGATGAAGAGGGTGGGAGAACGACGAAACAGAAGAGTAGAAATTCTACTCTTAAAGCACTTCTAAGAGTTGTTAGTTGGGGGAGGGGGGGGGGGGGGTGGGGGGTACGGTGAAAACCTCTGCAGATAATGCATAATAAGTACGATAACAGTACGTCACTGTCTAATCTTGGTTCAGCATTACATAAGAAAAGAATCTGAAATTATAAGAACAAGCTGAGGAAAAATATTGATGTCAACGAGGCCGCATTCTCGGATATGTCCTGGTTTCTGGCAAACAGCCGTGAACTGAAGATGCAGTGGTAGTATAGGTCAAATAACTAAAACTTTCAGCGATAACGATGGAAAAGAACCAGGCACACAATTAAATGCATAAAAAAGAATTGAAGCGAGGAAATGACTATACACAAAAATATGGATTAATAGGCAAAAGTCGATTAAATCGTCCTACAATTTCGTATTTAGAAATGGACCTCAAATTATGAAAAGCTCATTAACAATAGGCGTCATTATTACGTAGGTCTTTTGAAGATTACAACTGCTGACGCATTATGCATTCAAACCGTAAAACATCTTAACGCAGTATCGCCCTTGCAACTTCCGGGATGAACCTTCGTAATGAGCTGCCATATGGTTCATAGACACTCTTTATGGCTATACTAAACAACTTTAAAGTGGAACTTCTGTTCAGCTATGCACTACGTTTTTTAGTGTGAACGGGCAACGCACTCACACTATGAAAAGCAGGCGTTATACGAGAGAGCTGCAGCTCCCGTCCTTTCCAAATGCGACCCACCCCTCGTAAACACGAAATATACTTTGTTTCCACATATACATGCAATACGTGACAGCCGCCAAGGAATGACGTCAGCGCAAGCGCAAAATGCCGATTAGGAAAACACTTGTTGCACTGCGATCGTTGAGCGCCAACGACGCGTTATTGAATCAACGATTGCAGAAGGAGCAATGATATATCGAGCATCACAAACACGCAGTAAAGGACGTGGTAGCATTTCAAAGTATCGACGCTATCTCATCAGAGAGGCGTAATTCACTTGGTCGCAACCAAAAAACAACACCATTTATGAAAACAAAACGGGTGCCCTCAATGCACTAAAAGGAGTGAAAATGAGAGTATATAAACGACGGCTGGTCGACGGATCGACGACGACCCCAGATCGAAAAACAACCACCAATTAAAGAGGATCATCAAACACAAAAATCGAAGTTGCTGGAAAAAGAGACGCATCTCCGCCGCAAAAATAAACCCCTCCTCAAAATCCACACTGTATTTGCTGCGAACGAACAACCGGAAGCGAAAAACTATCAACTCAACCACACACCGGCTGTTTCTTTCACACTGCTCTTCCTGTTCGATGATCTTCCATCTTCTCCTCCTCCTCTATCCGCATTACATGCTTACATAAAACATTTATTGAACTCAAGCCTTACCCATCTTTATTTCACTCCCTCCTCCCCTCGCTCCTAGCTCTATTTAGCCATTTTGTTTGGTCAACGAAAAATGAAAACAGCTAATGTCCAATAAATAAGTGGTCAGCAAGACTGATTACTGAACTCTACTCACAAGCGATAGGAAATCAAAGCACGCAACTTACTAATAAATCAGCGCTTCATAATCAGACATGGAAATGAACAACAGATACACTGCAGTGGACAAACATGCTTGTTATGAGGTTAGTTCACTGCTACAACACGATTTTCACTGCCACCGAAATGAAATCCAGTGAGTTCGCTGAACGGCTATATTAAGCATGAGGTCATCACCACTGATTCAGGAGATATGTGAACGAATTTGATTTCCCGCTTCATTAAGTATAACGTTTAACTCAGCCATATTTATGGAAGCAGCTAACAGCATAAAGCGAGCTAAAATGAGTGAATATTCCTGTCATATCGTGGGTGGTCTGTACGTCCGGTAGCAGCTGGAACCAATCACACACGAACGTAAACCATAATGCTTAATGCCAGCTATAACGAAGGCGATAGAAGCACGCAGTTACAGTGTATCCGATTTCTATTCGCGGGAGCCAATTCATAACAATCTGTGATATAACAAAACATGCGCAGCCATGATCACCGAGCAACCCATAAAATTCCGGATAAAAGGAAAACGGCGGCCACTTCGAACTTATAGAAATGAACGCCTGGTTCGAAGTGCCAGTAGGGGCGTTCTCACCTCACGGCTACTAGGCTAAGAAAAACGCGCAGAAATTCATAGCAGATTGCACAATAAACTTGCAAGCCACCTTTATTTTCCCCGCTTCAACTCGAAACCGGGTTCAAAGATCAATCCAGCCCATCCCATTTTATAGTAGTGATAAACTACGCCACTTTTTAGAAGCATGAACGCAAAAATGTTTTTTGTAAAGTCGTAAAGTTCATAGGAATGCTTCGCCTTTCCTGAAAATTTTTTGATGAAAAATTCAAAATTACGCTTTGGGCACCGCCTTCATAAATGGGAAGCGGTTGAAACATTCTGTGGGATTGCTCCGACTGAAACGCATCGTCCCTTAATGGGGGCTTCATGCCTCCATTATTTCACTTCTTTTGGCTAAGTTACGCGTTCCCTTCTCGTGGTCCGATTTCCCCTCAAATTGCTGCACACGTGATCCCTTCCTCAAATGTCAACTTATTTCATCACTGAGATAACCGCATCATGTGGACCAAATGGGCTAATGATAGATCGAAAACAATAGTTTTCACTGATGATGAATTTTCCTAACAGCCTTGAATACTTGCTCTGGAGAAAAGAATTCCTTTCCAGCACGTCCCTCTTCGACTCTTCCCTTTCACTCGTCCCACTTTCTTCCCTCCCGCAAGGGCTTTTCCTCATCACTTTGATTCCATGATGCATGGACATGCTTTTTCTGGCGAAAGCAAAACAATTGAACCACTCTACAACTCAGAATGCCTCGGCCTACCACGGAATATAAGCCTCTCTTCTGTGGTCCTTCAAAACATAAAAGAGTGTTGTCTGCAAAGGCTGAACCTCAAGTAACCTTCAACTGAATTAACCTCAAGTAAAAAGGTGGAGAGTTGAGTTTGCAAAGATGCAAATATCGAAGAAAACAAAACAACCGATAAAATACAAAAGGCAAAGGATAGAAGCATTCAATTACCAAGTAAACACTGCACGAATTGCAACGCACACAAATAAATGTACATCGCTGAAAAGCATAAAATCTAAGCAGCCATATGCGCACATTTGCTTGAAAACACTGAATAGTGAAAGAGCTGCATGACGAGAGGTGCAAGCAGTTGAACACAGAACTGTGTGAGCGCTCATTGTTGCAAGTCAGACAAAACTGTCCACAGAAATGACTATGTGCCGCGAACACAAATCGGCGCAGCAGCCGCTTCTCAGCAAAAATCAAACAACTCGAATGCCACGCCTCTCCCTAAACGCGCACGATAACTTCGAAGCACACATTTCCCTCTAAATTTGGTCGGTCAAGAGCTACCTTCGAACGTTTCGCAACGACGCTACATGAGCAACGATTACAAGTATTTAGCACGACTAGAATTTGAGAAATAATGATCTCACTTCTACTAAACGACTGTAAGCTGGGATAAAGATATGGAGGCTGTCACATTTACCGCGAGAGACAACGGTAGAACAATCAGCATGACCTCCTCGCAAAATTCGACTGCACATTTTTCATAGCGTAGATAGGATCATCTCTTGCAGATGGAACAATCGAAGAACAAGACGTCTAATCGTCTCCCTTTAAATGAACGCCAAACTGAGATCATCGATATGAAACGTCAATCATCCCCCACACGCACTCTGGCTCATCTGATCTAATGAAAAGTTCGACTACTTGCAAAACTTCAGCCCCAGCGAGATCGGTAAATTGACTGCGTTCACGGAGATTACTGTCTGGAAGAAATTCGACGTTATAGCCGTTCTTATGAAAAAAAATGTCGTGAAATTTCGAATGGCAAGTATACCCGTTGGTGAAATTAGGAAACTGATTAACGCCATATTTTTACGATAATATGCAACACATGTTACTCTCTATTCTACGATTGAGAATAAATATCTCGAAATTCTTGGCGGGATGTCAGCGCGATAAGGAAACGAAACTGACGTGTCGAAAGCGATCGAAACCAACTAACGCTCAGAAAACAACGACTGCTACATTCTGGCGGATTTTTTGGGGGAATTTTCTTAACCACTAAAAACTGTTTCAAAGATCCTGAAGTTTTTTTGAAAATTGTAATTTACCAACTACATGATCCTAAGGAACATTATGCATCTGATCAAAATGTATTAGCATTCACTCATCGCCTCAAATAATATTGCAAAATCACTAAAACCCTTCCATTTCCTCGATAACAAAGAAGGCGCAACACATTCACCTGCTCATTGTGTTCAACATGAGTTCCCACCTGAGTGTTAGGCTATTTCTGCGAAGGATTTTACGCCTTGATAAGCTGCCCAAACGCGAGACGATCACTACCAAACTTTCCGCGTGCAAACAGCGGCCGAGTGAAACATACTTTCGAAGAGAGCTTCTCACAGTCGTTTCTCAAAATGGAGAACGCTGAATGAAATAAATAAGGATAGGGCAGAGGCAATGCATGTGACGAATAACAAAAATTGGAAGTGCCCACTGCGAGACGCACAAAAACAACGTGATGCCGCCAAAAAAAGCGTTGTCTCGACAAATCGTACGCCGATCACAAAAACAGATTAAGCAGCGCCGACTGCAGAGTTGGCAAAAGCTGCATCACATAACAACTGTGCCTTCAAGCTCTCAGCGTGGACAACGGTTTGGAGAGAAATACGATTTATTTCTCCTTCCTTTATCTTGCTAGCGGCACAACGTACAATATTTTAAACATATACTGGTGCAAACTTCACGAAACACGTTTACGCACTTTCAAAAACTTCGGAAAAAAAGGTCGCAAATAAGACAGCGCGATGCAATCCGAGGTATCAAAATTTCTCTGAGGAAGTGCAACATCTGGACGGGAAGGTCTGTTTCCTATACGTTCCTTCCGATAACTCATAGGCCAAAAAATAACCGCAGAGTTGGATTCTTAACGCTAGATTTATCGAACACGACAAGTGTCCTATTTATTAATGAACGACAAGAATTTGACGAATACCACAACCGAAATGACTGAAAATAATTCAAACTGAGGACGCGATAGGCTCCAGATTTATAAACTAAGCTGACACGCCGAAAAATTTTTCTTAAACAGTGAATGAACCTCGTAAAGGCTGCTCTTGATAGAAGGTCGGAAATGCATTGAGGCGAGAGGCGAGAGAGCAAGAGAATTACCTCATCACTGAAATTTAAGCACAGAATAGTGGAAATCCTTTCTTGAAGGCATCTTCATTGTGAAAGTATCTCTATAAATGTTAACACAAACGCATTTGTTTCGTGGATTTCTGCAGAAATCGTGAACAAACCTGTCAACTCATCAACGACGGAAGTGCTCATTGATATGACCGAACTTTTCATTCATTTAGCGGCTCACGTTTGCTGCTGGTTCGTACACCTGTGAGAACATAAAACCATTGCTGTTTGCACACTGATTACTGTTTGCACACTCGCTGTTGCTACGTAAAAAAAGCGATTTTAAAGTCTTTTGAACGTTTTCATGTCCATAAGATCTGGCACACCCACATGAAATCTTCTGTCGCTAAATATAATAATACTTCAAATTACTGCAGTAAAGAAAGAAGGCGGAAATAAAAATGAATTTTGGGCGCCTCAAAGATCGACACTGTATGCCAAAGTAGTCATAACTTCATATCTCTACAATACATAATGCAAAGAGGATGATAAATAAACTACTTAAAGCATTTGTTATGCACAACGGAACTTTTGGTTCCTGAATGTGCAACGCGATCATTAGTAACCAGATTCTGACATTAAATACAAATCGTCTTTGCAAGAACGCATAAATGGTTATATTTCAACATGAAATAAAATAGTAGGACGGGCCATCGACTGAAAAAGGCCTCTCCCTTCCAGACAAGTTAAAATATTCACAAATTTCAAGTTATGATACAAACCTCAGTAAATGGCTTTGGTAGTAATTTGGACTCCATTGTTTCATCGACTTAACCGAAAATATAATCACAAACATGAACAGAGATGCAAACCTGTAATTAAATATGCTACACTAAAACTAGCCATAAAAATCCCAAACAGGTGCAAACACATCTCAGGTATACGATCGACGTAAAGAAGCAGTGGCTTTCGTGCTATTATCACCAGGCTTTTCGAGAAATGAAACGAGACATGAAAACAACGATGCCTTCTTTCAAAGATTAAAGTGGGGATGGCAGCTTTATTATGCATGCGATGTTGTGCATCATAACGCAACGATATTTGAGACGGAAAGAATTTGAAAAAAAGGATTACAACTACTTGGTTGATCTCTTTCAGTAGCCAAAATTTTTAGTTCAGTGATTAAGCACGTTTAGACTGGCGCATTTACATGTAAAATACATCATACACAGATAAAAATATAAGAAAATATGTACATATGACCTTATCTCGTCCACATCCCAAAAAAGTTGATCCAATGTTCTCATTTTGCTCTCAACCAAGCGACCATTTACATGTTCACTACTGTTTACTGCAACGGATTTCTCAACATCGATGAAATATTCTCTCGGCTAGCATTGATAAAATTACATCCAGTTGTGATTTGTTACATTGCATGAGACGATTACCGTACAAAAGGATTAAAATAACTACAATGAAACATTCACGTAAGATGCCCGATCACTAGCGATAATTACAATAGTATCTAAAGGAGCATTTGCATATGTCGAATGATAGACAACATTCGCATAGTTTAGGAAACGATGCAAATACCTTCCCGTTTACTGCTGTAAACTTGCAGCACTTCTTTTCCGAAAATCAGAAGTCTGAGAATAAAAACGCTGACGAATGTAGATGTTGCGACATAGAAATGGCTATAAAATGTGGTGATCACTCCGATTACAAATCAGCTCGAACTCAAAAATCACACACAAACATCCTACACATACAGATACACACAAACAAACAGATGAACAGACCAAACGCAGTTTTTCCACTGCCCCCATTCCCATCGATTCCTTCAATCGAGAGCAAACAGCGCAACTGGAATGTCATAATATTTTCGCGTCTTCTCACTTGAGTTGCGGCAATCACGTGCACGCCAATTCTCCGTCGCTTCAATTGCACTGTTCTTACATAAATACCATGCAGGGCGTGCTACTCTCACTTATTCGCTTCCTTCACTCACTACCTATTGAAAACAAACTGTCTCTACTGACTGATAACGACTGCTACGAATGCCAATAAAACGATCAACGAACGTTCATCTGCACCCGGTACGGGACACTTCCAACAAAATCATGCAGCACATGCGCAAGTTGAATTGTTTACATTTCTGTCACACGTACATCAACTGTTAGCAACTATTAGTTGACTCTTTTTTCCAGAAGTTTTTTATGTTTGAGCTTTACGTTCCTTCGAAACCTGTCGTTCCAGACTTTTGAACAAAAACTTGTATATTTAGGTAGAGAAGCGATGTGAAGAATTGATGGAAGCACAAAGACACTGAATAAATCGTGCAGACGCGTTCTTGCAAACCTCTAAATAAAGCAATCCGAAAGCACATAAGGAGCCGAATGGATTAAATAGACGATGAAATTCTTTAAACTGTGTGATTTTAGAACCGAGGTGGCTAAAAACCGAGGAAACTGTAAATTATAATATAGTGGTCCCTATCAGAACATAGTGGATATGAGTTCTGTGCGTGCCCACAGTAAATGCCTCGCCAATACAGCAAGTCACTGAAATGGGGATCTGCACCTATCGCGCAGGTCCATATACAACCCCACTAAAGAGCCAACAGCGTCGTGAACATTCGACAATAAGGGTAGTAAGTATTAACGATAAGGAATGTACAGGTGCGTCGGAAGAAATCTTCTGAATAAGTGCAACGCAACTATCTCACCGCCCACTTCTAAACAAATTCACATTTAAAAAAAAACACCTCGGACGCCTATAATCGACCATTAAAACGTTATCAAAAGAGTTCACATAGGATCATATTTGAACAATGCAAAACGAACTTCTCTAATTACACGAAGCTCATAAAAAGAGCTGGGTAATTTCAAAATAAAGAACAGAGTTCAAATAAATGACGCAAATTATGTGTGCAATTTGAAGTCGCAAAATTGCCATCAACCAGCAATTGGAGACCAAAGAACTGCAAGTGCAAGATTAGTTTTTTCCTGGATGTCAGTGTAGACGAGAAACAAAAATAGAGAAAATCATAAGATACCGAAGCTGCTGATGCGTAAAAAAACTCGTTGGCACAGATGCGAGCTAAACGTACTAGAAAAAAATGGCAAAAATAGGAAACAGTGGGTTTCTTGGTTAGCCCTTGTACTTTTTAAGTGTTCCTTCCACTTTTTTAGCTGCACCTCAAGGGCTCCCCCACACCCGCAAGAACTGATTCCCATAAAACTGGAGTAGCGATACTATTTCGCAAACACGAGAATAAGTTGTTGAACTCAACGGAGACAAATGAGGAATAATTTGCGGAAACGATCAAGACCAACTTGAACAAACGCAGTAAGGGAATAGCAGTCGTGAAAAGCGAATTGTCAATATAAATGCCCACCAATTTTCATTCACAACTTTTCTTTGCCAATTTCATTGCATCGTCCCATTTAGCCGTATTATATATAAATAATTCGCCAAATAATTTAGAAATAAAAATTACTATCAATGCTAAAAACATATAAAGCAGTCACATGAACTAAAGTGAGACAAAATCAGTGGTAAACGTTGCGATGATATATGAGATAGTGTAACAAATATCGGTCTCTCTAAAGAAACACATTTTCTTAGAAGCTTTTTTGCTAAACAATGTAAGTAACATTTAGTAAGGCGAACTTTTAACACACAATGAATGATGTAAAGAGATCTGTGCCGAAATTCTATTTCGCACTATATGCTGCCGCACAAAGAACACCAATGCGCTAGCAAATTTGAGCTGCTGCACAAGAAAACCTGCTTCCACAAGCGTTGAGTGCGCACAACAGTGCGCTGCTTTTTCCTTGAGACGTTTCACCATTCAACATTTCTATTGCTCCATTTATTACCATCAATAACAAAAACTCATGCAATTCTATGCGATCACACACAAAGCAAAACAGAAATCCTAGAGAGTGCAACGAGCCGAAAATAACGGACTGAGGACAAGAGATGCTCGTCTCAAAAGGTGAATGACATAAAGGTACTGGAAAAGCCCGGTGGCCACCAAAAATTCGGCTAGAAGTAAATTTATATTCGCTAAAACTGATTAAAACATACATCACTGCTACTTCGCTATTCTCAGACGTGTTCAGTAACCAATTCTAAAAAATCGTCCACTTGTTAAACATCGCAAATTTAATAACCAAATGCATATCAATACTTTTTCTATACTCAAAGTTTACCTCAAATCAATGAATCATAGACTGTGGAATGCCATCAAATCTAGCCCTGCAAATTTCTTCACCATACGATGCCGATGTTCTTCCATACATCGTTCGTCCAACACCGCAGGCAGATTAAAACTACGATACCACGGAGAAACAGAAAAAAAAAACGATATTTATGAGCTCATATAGAGCCGACCATAAGCTGCAAATAAACAGCAGTGCGCGATCGATTCGGTTATTGGATAAACAGCACATTTGTTCGTCTGCCACTAATTTTGATAATTAGAGAATGGTGTACGGCGGCACTAGCTGAAGAGATGGCACCGGACTGAATCTCTGTACTGAAGAGTCGATCACCCTACGAGGCAATCAAGAAGCAATCTGCTTTTGAACTTTTTTAATTGGAAATATTAACAAACAGACGATCGTCCTACTGTTCTCATTCGTTCATGCTGTACTGAGTCTATTCCCATCTAATATCTAACCATCTCTGCTCCTGTTCCATTACAACAACGCTTCATTTTCGCCGCTCCTCGCAGCCATGTTTTACCTCCAATGTCGAAAGATTTCTTTATAGCCACCTCTCTTCTCGTTCAGCATGCAAAGTGGTACCAAGCTCCTATCCAGTGGCTTCGCTTTCCAAACACTGACAGTCTTTTCCCACCACAAAAGAATACTTTGCTATCTAGCTTCACTCGGTGCCTGCTAGCATCGCTTCATGCACTGGGCCCACCTGTCCACATGGATAAATTCCTCATGCCTTCAGTCCGCTATATTTTAGAACAACCTGAACAACCAATACCGGCATGCTGGTTGTTGATTCGCTCACCTGTTGTTACAATTTTTACTGCATCTTCAGACACCATTTCGGCCAGCTGACTGCGATCGTCAGAGGTATGCAAGCCCATGAATTCACAAATGACCGCTTCCGGAAGATAACAACTACTTCGACCTACATCACCATTCCCAATCTGGCTGCATCGATTATGACACAGCGGGTTTGCGATCTAATCATTTCTTTTACTTGATTTCTAAAGAACTGAAATTCTCGGCATACGCACTCACTCATAACTGTCAACTATCACAGTGCCAAAAAGCAACAGTTTAGTTCCAATATACTATACAACTATTGCCACCGTCGATGCAATGAAAACATCGCCTCGATATCCGGCTATGCCCCCATCAGCTGTAAAAACATTCAACCACTATGGCATCGTGTCAGGAAAACGGGGAAAACGAAACAGTAATACCATGTGCACATGGCACTAGAGAGTTAAAAGTGAATTTAAAAAGCTATTTACGCAAGACAGGTTTACTCTGGAAGGAACACACTATTTGGAGAATTTTATCTCATCGAGGTCAACATCGTTCCCTTCATTCTTTGACATCCCCAAGAAAGTGTTTCCTTTCATTGCTTTCATTCCAACGTTCAATGCTTGTTTAGATTGTTTTCTGAAATATTTCACCTAATGAACATTTTTTTATTATCTGCATTATTTCAGAAACTCAAACTTTCTTGAAAAGTCGCACCGCGATGTAGCCGGCTCGTTTTTTTGCCCCATATCCCTCTTCTTATCCTAAGATGCCTAAAAAAGTGCTTCTCATACTTTTCTGATGACCACATCTAGACTCTCTCGAAAACAAAAAGAAAGCGTTTCCATTGGGATTCCGACAAAGGTAGCTTTACCGTGGTAATAAGATAGATGGATCATTATTTCGACGATTTCAACAGCGGTCCATGTGCTAAATGGATTTGCTGTGTTATCGACCGATAACCGTGAGCGCACCATTACTTCGTCGTTCACATTAAGCGCAAGCGTTTTTTCATTCTGAAGGCATACCTTGATGTATAAGTGCTTTCTTGGAAGTCACATACCTGCACATGTTTCATCACTGCAGTCAATTCGTGCTGTTGTAGGAGTGGCATACACTACCTCACTGCACGAATCTTCAACGACCGCCCTTCCGATGTATTGTCCATTAGGATCTATTTCTTCTTTCTGCACCTAAAAAAACTCAAAAGTACCTATATTCGCATTGATCATTCATATTTCCGAGAAACTTTACTCAGCTCACTAAATATAGCCAATATTCAGAAAAACTGGAAAAGAATGAGTAACGAAAGGAAATGAAAATCCCAATGGATTATGATAAATACAGCAGACGGAGCCAGAAGGACCTTCAAAATCTGTAGGATGATAGAGGAATTTCGAATTAAACAAACATTCACCTAAAAATCCGTTCGTGCGTAAACTTTACAGAAACTCTAGTTAAACAGTTATGTGGGGTTTCGCTTTTTTTCTTAGTCAGTGAATGAAAATAAATATAGCAAATGTCAGGGGCAATTAACAGATGCTTTTAATGCACCCTAACAATTTTTAGTGGATATTTTCGGCGAAAAGTGAATGGTGTGTACGAAATATAAACTAAAATAGAAACAAAAACTGTGAGGAAAATACTAAGGAGAAATAAACGCCTCCAGTCGCTTGACGGAAGACCGCTTTAATGGTGATAACTTAAATTTCAGCACTGACCTCGGTGAAGAAGCCCACCTTCGAGAATGACTTTTTACGGATATGAATGCAAAGCGAGATAAAAAATGAATAATGGACATAAGCAACTCCTGGTCACTATTCACATACGAGTTGAAGAAGAATCTCTACAGAAACCTTGGAAAAGAATAAGATGCGGGTGGAAAAAAAGAAACGATCGCATCGCGAAACAAGGCAGAGTGTAGGGCATCGACGGAAAAGGAATGCGAAGAGATGACCAGGAACACCGTTGAAGATGTACTTACAGCATTAAGAAATTTAGCGCAACTAATGAAACTGCGCGCACTTGCTAGTTTTTGTTGGGCAAATAAAGGTGTGGAATACTTAAACTATATGCCCAAGCGCCCCACTCGTAAAATTATCCGATGTTTGAAGCTAATGCCAAAATATGATCATGGATTTATTGAAAGACAACCGCAGGCCAAATTATAGGAAATAGGAAAAGAACCATCTTGATCTCTATAACACATACGGAGCCAGACTGACCCGCAGATGTCGTTGGCGCTATGATTCATTTAACAGAGGAACGACAGGAATGGGAGGGATGAAAGAGGAACAAATCGCCTCTTTAAGCAGAAGTGAAAACTTTGGTTCTGCACACCAATCCGTAAAATTTGCAAATATGCCTCCTACATGAATACCTTGAAACAATGTAGTGTGCTTAAGAAAAAGTTTTGTTGAATGAGATTCTTAGCTGTTTTCATTTCAGCATTGAAGCGAGTGGAGTGGACAAGCAAGTAAGGAATGGTACGGGAATCGACCCACTCAGACGACAGAGGGAGTGACCGATCTCATGTAGAAGCTTGGGAAAGGAAAGAAACAACTGACTAGGATTATAGAAGAGAGCCCTATTAGCTACATTAGAAAGCATAAAAATCATGATACGTTTGTTCCCTATGCAATAATTAGTGTGACGAGGTTGTTCCCGAATAATTAGAGCGACGAAAACAATAAAAACCTGAGTAATGATTGCGTCAATCGAGTTGGTCATTGCCGCAGCGCTCGTGGCAAGCACCGAAGCGCAGCAGGTGCAGCAAAACCAACAAAGTTCGCTTGTCCACGTTAGGAGTAAAAAACCGTTTTTCGACGCCTTCTGAATACAACGCGCATTCTCTGTTCTGAAAACAATGTTTCATTCACTAGCGCTGGCTGCTGGCCGCTTACACTGCATAAGCAACATCACGTTATAGTGGGAAAAGAGTAGTGGCAAGCAACACTGACAGAAGAACGCTGATTCGAACTTTTCAGCACGAGTAATCTAAACTCTGTGACTTGTTCCCGCATTCAATAAACCTCTTTTTTCTCTATTATGGTGGCACTGCTCAAACATTCAAAGGTAAAGGCCTTCGTTTTCCTATAAAATCACAGGACGTCTTCAGTTAACTCACAGCATGTATCATTTCGATCAGCAAAAGAATACAGCGAGCATTAGAATTGTCATGTTTATAAGTAGAAGTAGAGGGAGGAAATTCATTCAGTTCGGGCAAAAACATTAGATTAGAAATTAAGAAACGCTGTGAGCAAACTTTCATTACATAGTCGAAACCATTTTTACGATTTCAGCTTTGAATTACTTACGCTCGTGGCCTTCAGTGTGAACAGTGGGTAGGAAACGCAATACCAATTAGACAGTTCGCGTAGCCGTTCGAACGACAGCAAAGAATGGTGATATTTCAATTCAGCAAACTAAAACGACAGTTCTGGCCAACGATAGTTTCCGTTTGTACGAATCTGTTAAGGATACGAGAGTGCTCCTCTCGCTTTCATTCCATTCTTTTTGCAAACTATAAAGTTCACGAACATTCCAATGATTAAAAAATCACTTTTTTCAAACCCGCGCAAATTGCACAGAAAACTGGTACCGTTCGCAAAAGCCACAGAAAATGATCAGCTTGCGGAAGTGCTAAGCAATACGTACGCTAGCTCCGAAGAGCCGCAGCCGTTGTAGACGCTTCGGCTCGCGCTCGAACGGCTGCCAAAGGCTGATCGGAAATGGGAGGACACGAGGTTTGAAGTCTGCTCACTGAAGTTCGAGCTCTGATCACCTGCCTGGGACAAATAACGTCGAAGCTCCGAAACACTCGATGCTAACAGCACGGTGAGTGTCAACAGTTTGATTTCACTTTTATATGTTCGTTGACAGAAAGAATACACGCCGCCCTGAAAGAGTTCTCTTTAATCACACCTACGACCGGAAAATAAAGCGGCGTCGTTTTAGAACAAAAGAGAATAAAGAAGCGACACAGCTGACAAAAATGCAGCTCTACAAAGGTAAAAAAACTATGAAATTTACATCCAAAAACACACTTCTGCATTTCGCTCGTTGATCAAGCGGTTAGAAAGAGAAGGATGAAAAAAAGAAAATGTCTTCTCGTTTTAACTTGGTCCGACTATCCACAGAAGTTTCCTAAAAACGAATCCGATTTGTAGACGTTCAACGCATCAGAATCTTTTGTCTCCTTTAAGCGTCTATAACCCTATCTGATGTTCACGGGGATCATGCACTCATGCAAAATATGGTGCACAACATCATTCTATAGTGTACATTATACCATCAATTTCCGTGTTGCAAATTTCTCTGCACGAAACGCATTTATGGCGAAACTGTGTCTCTACACATATCAGTTTGTCCGTGCAACTTCTAGTGGGTACACAGAATCGGCTACACGAGAAATATAATCGTGGTTGGAATACAGCCGCATGCGCAAAACATGTCAAGCTTTTAGGGGGAATCCGTCCGAGAAAAGGATTGTTGCGAGAAACAGGAAAGAAATCCTTGGCCAGCTATAGCAAGGACAAAAAACTTCGCGAACGCACGAGATTGGGCTTCTTTGAATGTTGCTGGAAAGAAGCAGCCGCGCAGATGGGAATACTCATTCTTCAAGAAATATGGAGAAAACCCCACCTGACATGAAAGGATGAAGTATTAGAAGCACAACGACTGGTAACAACATAAAGGAATGATCAGCAGCACAAAATCATCATATCTCCATAAACAATGGAAGGAACGCTATGCCTACTGTGGTTGGGAATACTTGACTGCTATATTCCTCTCCCTCGAAGCGAACTCGTGACTGACTACAGCTAGACAATACGGAGCGTGTATCAACAATGAATAGGTCAAAATTGTACGTAAGCAATTAACGGCTATTAGGAAATCCACTGAATTTTTACATCGGTTTTGTTACACAGCGCAGATTGCAACCGTCCTTAATGAATACCCACAGCAGTCTCCATAACTGTACTCGAGGCACATCATTTGGATAGCAAATTCCGAAGAAATATGATACTCAAATTCAGTGGTTCTGACAAGGGCTGGTAACAGAATTTTATTCCGCCTCATCGAATGGCAAATGTTATGCGTACCTATGACATGAAAAGGGTGTCTTCAGAAGTGCAATCAATCAAATCAGATCATAGCTTTCTCTTAAAAGCGCAGGTTTTTTAAAGTATGCAGCCAACATGCAAAAAAACCAAAGTGCTAGACTGCCTCAAGTACATTTTGCATCCGCTTTCTCTTTAACTAAATATACGAAATGCCATCGTGCTAGAAACGAGTAATTCATGGCGCTTTCAGATTTGCCAACGGAGACATCACCTCGGAGATCCGCCTGTAATATAGTATTTGCATAAAAGTTTTGACGGGGAAGCATGCTGCTGGAAGCGCTTTACAGTAATTACTGAATAAACAGAAAACTAAAATGATTTGCAATCAATGCACAACATTTTTCAATTCATCCATAAGCCAGCAGTACGACATTACAGTCCAAAATCACTGCCCACATCCTGCCTACGTAACATTTTAACATCGATAAATCTTAACAAGTGCACCATTACGAGACACCTTTGCGTAACAGAATCTTTCATCTGCACTACACAACTGCTGCCGTTAATTTGCTTACGAGATAAACCAAATTACTGTGCGGGATTCTCGTTTTTAATGTACACGGCTAACTCCGTAAACAGAAGATAAAAAGGAGCAGATAACACTGTTCTCGAAACGAGTTTATCTTCAGAGGTACGTTCAATTTGAGTGTGGATCCGCCAAACCATATCCTACCAATCAGAATATGTGCTAACTGAATGCACAACACGGAGGTATCGAAATAAATTTAACGTGGCACAGAGCCAGCAAAAGTTTGACGTCATAGGCGCGTAGCCCTCCGGTAGGAGCTCTACGCATATCATTAATAAGATCATGCTCCCTCTTTGGCCATATAATTTGATAATTCTTTACCACTTACTCATATCAGAGGCACCATTTGTTCTATACAACTGGTCACTGTAAAATAGTTTTGGTAAAGAAGTTCTATTTTCTTCCAGCAATCCCTTTGTGGAATTTAGAACACCACTCTTCTGAAGTCGACCGATAAAACGACATCGCAATTGAGGAGACGAATAACCGACGGAAATGTCAAAAGGAAAGAATCGGTTTTTGTAGATACAAAACTTGCACAAATAAACCAATCACACAGGTTACTATAAGCGCTACACCGACGAATCTGCAATTTTTTCAGCTCAGAAGCACAAAAATTGCGCCTCCGTTACAGAAAGATGCATACATGCAACCAGGTTTTCTAGGGATGTTCATGTAGGAAACAATATTGTATGACCAACAGCAACTGCTCACTGATGGCAGTAATATCTATAACTGAACGACCTCCTGCGGCAATAGTAATCTTGAGTGTGCATAATAAAAATACCAATCACGATGGGAACAAGGCGCCATCGCTCGATGACCGCGTACGGTTATTGTGCGGTTGAAAGTAGACTTAGTCAAGGGCGAATTTCTGGTTGTGTGCAACTCATATCGATTACAGTCAGCGCTTCACTGCATTTCGAGTATAGTACCATCTTCACAGTGGGCTACAGCACTATGCATTGGACTGCAATGAACAAAATTTGCAACAACGTATAGTTAAAGCGATACATTTTGAAATGTGCATACTGTTTTGGAAAAACTCTGTAGAGTATGATATACGTGGTCATTTTAAACTTGCATATGCACTGCTAAAATACAACATGACTTCTCGTTTCACATACTGTATTTCATCGTTCACAAGATGCCCCTCTTCATTAGACTACTGAAAACAGCAATACACTGCAGCGAACCTTTCCAAAGACCGCCTTACGCATATTTTGCTGCAATGCCGTGCACACATGGCGTCCAAATAGCCCAAAATACTGCACGCAAAGAACATTGCTTTTTTGTAGGTGTGTTTTAACGCGTCTAGTCCGATTGTCTTAAAAAACACTCGATCAGTGGTTCCAATCTGCTACCTAAAAACGATCCTGAATGGACGATAAAACACGCCAACCTCGTTACCAATTCAGCCAACATAAGAGAGCACAACGCAATAATAAACTCGCTGAAAAAGCTGGAGCATTGGAGAGGGAGGAGGGGGACGACCGATAAGTAGCAGGCCAATTTACCGTTTTAACAAAAAGAAACACAAGGATAATGTGGGTTTCTTTGAAGAAATTCGTAGGAAAACTTCAGAGACGCTGAAGACGAAGAACAGTTGCAAAAACTGTCATATGCTCCCACCTACTGCAGCAAAAAAAAAGAGTGAAACCAAGCAGCTAGAAGTAATCGAATGTCAGGAAACATTAATAACACCAATAAAGCTAAGCTTTGAAATGGCAAGTGGGTCACCACGACCATTACGCAAAAAGGTAACTGCTAACGAACAAAGAAGGCACTCGTAAAACGCTTAGCTTTGGATCGATGTCGAAGCAGGCAAAGAAGTTAGCAGTCCAAAGGGAACAACTGAGCGAAACTTCTCTGCGAGAGGGGCGAGAAGCGAACTTTGACTATAAACGACAACAGGAAAGCAATTTAGGGATGACGACATCAACAGATGAGAAGGTGAAGGACGACGGGACGTTCAAAAAACAACCTGCTGACAAACGCGAAAAGGCAAAAACACAAGACGAATAACAGAGCCAGAATTCAACGAATAACAGCAACGCCTATCGCCTATGACATTCAAATTTATTCGTTTGCTGCTGATACCCTGATGCAGGTACTATCGCAGTGTTTCTGGGCATCTCATTGGAGCTGACGTCGATCCTCAGACACATCTGCATCCTCTGATTTGCGTGACCGGCCATATAAACCAACAGAACACCTTTTAAGCACATTTATGCCCTCTCAAAATCACAGCCAAAATTTCAGCATTCGAGCAAGAACAAAATTAAATTATCGATTCTCTGGCGAATCTTCCTTCCATCCAACGCTCCGCTTAAACGTTCTTCCGGCATAAATAATGACCGCTGAGAAAGTTGGTGCCAGCGGAATCGTTCCGATGCAATTCATTTTTGATAACTTTCAACTGATTTTTTAAGCATCTGCGAAGAGGTTTATCAGTTACAGTTCAAGATCTTCAAGCAGCTACATTTGTCTAGCAAACGAAGCTCGCCTAAGCAGCTGATATGAGATGCGCTTCTGCGATGTAAAGCAATACACTTCCATCAATTATTAGCAAACAATAATTAAATATCGGTAATTATGCATCCATGCTGTAACTTAATTAGTCGATATACAATTTTCCTGCAAAAAATGTCGAGGTAAAAATTTTTTAAAGTGCCTAAACGTCGCCACGAAATTCGGGGAACACTATAACTTATAACAGTGAACCTACGATGTTCGTTTATACATACACCAAATTTCGTAGGCCCATCTTTATTGGCTCGTAAGTTCAGTAAAGGTTTCAAGCGACGATCGGAAATCTCAACATGCTGTAAGCAGCGTATACTGCTAGAAAACGCTTGTATCAGAACCTATCCACTGGAGGAATATACGTGGATTTCATTTATAATGCAACAGCATTCGAATATATATGTATTCGAAGAAATATGCAAATACGCTCTAACCGAGTGACTGCTGCTGCAAAAGCAAAAACAGACTTGGCAATCACTCTACTACTGCGAAAAAGTTCTGAGTTCTTTACGATTTGCAGACAGAATTCGTCGCAGAGGTGACCACAGCTTACCTACTTTCCCCCTCCCCCTTTCCCAAACCTTTCAGACAACGCGCCTCGCGAGAGCTCATGCAAACTCTCTTCAGCTGAGGCCTCGTCATCCGTTACGAAAAGCAGGTATGAGATGTACCAAAAGAGACAATGGGATCTCACAATATTACAGATGAACCAGCATGCTCACAAGAGGCAACAACTTCGCATGCATTTCCACAACCTATCTAACTGACTACCGATTTATAGAAGTGACAGAATGCATACTGTATTTTCGAGGCCATTATTTTCGCATATGTACTGCAGTTCTCAAAAACATTAAATCTTCGCTCACTTCGCCATCAGTGAGCAGCCAACAACAAAGACCGTAAAGACACAGAATGGAACCACAGCACTGCCTTGCCTGTAACGGCTTTGCGAAGGTACATGAAAACCGAGCCTGTCGGTATAACAGTGGCCATAAGTAAGCCCCGTTTCTCGGCGAAGGCTAAACTTCTCTGCACTGGTCGAGGGACATCGTTGGCCACCGAATTAGCTGAGGTCGACAACCAAAGACTTTGCGAAAAACTGGATTCTGACGGCGCATTAATAAAGAACCCCATTTTGGTATCAAAACCACAACGGCATTTTATCTGCACGAACCCGTGGAAGAAGATGAACTACAAATACGGACTAAGTGGATAATTCAATTATCGCATAAACAATATTATACAGTAGCATCAGTTACGCTCAAGGCACCTGATTCTTTCTCCCCACACGCTTACATTTAAAGCCGTTGATGCTAGCAGAGGCTCCATGCCTGAATGGTTCCACTCGACCTTTGATCTCAGCTTCTGAGTTAGGCTTCATTGTGTTCAAGCGGTTCTCAGCCTGGGCGAGCGACAGGCATTTTCAAAAACAAATGGCACTGATGGTGCACCAGTTGAAATGATGGCATGCATGCTGAGGCAGTGAAAGCAGAATTCTTGCGGGAAAATTCAACGTTTATGGACCAGTCCTACGCTCATTTTTATAAAAGCTGCGATTCACTGAGCGCTTCTACTTTTCGGTTCACTGATTTCTTCAATGTCTCCGCATCAATGACTTAATGGCTCTATTTGAGACACTGCATGACGCCACCTACTTTTTTCAAAGCCTTTCGAACGATGTATTGCGCTTGCTTCAGAGATCATTCTCACGGACTACATTTCATCCAAGCAGTGAATCTTCCTTACCACTATCTCACTTGCCCAAAGTGACAAATGGGCGATAAAAAGCATTCCTAACGCTGTTGACTAAATGGAAATGTTGTATACAATTGCCCATCTGTTTTGCATCAGCAAGTCGACCAGTACAGTTTGAAGTGGCCGTGAGAATAACCTTTATCAATCTCGACGTACTGTTGATAGAATTCTACTGTAGATGTTCAGCCAGAATGCAAACATATGCCTAACAGTAGACAGTGCCGTTTCTCTTCTTACTTCCGTCGCCTATGTCTCGATAGGGGTAGTGGGAGTTGATCTGGTTTGCTGAGCTGGTTAGCAAAAGACCATTCAAGATATACGACGAAAAAGGGTACTGCTGGCGGAAAATTAGAGGTGTGGAAATACAAATCCGTTTTTGCCAAAAGAAGACCAGGACTTTTCCCAATTTTAAATTGCATTGGGATATCGCTCCAGACATTGTTAGATTTAGAGTTGAAGCACATCTCACGAATTTGGCATAAGCATCAGAACAGCTGATACAGTGGGTACTTTTTTGACTTCTACTTGCATGAATAATCTGCTCCACAAATCTCCAAAGGCGGAAAAATTATGTATACAAGGACAATTCAATTCTTCACGCTAAAAGACTGCACGAACCCTTCATCAAGTCGCCGTTTTTGTCGAAAATTGGCCCAGATGTAGTTCATGGCTTGTTCGATGCTCAAAAGTTGCATAGCTGAACTAAAATTGGGCCTTGTAACAAATAACAACATAAAATATGACCAAATCTAGCAACTTAAATCAACACAGTTCTCTTGGTCTTCGAATTAAAATAACAGTCGAATATTAGAGTGGCTGATGTAGGTGGCTGCTCGAGTCGAGTTAAAATTTACACGCATAACAACCAAGATTTACAAAATGAGTAGAACAGGAGGATTGTATGGAAAAAATGAATGGAAAATTATAAAACAAACATAATCAAGTAAAACACTAATCACCTTCTGTAGATAAAGAGTAATATCTGAGAAAAAAAGCAAATCGCTTCAGAGCGATATGCGCGAAATGATAGCAACGAATCACAGAAGCTAAGGGCCTAGTAAAGAGAATGAGGGAATTTTTGATGAAGTGCATTTATTAAGCACATAACAGCATTAGAATGGGTGACATTCAGAGGACATGAGATCGACGGTGGAATATCAAAACCGCTTATCGAATTACACCATCTCAGAAAGTTCATCAAATCTGAGTTCTGTACTCACGTATACCGAGCGCCATCAATGCTCAACAGCGAGCATATCGGACAGTATCAATGCAAAATTAGTGCACTCATTTCGTTGACTCCATTTTTTGAACGTTTTGCGGGATGGCAGCCTATTGTTATCGAATGGAATTTTCGACTCGCAAGGTGCGGCAACTTACGCAATGAATTTTAGCTGCGATCAACGCAATAAAATGACCATATGCACATTCTTCCCATAAGCTTTTTTACACAATGACCTACTAACACTCAAACGTGCTATGAAACCTTGTTCTGCAAACGGCTGGATGCAAGGTGAAGGGGAACATCTCAGGGATTAATAATATTTTTACACTGGCTCAAAGACAAGAACGCTCACTCTGTCAACCCCCTTCGCCCTCAATAACGTGACTTCTCGTCCGCCTTGTGTGAGGGAAATCGAGTCTTCTTTTCATTGATAATGCAAACAAAAATTGATGAAAAACATAAAATGGGCAACACCAATTCATAAACAACGTTAATGAAACGCATTACCAGAAGCCTAAAAAACAGCTTGCCACATCTATTACTACAGAATACAGCAAACGATTCTCTCCAGTAAACAGACTCTCACTAAATGAGGTCCGATCTAGCTCACCGCTTCATTATGCAGTACCTAGTCATTTTTCAATGTTCTATGAGAGTTATCTATCCTCGACAAGAACAACTCTTCGCTGTAACCAGATCAGCAGCTGCAGCTGTAGTTGTAAACAACAGGAACAGTTGCAACCAACTCGAAAAAATTAAACGAGTGGAATTCACTAAGTAACGCAAAAAAAACGGCTAGGAACGGAGAGGGTCAGAAGAAAATCACAAACAGAGAATGCAAAGCATAAGATATTTTGAATGAACTCCACGTTTCTTTCTGGATACAATGGGAGAGCACATCTCGAGGACTGGTGTAGGCCATCTACTGTAAGTTACATGCTCTTCTTATTGAAATTACGAGGCAGACAGGCGTGTACAAAAAAGCATACAAACATGGAAAATACGGAACGAAGCGCAAAATGCCCTGGATTCTGAACTTATAGTTCTGACCCAAACTAAACAAAAAGAAGAAGAAAAAATGCGAGCTGAAAAACACATGAGCAAATAGAGATTCAAGATAAGCAAGGAAAAGCCTCCTAAAGGGTCATGGACGGTGGCAGAACGCAGCACATAGATGAAAACTTCGTCTATCACTTCGATAAACCTCGATTTTCTATCATTAAAGACACGTTGTTCATAAATTTCACGAGAACGAAAGAAAGGCTACGTTCAAAAACAAAAATTCGTGACCTACCTTTACGTATTGTCAAATGTATGGGTTAAAAAAACATAAATAAACAATTCATACAAGATGTTCTAAACATTAAGGGAAAGAATGATTAACCATTTCAACTAAAATCGTGCTCTATTTGTCGAATGCAAAGATTGGCTTTAAATATAATAATTCTCTAACGTCGAAATTAACAATGAGGAGAGAGCTGATGGAATGGCGGCAAGTGGTTCAGCGCAGAAAACAGATGGCGCACCAAAAATGAACAAAATGACGCAGCGTTTGGCGCAGCCCAGGAACGCCTAAACAGGATAACAATAAGAAACAGCAAAAAAAAGTTTTAAAGGTGCGGTCATAAGCAGTTCTTGAACGCAGATCGATCTTTCTGGAGAAGCAATGCAACACAGAATTAAGGTGTTCACCTAAACTGCCATTAATGTGCGCAGACTTCTTCCTGCTCTTCCAGCTGTACTTTTTATACACACACTTCCGAGCGAAACCTTAAGCATCCCCAGAACTCTTAACAATGTGGTGGGCGGAAATGCAAAGGACGGCAAGCGTTTTGTGCTAGCACACTCTGAACCAAAGTTTTTGCTCGACTGCACAACGGAAAATATCAAGTGAAGAGACGTAGCTGGGACCACATTTCACCCTACTGGATCGCGCGTTGCTCATGCTCATTTAAATAGCGGCAAAAAAATTCCCTGTGAAAGGGACAAGTTACATGAATTCCACATCCCCTTCCTTAAAGAATCATACTCCCATAGCACGTACGCAAATCCTACTTATAGCACTTAAACAAAACTCACTTATAATGAATAATGAGCCAAACTGAATATAGAGATATGTTGAAGCGTAGTTATGTTTCCCCAAATTCATGGCTGAACTTAAGTATGCAACAATAACGGAAAGACGCGTGCAAACATACTGCCAGACGAGGCATCGTACTATTTACTATCTTCGAGAGTGAGTACGTGTCCTGGAAAAGAATTCTCATGAATTTCTTGGAAGTACAATAGACAAGCGCCAAAAGGTGAAAGTTCGGAAACAGACACTTCTGCCATGTCAG
The DNA here is from genome assembly GCA_037576465.1 of Parascaris univalens. Classification (NCBI taxonomy): domain Eukaryota; kingdom Metazoa; phylum Nematoda; class Chromadorea; order Rhabditida; family Ascarididae; genus Parascaris; species Parascaris univalens. The sequence goes on along the minus strand of CM075173.1, from coordinate 68,667,997 downwards.
CCGCAAACTTCAACTACACATGAGAGAGAATAGGACGGAAGAGAAAAAGCAAAGCTGAATGAAAACATTTTCCAGCACATAAAAGCGATAGCACGTCGTAGTGAGTGAAATAATACGTACTTTTTGCAATCCACTAAAATACATCGAAGAAAATAAAGTTTACAGCCGCTTGTCAGAAAGAAACTGTGAACCACAAAGCGCTCTTTGGCACCTTGTGACGCTTGAACAAAACGATCAATCGGATGCAACGATACGAAATTGGGATTTACGAAAGGATCTTCGGTGAAACAAACAAGTAGAGAAGCACGGCAGAACAGTTCGTACAATGTGCGCTTCTGCTATTCCGCTCCTTTGACCAATCTTTGGAGTGAATCTCGAATAAGTAATAACAGGCGCCCAATTATCTATTCATATTTTCTCCAACTCCATCGCTGCATAGATCTGTTTGCACACACTTTTCCTCTCGATCGGTGGCAAGATGAATGTAAACTTACGATACCTTACTTCTGAAGTTGATGAATCAGCTTAAACATCGATGAGAATTGGCCATATAGCGGTTACCGTACTCGCTAAAATTGGTGATTTAGGCTTTAGTGTTTTCTGACTGAAATAACCGAAGAGACAGACGAGTCCAGAAACAAACGCACAAAAACATGGGCTTGCAAATGGAAATTTTGAAAGACGAATGACAGATTTATGATTGCGGCTTGGAACTACTAGATAAAAAGATAAATAACGTATATATACATATAGATAAGACACTAATGAACAGCGAAAAGAAACGTAGAGGTGCACAGAAGAACAGCCCACGCACATTATCAAACAGCTCTGCGGACGCAACAAGGCAAAAAGCGAAAAAGAACAACAGCATTCTCCTTGGTAGAATGACAGACTATCTGTCTTCAATCTCCTTTCCTTCTCACTCGATCACTCGGCCATTAGCGATTAACTACTGAGGACAAACAACTGCAAGTGATGTCGATAATCGAGAACAAGGATGTTACTGCGGCGAGAACATAACATACAAAGCCAAAAGCAAACTGGCTATATGTTCGTGGTGCGAGAAACTGGAAATCTTGATTCCTGGACGCATACAATGTCACATTTAAGCTCCAAACTATCTGATATACTATACCAACAATACGCACTGCATTATTTTTGCAGGCGAGGTAGTCAGCTGCGAGTCGCAATTAGAAATATTCGAATACAGCAAGATGCAGTATGCGAATCAAGATGGTCCCCGAATTTCGTGCCTGGATGTTTCAATAAACCAAAACCTTTTAAAGCTGGGGATGGATATGGGACGAGATATGTGGAAGGCGAAGTGCTGTTAATCACTGCACATCACTTTCATTAAGAAGGGAAATCTTGCCATGCAAACAGAGATTTTTCTATCGAAGATGAGTACCGGCAAAGTCTGGAAATGGGGGACTGCCTCTCTAACAGCGTCACAAGAGGATGGGAAACGACGACTTATAGGAGGATACTTTCACAGCGTTTCCGACTTTTCTCGAACTACTCTCGGCCACGCAAGCGAAGCAACAATATGACCAAAAGCACATGCACTGAACAAAGACCTTTGTAGATGGTAAGAACCAGGGCGCTGATGATCGTCACCATTCTATTCACTGCCTTGTCCTCGGCACCGGGCGCAGTAAGCGTCGTTTGTGACAAACTGGCATGCTTTCTCATAGTTTGTCGCTCATCTTTTCTCCTCACCACTCTCATAGTGGAACAGAAACAGTCTTCCCTATCGCAACGAGACTGCCTTTCCTGGCACCATGTGACTGGGTAATTCAAAAAAGGACATGACTATCAAAGAAAACAGAGTTTGAGAAGGCCAGGAGGCGAAGGATTTTGCTGTTTCGCTACACACAAACGTGCTTAAAACATTCAACTGCTTCAGCCCACAAAAGATTTCGAGAATAATAGAAACAGCACATCAATTAAATAATTTAGATGAGTAAATGTTATCCTGCAGCTAAAATCAAAACTGTAAACAAAGAACAATACGAAGACATTCGAATCGAATTAACCATGAGAAGATTATTTCCACTGGATGGCAGTTAACGAAAATTCAGAGAAATTTTTGATGAAATATAGCTGCAAACTTGAACGGAAATATCGAGCAATTGAAAGCGAATTAATTCTTGAAGGCAGTACTGTTTCTGCGATGATTAAAGCATTTTTTAAGGGAAGCAAGGTAAAATAACTAAAGTCGAAGAGGCCAAGTATATTTCTCAGCAAAATCGGCACCAATCTGAGCAAAACAATCATTTCTAAGAGAAAATCCACATGAACAAACAACTAGGAAATCAGATCACCATACAGTCACAAATACTGTTCGTGTCCGAAGGATGCTAGAAGAAAACTGCATCGCAAAACCGGTTTCTCCACTGCGATAAGCACATACCATGACAACTACTTTGAATAATTTATCACTATCATATCGAGAATTTCACAAACAACACAGAAACGCTCAAATACGTTCAAAACGCTCAAATATCAGATAACAATGACATCGCAAAGTTAACTGACAATTGAGGATGTCTGACTTGGCAAAGTGAAGCACCTCTCAGTGATAATGAAAAGAAAGCAACCTTGCACAGCGATGAACACCCCATGCTTCATTTAAAACAAAGTATCGAAAGAAACATGCGAAGCTGAGGAACAAAATGAGGAAAGAAGTGGTTGCTCTGTGAGGAGGGAGGCAAACTCGAAATACAAGGGCATTAGCAATGTTCACTACACATCAATATTTAGCCTTAAACACCAAAAACAACATGCGATTGGCACGTCATTAGCATGCAACACTATTCTGCATACATGTTTGATGAATCCAGTGGAAAAAACTACGGAAGCAGAGAAGTTCGGGGAGCGAGGGGATATGTTTTGGTAAGTAGCCAAAGCTGTAGCAACGCGCTAACGACAGTGATCGCGCACCTTGTTTTCACAGAACTGATCGTGCAAAGATCAACGAAGTGGCTCGATACATCTACGCCTGTTGTGCACACAAATCCGTATACGTGTGCACGTCTGCCTCTACGTCCGTGTGCAAGTATGCGTGTATCGGTGCATGGGTGCGTGCGTTTGTATATGTACGCTCACGTGTACATGTGTGCTTGACTTCGCATGCGTCTGTGCATTTTTACGCAGGTCTGCGTTCAACCAATACATACGTGCATATTATTCCTTCAACGTTTGCGTACATATATTTGCAAGTTTGTGCATCTGTGCCTACGTGTGTTTGGATTTTTGCGCACCTGTTCGCAGATATGTGCATAGTGCACGTATATGTGAGAATGTAGGTGTATTTCATTTTCGGACCCACTGAGCGGATGCCCGAATCACCCAACCCTGTCGAAAATCACTGACACTCGTTAGGAACCAGTCAAACGCATATTTCGCAGCAGAACAACAATAGAGATAAAATGGTGAAGCAAGCTTGCTTCCTCATTTCCATTTCTACCCGCCAATATTCGTTGCCAATTTGATTTCATTTTTTGTTAAATCCTCAGTTTTATTAGAAGCTCAGCTGCCTACACTAAATACCCACTCCAATTGCGGGATGCAAGTGAAAATGCTGATGCATGTCTTTAAGTGCAATAAAAGATGACACATATTTACACCCGGAAGAGAAGACCATTGCGCTAAGAACCAAACGGATATAGAAATGCGTTCAAGAGTAGGCAACATGAGCAATTACTCAGATTCTAGGCAATTTCACTTGAAAACTGCGAACAGCATGAGCTGTTCCTCGTGTGTGCCGCCCCTACAGCTCTTTCGAATCCAATATTTCGTTCATCCATTACATCCTTTACCTTAGTGGTATCCTTGACGTTCACCGCGAAAGAGTGAAAAATAAACGCCCAGAAGATGTAATCTTCCTCCAAAAAAAAAAAATCCATATTTCTTTTCTGTTGTAGGACTATTCCAAAACGCTCTCCTAAAGTCCGTTTATTTAGTTTATTTAGTTTAAAGTCCGTTTAGTTTAAGTGTTTCGTTTATTTAAGAATGATATGTTCAAAGAAGTGAGAAGGCAAAGTAGGGAAAGTGCAACGCGATAAACGACAAGTGTTGAGTGGGCCACTTCGAGTGGCGGCATTCAGTTCACCCAACAATCAGCACTAGCAGACAATATGCACTTAAGTCACGGATGTGACAGAACTGTTCGGCCAGCTATATTAGTTGATGCGGACTGACTCACGTAAAGAAGAGATATGACTATTTTCGAGTGAAGCTCACACAATCCGACACTTCCTGCATTCATCACACATGCCGACACACACCTAAAATGAACTCCCTCGGTTTCAGCACTGACTTCAACGCGCCATACTAGATTCACTAGGGTCGAATCTTAACAAGTGGCACGAACGACCTAATATCCCTTATGTGATAAGGTGAAATATTAGAAATGACATCCGACAGCATTTCGCCAAGCATCTCTTGCGTTATCTATAAGCAGAGAACTGCATGAAAACACTCATATAGCCCGCCACAAAAACAATGCGCCGTAGAACGTACGCTACAAAGCGCTCACTAACAAGCGATAACACAGTACCGTCCGCACGGCAACTTCGCTCCGACTTACCTCTCTAATAACCCACACACGCAAGACAATTACATTACGACGCTACAATACTGAAGTCAATTTGCTGATCGTATGGCATGTGGAAGCCTCAATGGCGCTAGTCACCGTTCTCGGTGACGACACCCTATGGAATTATTGATGTAAAGATCTGACTTCTCGTCCACTTGCTCGAATAGACTATTTCATCAAACCGACAACAGGCACAAAGAAATTAGAAAATTTCCTTTTTTGCCCATATATGCAACTTAAATTACCAACTAAATGCGATGTCGTTGTGCAAATATATGTAGCTACTAACTTCTGCTCATTAGATTATCTGTCTAAACAAGTGCAAAAAAAACGCAGCGACCTCAGACGAAATCATGAAATCGCAGCTGGTTGAAGTCAGTCATCATAGCCAATACTGTGATAACAACACTATGAAGAGACATGTTAACGGAGCGCAAAGGAAGCAACCTGAAAGGTAAGTGCCACTGAAAATATTAACCATCTACCTGACTCATCCACGAACTTAAAATGGGAGTTAAGAACAATTACTAGCAATAAACATTCTACTGCACCAGAGTCAGAAACTGCACAGACGACGTTCGTCGTTTCCATCAGCAACAATTATTGCGCTCATCAGAATCTTTCAGTTGAATGCATTTACACTTCGAAGCGACGATGAAGCAGAGCGGCAACAAAGAATACGACATAGCTAACGCCCCTTCCCTCAAATGAGTTGGACTCATGAATCTCTGGGCCCAAAACGTCAAAGTTCAGGGTCGTCCAATAGCGCGAATATGAACCGTAGGATCTTCAGAAGTGGAAGGTGCTGTGTTACTGCTTTAAAGGCTTATGATCGGAAGCCGTACAAGTACAGGATTTCTCAGATAGAAGACATTATCGTATTAGCTTGTGCGCTAAGAAGCACCAGTATAACCAAACTACAATGACTGGAATATGGTTTAACCTCATGAGCTCTGCAAAACCTCGCTCTTTTCCTTGCCTTCGATCTTATACTGCCTCAAGATGGGAGGTACAAATATGAAACTGGAAGGATGGAGGGCATAACTATGAATCTGGAACTGAAAAAATATGACAGAAATGGACAAGGAAGCATGCAGCCATTCAAACTCAGTGCTTTTTGAGATATTAAGCGGATTCCGACTTTTCGATTGATCCATACCACAGACAGCTTTAAGGATGCAATACGCCTTTTAAATCTTTATCTATACGGCGAATAAACCCCAGGTGGTGTGAGAAAAAATTTTTCACCTCTTCACGATAGACCCTTCATCGATGAGCATCAACGTCTGGCGGCGTAAGGAAAACAGTCATGAAACAAAAAAATGAAAGCGATTGCAACGAACCAAACTTCATATTACAGACAGGGAAGAGCTTCAAAAGCACTCGCATCATGTACTCTTTCAGCGCCGCTACTCGCAACAACCAGTACACTCAACCGAAAAGCAAGCCGAGTATGCGCTAAAGGCTTACCAAACTGACCATTTGCTCAATAAGTCATGCATCATCGATATGATTTCATCACAACATGTTCTACAAATGGAAATATGCAAAGGTCTATGAAAACTGTGCAACAGAAATTAAAAAATCACTCTGCACAAAATATTACAGACGGAGCTGGACTTCATAGTTTACAGTCACAATGAACCTATCCCACTAAATAACTCAACTCATTGGCGACCTCAGCTGAAAGAGGAATGAATATTGATGGCATCGGACACTGAACATTTTCTTTTACAGTCAATCTGTTCCGTCTTTTTCCCTCCCTTTTTAGTCACTTCCACTCAAACGCAACTTCTGCAGGAAGTTAGGTTGCCAGTTGCGATGAATATCTCCCATACTGTAAGCACAGCCTCATCAAATAAAGAAAGACATAGAAACCTGAAATATGGAAAACCGCATCAATTCAGCGTTCCAGTATAATAAAAAACCGCTCTAGGAAAAATTTGAAGAAGCATAAAGCTAAAGAAATCTAACGAAACAAAACGAAATGAAAGTGTCAAAAGAGACGAAAATGAGCCCTACTGTATAGTGGAAAAAGATGATTGCTTGTTGCAAAAACTGTACTGATATCGATTTAGGACTTCGAGCTCTCGAGTCGCGAACGTTTCGCCTGCATAGGAGATGCAAAGCGGATAATCTGTGGACGTTAGCCTTGAGGTGATCCGCGGTGCATCCTATGAGCACTACGCCGCACAATGCTACGTTGCGTCATCGTGCACTGCCAATTGTAATGCACCCCAACACAATCCCAAACCGCCAACGCGTTTCCACAGTGAATGCTAATCTAACACTACACAACAAACAAACAACGCATTAAATTACGCAACTACGAGCCCAGCATCAACGGGGATCACCTCCCTCCCTTGTGTTATACCACATTTTCCAACGCTGTCGTTTATAACGCCGATATTCACTTTTCAACCTCACTTCAAAGACGAATGATCGTTCGTTCTTAAATGAATGCAATACCACTTCTTAAGACATTTTTAATAGAAGTCCTTTCAAATTCTTTAGACAGCAGCACTAACCGGTTGGTTGTTCCTTAAAAAGCTTTAACGAGTATGCTTTGCGGAAGCGCATCATGGAAAGGCAGCGTATGTGGTACATCGACACCTGCTATCTGAGATGCATCTATCTGTTTGCTACTTTCAACACAAAAGCTACTGAAGCTAGAGTTTGAAACTTGGCGTCTACATTATGCAGAGGAAAAGGATACGGCTGGAGTTCGTCAACAAATAAAAAAACTTACTAGAATGTAGTGAACTCCAGCACATTTCCCTGCAGATAAAGTAGGATACACTTCAGGAAAATGATATGGATATAAAGCAAAAAACAGTAATTTATGAAATTTCTAGGAAGTGGCGAGGGCGAAGTATAGTGCACATTACGCCATTTTTTCGGGTAAGTGACATAAAGTTTGGCTCGAGAAATCTACATAAATTGATAGCACAGCTTTATATGGCTTCTCCTGTATGAAAATAGATGTCCACTCCACAACCGAATTTTGGGTTGCTTACATCACTGCAGGCCCACAGCAGTACGTGGCATCATGGCATAAACTGCGTTCTGGATCAACCAAATTTACGAATTACGAAAGCTGTCGTTCTCTGTGTGCAAATGACGGTTTATAGCAGGTACTTATGAAATCGCTATGAGTTGTGATAAACACAGTATGCACCAACGACACATGAACAACGAGCACTTCCTCTAGCAAAAGCGGCCAAGCGTCCAAAGAAACGGTATTCAAAGAAAAATAGGAACTGTAATTTCCCCGATGATTTAAGCAAAATCAGGAGCCGCCGGGTAGGTTTGCTGAAAATCAAAGACAAACTTGAAAGAAAAAACGACTCTTTACAAACTGGTCTAGTAATCCTAATATCAAAAACTGCCGATATGAAGAGAAAAACAACGCATACAACTTAACCAGGACAAAACAGTGCGTCGAAACTGGCCCAAAAACCCCTTTTTCCCTCCAAAAAAAACATTAGGAAGCCTCTTGTAGCGGCGGAATTTCCCGAATCAATCTTACTCGACATCTAATCACCATGATAAATTCGTGCTTGGTGAAAACGTGTATGAATGGAAAAACAGGGAACACGTTGGGAAACGCATAAAAAAGCAACGCAGTGAGAAAAAGTGAATACCAGAAAAAGAAATACGGTCGAGACGCAAAATCGAAGAAAAAAAGGAAGAAAGGTGACAGAAAAGCTGAAGCGATATACATTCTCGCTTTCCGCTCATTAGATAAGCCAGTTTCACAAGTGACCGGTAAAAAATAGGTGGAGCAATCCCTTCCCATCTCAACTTATTCAACTGCCCCAAAAAATTTGCTACGGAAGATTTAGTTATCCAAAATGCTGCCAGTATAAAATGGAAGCAATTTTTCGGCATCTTCAGATACCTATAACTAAGATTGTTTTCCATGGATGAACATGAAACATGAAATGGAAGGTCATCTTACGATGTACATTAAGAATATACATTAGCAAACTTTGTGGTCTCATAGTTTCAGAGAGAAGATAGAAGAGTGAGAAAGCGACAGCGGTCGATAAAAACTTTCAAAAGTCGCATAAAAACAAAAAGCTGCGCGTTCACCAATTCAATCTTTGGCAGAAAATGGTTAGAAGTGCTCTCGAAGAATATGGAGGTGTAACTGATTATTTCGGTACTTCTACCTAATTCTTTCGTGGAACATAAACAACTTTTGCAGATAGTGAGAAACAGCGAGCATGGACTGAGGCTCGAGACCAATATTCAAGGATTTTTAGCTCCACTGGTCGGCGGATTAGCTAACTGGGATACCTATTACATGAATCCGATTCGTACATGAAATGAATTGGTAATGCAAGCTAATGAGTTAGCATATCAACTTTAAGCCTTTGTTGATTCTCTCACGGACCCATGGCGCAACTAGCACACCTGTTCAGGATGGCAGTTCAGTGAACGTCCTACTGAATAAATGCTGCTCAGATGTGGGAATAAATTTGTTCACTTGATAGCGCCCACCATCCCAGCGGCGGATGTGAGAAAAGAGTTACTACGCGATGCTCATTATCAGAAAGGAGCTAGCTGCTCATTATTTCAAAAGAACATAAAGAAAAGAAAATCGTCCTGAATATTCTTCTCCGATCATAAGGATATCTTTGATGATTCCCAAGATTGATTAGGATGAGTTTGTTCAATTACAGTAAAAATTTGTTACTAACTGTCTGGTTCAACTGACCAAACTGCATACCGAAAGGTGTTTGAAAATGATTAAGCGCAACCAACAAAATTGAATAACAAAGTTCAACTTAAAATATGATGAGCTAATTGGCAATCAGATTTCGAGAAGTAATGAAATTAACTATATACTGAACGTCTTATTACACAGACAAGCCAAATGTCGATCCTTTAAGGAACAGTGGAAAGAGCAGTTGGCAAATGGGATGGTCGGGATTATTTGAGAGCATTTGGAATCTCCTCGAACACCGATCAATCGCATGGCGCAACAAAACACCCGGTTTTCGATCGCATCCATCCCATTTATAACACGATTCTATTCATAAGCTTTCCATGATCATCAACAAGGAAAATAAGGACTGCTGGATTTTTATAGATTGAAGATCAGGTCCAACTGGAAGCCAAGATCTCATGTACTATTACAGACCAGCAACAAGATTATTTGTATGAGGAAGTAGGTTGGAACCAGCTTACGTTGCAGCATAATTACCTTTCTCGAGGCTATCATTCAAATGGTCACAAATTTTCTCACAAAGTGCTCATACTGCTACGAAGATGCTGGGCAACAATCCACTTTTCAGCATTGACGGCTTCACTGTTGACTGATTAATTATACACGAGCTGTTTGGCACACTTCTGAAAGTTGTCGAGGTGTCATAACTCGCAATCGGTGCTGAATTAACTATACGCACCTCTTTTCTAAACATAAGCACAAAGAATACACCTGTGCGCAAAAAAACGAGGCATAATATTCGAGCCGTTTCATTGGTCTTATTCAGAGCCAATTTGTTCCGGCAAAACTGATACAAATCCGGGAACAAAACAAAGGAGAAGATTCTGCAGATGAGAGGTCATCTACTGAAGAAGATTGCGAGTGTCAGTGCATCTTTGGTGAAAAAAACTCAGCAGCCACAACCTCATTTTAGCCATATGAGAACGCGAATAACGATTATTTTCGCTTATTACAACTGAGATAAAATCATTCATCACTGTCTCCCCTTCAGTTCAGAAATAACCGTGATGACCACAAGAATGGTGCGTTCCTCAGATCTGATTTTAGCGGTTAATCCGAATAATTTCCATCTTTAATTCGAAGCACCTCACCACTTCCGCCAAAAGCGATCAAAATTTATAGTTCCAGTTCAGCAATTCTTCCTTATTTATACAAATGCGAGTCGATAAATACATTCCAATACAACACTGCGCGAGAAGGATCCTTTCTGATCTTTGAAAACGCTTTCAACAGCAATTTGCCCACACAAATGATGACTGATCAGGAATGGAACGAGACTGAAATCGAAAGCCACTAAAGTCGAACCTCCAGATCACTGTGCGAATCCTCCTACAACAATCTTGCTTAGTGAAAAGATTGTTTTCCATCAGTTTTAAATTTGTTACTCTATATATTAATTGCTTAAAGCACTTCACAGGAAATCTTGGATAAATTGTTCTAATCGCAAAGGAAAAACCCCCGATGTTTTAATTGTGAATGAGTACCTATATGATGACAATAATCGTCTGATTTGCCGCTGCGGCTGCAAGTGAAAATTACCATCTCAAAGACCGAATGCCGATACAGCCTCAGCTTCTGCAAATTTCGAACTCGATTAAACACGAAGAGAAGAGCAAACAGTATGAAGTTCTTGATCAGAAAAATTCACGTCTGTAGCAAGTTCTTTTAATCAAGAATATTACGAATTGCAGCAATCAATCTAGCAGGGCTGAGAGAAAGAAAAAAGTGAGCGACAAATTTCTTATCTTTTTTTCCACGAAAATCACCGTCTTTGGCACGGCTACATTGCTTGCCTCGTTAACAAACTATTTCTTATAGTAATCTAAAAGGAGAAATGAAATTAATGAGCACTTTCAGTATCGAATATTTATTCCCACATGATTAAATGAAGAGAAAATGTTGTGGGCATAAAAGCGGCGAGCAAATTGAGGCGTACGTCTTATTCTGCACACAACTGCAGTCTAACTAACATCTCATCGACTAACAGTGTAAAATGAAACTGCTTATCACCGCTTGCTTCGATAATCAACTCAACGATTGTTTATAGACGCTATTGGACGTTTTGCTTGTTGAGTAATAACGCCTGCTTCACAAACCAATATCAGCAGCTCACTTCGGTATACACTGCTACGTGAAACGCAAACCGCATACATATCAGTGGCGTACAAGAAAAAATTGCAGATGGGGGGAGCGGGAGGGGAAGGGGTAGGGCCGCATATGAGGGGGAGGAGGAGAAGTTTACGCTTGCTTTCTGACTGAAACTTTTGAACTGCTTCTTCTGGAATTGACATTTAGCGAAAAACTGAGAAAATTCACAGAAACCCTCCTTCAAAAAATAATAACGACTTCAAATCTCAATCAAATTAAAAAACTGAAGTTCGAACAAAAATCAAGCAATTTCCTTCATGCTAAATCTCGAACTTTGTAGACTGCCACTGAGTCTGAAAATCGTGTGGTGATAAATGCATTAAGAATAGTTCTCATGTGTGTATAAAACAAATGCGCTTAATTACAGGTTTGAGTAAAACGGAAATAGTGAAACCTAAATGCTCATCAATATTGACGACTTCGGAATTTCCAGGTCGGGAGTTAAAATTTGCGTACATCAATTCATGGAAAGATTCACTGGAAAACGAAACTTGGTGGGAACTACAAGTTGTATTCCATATATTCTAATGAAGAGCAAATAAGACACACAAAAATTAAAGATAATCTATGGGTTATCCATATAGTAATAAATTCGTTGCACCAAAGAAAACAACACTGAACTGACTCTGCGTGCAAACAGTGGAATTTTTGCAATCCTTTTGATGAGGGAAACAATCGGCGATAAGAATTCAAACTGCGCATGAGAATTTCTTTCGGTACAAATGTCTCCGACTAACTCTCAAGAGTACCCTTGTGTCACACATCTCAAAACGGAAATTGAGCCTCAACGCTATAAAGAAGCATCAATCAGTGCAAGCCATCATAAAAAATATACGCAAACATTTTCCTTTAAACAAATCTTCAGTTAGCTAATGCCATTCAAATAATTAAATTTAAAGAAAAAAAAGGCCATGGAGAGAGATCAATTGCTTTTCGGAGACATTTCGCCACAAATCCAATCGGATGAGCACGTCGTTCATCAAAATCCTGCAACTAAATCAGTTTCGCCTGCGCAGCATAACTCAACTCCGTAACTACCCCTAAAGAATCTCTTTCTCTTTCCACCTTAGCTATAGCGCCGCTCATATACTAATTAATCCTTATCAAAAAACAAACCCCTATCATATATTTCTTATGGACGGCTCTATCTGAGACCGCGCAAAAGGAAACGAGGGATATGAAAGGCGCTCCAGGAAATTAATGAACTGCAAGGGCCCATTGAGAAGAGGGAAAAGTAAACACATACATGCAGGAAAATGTGCGAACACTATAGAGACAATGGAAGCGGAAAATGGATATGTTCGAAATTTTACAGATAAGCGTTTCCCTTCTCCTTCGTTGCAAACGAACAAACAGTCGCTGCTATATCCCAATTTTTTCCCCATAATGCGAATGGTGGTATTCTACGAAATGATTTCGCGTCAATGATGACCTGCAAATCGGCTTTGGTTTCCTTCAAAAGGCAACTGGAAATTTATGGATGATCCGAGGTTGGCAGCTATATGTTCCGCAAGAAAAGTTATGCACTGGCATAACACCGACTTATATCGCTAGCATTACGTACCATAGTCAAACATGCACACCATCTGCATTTCGCGCTGGATAACCGGACATTCCTTTCATCCCAACAAAGCATTTTTGAAATCAGCGGCTCTTAGTTAAAATCGGACAATTTAATTGCTTAGATGGGAATGAAAGGTGTGTAGTGCTCAATCAACATGAACGAACAACTGAGAATGTTCGCAAATGTACTCAAATGAACTATTGCTGAAACCGAAATCCCTTGACAATGAGAAAAACGGTCTGATGAATTATTCAGCATTCATAACTGCTCAACTCAAGAATACTACTACTGAAACTCTCAAGAGAATTGCTGTTTCACATACTATTCTCATTCACTGGATCTGGGGCTGTGGAAATCACCACGGAAATAAACGACGGACCTTGCTTGAAAAAAATTGAAGGACTACGGATGATCAGTGGTCAGCGACCACAGGTGACTCCGAGGTCTCAACTAGCCACTGACTTAAATCTCCACCTACTCTAAAAGCAGTCAGAGTCGAAGGGCAGATTCTCTTTCCCTCGGATGTAATCGAGGTCAAAGTCACGAACGTTCATAGTTTTGGCTTCCTATCTTCTTCTCTCTAAGTGACAGGAAGTCAAAACTTCCTGGAACCTGAGACTAAGTTTACACGACAAATGTGTACTGGTGCTAGTTCACATGACCACGACTTACTCCTGAGAAATTTCAACGCACACCCGCGATTAAGTGCATCCAGTGACTTCTTAGTTTCTACTCCTAGCCTCTTGAAGTTTTGCGTGGGCTTCTCCATGAATTTCAGATCTATTATCTGCATACGGAGCACAGGATTACAGGATAAGCAAGCAGGCGCTATACGCTGCGCATAATAACGCTGATTAATACTCGAAGCTGGATTCTAAGTAGCACCAGTTTTCATCAGTTTTATTTAGCAGTATCACTCTTCCAGACACTAGTCCTAATTATACACATCAGCAGTATAAGGAATGGCAGCAACAGTAGCTTCAAGCAGAACTATCTGCAAAATCACGAAGCGAATAGCAGATAGTATTGGTAATAGTTACCAAACATTCTTAATTGCTGCTAATTTTACGACAAATTACAACTGATAAAAGACTTTATCAGCAATAATGATCGGAGTAACAGTGATAATTAAGATCTGTAATAGTGCTAATACCCAAAAAGTTGAGTACTTTAATATTATTGCCAAAGTACTACCAATAATCTTTCATGATGACGATACTACTACTACTAGCGTTGCTATGGTGCAATAATACTATTCAACATATGCCCTGATCCATCTTATGATTAGTAACAATTCATGCTAAGTTCAGCAGTAAACAGGGCTCATGAAGACCATAATAAAGCACTTCCCTCTTTTCGTCAAGAGAAAACTATCCAAAACAGCTTGACGTTTAAAAAATTCGAGCTGCTATTGATAACCAAGCAGGAAATTAGCAGGAAACTGACGAGGAAGGCGTAAAATAGTACTTTCACCTAGATGGCTATGGCCAATAAACATCCAATATCAACAAAACCACATTTACACGTAAACTAAGTCATATTTGGCCTAGATAATCTGGAAGTTGCCGTTTTTACACCCTCCAATAGCCTTCGAACTTTCAATTGCCCAACCTTCAATAAAAAATAAACTCAAGCACAAAATGCGCATTTACATATATTTTTTAAGCTACAGACAGAACTTACATCTCTAGGCTATACACGACTGAGAAACATGAAAGAAGAAGGACCGAGGAAATGAGAGGAGAATGCTGCAATAAAGGTTGCTCGCTAAATTCCTTACCTCTTCCTTGATCGGAAGTCTCTGGTACTGTGAGCGTGTACAATAGCTGTATTAACAACATAAATGCAGCGGCATCCGTCGTTAATGTGTGAACGCCAGTTTGCATAGCCTAATATGACTATGAGTGCTTTTCCATTTCTGTGTTCTCACAAGCGCGTTCTATCAGATTATCTCTCGATTAGAAAGAACCTTATTTTTGCAATCCAGTTTTACCACTAGGTAGAGCATTTTTTAACGATTTCACATGGATAAAGTTACTCTCAAGCCTCTTTTCACTTATCCATAATTTTATCTCTCCAGCAACCATTTTTCCAGCAATTCAAGAAAACCCCGTCTTCAGCTCTCAGATCACTTTGCACCGGAATCCACACCGATATCATTATAAACCACGTTTGCGGTAACATAGGCATCACTTACTGTGATACGCAATGAAAAGTACTGCCACTTACTGAATTTTAAATTCGTTCGGCGTTACAACGTCAAGAGATACAAGAATGCATGAAAAAAAACGAAAGGGTTGTTTCAGTTTTCTAACGTTACCGCACTGGTCGGAAATGCGTTGAAGATACAATGCAACGAGAAAGACACTGATAGCGCATAGCCACAACAAATCGTCTTCGCAGCACTACGCTATCCTTCAGCATGAATCACTATAATTCCACTTCTACCACAAAACAATCTTCTCGACTGCAACAAATTTTCTCATTCCCGTTTCACTTTCCCGCAACCGAGCGAAAGTTTGCACATTCTGTGACATAGTTTGATGAAAAAATTGCCTTTGCACTATCCCGTTCCTTCAACTGGCCATAATGCAAGTGCTTCAACTTCAACCCTCCGCCTCAATAACGAGTATAGCTCACTATGATAAATGTTCCAAAAGCTCAAAAGCTGCGCTTTAAATGAAGACATAAAATTCATCGCCCGACTTTTCTTAGCTGTGAAGCGATGTTTTACTTCATCTTGGAGTAAAAGCCTGCGTTAATGTGCGTTTTTTCATCTTGGTGTTCTCTCGGTAAAACCTAAGCAGTACTATCCACTGCTACAACGCAACATTGCAGAGAATCCTTAACCGCGCAAAATATGAAAACTCAATCAATTTTGAGTGTACTGTTCACCGATGCAAAAATAACTTCTCCAATAGATCATAAGGACTTCGAAATTGCGAACCTTCCTTCAACTTCTTACAGCATGGTAAAGCAACATAAAATACTAATCTTAGCTCATAATGAGATTAACAATAAATATCATATGAGGACACCGCATTCCCTTCCCCCCCCCCTCCCCCTCTAGTGCTCTGGCAACACTATCTGAGCAAAATGAACAAAAAAATTCCAAATTAATGCGATGTGCATTTGCAGCTTACATTATAGATATGTGAAAAATGAATGCGCTACACAATCGAGCACTGTGGAAAATATTCCAGAAAGTCGCCGATGACACGTCCCTCTCCAGACAAAACATTTTGCTCCTCACCGCATTCATTCGTCTATCGAATGGGAATCGCAATGAAACACTCATTCGTGCTTGGCTTTGATTATAAAAGTGTAAAGTTAAGAATATCCGATCAAGAAAGTCAATGAATTTCTCTTTAAAACACTCCATTTCATTCGTTATCCATCCCTTCGCTGACCTAAGCAAAGTTGTTCCACCTATACATTTTAATCTTCAGAAGCACTGAACGATGAAAACACCAAATTACATGAAGTAAAACGAGGCTAAATAGCCTTAATGTAATCGGGGAATACAGGTTACAGTTAGAAGGAACTGGGAGGAAAGAAATTTCACGTTTCACTTCCTTTCTGCACCTAACCTCATTCTCCTCCTCCCTCCCCCTCCCCCTCCCCTAATGCTCTGGCAACACTACCTATCAGCCCCATCCCATTCTCTTAAATAGTTTCTAAATTTACGATTAAAAGGTAAAACATGAAAGCAATTTGGTTACTAAACTGCAATCGTCCGTGATTGGAACTTTCGTCCGAGGAATAGAAGGTGGAGACAATAAACCTTTGAAGGTGCTTTGCATCACACGGCACATCATTAACCATCCGCGGCAAATCGAACCATAAGGGCTACTAAAATTTAAAGTGGCAGTCCTTCTCATACAGTTCCATTATAGTGCGAGCAAAAGAAGGAAGGGATGGTGGCCGACTGCGCCCTACAAATTGCAACGCCTTGCCCCCATAATCTAGTTATTTATTCATGTTAGAGGTTCACCTTCATTCTCCTTTCACTCAACCACCTTTAACACGCTTAACAGACAGCATTACCGAATATAATTCTCCTAAGAGAAAGTAGGACCCTTAAGTTCAGGAAGGCAAGCGGTGTATCGGCATGACGCAATCATGAAGAGTTTGGCTTTTGAAAGGATAGACGGTTTGCTTCAACCCACTTCGAGAGGAAAAAAAAAAACAGCACGATCTATGAAGACTGGGAGAGTAAAATGCCTCTGTCAAAAATATGATACCCACAGGTAGGCAACTTTTCTCGTTTCTGTACACCACTTTTCTCCTCTCCTCCCTTCCATGTGCACAATAACGAACGAGTATTAAGTACGGCTGCATCGAGATATTGGCAAATTGTCTCAACGAAACGATTCTGTAATGGAGGAATAGGGGATGATTTATGGGAACTAATAATTAAGAATCGCCGAATAATCCTTTAATGAAAATTTAGATTGCCAATGAAAGGGATGGGATTGGAGGCGAATAAATTTGATGAAAATAGACACATTTCTTCACCATCAAACTGAATATTCAGCGCTACCCAGTCGGCTTTTTTAACCTCATAACCTTTACTCTGAAAACTGTCCTCACTTCATCACTGCTCGTACGACTCGTCCAATATGTTCATAGACTTTTTCAAGTCTTTCATGAAAGGGTTTTCTTTAAGAATTGCGTCAACAATTTACTTGCGCCAACCTTTCCCCGTTTGCTGTTACAGCACTCTACATCTTTCCTCGTGCAATCAAAAAGCGTTCAAAGAACTCACCCAAACGACACCTAAGCATTCCCAGAGCAACAATATTCCCAGATTACATGTTCCAAAGATCCACTGCATTGTATAAATTCAAACCTTGATGTAGAACAAGTAAGCCTTTCACTCGAAGAACTCTCGGCAAATACGCATACTTCCCTTCACGATTCGATAACCAGCAACTAAAAAAATTTCTAAAGTACAATAGCACAAATTCGTAGTGGATTTTAGCTGACAGCCTACTGTTCTTATGCATTACAATTCAGTAACGTTCCTTCCATAAATCTCTCGTTTGCATCCGAATCGGATGCTTTTCTTTATGAATCACGTTGCTCTTTGCTACTCTCTAAGTGCCGAAACTCACCGCTCCATTACGGCAGGAATGTAACTCCTCCAAACACTCTCCGCTTATCAATGATGAGCCATTGCCGCTAAGAAATCTGATCGCTAAGAAATCTCAAAGTTTAGGGTCGGAGGCTGCACGCAGATTTCCAATTTCGGTTTCCTCAAATGCTTTTCTTTGAGCTTTTTCTTCGTCGATGACTCAACTGCTCATGTCTATCGAATTCACAGAATAAATTCACTGGTGATTTCTAGACATGCCCATCGTCTTCCGACACTATCGTTTGGAGGAGACTACATTACAAAACAGTTTGTTCTTTTCAGTATAACATCGCCACGTTGGTAGCATCGTCTGGGCTCATTGTAATGCCGATACTATAAGTACAGCTGCTAGGTGAAAATGATGTACCTCATAGTATAATCTTTTTAGAGCTCTTTTAATAGGTTCCCGTAGCATAAATGGAAACAACAGTGGGTCCATATGAAAGTTTTTAAATGCACTCACGAAATACAGAGATATTACCTTACTAAGGCATTAATCACAATCATAAACAAAGAATTTTTACGCGTACAATATGAACACAGCAAATACGTATAATGGTTGTATCATCGCAGCATTATGGAATGCTATGAGGGTAGAATCATGGAATATCGTGGACTTACCGGCTGTCGTTGTGGAGTTACGCAACTACTCCACCTATGTGATATGGACAAGTACTGAAAATTGGCAAGTGACGGCCCAAAAAGACAAGCACCCCTCTCCGACGAATTGCGGATCACGCACACACACACACTTTTTCATCCCTAACGAACCGCAGAAACGAGAAAAAGAAACCGAGCAACTACCCACCATCTCTTTAACGGCACCACTTGCACATTCCTGCAACATCAGCCACAACGTCTCGCTATGCTAACGTTGAAACATTAAGTGAGAAGCATTTCCTTAGCAACTGGACGAGAGAACTCTTAAGAAAGTTGATGTGCGCAGTTGCTACTCATCGTTGCCGCCAAACGGGCGTATGTCGATGGCCACAATGAGAAATTAGTCCGAGTGACCTCTTCGTGCACGGGACAACAAAAGACTTCTCAAGCAGTAAGGCAAGCTTCTTTCAGTCGATACTGCAAATGCACTACGCACACCTCCACTCAAAAATAAACAACGGACGAGTTGCAAAAGTCATCAAAGCCAATGAACACACATGAAGAGGCTCACGCCGACAAGACGACGCTCGTCCCAGTTGGCTTTAATGGACTACGACGCTCATGCGGCTATCTTGGCCGCCCCACCAAGGCGACGCTTGCGAGACGCGTGCGCATCTCTTCTGTTCTCGCCACACAATGCGTCCGTAACCGTATATCGATTGCTTTTGGCGTCCTTTTTGGGTCTTCCGGCCGGTTCCAAACTAACGAGTGGAGAGTCGTCAACCTCAACCTTGGCGAGATTTCTTGCGCAGGAAAGTCGAGTGCTTTTTTTGTCCCCTGGAGGGTGATGCCTTGCCCAAGAAGCAACAAGTTTTCTCTTGCTGGCAGCTGCCTCGAACGAAAACGAACAGTGAAGATCCGATAGTGCAGTTTTGTCAGTTTAGTGCATAAAGTGAGCAACATTTGCCAACTGATATTGAGGTAAACACAAACCGTATGATATCTCTATATGCCATTTCGGGATGCAGAGTGAATAAGAAGAGGAATGGAAGTTCGGCAAAAACAGCTGATATTTATCTTACGTCGCTTTATAATCCTCATATAGGTGTAATTCCAGCGTTTCTCCTCTCGACCAGCAAAAGTGATTGATGCGAAGAGCAGTCTTATGTCGGTCGAGCAGTCACATGTGGACCTAAAGCCGCAAACGGATTTCCTAATGACCTCCGAAAGTACGATAAGTGTCCAAAAAAACCTGTGCGTTCTGGAAACGAAAGGTTGTAAAGGAACACACATTCGCCAGAGTTTGTTGTGCCGATGGCTTCGAAGCGTAATGCGCGGCGATCGAAGAACTAGTGATAGCAAAGATGAAAGGAATCCGTGACACGGTTCATGCAGTCAGCAATAAACTGGTGCTACGGCCTGACAGGATGCTGACTGAGTGCATCGAGAAGGCTGTGAAATCACTACTCAGTGCCATGACGGGAGCAGTCGTGCGGAACGTCGTCGACCACCTGTCTACCACAGGGACGAACGACGCAGTAGACCTTGATGACGCGATTGCTAAGATACAGGAGGAGCACAGCGCAGCAGATACGAGAAAGGTGCTGGCGGTTCTTCAGCAAACTCGACATCGAAGGCACGCCCAATGCAATCTCGCGAATGGGTATCTACGAAAATGCAAATGCCAATCACATCAAACTCGTGTTCAAAATGGCGATCACAGTTCACTGATTGTTAACAGTTACACGTTTGTGGAAGTTCTTCGTATCTGTCGAATGTGCTGCATTGGTTGTGAGAAAAAAGGACGGCAGATACTTCCAGTAGATACACTGCGCCTCATGATGTCCATCGAGCTTTCGAAAACTCCCGGATGGGAGGAGGAAGGTCGCGTGGGAAGAGCGAACGCCTCAGATGCAGAAAAACCAGTCGGTCTGTTCTTCTTCTCTTCTTGCCTCTGAACCGCCGCACTTACTCGTGCTCGGAAAAAGATCAGGTAGTTTATTTCAATGTTAGAGGTATCACAAATGAGCACATTGACCTAAATGTCTTGTTAATGTATATGAAAGCCAAGACTGCGATCACTGCAGAATCCTGGCTAGCAAACTCTATGTGATATCCGGCTTTTTGAGAAATACAAACGACCGGGTATTGCTAGACAGCGGAAGTCAATAAGGTGATATGGGGTCCTTCAAGATAATTGGGCGAATGTTGTTGAAATTTGTTCTTTGCCATCACAGAATGCCTGCAAAATGCTTTCTCTAAGTTTCCTCGCTTTGCTGATTCCTCTCTGAAATACTGCTAGCAGGATTGCTTCAGTGCTAGAGTTTTTTGTACTGTCAGCCTGCTTCAAATCCACCAAGCAAATTACTTTTGGACAGCGATCGTGTTAACGTCGTCAACGAGCCGACCCGCGACAAGAGAACTGCCGACTGCTGGCCTGCCTCTAAGCAATGACTTAAATGTTTTCATCGTCTTTCTGTTGACTAACGCTTTTCCATAGTGAATCGTGAAGAAACCTTTGCGGTGTGGGCAGTCGGGTATAACTGGGAGCAACCTCAGTGAAGCGAGGGCTTTGCTGTCTTAATGCGAACATAGCTCCTTCAAACATGACGCAGTTTGCCGACAACTCATGAATTATGCGAACCACGTTATCGCTGCTGCTCGTCTATGAAAAAGACCGTCAGAAATAAACGATGCCGACATATTTTCAGGTTCGGTGGCCAAGAACATATCTTAGGGATTCTTTAACGTGAGCCTGGTGGCCGGGAGGTCTTCATAAAATGTGCGTAGGATCACCGCACGTAAAATGCAAAAATTATGCCTGAAACTTGGAAAGAGTATGGAGGGAAAGAAAGGAAGTGTTTAAAGATCGAACGTACTGGTCATCACAGAGCAGGCACTGTTGAGAAAAAACGACCTTCAAAAATATGGTATGTTTGGAGAGTTCTTTTCAGTGATATTCCTAGGAAGTGTTGGTGTTTGGCATGAACTTACTGTCCAAAGTGACAGCTAGTTAAGTTTTGTGAAACGAAGTGGAGGTGCTGCTCTGGAGGCTGTTGGTAAACTGCAATGAACCTTCGCCGACTCCCAACGGCATTCACCTGTCCATAGAATGGACGATATCAAATATCTCATGACCGTTGAGAACCATACTTCTGCACAAGACTTCATGTTGCTCGCTCCTCTTAGATGCACCCCACTATTCTACATGATTAATCACTTTCTAGAAAACAAACTGCCCTCTCTTCACCTCGACTTCAGCGCTTGCAGAGTCACTGAGATAACCATCTGGGATTTTCTTAAGCACCTTACTTAGAATTTGATACCGACCTGTTTCGGCTTCTTCCTGGCAGATCCACGCTCAGTTAGTTTTTGTTTATGCGAAAACTATGAGAGTTTAAACAGGTATCGTTTATGTTGATCACGCTAAGATTTTTTATATTGCTATTCAAGCTCAATGTTAAAATTGGAGAGGTGTAGGATTTTCGGCTCTTTGCTGACTGAAATCGATCAGAGGATTTCTCGGCTACCAAGGATTCCCACTAAGCTTTGGAGCCAGCTGCTCTATGCCGCATCTAATGTGCGAGAGCATAGGTTTTGGGAGCATGCTGGGCCCACTTTTATTTGACGGATATATGTGGTCATGCAGCAAACGTAGAGCTCTGCATATAAAATGCAAAGTACTGCCGAATTCTTTGCAAACAAGCTTAAAATTTCTCGGCCGCTAAACGTTCCTGCTTCTGACCCTCACCTCTCGTAAAAAGAGCGTCGTTCTCGAAACCGGTCAGGTTTACGATAGATCTAGATTTTCAACGATAAATACCCTATCAGTGACACCAAGCCTTCTTCAAGTTAGCTGATTAATCAATCCAGCTCACAGATAATCGCATGTGTGATCTTACTGTTATAAGTGAATGTAATTTCACAAGAGTCTGCCACCGACATTGTTCTTCCACAGTGAGGCAACACGAAGGTTCCTGTAACCGTTCCACCCCTACTGCATTCCCTAAGGCCTATTTCCGTCGTTAGCAACTAGATTATTACAAGTTGGACATCATTTAGAATCACTGCGACATCACAGCTCAAATACAACGTGACCCTGTGCAGTAAAACAGTGTGTTTTTTTCTGTCGTCTCGTTGCCCGCAGTATTTGAGATCGTCCTTAAGGTGGAAGGAGCAGGCATGAGTTTCATATAGCCAAAGAGACACGTCCCACAAACAATGTTTTCAGTTTCTTGCGTTAGCAAATTGTACGTTAGCAGAACATTCTGCGAGAATAGCGTAGAGGTAGGTGGTGGTTCCTTGAGTACAGTTTTAGTCTGCACATTAACCGTCAGAAGTGCACATGTGTTTTTCTCTCTTTTGTTGACTTTCGACTACTATTCCTTGCCTCTTATATGAATTAATGTATGGTTTTTATCAATATGAGAGGTTGAAAAAGGTAAAGTAAACGCTCCAAATCAAAAGAGTAGCAGCAAAGTAAGGCTGGTGTAAAATGAGTTGAAGGCAACGCTGTAAGCGCCTTATCTGTGAAAGTTGAATATCGCGCCGTGAAAGGATTTGCTTCGCACGGTTAACCATAACGCATTAGGAAAATAGTGTTTATGAAAACTTCAAAGTTTTTCTTTCTTGGAGATGCGCATAGTGTGCTTCTGTCTAAATTTTTGTTCTATGTACTCCACTCTTGTTTAAGCGATTCATTCTGATGTACGTTCGCCGTGTGCAATTCACTGATAAAGAGCGATAAAGGCGTCTGTTAGGCTTCCTATGTTGGGCCGGTATATTTGAGTTTAATAGGTTCAATGAACTAGCTCATAGGCTCATATTTCCCACTTCCACCACAGTATTCGAATTCCGGATATTTTCGTTAAGCTTCCTAGAGGGAGAAGGAGAAGTGAGCATTCCTGGCATTCTTTTCAGCAGGTGTGATACACTGGACCGGTAATTTGCGTTTAGTTTTCATTTCACTAAAGAATTATCACTGAACGGAAAACAGTCTAAATCAATTTGCTAATAACGTTGCGGGTGGCCGACTCAATTTGCTTGCAAAAGATTAAAAAAATTGCATATAAAAAGTTCCCTCCCGAATGATACAATACTAATTTAGTTAAATGAAAAGTAGGCGAATAATACTCCATCTGAGTAAACCCTCCTTTTTTGCACGATCAACCAGTTATGTTAACCTTTTTATATATTTATGATACAGAGGGGTTCGATAGAAACAAGCTTTTGCTCTAAATGGATGTTCTGTACACTTAGTTCAAGTCAGCCGAATCGATCGATGGTTGTTGAAAAAATTTGGTTACCTAATCTGTTGCATCTCGATCATTAAAAGTTGAAAGGAAAGGTCAGGTGAAGGAATATTTAGTCTGACATTCTGAGTGCACCTGTCACTCTTCGCAAGTGCATTCGTTTCATCTATAATTTCGCTTTTTGGAGTATCATAAGCCTACTTACGGAATCTCCACTGCTGAATTGCTCTCCGTGTCCCCATCATGTGACAACATCTCCATATATAAGCCATAAAGTATATTTTAAAGGTGTTTTATGAATTTTTTGTGATGAAAAGCTAAGCGGAATCAACAAGACATGAAGAAAGTTCTTATTCTATGTGGAAGTTTTGAATTATTTGTGCAGTTGGTTGCTTTTTTTATGGGAAACCGAAACAACAAATTCAATCAAATAGTGCTATGAGGAAAGCGATGAAACATGCCTCGAAGCAGTTTCTTCTTTGCGATATAATATTGATCACCTGCGCAATTCCTCCAATTTGAAGAAATAAATAACCGAAATAATTGTTCACCTCGGCGGCGCTCTAATCAACTTCAGGTTTTGCAGTCGTAGTAATGTCAGTAGAATACGCAATTGCTGAGTTGAATGTCATTAACTTTGTGACAGTTAGAGAAATGCTATTGATACAACATGAACAACTAAAAGCTATATCCTTGCGGGCACTCATACTCACGAAAATATTCGTCTTTGTTGATATTAAAACTTCGGAGCCAGAGGAAATGAACTAGCGTTGATGAGGGTGGAGAAGGAGGGGTGGATGATGGAGAGGGAGGAGTTCCTGGGAGTTGTACCGCGATCAAATGCATCACAGCATTCAGATCGGCTGCAACCTGACGCAGAAAAGAAAACATAAGGTTGCCAACCAAGATAATCAACAAATGATCCATGGTTTTTGCGCGGTCGATATTTGCATTACCTAGTTAGATATACCGCTGAAATATTTCAGAATTGCATCACTGACTGAAAAATGACACACGGCTCTAGAATGCATATTCGCAAGGCAGAGATGTTTCTTTGGCCTCTCAGGCAGTCTGATTTCCGCACAAGCTTAGTATGTGGAACAAAAATAACCCGAGTTTGTCAAGTTCGCGAACCTCTCTGTAAATCTGAGTACAACTGCTTAGTTGCACTGGTGGAAAGTCTGACAAATCAGAGCAGAACTATCAAATATTGGAGCCCAAATTAGGGGGTCGAATGTTTACTGCAGGCTCAAAAAGTTTTACATTCCTTTGCCATACTCGGATGTATTGTGCGAATCAAGTTGAAAACAACAAAGATTTTTTCCACAGAGTTTGAAGGGTTTTGGTAAGAGCGAATATGCAGTGACCTATGAGGATGACTCGAGTATCATCGAGAGGTGCAAAGCCCATTGAGTTGAGTCTTGGATGAGTCATGTGCACGAGGGTGTCATAAAAGCTAGCATGACGCGTGCATCCGGTTTCAAAGTCAGATACAAAGAATGATGCCCTTTTGTGTTTACCGCACCGGGTGCTGTATACGCGTTCTAAATTGACTTGCTTCGTGACCCGAGCAAGGTCGAACCAAAACCAGATCGCTTTTCAGCACTCTGAAAAGGTTTAGCTCTTTTCAAATTTGATACCTCGAGACGAGGTGCGCTAGCACTCTTCTTCCACGACCTTCAGCGTTTTCATATATATTGTCGTCCACGATTTAGCACGCAATATTTTCACAGTAATTTCGCCTGAAGCACCTCACTCTTATTACGAAAATAAAGGTATTTCAAACTGTTCCCATTCTCTAAACGATAGAACATTCTATAAACACTGTGGCAGATCAACTTCTGCATGAAAGCAAGAACTGGAACAAACGAAACTCTTCAGTGTAAATAATAGTAAATGCTTCGAAGATGCCCATCATTTCATCTGTCAAATCTTATACGGATTTATCCTACCCTTGCGTTCACCTATATGCCTCAAAAGATTCTACTTCACTTCGAGCCCACCCTCATTGCCAGCTAACTGGCCGTTTGTCACGATTTGTCACTTAAACCCATTAAGCATTCGCAAGTTCTTGCACCGTTTCCAATCTTCGATTAGTTACTAAGTTTGTCTCAACGTTGGTTTATAAGCGATGGTGAGCTGCAAGCTGCAATGGTAAATTCATGTAGGACGTTCCTTTTCCTTAGGTGTGATCTCCCCCGAATAACACTGACGCTCTAGCGACACTATTTGAAAGTTGCGTACGCGTGTGGTGTATCTGCTGGTCTTAGTTCCGCAGTCACTAGCACACCTTCCCCTTTTGATATTGAGGGAGCGTTAAGTCCACAAGTAGTATTAACCTTGACATTAGAAAGAGTGCTTGCAGCCGCAGTATTCCCATGGATTTGAGGATGTCGTTATCCTTAACTTGGCCTGTTCGAACGATATATTTATCTGATTGGAATACTCAATTTGCAATTTAAGACAGCAAGCCGGCGACGAACGTGCTGCAGACGTCGAGCGCGAGCGCATATGCGACGACATTGTTGCAAGCGCCCTGAGAGCACTGTCGTTTGATGCGTTCGCATGCGATAGGTGGTGCAGCATTTTTGCTGCGAGCTTCGTTGAACAGCGTGTAGCTGCCACCGGCTCAGGCCATTTCCCTCATCATACCGAAAGTATTTTATTTTGTTACAAAGGTCGATGCATCAGTTCTTAGCACGTTTCTCGTGAACCGTCGTCGACCGGCGTCGTGCACGATCGCGCTTTACGAAGGTGCTGCTAGTAGCCGCGTCAGATGCGTTGCAAGCACGGCGAGCCGTGTGCTTAGCATGCGCCGCGTGTGTCGCGGACGCGACCACTTTTTTCTGAACTTGATTCGCGCGGCGCGTCGCCTCGCGCACGCTTTCGCGGCAACTTTTATCGATTGTCGCGCCGCGCGTCGCTGAGCATTTCTGATCGCTGCAACATTCGTACTGCTCACTGCTCGCTGCTTTTGCATAAGGCGAATAGTCTGCGGTAGTTGTCCGATGGGTGTCTTCGGTTGTTTGTTTCCCATCGAGCCCCCTTTGATCCCTCTCCCATCGCTTCCTTGCTCTCCTGAATTCACAGCCCCTTTCCTCGCGATTAAGTGCGAACTTTAGGTGTTGTTTTCCTTCTTGTCTAAGCTACATCTCCATTTACAACACTCCTCACCTATTGTGATGTATGGTTGTGTCAGTTTGTTCGATACAAAAATAAATGGCTGATTAGCATAATTGGAAGATGTTTCCGGTGAATGCTTACGACGTGAGAGCTTCGTCGCTATTCGCAGTGCTCAGCTCTCAAATGATATCAACAGAAATTGTTGCTGAGCAGTACCATTTAGATTATATTCTAGCGCTGGGATGCTTATTTCAAGCAATCTGATTTTTAAGTTGAACGAGGCACGTTACAATCTGAGTTCGATCAAAATGCATAGGTCTAAATACTTTCGGACTCATTAATAAAGTTTCTGGGTTCGCAAATTTTACCATTGCATAACTATGTAGTGTGCACGCCGGTCGTTCTTCGTCGTTCAGTGCTCACTGCGTTACTTCATTGTTTAGATGGATTCATTGACTTGGGCACTTCGAGTTTGAACGTCTTTCATATGTCATATAAAGTAACAGCAGTAACAGAAGCAGTGTCAGTAATTACCCAGTCTTAATTCACCTGAGAGCAGAGCCGAAATTGTTTATGTGTGAAGTATTTGAGCATATGAATGCCGGCGGGTTTCACCGCCTTGTTCTTTCAATTTTCTCCAGGAAAATTCCACCAGCAATTGAGATGATTTCAGTTTTTTGAGGGTGATCTTTCAGTGTTTTGCTTTCATCACTCGAACGTCATTACTAGCATAGATGATACTGACACATTGATAGGAAAAGAATTAAATGCGTTTTATGCGGAATGGTACGGAGTGAATTACGGACAGCACCAAGTTCTTAGTGGAAGTTTGCAAATTCACTTTCTCGTGCATTAAAGAATGTGCACAGGTATA
The DNA here is from genome assembly GCA_037576465.1 of Parascaris univalens. Lineage (NCBI taxonomy): Eukaryota > Metazoa > Nematoda > Chromadorea > Rhabditida > Ascarididae > Parascaris > Parascaris univalens. Next base: position 68,639,964 of record CM075173.1, on the reverse strand, counting down.
GTGAAGCTCGAACACAGATCTCGTATGTTCTCGAAGTGGTCAGATGCTTCGAGCTGCTGAAGCAGTCATGTCATTTCTTTGACCAAACTGTTCCATGAGGGACTTCTTTCACTGTGCTCTCTGATCTAAAAGAAACAATTTTATTTGCAGCATGCTTTTAAAAAGAGTGCAATCAGCTATTCCTATATTAAGAAATTTTATGCAAGGTTCAAAAAGTCGCCTTTGATTTTTATTCAGAGCTGTCACAGTCTATTGCGATAGTGCCATTGCTGAAACTTTTTTCTGTTCCGTCGTCGGGTTTCAACTTCGTTGGTTTCCACTCGTCTATAGAATGCCTGCAAGATATTCTCAGGTTGTGCTACCCAGCTGTATGGCAGCAATGACCTTGCAGCGAAATTATTGAGCCATCACGATTCTCGTACAGATGTTGCAAAGACAAATGAACGTCTTGTTGAGGCTTCCTTTGCTTATAGAGTGCTTCGTTGCTTTGATCAGAAACATCGCAGACATGCCCGTCAAGAAATGTTCTGTTCTGTCTATATTCGCTTGAACGTCCGTTCTTTTCGTGGTATAGTTAGTTCTTCCTGCAAACGAATTGAAATATTCGTGTGTTAATGCGAAACCCACTTTGAGTGGCATAATCGCTGATTGGTGCTTTGTGAAGAAGTGCTCAAATTTCCGACTGTTTTCTTCGCACCTTGCGGTACCGCCGCATGGAAAGTTATCAGAGGGCTTTCATTGTATACTTTCCTGTTGTTTTAAAATTAATATATGCCCAGGTTTAGTTGGTCTCCATGAAAATGGATATCGAAGTAACTGGAAAAAGGCATTGGCGCTTCTCTGACGCTGACTTTAGAAAAAAGTTTCGTCAGTCGTTGTAACCTAAATTATAAGCAGCACCTTCGAGGACCTCTCTGCTATCTAAGAGCTCATTTCGATTCACATTACTAGACCAAGATATTAAGTATTTTCTGGAACGACGTCCACGCCCATTTTCTTATCCGCAAGATTTGTTCCATTTTGGAGGTAACTGCGGCATCACATCGAAGGAAGATGGCAAATCGAGTCGATGCGCTAAATTCATTTGTAATGGGTATTCCTTCTATTTCCAATTCTTTACCATTCAGTTCAGTTAGGAACTGCAGTTTGTCTTGTTGCAAGTGTCTTTTAGAGAAATTTGAAATGTAGAATGTGTGCATCAGCCGACAGTAGCAATTACTTACCCACTGCAGATTTATTGCATTATTTGCCACCATCACCTCTGTGATCAGCTGTTTTTACGTTATTGAATTCATCGGATGCATAATCCTGTGCTTTCTTTCTCCTGAATGTAAATAAATACTATAGATGCTGCAAGGATGCTTAGAGGGGATATTCACTTAAGGAGAGATGAGCATTGTATGAACGAGTTCATATTAATGGCTTTACTAGTTTCATCCATTGGGCACATTTTACTCATTTCAGAATTGGAGTGGAAAAGATTGCATGGAGTTATTTGTTGATGGCCAGTTTAATGTGCTCACATACGGTGCAAGAACAAAGCGCCTATTGCAGTCAGCAGAAACTCATTCATTTCTCAGTTGTTAAGAAAATTTCAGACGTCGTATAATCACACCATAGCGCTGAAGCAATTTAGCCTATTAGTATGGTTCCACGCGTTCTCGCTGTACACATTCCCTCCCTTTTGGCACTTTGATTTCTCGTCATGCGTCATCATATTGCACTCTCTGTTCAATGCGCCGTTTCGCTGTTGCTTCATCGTTGAGGGCGCTCTCTATCGATTGTTTCTTGTCTGGTAGTAAGAGCCAGTATTTGCCCCCAAGCAATAATTCACAGACATAAGGTTCAGTACTTTATGGCTCGCCGCCTGAATTGTCGTTGAAAGTCGCGACTATAAGTTCCTGGATGTAATAATAGGGAATTTCAGAGCTATTGTTTTCACGATGCAAAGGCACGTAAAATAGCCAGTTTCTTTCCTCATCGCTTCACTCGTGAGTACTAAGCCCGCTTCAAAACACAAGTATAGCAGCGACCCACTGCGCTCTTGACTTCTGCAGCCGTTATATATTCTCTCGTATCTTCTTGTCTACCCATGGAAGAATTTGGGTGGTGCAAGACCGCAAAAGGAGCTTGATAGCTTCGTTAAATTGTCAGTCTTAAGGTATCTCCTGCAGAGCGGAGGGATTGAGGAGAGGGGATGTTGGTTATGAGGGCAGACTCTGCCTCCTGTTTTTCCATCGTCATTAAATGATGTAGCAAGGAGTTTGAGCTAGGGTGACAGAAAGTGAACCCCGGTTTTTTCGCTTCTTTTCATACGAAGAATATTTTTGGGGTTGTTAGTGCCTATGCGATGCGGCCAGGTGCAGGAGCATACATTCCAGAAATTGCAGTTTTTTTTTCAAGAAAAGAAAGAGGTCGGAGAGAAGGTGAGGTGGAAAGCGTGCAAAGCCGCTGCGACTACGTCGAAGTGTCATTCTTTGTAAGTTCTGGACTTAAGACAACATTTAAGTTCTGGACTTAAGACTTAAGAAGACAACATTTAACACGTGAATTGCAGAAATAGTTTAAAGCATCTGCCTCATTAAATTTATGGCCTCAAGTCATGAAGCGTTTTGCCCGCTTATAATGGTGAGGAACAATTTGTTGCATATAGAGGCATAGGTATGCACACCGAATGAGCAAAAGTATAATCCCAAAGAGAGACGCATAAAGGCGAATGAAGGAAATGGTGTGCGGAAAAGAGGAAGGAGAAGTAATGTGCAAACAGAGCGGCGAAGGACGCTGTTCTTATAAGTCTTCATTTTCCTTCACGTTTGAAGATTTGCATGTGCAGAACGCATTTTGGCGACATCAGTTCGGTGCCACTTTTTATGTGCGTTCGTCGTTTTCGGCGCTCACGATGCACTGAGGCAATGACGAACATATAGCGTGAGACGAATAGTTATGCCAACGTTGAGGTTAAACTCTCGTTTTCTGAACTGATTGTTGGGACCCTAATGAGCCTGTATACTTTTATACGGATATAAATTCCGGTGACTAGTTGAGTGGCACTTTCCAATTGCCTCTGTCACAAAAGTGGAATTTATATGAACGGCAGATGTGTTTAAAGTATTCCACTCTCACAAATATTTTTTCTTGGTAGTTTTTGTCGGTTACGGCTGTAATTATACGAACTGAAAAAGTGATATCGTTTTATTCCCATTGGCATGCTTTCTCCATTAATTCTTTTCTCATGTTTAATGTATGGCTGCATTCAGAATTAGATAAGTCACTTCCGGTGGTGATGGCGTGGAAAATATGGCCTTAAAGTAGTTAAAAAGAAAAACATACTTTAACTTGCAGCCTCTGCCATCCTTAACAGAGGTCACAGGATGGTGGCTACATGGAACGACGACGCAAGGGTGGTGTTAATCGACGAGATGCGCAAAAGAACTGAAATGTGGGATTCCCGTCGGGTAATTCTCTTCATTATGTATATTCATTCAAGCATAAAGAACCGATAGTGCCACTAATGGGCATCAAATAAAAATGAAGTTGCTACTGACGCATTGCCCATAAGGCCATAACTTCGCCTAGACAAGTTCGTTGAATGTTGCCCTAGATAAGGGTAATTCTAGACTCTCTGGGAATTGGTTCATCTGTGTTTTGCAAAAATCTTGCTAACTACATATTTTTCGAAACGCAGTTGTCACTTTACATTTGGCTTACGTCTGTCTATTCAAATAACGCAAAGTAGGTTTATTGCTTTGTGGCAGAAACGAAGAGCGAGGAGATGAGCGCTGTGACTGAAGAGTTGGAAGTTTCATTTGGAAGGCGGGTCTTCGTGGATTAGTGAAATTTGTTATTTTTATGAAGGTGATGATGTGAAATACCAGCAATTTCTGCTATTCTGCTCATTTTGGCAGAACATTAAGCAGGTGGAATTATGTGTTTTCCATTTAACAAAGGGGCTATCCTATTGGTTGAGTACACAAAACAGATTACGTAATGTTTAATTGTATAGTTCCTTGCACTAGATTTATTCTTTTTTTTTTGCAGTAGCTGACCAGTAGGAGAACGAACTTGACCGGCACATTGTATGGCTCTTTTCACGATCGTTGACTCACATATGACTGCAACAAAATTTGAGCGAGGTGCATATCCTGCAGTGCAGAATTTTCCTGTTGAATTACTATTTTATGAGTTCAAACCGTCGAGTAGGCGACGAGGCAGGTGGATATATGCATAAACCAAAGGAATGAGGGGGTCAAAAAGAGTGGTTGCAGATGTGCCTCATTTCCTTTTGTTCGAAAAGTGTCAGGTGAGCGTGTGAGCGAAACTGGCGCTGTATGTGCTCTTGCGTGTCGCTCACCAAAACGATCATTCTCATAAAATGAACATCCAAATAACCAGGTGGTTTTGGGACCTCTCACGAGAAACTCACACCAGTGCAGTTCAGTAAAATGCAATTTGACCATTTTACGAACCTTTCAGATTTTTAAATTGTGGCAGATCTTTTCATAGTTAATGAATTTTAACCAAGCGATCATCATAAGTCTAGGTTCTATTCACCAAATTTCAGTAACTCTCAAGTTGAGACTAATAAACAGATGAATAGGTCACGTATGAACTCATTTAGAGAGGAGATATTGCGTATACGATTTCGTAAAACGAATTTGTGAAAGGTCATGAAAAGAGAATTCATCTTAAGCTTTTTTCATCTGCCAGGATTTTTTAATTTCACATCCACTTTGGGTTCATACTATAGGCTAATACTATCCTTTCCGGAAACATGGATTTCTGTATCCGAGCATTGCCAGGCAATCTGAAGCCCATAAAAAAGCTGAGAAGTTCGTACATTTCGGTCCTCGGATAGTTGTTTCATTTGGCTTTCATATTGCGAAATATAAAGCAGTCATTACTCGCTTGCGCAGAAGTTTCAGAAGCACACAGAAATTAGAACGTCGATTTCTGCCTGTGGTTCTCCACAACAGTTTGCGTCATTGCTTTTACTCGATGGGAAAATTTGTCATCAGTGCTCTCACTGCGAGATTTGAGCAGTGAAGTTGATGCTTATAAAGTCCTTTATGGCTGCATGTCTCTGCTTGAATAGCTGACCATTCTATCGCCACTCTTTTATTGACATTTTTAAAGCAACATTCTTGGTGATGTACTCTTGCCGCAATAGTTCTTTTAGTTCACTTTGAGATATTTATTTTTCCCATTTTATTTAATATTGTTAAGGCTGGTTTTATCGAGTGGATACCACCACACCCCAAAGTTAGGCATTCTCTGGATACCCTCATCTCATTTTTGATTTAGGCGCTGCTACCTCTACGTATCCGTTGCGAAATGTTGCGTTTTTCATGTGTTCGTCCTTTCCATCATAATCCATCAAAAGTATTACGTCGAAACTGATACGATTCCAGTTCCCGATGTCGGAAACTTGAGCAACTGGGTGGTTCGTATGTGGAATTTTGTGCAGAAAATTCGCATGATCTTAGAGAATGCTCTCGATTAGCCTCTTGCACCGCCCAACGTCGTGTGTTATGAGACACTGTATATACCCTAGCCTGTAGCGGAATATTTAGCAGAACAGTGGCGTCTTAGACTAAAGCGCCTCTGCAACAGGTTAGCAAAATAATTACGGTCATTCTCTCGAATTGTCTTCAAAAAGTGCGTTATGTCCGGAACCAACACCGCTAATTGACTGGGGAGCATGCATCTCGATGACCTTGAAATTTGCAGGTCTGAGGTTGGTTTTTTCTGTCGTGCAAGGTCTTCTTCAATCCTGTTAGCTAGATCAGTCAAAACATCCCTCATTCTAACAGATGTGGTCATCCGTGTAAATCAATGGAAGAGCCGGCCAACACAAGCGTGAAAAATTTCTTTCCGAACTGTGTAATCGACCGATGGAACTCGCTGTCTTCAAATGTTCCCAGTAACATTGCATCTTTTGGGAAAAGACTCAACAAGCTTCCTTCTGGTCTGTTCCCGGTTCGGTCGCACTTCACAAATACGATGTGAGTGAACGCGTTTTCAGAAGAGATGTTGAATTTTGCACTTCTTTTATCATGCTCTGTTTGCTTTGCAGAAGTATTATAGCTGTGTTGTCTCCCATTCTGCATCCCACCCCCTTCTCCCCATCCTGACTACCTTCGTTGAGCCATTTTTTTATTACTTTGGACGTCAGTTCAAACGTTTCTGGGGAAATCGCTGCACGTTTCTTCGTTTATTGAATGCGTATTTCGTGCTTACATTGATAAATGGAGCTTCACAAGCTCTCTACTCTACAATGGAAGGGAGTACGATGTTTCTTCCAAACCTCAACATAAGTCGGGAAGTTCATTTAGGAGCGTTATGCGTCAACTGATCGCAAAAAAGAGGTGTTCAGTGAAATCGCCGCGACGATTAACGCATCTGGGGTATGCGCAACGCAGATTTTCACAGGTTTTTCTTTCTGTTAATTTGCGGCTACGTTTTTGCTCTCTCAAGGCTCATTTAAGTGTTGTTTTTGTCCAGCGAGTTTTTATGAAAGTATTGCATGCACGGTTTTTTCTACACTCTTCTGCAATATGGTAGAAATATGTTTCTTATGTAGCAATTTTACTTCAGTTATGCGCTATCATGAGGTGCTTTCATTCATGGCTGCGGTTATGAACGTTTTTGAGCGATGTATGTACAGCGCGCGAGGAAGAGATCGGTTAATTTAATGAGCCTCATGATTATGTGGAATGAAGCTGTCTTTTTCTTGTTTCGGCAACGCAGAAAGAAGTTCGGTTAACAAAGTTTACAGTAGAAGTGTCAAATTAATAGTGGACAGTAGCATTAACAATAAAGAACCGAGGTGACAAGATGTTAAATATATCATCTCTGCAACTGATAATATTGTAAATATGCGTTTAATGTGGGGAAATCGTAACGGGGATGCACCGATAAAGGATAGCAGTTTTCTCGGACATGTTGTAAAGTAGAGCCAGTTGAACCCCTTTCTGCCTCTTTATTTTTGACTGCCATTGATCGGCGGATAGTGAAGCCATCATTGATAAAAACTTTGAACATTTCCTGTCCTTCGTTATTCGGCTAAACGAATCTGTTCAGGGGAAATAAGGGAGTTGAATCTCTTCGAATTGCAGCAAGTCGTGGTTCTGCTATAAATAACCATTACGAGACAATACCTCAACGACGAACCACTTCAGTGGTGGGCAACGAGTTTCTGGCCTTATGCGCTCACTTTGAATCCATTAAACGTGCCCACGCAATGATTTGTTCGTTATGCGCATTGCCACTTCGCTTTTAGTTTTGGCCAGTTTGACCTATATGTAAATACGCTATAATATTTAGTATTCATTTGTTGTACAAGTTTGCTTAGTAGCAGTGGGAAAATGCAGAGGATGACGTGCGCACGCAGTGGAAGAATCTGAAGGACACCTTCAAGAGGAAGTTAAAGAAGCGCCAAGCGGATGTCGATGCGGGTGTCGAAGATGCGGAGCCGACATGGAGGTTTTGGTCGAAAATGTTGTTCATTCGTCACGAGTGCCACCACGATGCACCATCGGCATCGATAAACGCGTCCGTCAACACGGAGAATTCGTTCCCCGAAATGTAGGCAACATGTTTTGTGGCTTTCTATCTTGATGCATTTCAAGAGCATTGTTGACTGCAATATGGTAACGATCTGTTAGCATCTTGTTTCTTGTCTCTCATCTTTTATGTTATCTTGAGCACTTTTGCATACATGACGATTTAACAGGTGCTGTTTGCTGTTGTTGTCGCCGATTTCGTCATCCTGAACAGAAAATTTGTCTTTGATGTATTATTACATTAACCTGAATGGTAGTTTGAAGAGCAGTGAGTGCAGAGGGTCTACCAAAATGATTAGTAGTGTTTCTGTGAGGTTGGTAGTTCGATAGGGTTTCGCCTGACTGACTGTTTATGACCTCAAGAGCTCATACATTGTGCATATGCATACTGCTTTCATGAGTCGACGGCGTCATCAGGGTGGCATTGACTTCCACGCTGAAACAAACTGATGGAGAAAGAGAGGCAACTGGTCATATGCGAAATGCGTTCCCTTTTCCTGATTGCCGTCATTGAGAAGATAAAGTCGAGCAGTGATTTTGCGGCTTTCTCACTGATCCTACCGTGCAATTGCATCTTACTGATAGGAAATGCGTCGACGTAGTGTTTTGCCGAATGCGTTGTTCGAATTTGGCTTGCTTGTTCACAGAACTTACATTGTTTCATTAAGATGCTATTTGAGACTGATATTCGAAGTTTTTTTTTTTTTTTCAGGGCGGCCGTCGATACGCCGCCGCATTCGCTTGAGTCTTTGCTCAGTCTGGTTGAAAAGCAGATCTCCGATGAAAGTAGCAACAGCGTCGAGTGAGTTGCAAAGATTGTTTCACATATTTTACCGTCTTCTTGAATGAAAGTCCCGTGAACAAATTGAGGGGCATCTTCCAAGATGCTTTTATTTATGCAGTCGATATGTTTTCAATCTATTTTAAAAAGCAGTGAGAGCTGTTGAAGATGCACGAATCTTTGCTGTATGCTCTTCATCATGCTCTGCTCATGTATGCTCTCTGCTCTGCTCTTCATCTAAGCATTCGCTTATATGAAGAGCACTCGAGTATAGTAGTTGACTTTGCTTTCGTGTAGGAGTAGTAATGATTTTAGTGGAAATGGTGCGAGCACGGAGTTGGGCAACGCGTCGACTTCGCTTCCACAGAATAGTTTCGCTTGCGAGGGCACCGAGATCAACTCAAATCATTCTATTCATTCGCCTGAGGAGACCGACGTTCGCATTTGGTTTTTATTTTCTTTCTGAAAGTTGCAACGCATTTGGTCTCATAAGTCGCCGTTTTTAGCCTGGACGCTCTAAGGATTTTGTATCTCAGGCCTTCTTTATAGGAGATATAGTTCAGTTAGGAGTCTTATGTCTTCACTCTGCAGTGAAAATACTAACGCAGTTTCATGTCTTCTGAGACACTGAAATCATTTTTGGTATTAAAATCGAACATATTTGATAGGGGGACACTGACTTGTTTGTTGAACGCATTCATATTTCCTATCGCACTTAGACCATACCTTATTACTATTTTGTGGGCCTTATTGGAGTGGTGTTGTGCTTTATACAGTATCGTAAAGTATAACATGGTTCTCTGGCCTGTAAGCATAGTTTGACATAAGCTCTTAGCTGCAGAGAATTACCTCTCATTTGGGCCAATATCCCCTCCTTCTAATTCCGATCTTTGAATTTCTCTCGTTTTGTGAAAAAAGTTCGCCTAAATCGTTAAGCAAAAAATGCCACTGAAAGCAACTCATTCTTTCAACAAGAGTAACAAACGCACTGTCTTTGTTGGAAGCTTCGCTCCATTCTGTAGTTGTAAAAATGAGTTCCTAGAAGTGAACTGTTTCCGATCTCGAGAGGGGATTCCCAGTTTCCCTACTACTCTCTTTCTATGGAAGCAAGTTCCTGTTTTATCTCATACTGAGCACTCCCCCTCTCCTCTCGCCGTTACCCCTCAACGTGTAACACTCTTTCGTGCTTCAGCTTGCCAATCAGACCATCGCTTTCGAAATTCTTCACTTTTTGAGTTAATAAGGTGCCATAAGTTTTGCAAGGTGAATTTGTTTTGCGCGCGTTTTTCTATTACAACAGCCTGTTTTCAGTCGCGGTCAGTCGGCGGCAACGTAAATCGCCAACCCTATGTTTGTACAGCGTTCGCTCCAGCCGATCCCACTTCTCTTTTGACTGTTTGCGTATGCGCATTCAGATGTGTTGTATATGAGGACGTTAAAGTTAGCGGGGTCAAAGCAAAGAAATGGTAGCTGGTAGCGTTAACGGTGGTTTATTGATAGATCATTTGACCAGTGGGGAAACATTGTGGGGTTGCATCTCTTTGTGAACGATGTTTTCGTCGGTCATCAGACTTCGTTTCAGGAAAGTTTCAGGTTTTCTTATTCATTTCTTCCATCTGCTTAGTGCTCAAGGGTTTTATTTGCAGTTTTCAAGCAGTTTCTGGGATTGCTGTGCAGAGGCTCATCTAGCAACAACTCTTCTATTAACGGAATAAAACTGAGGGGGCATAACCTGGCGGCTTTCCCTGCGCGTAACCTACCTTCGGTTAGGGACCATTCTTAACTTCGAGAATTTATTTCATGCGCTCCGCCGAACTGATTTGCGTTTCATTACGTGTCCTCGGAACTATTTATTCTCACTGAGTATAATCCAACGCTCTTCCTGACGCGATCGAGTTGTGGCTAATATCTCGTTTTTTTCGTTCGTTATCCTTCATTGTAATCATTAGGCCTTCGTTACTCGAATCTGTTTCATACTGTGTTATTTTTGTCCCGCAGCACTTCCGACTGAGGCCATTGTTAATTAGTTTTCTGGAGGAAGGTTTGTTTTCCTCATTTAAGTGATACCTGAGGTACAGTTTAACTTACCGCACAAGTACACTTTAGTTAATCGTGCATTTCGCAACGCAGCGTAGTTCATAATAAAAACGTGAGGTATTTGTGGGTGTAGTTTATTGAGCGATCAAAGTATAGCACATTTTAAAAAATAGAGGCGTAAAAGAAAGTGGACCCCCGAACTTGAAGATGAAAGAAGTTCCACATACTCATTACCTTTTTTTAGTGGTAATCGTTGTTAGCTTTTAATTGTTACATATTTCATTTTTTCGATTTATAGTACAGGCTTTGAGGGGGTTTTCTTTTTCTTGACCTTAAACTTTGGAACCGGTTGCACTTAAGAAAACATAAAACATCATGGGAAGAGCACTTATTCCAGTTGAACCACATGGTTGCTATCGAAATTGAAGCAACTCTTGAAGGCCACGAACGCAATGTTCGTTCGAAGGAGTTGTAATATAAATATGGGGAGGAATTAGATGCGCCTATTTTGAGCTGCCTGAAGCACCAACGTTACATTGAAGGGTGTCGCTTCGCATTCACCGGTCCATCATTCGGCAACTGCACTAACACGGCTTCGACGAAAGGCGCTCAAGAGAAAAGCACTTGAGGTGGATGCAGCTACCTTGATGTGTTCGATGCATCCCAAAACAGATTTCGAGGACGAATACACGTGGTTTGGTGTGTTTTTTTAATCAGTCGTTAACGTGTGCTTCTTACGTTATTTCGCTAATTTATATGTGGACGCATAAGTAAGTGTTAGTCCTCGTCTTATATGTGTGCATGTATGCTTGTATAGTGTGTTCAGTGGATTTGGTTCTTGAACCGTAGAAGCTATAACCAGCGGTTTTTATGAGCGGTGAATGCCGTCCAGTTACTTTCAATCCCGATTTTTTTTTTCTGATAGGAGGTTTACTGACACTTAAATGCGCTGCAAAGTATAGAGTCAACCTTATTCAGCAGGTGATCAACTTTGAGGTGCAACCGGTTGGTTGTTCTCTTTGCACAAAAATGTTTCTGGGCACTTGAGTGGCCAGTTGGATTAATGAGTCGAAATATTAAAAAAAGAACGTATGTCGTGGAAACTATCTAGTGCTCTTTCGCACTTGCTATTATTGTTTGCGAAACCCGGTTGAACAACATGCATTTCCGGGCCTTCTTGATCCTGTTTTAATTTGCATCAGCAAATGCAGATCTGCTAATCTTTTGGCTACGGAGGGTGATTTCCAGGATCAGTTTTTCGACAGTTATGCCTTCAAAAGTAGCGCTTTGACACAGAGCATTAATTGAAACGGCAGTGAGTGGTCATTAATTACGGTCTTAAAAATAAAGTCAACTTTATGCGCATTTATGCCCTTTTTTTTCATCGTCCGTTGTGTGTTTGGTCTTGTGGAAAATTTGTTTGTTCCTAATTATTGTCGGGGTAAGGATTATTGGTGGTGATTTTAGGAAGAAGTGTGGCCAGCTCTCTTCGACGACTTTCTGATAGCGCGCCGATCGTTTCATTGACACTGAAGAAGCAGATCTCAGATTTAATTTACGAGGCAGAACTGAAGCAGTTGATGCGATCACAAAAGGTTGAAGAGGCATGATATCGCGTAGACACGTTTCATCGATGCACTGTCTCATGTTTTTGTTGTTGTTTTCATCGCTCCCGTTAATGGCCGGATCCGTTTTGGAGCGATTACTGCACTGTTTTTGCGATATGGTCGGGTTGAATTTCTCCTCACTATGACGCTCGGCATAATTCATCTAAGGATTATGTAACAGTTATGCGCTTCACGTTACTTCTGATTTTCTTCTGTTGCCACTAGTTGAGGAAGCTGCTCTGTAGTGCATTCCGATGCAAAGCACCTTTATTAACATATCATCGCATAGTGAGCGTTGTTTAAAGTACCTCTTCTGCCGCCGTATTGTTGTTGATCATTTCAATTGCCCTTTTGTCGTAAAGCTGTTAAATGTTCAAACTAAAACATTATTGTTAAAAAATGTTCGAAGCTTTTTTTCCCTTTGAGAGGCTTGAGACGTGTTCATTTCCGTGATTCAATAGGGTTTTCTTCATTTGATGGTAGAACTTAAAAGCTGTGAAAGGCGAATTTTGGCCTCGCGGTTTTCAATAGATTTGTAAAAGTTACAGTTGCGGAAGGGCGCACAATTTAAATGCTGATGATTCGTTAAACAAATGGTTGCCTTTCTCAATGGGGAGCCATTTGTGAACAACAAAGGTGAAAATGTAATGCGCAAAGGAGTGAAGGGCTTGAATGTTTCTGTTAGCCATACATACGGAAAACACTTATGCACATATTGCTGATACGGCATTTGCTCACCTTGTTGCATTTGGCCTTTAATAAATCTGTTTTACTCGTTTTGCATCATCTAGTCGGACTGAGAAATATTTGCCCTGGCCTTTATTATGGTTTCTGTGTTCAGTAACACTCAGCCACATAACGTCATTTTCCGCGCATGGTTTCTTTCTTTTGCACTGGTGAGCCTGCTTGGGTCAACACATGCAGCTTTTAAGCACTCTTGGAAAATGCACGTGCAAAGAATGTCGTGGCTGTTTCGTGTCTCTGCGTGCATGTATATGTACCTGTATGTCCCTGTTTCAGTTTCGAGCCGGAAATCGCTAAAGCTAATGTATGAAATTAACGAGCATGATGAACCCCATATGCCGTCGTTCACGTTGATCAGTGAACTTCTGAGGGAGATGTGAACACCTGAACTTGCCAAAAGAATCGCATTTATACCGGCTGGTTTTGTGTAACCGCAGTTGGATAGGAAAGGGCGTAACTTTTGCAGAAAGCTGGTATGGTGTGCATGGGTATACTTAAGTATGCTGGTGCTCTGCATAGTGCATCATTTCTTCGTAGCTGGCAGGCAGATTGGGAACAGGATGTAGAGGTGCGTAGTGTCCCAAACGTGGTTCTTGTAATCCCAACTGCGATTTCCGCGTAATATTCCGACGGTTTAAGGGACGGTTAAGATTTTAGTGGAAGATGACGGTTTCTGGATTTTGTTATTCGAATCTGATGCTTGAGTACATTTTGTGATATCCAACTGCAAAATGTTGAATGGAATAGCTGTATAGGAATTTATTGGAATTAGCCACCTGAAGTTCAGAAAACTGCGAAATCTTTCTGTGATAGGGTGACTGCCGTCACTCGCTCTGATTTAGCCATATTTTTTTTCCGATTTATCGATTTACTCATTATACTTGGACAATTAATGAAAATCACAGCAAGCATTTGAAGAAAGATGCTTCCAGTGGTCAGTACATTGTTCTCAGAGGTCAACAAATGACCGAAGTTTACAGACCAGTGTTGTGTTTTCATCTTTGTTTTTTGTAGAAAAGAGGTGAGACAATGGCGCCGTAAAGATTTGCTAATCTGTCACAGTTTCTTCGGTTTTCATTCGACCTAAACAACAAAGTAGAATTGCGTCCCGGTGAAATGATCGATTTCAGGGTGTTGTCGTCACTTCACCTGCTAACTTTTCATGGGCAAATTACCAGGCCATCAGTGTTGCAGAACCCCTACCATTGACCCCTCAACTCGTTTTACTCATACGTTTTTCATATTTCGTTTAAAGAAATTGCAACGTTTGAAATCGTTCAATCAGCCTGTTCACATTGCTGGTGCAACTTTCTAATGAAATTTCGGTAATGGGATCGCAAATTTCTGACGGCGTTGTGCTATCGTTGGGTCACGTTAATAGCCGTTTTTCTTCGCTTGTTTCCTTCCCATTCATTTTTTCCTTCTTTAATATTATCTATATCGCTTTTATGAGAGCGTTGTAATGGCTATTTCTTGCATATCTTCCCATTTTCTTGTTCATTTTTTACTGCCAAGTCGACTACGATAGCATACGATCATGTCGAAAGATGTTATCCTGCAAAATGACCTACTAGTTTTCAGACAAGAGTCGAAACCTTTACATAACAAGGTTGTCGTCAGCCAACGGATGCGTATAAGCATCTTAGGCAATGCGATTATGCCAACCTGAAATCTTTTTCAAGGAAGTGGCATATAGGTAGGGGGTGACCAAAGCCGTTAATGAAAGAAAGGTTTTGATAATGTTTCATTTATCAGATGAGCTTCCTGATGAAATTACACTGCTCACGGGTTTCGGTGATTTCAGTCTTTGTTTTTTTGCATCTAATCTGCAACGTTGAAGGATATCTCCAATTGGAAGATTTTTGAAGCGCCAAAGTTTGTGATCATAGAAGTGCTGATTCTCGGTACATTTTAGCTGCGTTTCGTTAAGTGGTTTTCGTTCCATGTAAAGGAATTTCTGCTAACAAGGAAACAACATATTGCATTTGTATTGTGCTCTGAGGCGCCTAACATTACACTGATTCGGAAGAAGTGACGAAGATCCAGAAAATTCTCCAGCATTTGAGCACTGCAGAAGTTATTTCAATAAATATTTAGGTGACGACGTCGAATGGTGTCTAACGAAATGTTAACCACTTTCAATTACCTCCCATATTTGTGTGGCCGATAAAATGTGTTTCTGACTACTGAATTCTTAACCTGTGCTCATTCTTTCCTAATTCTCGTTACGTTCTGCATCAACGGCACTCAAATTCCCACTGAAATTTCTTGGGCATCAGAAAAGGACTCGAGAAGAAAGAACAAAGGCGACTTTTCCACGGCTCAGTTTACCCTTCAGCAAAAGTGATTGCCGCTGTGCATTTAGACTACAGGATGTTGGCACCTATGAACTCGAAGCCACTTGAGCCTTTATTCGGAATATAAATGCGTAGGGCGCACATAACGTGGCGGAGGAGTTTGTAGTGTAATTGTTTCACTCCTACCAAAAGTAGCGCAGTCAGTTATGAAAATGTCACTCCGTTTAGCAGATGCGTTTTCATTGCAATTTCAATATCAAGGTAATTTCTTGGATGCTGACGTTGCGTAACGTGAGAAGACCCTGCACTCATACCTCTTGTGCCTAAAGTGCACTTGGTCTACCGTTCCATATTTAGTATTTTGCATTCTCACAGTTTTCAATAACACCGCGGTCGGCCCATGGGCGAGTTATGTACAAACACTGCACAATTGCGCAGCCTTAACGAGCCATGTTTTTCTGTTATTTATTATACAGAATAATTTCTGTGCAAGCGAAACCCCACTTCGGTTTGTTTCCTTTGTTTTTCCTAAGTGCGTAAAATAGATTTGCTTTAAATATCGGGCCAAAAACTTGCGTAAAATGGAAAGATTTCGGCATTCCATTGCTTTCAAAAGTACCAAAATCTCGCGTCACTTTGTGGCCAAAAACTTCAACAATGTTGTGAGCTAAAAATGCGAAAAGTGTAAGTTGAAGAGCGAATGAGAATGGACTTTCCATTGCGTAGTTCTTCTTTGTTTCAGTGGAAATGTCTTGCTTCGTGTCACTGTAACAACGTTCTCAAAAATCAGTGGTGCTTCGTCGAGATATGCCACCACAGCTGAATACATAATCGTTCGATTGTAACAGTGACAGTCGGTCGGATTGCCATATTTGTTCGTTCTTCAGGTTTAGTCTTAGATTTTTTTGTGCAATGTTTAGTTCACTTTCCGAAAAGATCCCTTCATTTCCCTGTGAAGTGACTTACCTCCTACAGACGAGGCCGTTCAAATGTTGGAAAACGTTCAGGATTCATCCAAGACTGATAAGCTGTTACACTTATTATGGCGTTTCTTTCTTAATGGCGAAACGTCGTAGATAAAAAACATCGGATTTTTTTTTGAAATGTTCTGACGTTATCCTCATCCTTTCGCATTTCGAGTAGTACTGGCACGCTTGCATCTGCAAAGCACACCCTGTGTGAAGAACCCTGTGTGGACAAGAAACACATCTTTGCGTAGATGATTTTGTCCAACACAAGCACTTTTCAAATAATATATTTCTCGACCGTTCCCCTCTTCAACAGTCTCTCCTGTCCTGTAATCGTCGATTTTCCTTAGTCTTACCACAACGATGCCACCTGCACACACATGTATTTCAACAAGTCATCTGCACAACAACTTTATTTTTGTTCCATGGTTCATTATTTTCTTAAAATGTAGAATCCTGTGATGGGAAGGATTTTTACTAGATCCACGCTTTTGGGCACCTGTGGAATGGCCATATACATTGGCGTGTCCACTGTGACCAGATTAACAGTTGCGTTCTGTTGGTTAGCTGTTTCTGGCGGCCCCATCCTTTCTAAGCCGTACATGTCGGGGTTGCGAAAAGCAGGCTCCAGTAGAATTTTGCGGATTTGCAATACACAAGCCCATTTGCAATCTCAGGGATGCGGTATAAACGTCTTCACTGAAAGTCGGAGGGATAGCAGTGAGTGTGCAGCAGGCGGTTTAGTGCAGTTTCTGATCGTAATAATGACACTGGCCTTCTGAACAGTTCCTGAAGTCCGGAAGCGTGCACTTTTTGTATCGACACGCATGTTTTTTTTGCACCTGTTAAAGGCATAATACTCAGAATTATCAGCCATCTTTACTACAGTGTTTGCCAGCTATTTCGGGTAGCTAGCGTCAGAAATCTCTCTCCGTTTTTCATAGATTTCGATGCTAGTATTTCGCTTTTATCCTCGTAAGACTTTTACCCCGTATCACATGAGAACGCATAATGAAGCGAAGACGAAGCTTCGCAACAAGCATACCTCTTTCAACAAGATAGCAGTGAGCATTTATCGTGGTAAATTATTTCTCACATCGCTATCACCCATTCGGTCAATTTTAATCTTGATATTTTTGCAGCATTGTATTTGTCCAATTTCCATTTAGTCGCAAACTGTGTCGAGATTTGACGTTGCATGAATTCAGTTCGGAAAATTGCTCCAAGGAAATCTATCTCAAGGATTTCCCGGTTGATTTATACATATTTCATTTTTAGGGATTCACTTGAGTTCGCTCGCGGGAGGGAATTGTCAAAGTGAAGGTGGAATTAGGGACACATGGAGAGATATGTCATGTGAACTAATTTCACTAGAATCCAATTTGCTGACGACTATTTTATGGTGTGTCGATGAACTCGTGTTCATCGACACACCATAAAATACCCTCGCTTCCTTGGACACGATGTTCTTCAGTATGCAAGTCTTTGAGGCAATTTTTTATGCGTTAATTGGCATTACGTGATTGCTGCGATAGCAGCCAGCAAAACACGTCACTTTACAAAACGTTTTGCTTGGTCTTTGCGTAATGCCCTGCACTATCTTATTTGCTATCAGATAGTGTTCTTCAAGTGTATCAGCTTTCGTTCCTACATTCTTCCTTCTTTAGCTAAATCCGCTGACTCGGTAGGAAAATACATCGAGAATTATTCATGCTGGAAACGCTTTAGACATCACAGCGAATTGGTTGAAAGAGCTCCTTTTTCAAAGCGTTCATTTTCCTCCAATACAAATTTTCCGATGCCTCAACGAACGATCTCAGTAAGTGAGAATTTGGGCGTTCAGAAGTTAAGTAGACATTTATTATCCTGCTGAGGAAACCGTCTTCCTAAGCAACGTTTATTTGTAATTTGACGAATCCTCAGAAGCTTAATGCCTTTAATCCTTGCAATATTCCCGTCAGTGTTCCAACATGCACTAAGGAAGCCACGTCGCCATAGGAAGGTTTGACATGTGAGTTGTTGCAGGAACTTCCCTCACGGTTAGCTTAATCGTTGAGGTTCGAAGAAGTTTGTGAAAAGCTCTTTCCTCCATGCTAAGGCGAAAGTCATTTGGTTAGGAAGGGAAACCTGTAGATAGTATACTCACTGCAAGAGTTACACAGTACTGCTTCTCTAATTTGTCCGAAGAAACATTCCGCAGTACCAAAAATTAACTGGTAGTTAACCTTCCATTCGTTTTTACAAAAATTCACAGCTCCTTTCTTTTCAAGATGAGGCACCAACCTTTTTTCGGTGTATAATTTCTTTGAAGCAGAGTTGATGAGCAAATCCGAATCAAATTAACCGGAAATGTCCCGTCTTCATGAGCAATTTGCAAGTTTTGAAGCGCAAGCATTGTTGCATAACCAGAAGCATGTGTAATCGCAAGGCTTGAAGCCCTCTCGCAAGAGAGTTTATATTTCAGAATTGTAGTAATGTAGGATTTCATCTCTTCGAATGTGATAATACCTTTCAGTGTGATAATATTAGATACTTGCAGACCCTACATGAAGTCCATAATCATTCTCAAATTCGATAACACCTTCGTGCAATTTTGTTCGAGGAATTTGAGCATTCGGTTATTCGGGAAGCATGCGGATGCAACTTAGTCATGTGGCCGAGGATGTTAAATGTAAAAGCTTTGGCAAGAAATGTTTAGCTGCCTGCAGTCCGTCATGCTGTCAGCTATAACTTATTGAGAGGTTGAGAAATTCCCGTGTAGCAGCCAGTTGCTGTGTGGTTTAGTTCCGTCGCAAATAAGTCGGACCGAGAAATTTATCATCTTTAAACGTGAAACTGGAGTACAGCTAAAACTACATTCTTCGAGGTGTTTCTATTATTTTTCTCGTCAGAATTCATCTAACTGTTAAAATATTATGAATGCTTATAATCTATTTGTTTGCTTATAGTCTCTAATGATTAATCTTCTGTGTCACTCACATACCTCACTTTCCTCTGGATTTTTCGCCATAACGCATCCTCTTTTCCTTAGGGAAAATACCTTGTGACCAAGCCGTTACCAGCATCTTTCGATTTTTTCAACACACTTCTATTACTGCTGCGTTGTGAATTATCTTTGTGAACTACTTCACTAAGTCGCGTTTGCATCGTCAGATCGTTCTCTAAATTAAAAATCAAGACACAGGCATTGTGTCTAATTAAGCGGGAAAAGCGTGGGAAGAAGGGAACAGCAGAACGAAGAGGGTTGTACTGGTGGCTGTGATGGCGGAGATGTTGATTTGAGAGTTTACAGACGTATGTGTAATTCCTCACCTGTTGTGCGTAGTAATGATGGTCCTCTGCAAGCTAGGCGAGGTGCCAGGAGTCGGCACGCAAGCCTACAGCCTTCAAAAGAATGTTGTAGGGGCGCTCAGCAGGCATTCGTGTTGCCGCAGTAGTTTGAAGTCGTTATTGAGGAAAACCATGGCAATGAGATATATTCCATGGCGTGGATTCGCTTTGCTTCGTCTTGTTTATTTTCATTTCCAGATTCCTATTCCGTTTTACGTGACCCTTCCAATTGCGGAAATGAAAGTATTGTGAGAATTTCTGATGGTTACTTCCTGCACATTGCATTTCTCAGTGCTCTTCTTTACATAGTCAAATTGCCATACGGCATCAAAGGAAAATTAAAGACGCAACGAAAAAAGAGAACGAAGAGATGTTAAGCTGAATGTGAGGAGGAAAAGCCATAATCGTCTTTACACATGCAAAAACATTTTAATGACAGAAAATGCACTCGGATGACTTAAAGTTTGTAGTATTGTCTACGAGAAGAGGTGCTAAAGATATACTGAAACCATTCGTGTCATTGTGGTCGGGAGTGAGGGAGGTGCATACCTTGTCACTTCATCGATACGCTTCTTTTATAATCTTCCTCTCCTTGTGCATCTTGTAAATTTCCCATCCTCAGTTTGGTGCGTTGTCTTGGGCGATATGGTTCTAGCAAAATGCTCTACCCATTTCAGTACCTATTATATCTGTTCTCCTTGAATGCAACAGGTACTCTCACCTCACCTCCTATAATGTCATATGAAATGAGAAATACATACTTTTGTTTGCTGATCTGTCCACAATATGCACGACCTTGCAAAACGTGGCGTCTTTCCTTTGCGTTGAAGGATTCTTGCGCAGAACACTTATTATGCAAAGTTTGGGCAGTTTTTCCACTCGATCCCCAACGGTGTTCTTCTGTTATCTGGGTGTAGGTTGACTTAGATAAGGCATCACCACCATTAGAATTTCAGCCATCGTTTCATAGCCGACTTCGCGGTCACAGAACACGCACGAAGTGTTGTAATGAGTTCTCAGAAATTTGCATAAGATGTATGCACTGGCAAGGTCATAAACGCTCACAAGTACATTGAATCTGTGCCACTTTGTCTTCGAATAGGTGCACTGCGGGATGGTTCGTTTCTTGTGAAATATTCCTTCAAAGTGCAATCTACCCTTTTTTCCTGTAATACTTACCGGTGAAAATCACTTATGAACAACATGCAGTAGAATGTGCGCTTGCTTAGATGCATACTTAGTGGCGTTGGCTAACTCTTTTTGCTGGATTTTTTAATGTGGAGCGAATGCTTCGTTTTCGATTAATCGTGGTGATTGAAAACCTCAACCGCCACCCGAAACCGGAATTCTGGATGGATTTCAAAGACTGTAGTTCGGCCATGAATTTTTTTCGGTTTAGTTAACCGAAATCGAATTCTTAAATGGATGCTTTGGAACTCGGTCGGTTTCAACCGATTGCTTCCGGTACACTATTGACTATAATCTACCTAGCAGGACAGGATTTTTAATGATGCACCTTAAGTCTAGAAAATTGAACGTATCGCACCTTTCTACAATTACAGGGCTGGATTGTCGACGTTTCAAGACTTGTAAGAGAGCCAAATTCCTTTCTTCTGAAACCGCGTTTAGGCTGATATTTTAATATCGGACATTTGAAAACACGACGTGAAAATATTTGTTACGCTAACGGAGGTCGAGGTTATTCACAGAAGCGGAAAAAATGTTGTATAGCTAAGGTTCAAGTTGCGGCGGATCGTGAAAAATGAGGGGGGAAAGGGGCAGGTGGACCATATGGAAATGTATGGATGAAATCGCTTTTCAGATTCGTTTGCGGTACGTAAATGAGTTAATACAACATTTGTGCGTAACTCACGATCCGTACTTTTACGTGTCCTTTTATTCTAATCGACAAAGCATTCGTTATCAATAAATGTCACTCCATGTCCTATCACGTCCGTTTACCTGAAGTTATAAGGTAACGTGAGAACTAGGGCTTAGGCTGGTATCCTCCACATCGAATGAGTAGATTTATCGTTGTTCCAGTCGAGATCAACTTGCTCCAGCGCCCTTATCCGGATGAGGTCGCCGGTTTGCTAGGAGATGAAGCTCGAGACTTTGCTCTGAGGCCTGCTAAAGACGATCGCGCAGTAAGCCATACTAAACGATGAAACGTTTGAAAATATTATTTGCGTTGAAAATTGATCTTGCATACACTTTTTAGGGAACGCGTGCATCTCTTTTCCACAAACGTTGCAGAGCATGCTTGACGCTTATTTTCATTTTGTTCACTTCGTTTACGCCAGAACTATATTTGTGCCGTTGCCGTTGTGAGAGAGGTGTACTTTCTGCTTAATGGTGGTGGGCACATTTCCTATTTTGCATACTTTCACACTATCGAACACTGCGTTCTTTTAACTAATATTTTGTTTGCTTTGTTGTCTCTGTGCGTTCATCTCTTAGAACTTATGTTAATGTCGCGTTGTTTTGTTATTCTACAAGGTGCTGCTGAGATGTTTTTGAGCGCAGATCGGCTGATCTCGTCTTTTGAGGCTGTTCTTGCATGAAGGCGCAGATGCATAAATACGCTGCTACAGTGCTATGCGATTTTGGGTAGGAGATAGTTAATCACCACAGTTTTGTTTTACTTTCTCATATCGGTCGCTTCAGTGAAGTGATAGTCTATGCTCTCAGGAAGATCGTTTGCTTGTCGGCGAAACCATGTTTTGTCCAAGCAGTGCACACTCAGTGGCAGGTGACATAAAGTAATCGAAAAAGAGTGATCTGTTCTTTGTTAAACCGTCTTAGTTTCATTTGTCAATTATGATACTGAAATACCTAATATATCCCTATCCCTAGCGCTTTCTTTCCCAGTCGTTAAGTAGGGCGCTGAGTGACGTTTTTGTCCACTTGGATATGGATTTGAATATCATTCGGAAAGAGGTGGTGAAACTGGTGGTAGCACATTAAAAGGCTCTTCCATCGAAAGATTTTATGTTCTGGATTTGATACAAGGATATGATTCGATGTCGAAGAATTTTTAAGGATTTCTTATCGCAGCCTTTTTCCAGGGGTGAAAGAGGAGGGGCCATCATCAACGATTGCATGTCTGCTGCAGAGCATCCTTTCAGTGGAGATGATCGGGAATTACAATTGCTGATCAGCTGTAATATTTAAAGGATTTTCTGCGGAGAAGTACACACAATTCACCCCTTATTTTTCGAAAACTTCCACTGCTAAGTATGGAAGAAATGGTTTCTCAACAGAAGAGGATTAAGAACGTGGAAACTCTCGAATTTTTGAGTCTTCTCTTTGAAAAGTTGTTGTTAGCAGTTTAGCGTGATCACTGACTTCGGTAAAGACTTCATGGAGTATATGGCTGCTCTGTGTACCTGAATTTTTTTCTACGTTTTGTAACATTCAGCATTGTTCAAGGTGTTATTCTTGGATGATGTTGAAAAGTTGACTTGGTTAATACGAGGCTGTTGATGCAGCCAATCTCGCAGTTTGATCAAATTTGGCTTGCTGATTTTACCCCACATGTGCCATCCGGCGTGGTCGGGCTTATGGTCAGTCCTCTGTAATAAGGATTGATAAATTTTTGAGGGTCTCGCGATTCATTTCTGAGGCCTTCATCGTTATGGGGAGGAAGGTTGTTTTCGAAACAATAGGTGTATTATTTAAAGTTTCTGTTCTGTTGTTTTGTGACATGGTGTTCGATTGCACGGATTTGGTAAGCAGCTATGGAAAGTGGTCATTGTTCAGTGCGAAAACGTTTTTTAAACGTTAGTCGTTCGTCTCTTATAAGGTCAAGGTTTTTTATTTTTGTTTTTATGCTGGTTTTCTTTCGTTCGAACTTTTGAAAGTGACCTTTCTTCGGTTACGGCTTCATGACTGCAGTTCATTCTAAAGGCGGAATAATTCGTGATCTCTTCATCAACACATTTAGAAATTTTCATACCTCGTGATCAGTCAGAGGAAGGAAAAACGAGTTCCATAGGTGTTTCTGTGGCATGCTATTCTTTGCTATTTCCAGCAATATTGACATTTGTAAGCACTCCTAAATGTGGTGCCCGCTAGAGGGAGGTTGATCTTCAAGTCTCAACATGAGGCCTTCCATTCTTCAGAAGAGCGTTTTATTCAGGTATTGCTTGTATTAAAACAGTCGGTATCCGTGTGTATGTATTCCATTTGGAGAATGTAGAAGCAGCCGTGGTTTTCGAAACTAATTCATTCAGTAGCCATTACTATGCACGTCAAGATTAAAGCTAAGCATCCAGCGTTGCGAACAGTGGTGGAATCATGGACGCGGTCGGAGACAGCGCAACAAATGTGGTGGACGCCGAAGCGAATAAGATGGGCATCTTTAGTTGTACCAGCTACGTGATCGGCAACGTCATCGGCTCAGGAATCTTCATAACACCGACATCGATCGTCGCAGAAGTCAACTCTGTGGGTCTCGCGTTGGTTGTCTGGGCTGCGTGTGGACTGATCTCGTTACTGGGTGGGTTGCCGTTTTCCGATTTGAATTTGTTATTCGTTTGCAGACGCATGATGTTGATTTTTTTTTTTTTTGTTTTTTTGAAACGACTTCACACGCAGTTGTCGATGCTTTCATTCAGTTCATTGCAGCTGGCATTTTTGCGAAAATGTTCCTCTAATTATTTAATTCACTTACTTTTTCTGTGTCAAGATTTCAAGACTCCACATACGTCGTTAGTTCTTGTTCAGGCTCCATCGTATATATCGAACTTGGGACAAGTATAGTCGAGCCTGGTTGCGACTTTGCCTATGTGTGCTTCGTAAAATGGTATTACCTTCTCCTGTTCTCAAATTCAATTGAGGCTATTGCGCACGGTGCGCTAAAAATTGTTTCATGATGTGTAGAGTGCACAGGATTTTTGTATAGTCTTCAATCGGTGGCTCCAAATGAGGCAATTTAGCTGAACAGTAATTATTCAACTTATTTTAATTGTAAGCAAAAATTGAGTGAACCAGTTTCTGAATTTTAAGTTTCCGTCGCTTCACTCTTTCCGGTACACGTCAACGTTTATTGTAATATAATTGCGTCGTTCTTGAGTCGTTAAACCTCATAAACTGTAACCCTCCTAGTTGATGTGATTGAATTTTGACATACCCAGCTATTTTCTTGATTGCTTAAACGTGCCTGCTGAGTTCAACTAGTTTTTTTTTTTGGAAGACAATCTCACAATTTAATTTGGTGGAGCTATTGAACATTTTGCACCTCAAATGTTATTACGTATCTTGAGAGGGGTGGATCGTGTTTTGCTTACAAGAGCAGTGGGGTCTTCTCACATTACTCTACAAGGGTACGAGAACTCTTTCAGGCATGCAGTCGCTTTCTCATTTATGTGGGTTTGCGTGATTATTACATTCCCGGCATCTATTGCGATTCAAGCACAAACTTTCGGGCAATACGTTGTTGAGGGCATTGCACCACTTTTTAAGCTCGATGAACCGTACGCCGAAATTGCAAGCAAAACACTCGGAATATTACTACTGGGTAACTGTTTTGTTCACTCATACGATTCCATCATTCTATGACAATTCGCTTCATTGAGCACCTTTGCGCACTTTGAAATCGTTGCAATAACGTAATCCACACCAGTTCACTGCTTTGCTCGTTATGCTTCATTTCCGGTCATCTTTTCATCATTAAGCAGTCCGTTAGTAGTAATTCCGAAGCAGACTTCTGCTTATGATTGACTGCAGGATAGTTCGGCCAAAAATAGCAGCGCTGTTGCGATTCGGAGCGTTTGATGGCATTACGTAGGAATAGGATTGTATGTGAACTGAGAGCTCATCTTCGCCTGAGATTCTTATGTAACAGCTTTGTTTCTTATAAACTGTGCATATACAGTTTAATGCAACACTCGGAAAATCGAATTTACCTACTTAATGTTTTCCATCAACTTCTTGTTCCCTATGTGTCAAAATCTGTCACCCAAAATTCGTAATAAATAGAAATCACCGCATTTTTATTGAAAGAAAAGGAAAACTGTTATAGTTGTAGTCGCGTTAAGTTATCACTGAGTGGAGGAGAGCGCTTCACGAGAGATGCTTTGAATTCTAACAGCTTTTTTATGTTTCCTCTGCCCTTCCTCCCCGTCACAAAAAAACCAGTAACCGTTGTTCATTCGTGTTGCGCATAGAATTGCAGCAAACCAGAGGGACAAGCAATGAAGCTTACTTCAAATGAGGTCTAACTTCATGCTTTTCGCACTGCAATCAACAATGGCTTTGAAGAGATGTTTTCAGTTGGCATTGTTTGGCTTAATTTTTACTCACTGAATGAATTCGCAGCGAAATTTCAAATCATCGCAACCGTTGCGAAACTCGGCGCAATGGCGCTTATTATTGCTGCTGGCTTATATCTTCTCATCTTTAAAGGTGAATATGTGACTTATTATTGCCTTGCTGAATATTCAGTTATTTAGCAGAAAAAGGTAGATTTTTTAACAAAGAGGGGTGCTCTTTTGCGAGCAGTACAAAGTTGTGCTTTAGCGATTTGTTATTGGTCTTCATCATACAATTTTAAAAAGATCTCTTAAGTTCGGGAAATTCCCTTTTTTTCTTATATTCGTGATAAATGAGAACGAGATATCTGGCGTGTTGCCTCTGTTGTTTATCATCGTTTTGCGAGGTTTTAATCTGAACCGTAATGTCAGTAAACTCGTGGAAGTTCTTACTGCAGAATTTGCATGAAAGCGCCGTAATGATATTCCTAGAATAGTTCTTCAAGAAAGGATTAGTTCGACTCGAGCAACTCTCATTGGGAAAGATAGAAAAGTGGTATAGCAATCCACTTTTAAAGCTTTGAGGAGGCACCAGTTTTCACGTAGCAGCCTGCAATGCAACATATCGAATATGCGAAGCTCCACTGCTTGAAAAAATTTCAGTGTATGATGAAAATTGGTATGGAACGATTATTAGGAGAATCAGTGAGAGCCAACTGCGCTATTACAAACTCCTTTTTGTGGCAAACTGTTCAAGTGTATGGCAATTCTGTCACATCTTTTTATGCTAAGAAAAAAGCGTTTACTCGCTTGTTCCAAAAGTTTATTCAGTAACCTTGAAAACGCAAGAAAAAGTGGCGTTGGCGTATCCTTTTATTCAATTATGTGTCAGCGAATTTTGAATCATTGTTTGGTACACACAGGACAGACGTCAAATCTCGAAAATGGTTTCAAGAATAGCAATTATGGTGTTGGCCATATCGTGCTTAGTCTGTATGCCGGGCTATGGTCGTATGCCGGTTGGGACATTCTGAACTATGGTACTCCTGAAATTCGTAAACCTGAAAGGTACTCGTGTCCAGAATTGCCTCAGCTATTCTCTTAAAATGTTTTATTGAGAGAATGGGTGATGTTTTATGAAAATCGAGTTTTCCACTGGTATATTTTCTGTACACTATTTATTTCCAAGCTTTTTTTGCTGTAAACGGTATAACTGAAATCTCCTACTGGAATAGTTGATAAAAATTTGTACAAACGCCGATGCTGAGTACTTTAGACGCTTGATCGCTGAACCCAAAGGATGTCAGTTGGTTAGTGGATTAGCAAATCGATCACTGTCGCTCACAGAAGGCTTCTCATGCGATTATCTGCCACTGTCGTTACTTACTTTTGATTGTGATAAACTTTGTCTTGTGTCCTGGACAACGATGCTTAGAATTCTATTCGGGTGAAGAGCTTGCTTTCTTCGTTCATGAGTATGCGAGGTTTTGAAGAAACATTCGACGAGCACATTCGTTGATTCAGCTTTTTTTTAAATTGCTGGTGCACTATTTTCGGGGCTGTTAATTGAGTCGCAATGTCCAACGATGATTGTTGAAGGCGTCTTGCACAGCACTTTTCTATGCAATTGCCATTCGCTTGCATGGCATTGAAAAACAAATTTTCAGAACAATGCCATATTCTTTGATTGCTGGAATAACGATCGTCACGTCGATCTATATGCTTGTTAATATGTCGTATTTTATCGTTCTTAGTGTAGACGAAATGAAGAATACGACTGCAGTCGCTGCGGTATGCGTGCACCTGCAACTTTGCAGTTATCCCATAATCATATCTTCTTACTACTCCTTCGATACTTTTTCCACCTCCGAGCGTCTCCCTCCCTCGTCATGTCGCTTCTACTATATTTCTTACTTCTTCATTTGAGTGGAGGTAGTGCGTTTCTTCGTCTTTAAAAAGACACAGTTTGAAGGTGGATGTGTTCTGCAAAAGAAAAAAGCCTCGAAGTGCAGTAGGCCCTGTCTCTAAACATCTATTTCCAGACGTTCAGCCAAACTGTTTTTGGAGGATTTTCATATGTCGTTCCGTTTATGGTTGCCGTATTGATATGTGGAACGCTTAATAGTAATATATTTTGTGGCAGCCGGTTAGCCATTTGGTTGTTTTCAAATAGTATTTTAACGTTTTCAGTAAGACAGTGCTGCTTTTTGATGTTGATTCAATATCTTTTTGTGGATATTTCAGTTCGACATCATTGCAACTAGTTAAACTACATTTCAAAACACAAACGAAAAACAGCAGGCGAACATGTCAAATAGCACAGTTTAGTGCGTTCTGAATTAGGTGTCCTTCGTTACGATCTAAAATTCCCAGTCAGCTTATTTTTCGGATAAATGATTACAATGATGAGCAACTTGGAATGTCATTCTTGAAAGTAGTAATGGTGTGCAGTTGCTCTTTCTTTGCAATTCACTGTTTTGCAGTTGTATGTATGCGGCAGCACGTGAGGGCCATTTACCTGCGTTTTTGAGTTGCACGCATGAGAGAAACGGCAGCCCACGAGCCGCAGTATTGGCGCAGGTTGTGATGAACAGAGTTTTTTCGTTACTTTCACCCATTCATTTGCAGTAATTTTTGATCAGTACCAACGAAGAATGTGAATTTTCACATATTGTTGGGAAAAAACTTTGCCTGCATTCGAATAATTGTGAAAAACGCTTCAAATTTCCTTATGGCTTCGTTCAGATAAGCATAAATTTGTAACATCGACAATATTCAAAAGTCCAAAAAATTATAGATGGAATATTCTTACTTAAAATTAGCAAAATGCGAGGTTTTTTTTACATAAATTCGAAAAAAGCGGCTAGGTAGGTGTGTGTGTGTGGCTACCACTCTCGGACTTTTGTTCACTAAATGAAAGATTTCAGGGAATAATTACAACGGTTTTGACTTTCGTCAACGTCAATAAGCTAATCGAATGCGTTTCGTTTGTTATGTCATTCCAACGGGTCGCAACAATGTTAGCCCTACTATGGATACATTACAAGAAAATACCAGTCCATCCGGGTGAGGCAGTTTATTACTCAAGTGGCTTTGCCATTTTTCACTCGTCCTTCTCAAGTAAGCTATCAGTATTACCGGTCTCTCTTTAAGGTAGTGATAGAAGCTACTCAGATGTGACTCAAAATTACGTCATGGGGCCTTGGATTGCTATTTTAGGATCGTTGTAGGCTTGGACTGGAGCCTATGTTCTTCTGCAGTAACTCGAAGCTACATTCCACCACCACGACTCACGTTTCTCCAAGAACAGATTATATAACGATCTAATTGCCGTTGGAGGAAATGAAGAATATTTTTGTTGCAATGCGTATAGTAACGATTTCTCGTAATGCTCTGCCACCGTCACTGAATTGTTTGTTTTCATATGAGCTGATGAACCATCTAGCATCTCTTCGTTCTTTTGAATTATTTAACGAAATATGGAAATTTAATTTCAATGTTTATTCGTATTTGACGCTGCGAAAGTATAGATCTAATTAGCAAAAAATATGTGGAAATTTACTTCACACTTCAATCATTTCAGAAAATTGGCTCATTAAATGGTGTGATATTTTAGGGGCAATAAAAATACCGGAAATCCTCACATGGCTATTTCTACTTATAAGTGTAGCGCTCGTTGTGATTCCAGCTGTGACGAGTTTTATGACAACGATGATAAGCAACGCGGTTCTGCTCAGTGGTGTTCTCTTCTATGTTGGCATAATCAAATGCAGAACCCTTCCTCCATGGCTTCAAAGAGTTAATAGTAAGTAAAGTAAATAACTAAAAATTTTCACCGCCTCAAATTCCTAAAATACAAATTATTCACGTAGAAGTCGTCAACTGTCGTTTTTTTGCGTTTTATGCCTCTCATTGTTTCGTTTAAACGGTAGTGACATTTTCGGCTGCATTTCTAGTTTTATTCAGTGGATGCTTAAACGGAGGGAAATATAGCGTACCTTGTTATATTTTAGGTCCTTTGTAAGTAGATTATATATATCACACAAAATTAACATTTTAGATTTATGAGACCTTTTTTTAGATTCAGTAACAAGACTGACGATGAGATTTTTGCACTGCAAAGTCGACTTGAAGGAAGAGCAGAGTTGCGTACCTGAGTTGAAAGAAGATGAAAGTGGTCGACGAGAAGGACAACCAGATGGCATGGCAGTCGTTAGTTAAGGACCTTTGATGGTGCCAGCCCGTGAAGCCCACCTTGCTACTAACTAACCTCTTCTACACACTGCCTTTACGCGTATCGTCAGATTCCTTATATCGATAACACTTTGTGATCCTCTCTCAGCTTTTTCTTTGCTTTAAATCGAAAGATTACCTTCTTTCATTATTGTCGACGAAAATAAAAATTCTTATCAAACGACCTCAAAGATATGATCACTAACTACACTGGGCTGAATGTGGACGCAACCAAAGGGCTTTTTTTTCTACTTTACAAACCCAAATAATATATAAATCCATTTGGAAAAGTGGTTGTGGATTTTATCCACACAGATAAAAGGATCTGTTGATCTTTAAACGAATCCCATTTACATCATTTTAGATATTAGTTTCCACTGACAAGTCGAGAAGAAACAATGCGTTCCAGAACGTAGCTGTAGCTCCATCTTCGGGAATCGTAAATCCCACATCCCCATTTCAGTTATGAAATTCATTTCTGAACGCTGTTCGATCCTAGGCTATTGGAAACTCTGAAAACCCTGGAAGCAGTGTGTAGAGCAGTGGGGGAACTCAATATGGAGCAAATGTCTGATCACTAGATAAATGAAGGAAAATGCGTTCAGGGAATGTGTAGAGATCTGTGACGTTTATTGTGCGACACTTTTGCTTTGTTGATTGGTTGTGGTGCTTTACATAAACGCAGTTGCTGACATTTTGCCATTGTTTATGTGTAACGACATTAGTGAAGTGTGCTAGATGTGCGATCAAATATGAGCAGCTTTAAGATTAGGAGCCGAGGTAAGTGGCAGAGATCCGGCGAGCAGCGGTTTGCCTCGGTCGTGAGGCCTTCCGCTTGAGAATAATGACTTTCTCTTCAAATAAAATTTATCCTTACCCATCTCGTTCGGTAAATTTGCGAAAAAATTAACTTTATTCTCTAATGAAACAATTATTCAAGAAACAGTGTCGGTAATTTATGAACACAGTGAAAAGAACGTTGGAAAATTCTGTGAAGGAAGCTGAATTCATCTGACTCATCTTACATTCGACGCACCCAATAAGTGTCGTGGATGTTGGCCGGATTTTTGCTCCTCTTTTTGCTCTCATCTGCAACTGTTTATTCGTTGTTGTATGCTGACTTACAGTGCAAGTTATTTGGGGCTAGAGGATATCGTTTTTCCTAAATATGTTTTCTGTCCATGTGAATATTAAAATTAGCATCCCGCGGAGCCAGTTATATCAGGTTGGGAGATGTGCTTTCTGAGAAAGATCGCTAAATGCTCCAGTTCAGAAATTTTCAGATATTCTTTGAAGTATTTCTTTCGTGTCTCTTCTCTCAGCAGTGACATCGCAGTATTTGAGTTATGACAGTTACGAGATATGGTAGACCAAAATTCAATGTACAAGTTTCGGACGCTTTCCACACAGAGGAAAAATCCACTGTTTAAGAGGAATGAAAGATGGAGCTGGGCATTCGTGAAAATGAGTTGTAGAATTTCCTTCGATGCTATTTCATAATAGTTGAGGACCTTTAAAATACAACTGACTGATCGAATTCCATTGATTGTGGCGGCAGCGACTGCATGGTCGCATCCGGTTCTTGCATGATTGGGCGAATGAAGCGAATGTTGTATGAGTATTGTTCTGATTACGTGTTTGCTCCGCAACTGTTATCTATTGTTCCACACACAAATGTTCAATCTACAGAACATTTAGCGCCAGTGTACGCAAAACAGTGGTGGAGTTGCATGCTACAACGTTGCGGAAACATGCCGAAACGCAACGGAAAATTACTGCATAGAATTTCTCTCAAGCAAGTAATTAGATAGACCGCTGGTCGTTGGACAGCCTCGGATGCTCGTCTCACTTCAGTTGCAAATCCCAAAGTTGCTCAAAGTTAGTTCAAGCGTCTTTCAAAATTCACATTTCAAGTTAAAGTGCGTTCATGTCGATACAAGTGGACGTCCAAATATTCGTAGGGCAGTACAGCATTCTCATAATAGCTGCAGTACAAAGCGAGGTAGGTCTTGGCACATTATATCCGTAGTGGAAAAGACAAAGCGCCTTTGGCCCTCCGAAACCCCAGATCGATCATCTAAAAGCATATTGCCTTTTTTGAGGTCGCGCATTAGAAATGAGTAAAAAAACTTGATTTAGTTCACCAATTTGTCGTCACCTAATTTCCAGCTTAACTGTTGTCTTCTGAACTGTAAAAGACTCATGGAATTATGCATTTTTACTGGAAAATAGGTCAGTGGCCTCATGAATTTGTCGACAGCATCGCTCTCCTGTTTGCCTGCTGACGTTTGCCTGTCCTTCCCTGCTTATTTATTTGCGCATGTGAATCGGCTTTCAGCACCTCTCTCATTTCCCACTGTATATTCCAAAATCATCTTAATCTTGGAAATCGAATGATGATAGTTTCTTTTCCTCCACATTTTCTTCGAATTCCGTCCAGTTTCCTGACTGTTCGCGACAACTGTTGCCTTCTGGGAACTGTCTTCCTTTCAGCGATGAATTTCTGTCAGAAATAACGTTAAGCATCGATATCTCGTCCCCCACTTTTTCATACTTTAGTGTCGATCAAGTCGGATTACGCTGTATGCGAATATTGCTTTTGAAGGTGGGTTGTTCATTTGTTTGCAGTTTTGGATGTGTCGGTGAAGGTGGTGGTGATTGCAGAGCTCCGTTTGGGCATTGTTCTTGGTTTTGGGCACGAAACGACAATGCGTTGCTTTTGGTAAAGGCAGGAAAATTTTCATAAAGAAAACATCCACAAGTTCCTTATATCATTACGTAATTAGTTACGTTTACAGGGATAAGAAACAAACCTGCGGTGACATTTGCACTTTCCCGTCGCCCATCGCAACTCCTTTCCCTCCCCGTGGTCCCTGATGGGAAGATAACCGAATTCGACAAGCAGCTGATGTAAATAGAAATTGAAACGTTATTTTGGCAGTTGCATGCAAAAACAATCATAACAACACGCTTAAACGTCATCTTCGAAACATCTCATAGCTAACTGTGGCTGTTATACATCCTTCAAGACCGCTCAAGAACCCTGTACCTGTACAACCCTCAGAACCATATGTCGGCAGTATGCTTTGTTGCCGACACATGGCTCTAATGCAGTGCGTTGATCCAACTCGACCCTTCGGAAGCAGGCTTATCACATTGTGCGTAAGCAGTCCTTTTTAGCTGGCTTTTTCAGCGGAGTGAGGAAGAAGCAGATCCCTCTATGAAAGGTGGCCTCTTCCATCGCTGTGGAGATGCTCCCGAGATGTGTAAATTGTCTTTTGACAATGTTCTTCCCAATTAAAGTTCATATTTCAAGGTGCAGAACGGTCAGTTACAGAAGGTATGGAGTGCAATGTAGAATTCATGAGGGATGGTATGGAATAAGTCACTTAAGTGCACGAAATTGTGTGTTGCTTTGTAATCAGAAAATGGCTGCCGTATCATTACTTCAATATAGATCTAAGGAAGTCGAAAGAAAGATATAATGAAAGAGGGTTTTTTCAATATGCATCGTTTCCTCACTCATTTAATCGGAAATCAAGCTCCTTCGAGTTTGCAGCCCGAATGAAATCCACGAGCCGTCGTTTGCAGATATTATTTCACATCTCATTGATGGGACGGTGCGCAGCCTCAGGAAAGTGGCACATTTGTTCCTTTGCCCTCAGCTTCAGTTCCAAATTTATTAGGCATTTCGGCTCGAACAATTCTCAAGCATTTCTACTAAAACCCGAGATGGCAAGTCATGCCATTAAACTACACTTACAGTCCCACCGGACCGTAACCACTCATGCAGAACGCCACATTAACACCCTTAAGCGTGTGGTGCCGACAGATGTTCCGCTCAGTGAATGCGCTCGCACAATGAGGTTTCAGCTAGCACGACGTTCTTCTAACTGCCCTCGTTGTGCGTGGTGCGTGCGCACTTCACACGCGACACGTTCCCTTGTCGGTTCGACACGCGATGCGAGCGGGCGTGATTGTTTGTGCCGATATGGGCGCATTGGGCGAGTTGTTTTGCTCTCTTTTGTTGCTAATAAGTGAGTTGGCGCACTTTGTTGTTTCCTGCGTACATCGCGTTGAAACTTCCATATTGCGCGAAATGTCGGTGTTAAAAGTGATCTGATTAGGCGCCATCTAAAGTGCGATTCGATGGCTAGAGCTCAGTGCTGTAAAAGAACCCAAAACGTGTAATTCCCCTCGTTTGATGAATTCTTACCTCCTTTTTCTTTGCAGCTAAGCAGTATCGATGAAATCATCCGATCCCTGCCCTCGTTGTTTCGCCTCGCTCTGAAAGAGATATAGTGAGCGCTTTGGTGTGCTGTGCTTTCCTATGGTGTTCTGTGAGGCGCCATCACCTTTACAAGCATCACTACTTCATTTATGCGGCAGTATTGTTTTGAATAACTATTACTGGTGTTAGAAAGTCATAGATTGCACCATCGAGTAAGCGGTAAGAGTCAAAAACCGTTCTGCACACCTACACAGATGCTCAGCCATATGCTCGTTTTTTGCTCATTTTGTGCAGAATTTGCATCTTCTCTTGTACATTTTGCAGAATTTATGTGCATAGAAATTTTCCCAACTGCCTCTCTTGCATGGAAGCTAAAATATGCGACGGTGGAATCGACGATTGTGATTCTGCTTGTTGATGAAACCCACTTTATGCGTTTGCTTCCTTTAATTTCGAAGCTTTTAGCTTCACAGCACTGAAACGATTTGCTTCTTAACTGCTTTATTTACTAAGCGTTATCCTTATTGTCGTTGATGTTCATAGGCGAAGAGGTATTCATAGTATTCAGACGTGGTTGTATGCTTTAGTATGGCCATTGCCAGGGTAGGTGCGTCATCAGTTTTTTCTGCAAATAGCAAATTGGGTGTGCAAATTGAATTTCCTGGCAGTTCTGTCGGCGATTGGAAGCATCCGACTTGCGCGTCATAAAAATGAAACGGTTCTTATTTCGATGAGGCCAGCAACTCGGCATTCAGCATGCAGGAATTGAGATTTGAAAAAGTTGACGTCGATTTATGGGCGTCAATGTCGAAAATTGTTTCATTTTCGATGCTCAACGGCACACTAAATGCCTCCTCAGCGTCCTTCGTTCATCGCTTCAGTTATGCGTAAACGCAGCGAGACAAGGGTGCTCCTGCTTGCGTTAACCTCACTAATAAGGAGATAAATATTATGAAAGACATGGATTCTTAATGAGCTTTTCCTCGAATAAGACTTATTTGCAGTGGTAGCTTCGCCTTCTTCTATGTCATATTTCCCGTTTTTCATTCTCTTTTGCATCGGTCATGCTTCTCATTCATGTATGTCTTTTTGATTTCCTACATTTTGTTGCTGTATAACGTCGCTAGTGGTTGTGGAGTGGGCGGATATGACAGTCGTTTCCTGTTGAATTCTACGATATCTGAGTCGGAGACTGCAGTTCTGCAGTTAATTGTTCAGTAATTTAGATGCTGATGTATTGATAATATTGTCGAAGTTTGAGCTGGTCACATTCCTCAACAGCATTGGATTCGCGATTCCTTGCGAAGATTTAAGAGCATTTTGTCAGACGTTGCTTCAGAACCGATGGATGAAAAAATGGCAAGAGGAAAGATTTCAATTGTTGGATGGTGAGAGATTTTTGCTGTTTGTTCTAGAAGTAGCAAGCACTGTCACTAATTCGTCTTTCCGTTTGGTGCCACTTTGTTTTCTGGTGTTTTGATACAAATATATTAATGGATGTAGTAGGAAATAGGGATCTTTGAGCGACGGACTCCTCTTCCATATAAAAAAAGTGTGGTATGTCCCGAAAACAAGGGGTCTTTACGTTAAGGATGTTTCTGTGGTTAATGAGGCTTTGGTGCCTGGGATTTGACAACGAATTTTTCTTTTCTTGCAGCCCTGTTCTGTTTCAGCGGATTGATCGGCTCCTATTGGGGCACATTGTTTGCGAGTGCCGGATATAATGTGTGTTTGTATGACATCAGTGCCGAAAAGATTGAAGCCGCCAAGAAGTTAATCGAAAAGAAACTGCGCTTGCTCGAGGTACGCCTTCTTTTTGTGAAGCATGGAAAGCATCGGGTGGTCTTCCGTACGGAAAATTAGCGTTGGTGTTATTGTGTTCGCTTAATCGCCGTTCAGTTCCAACGAAATGCATTACTGGACACTAAAAACGTTTTCAGCTCTAATTCACTTTAGCGATGAATCGTGGGTCATCTTCACTGCTCGCTATTCCGGTTGCAGTTTTGTCGGCACCATTATTGTGTAGTCACAAATAGCGGTTTATTCTTTATTTGCTCGTTTGTTTTCTGAAACCGCTAAACGTTGAAACTTATTGCTGTAATGTTTCTGTTCTGCGTGTTGTACTAATTTAAACGAATTTTTTGTGCTTCCTACATACTCTTCGATTACGTGATTTTAACGTGCAGATTGATGATTTGCTGCGTGGTCCAGGAACGGCATCCGAACAGTTCAAGAATGTAAGCTCAACGCTCGATCTTGCAGAATGCCTGGCCGGGTCCACCTATTGCCAGGTATATGTTAATGTGACCTTATTATGGTACCAGTTACAAATTTTTGCAGTTTCGACACTTCAAATTTTTCACCACCATCCCCCTCCCCTCCTCCCCCCTCATCGATCTTAAGATCATTTTCCAATATAAAACTGCGACGAAACGAATGATAAAGTAAAAGATCTGCCGTCATGCTGACAACTGCCCAAACAATTCTTTATTTTTGAGCAACTTTTAGCTGAAGATGGCCTAGTGTTTACACTCAGAGAAGGTTTTCCACGTGGCATCTTTTTGCCACATAAGTATCAAATCTGTAACCTCTTTGCAATCAGATATTGAGATAAAAGCCGTAATGTGCTTAGCAGCATTTCTATCTCGGCCTTTTTAATTTTGAAGTAGTTGGGAGTTGTGGGGTGGAGTGGAGAAAGAGGGAGGACAACCGGGAAAGGAGAGGAGATTCCACTTTTCAGAAAATTCTGATAAAAACATTAGTCTCTAGTTCGAGCGATGAACAAAGTTAATTTTTTTGAGCTGTCAAATGAAAGGATGCTGTAGTTTTTCAATGTGAGACAGAGTTTTTCTCTTATACGCCAGACTTGTCATTGCATACTGTTATTACTGCATCCGAACCACTTCAGTTTTACTTGGATCCTCCCTCAACTTGGTCTGTTCTTCTATCAGCGAGTCTCACTCATGCACAGTTTTAACTACTAAGCAATGCAGGAATCGACAACCGAAAGCAGGCAGTTAAAGGAGGAGATCTTTTCTAAGATGGATGAATTGGCCAGCGATGATTTGATTCTCGCAAGCAGCACTTCCACTATACCGGCGTCTCACTTTACGGAACGCTTGAAAAGAAGGTTGTGCTTAAATTTCAACTCGGAATCTAAAGACAACATACAGAGTGGTTATGTAATGATTGCGAGAACGTTACATTATCGCCCTCCAAGTAGTTTATGGTTTTTTAAGCAAATGAGTTATTTCCCTACTTATGCAAAAAAGCAAGCTTTTTGCATCATTAAATACCTATTTTTTTCATCAAACGAACTCCATTCAAAACATTCCGGAGCATAATCGCAAACTGCGTGCTTCTGTTTGGAGATAGTGTTCTATTTCTTTTGCAGATCGCAGTGTCTTGTTTCTCACCCGATAAACCCTCCTCTCTTTATACCGTTGGTCGAGATTGTTCCATCGCCATGGACTTCAGAAGACGTGGTCATGAGGACGTGTGCCATTATGAGGACTATCGGTCAGGTACTAGTTACATGTCAGTAAACTGTCCTTACCGTCCTCTCTTCAGTGCTCTTAATCTGGTTGCTGTTAGCACACATAGAAAAGAGGTGTGAGATGATGGAGACGGATAGAAGAAAGTGGACGGGCACAGAGGACGCTTGTTTCTGAGGGTTTCTGAAGAAAAAACTTTAGTCTTGAAGTATTTGTTTCCCTCCGGTTGTTCCTGAAGGGCCTCCTGGATGTTATGTGGTATCCTCGACTGGAGCAGCTAAGCGTGCAGATTTTCATCCACGATTGTAGTTGAATATCAAGTTTTTTAACTTTTTTTCATGTTGAAGAAATACTTGCGTTCCCGCTCACTGAACTTTTCGTCTTCCACTTTCTCCTCCTCTTTTGCATTCCCACTGTTCTCCCCCCTCCCCCCCCCGTCCCTCCCCCA
The DNA here is from genome assembly GCA_037576465.1 of Parascaris univalens. Lineage (NCBI taxonomy): Eukaryota > Metazoa > Nematoda > Chromadorea > Rhabditida > Ascarididae > Parascaris > Parascaris univalens. The sequence goes on along the minus strand of CM075173.1, from coordinate 68,601,978 downwards.
CATACCAAAGGGACTTTTGTGTCCAGTTGTTTTGCGCATAATTACACACAAGTGGAGAACTTCTAGCACCGCGTGACCGATGACTTTTAATGTTATGAAGTGTAGCGAAGCTGTTGTTCAGTCGATCGCACTCACTCCATCTCTCTTCAGATCCGCCTTCTCGAAGAACTTATTTGTGCACTAAGCAACTCGCTGCTTGAAAACTTGAAGTGGGATATGATCGGTTGTTACAAACAAATGTTGAATCGTCTCTGCTTTTGGTTCATTGATCGATTACGCAGACCATCTTCATTCGTTTCAGTCCCCGGTTCGTCTACAGAGAGAAATTGTGGGATTCGCTCTCAACAGAATACAGTTCGCAATAATTGCGGAGGCGTGGCGACTTGTTAAAGAAGGCGTGCTGTCCCCAGAAGACGTTGACATCGTATGCGTTCTTTTTTCTATCGAACATTTTGAGCTCCAGGCGTTGTGGGGTTCCTCATGAGGAGCAGTCTTTCCATTGGGGGGGGGGGGGGGGGGTTAAGGTTGGAAAGGAAAGAAGAGGAGAGCGGAGCGTCTTATCTCATGAACTTTACTGCAGGAAAGCGTTGCATGACCTACTGAATCCTTTGCTCTAACTAGGAAGAATATTTTCGACCAGGAAATAGGACTAGATTTCCAAAGGCTTGCAAGAGAGATGAATTCCGGTTAAAAGAATGTAATTCTTCTGGCGCTAAAAATCTGCTCTGTAGGTACATTTTAACCCGTAAGCAATCCAGTGTGTTATGGAGAACGGCCGAAGCCCTTCAGCAGTGACGTCAGATTTTCCGCGTAGATGTTTGTGCAGGTGGGGTGATATGCAGTGGAAGTAAGTTAACTAGATAACCGAACAGTTCTTCAATTCCTAACTTTTATGAAGCTACACGGGGTCTACTTCGAAGCGCCCGATTTTCATATGTATGAAGGTAAACTAATTCTGTGTACTCTTTTCATTCCGTCGTTCAATTTCGCCAAAATTTCCTCACCCTCATTAGAAGACAGTCATTTATATGGATAGTTCACTTATAAGTAGTAGCACATTATTTTAGGCTAATTTTTGCTATTTCTGGTTATTTTATTCATAATCTCTTGCGATGGCTGTCCTCTTCATGAGCAGAATGCATTCTTTGTTTCATCGTTAGCTGTGGATTGTATACGAAGCATAGGGGGAATTTCTTTGCTATTTCTGCTTTATTCGCATGGATATGGGTGTTCAAAAGTTGAGTTGTGTTCACAGGTATTCAGAATTCTACACTACACTATTGAGTTGGTATTGTCACGATCAGCTCGTTTGCTAGGTGCGATTGCTATAATGTTATCCCATTGAAGCTGTTCGTCTTTTTTAGAGATCAGTGAATGTTGATAGTAGCATTTAAGCTCACACTTATTATTGTTTAAGCTTACAGGTGATGAAGGACGGTCTGGGTCCACGCTATGCCTTCTATGGACCACTCGGTGTCATGCACATGAATGCAAATGGTTTGATAAATGTTTGTCATTGTTTGAGAAATTTTTGAGTGATGAACGCAAGGGATTATTCTGTAAAATTTTGCAGTAGATTGTCACTTTTGTGGAATAATTGGCTTCTGTTCGGCAAACTTTCTTGTCCTGAATATGCTATCGGCAGTTTTGGCTACAATTGTAATAGAGCAGGATGCAGCTGTTCGTTTTTTTTCTTCATAAATGGACGTAATTTTTCTTATGCGGCTTGTGCTCTATTTATTTATTCAAACTTAATGCTGAATATCGTTCGGAGAAAATTTTCGAAAAGCCAAACGCCATATTGGAATGATTCCAGTGCCGTTCGCATCTAACTGACTGGAAGTTGGTTAGTTGTCTAGGTTAACAAGGTCTTAGCAAGAGTTAATCGTGTCGAATTTCACGAATTGTGTAGGTCCCTCTGTGATAACGATAAGATTCGCATGCTTAAGGTGCTTTAGCAGTCGGGTACGGCTATGCCGTGATCGTATTTTTCATAGTTTCGGCCACTCGCTTCTCTGAATTTCCAGAACAGCGAATTCAAAGCAACACTGACCCTCGCGCAGTTCTCTTCGGCTGACCATAAATAGTCAGTCTGCCTTGATCTTTCAAGGTACTTTGGCGTTGAACGTATATTCGTCGTTTATAATCAAAGTCCTGTATGCTTTCGAAGATTCCAAAAAGACTGTCTTCCTCGTCTGCTGTTTGTTACCTGTTTTAGGCACCCATTTCTGTCGTCCTTTTACATTGAAATTTTTGGCTCTGTCCACGGCTGATGCTGGCACAAAGTTTCAGGCATTGAGGACTATATGAACAGATTTGCGGGCGGCATGGTGAACGTGCTGAAGGATTTAGGACCGACACCAACATTTGAGGAAAGTGAAGCACGAACCGTGGTAACGGAAGCGCTAAATGCGGAGATGCCAGTGTCGCGAATGCCCGAATTCGTGGCTGATCGCGAACGACGTCTTGCAGAGTTGTGTAAATTGAAAAAACGCTTTGATGCTGAGGCGCAAAACGGATTGTAGACTAGTTTTTACCTTCTCGCTCTTACTATTGCAACTGAATTTCACCTTCGCATGATGTTCTTGGTCTGGTATTTGTGTACCTATGAAGTTTTGCTAGTATTGTCGCCAGCGAGTAACCCTCCCCCTCCCTCCCCCCCTGCTCCTGGAAGTTTGCTTTATTCCTACGAAAATTAGACGAGCACTTCTTTTAGCTTCCGTCCATCACACATGTCCCAGGCATGAAGGCCAATGTTCAAATTGCCTAGGCAGGGTTCGTCCCTTGAGCAGGTTGAAGTTTATGCGTTATGGGTTACTGACCAAGTTTTGCGGCTCGTAGATCGTTGTTCTAATGCCCGTTTATGTGGATTTGCACCAAACGTTGAGCATCACTACCGGACGGGACTTTCTGTATAATAAAAGTGTTGTAGACATCAATAGCTCCCTACTAAAACAGCGAATTGAGGTTACGTTTGTCCAGGCAATCGGTAATGAGTAAGACGGTCTTTCTGCAGTGTGTTCACAAATAGCCATTTCTGCCCACCTTGTGAGCTCTACGCTTGCGTTGTTTCATTTCCAAAGCAGTTTTTAGTACCGCATCCTATAATCTCTGTTCTGCATGGAGGGTCGATGTGGAAGAAGAAACTGAAGATTTTAATGCGTATATCAGTAGTTACGATTGAAATATTTTAAGTTTCCGGACTGAGCGTTCAGAAATCATATGGAACCGTAGCAGAACTTTACAGCACAGATGCCTACGCAAGACGGATCTTCATTCGGCCGTCCTAAGCGATCACTCATACACGAAATGGTTCCTAGTGAGATACTGAGGAACGACGACTTCAAATAAGGAGCTCATCTGTCCTCTCCCATTGTTGCTTCGGGTAGGATCGCCCCTCATCACTGTTGTTTTAATTTGTGCCTCAAATGAGAAATGATTCTTGCCGAAATGTTGGCTTCGATCTTCAGCTCTCTCCTTGCATGCTGTCCACTATGCTGCAGCAGAATATGTGATATTACTTGCTTTTACATTCAGTGCTTGTATGCTTGTCGATGTATTTGCTTGGCAGCAGAGGTGGAGGTTTGATGTGCGGTCACATTGGAGTGTGAGGATTGAATGAGATCTTAAAAACGTTCGGATTATGCTATGAACGCAGAGCAAGCCTGTCCGTTCACATCTTGCGGCAACCCGTCATTTTTGCATCATCTTCACTCTGAATATACGAAGTCCAGCTTGCTTGTGTGGCACAACACGACCACTCGGTTTCATTACTGCGATTTTGGGTTGACAACAATCCGAGTCACCACAACGCAGTGGATCAAGAAGTAGGGGAGTTCACTGTTCACTACTCTCAAATCTGGCGCGGAACCACTGCTTTCAAATGCGGGGTCCATGTGAGTGGGTAAGTAGGGAAATAGAGGGGTTGGAGGGGATGGCGTAAGGTTAACAACCTCCCTCATCCGCCATCGGGCTTGTTTAAGAGTACTTCGAGTTTCCGAAGTTTATTTTCGACGAAAACATACGAAAGTAGTCGTGTCTTCATGTACTGACGGAGTTTTTTCGTTGCTTTTTATCAGACTTGCTCGTGGGTCATAGTAAACTTCAGTTTTTCGGGGTGACAATTTTCCCGGAAAGACTTCTTTATGCTATGATCCACTCGTGGAGTGTAGAAATCATACCCTTGAGAAATATATGATCTCGGTCAAGCGAGGAAACGATCGTAAGACGGGATGGGATGATCTCGGTGGACCATAAGACGGGATGAAAGCAGGCCTCAAATCCGTGTGAGTGGGACGTAGAGCTGTTGCTTACTGAGGGCTTTCTATGGAAGCGTCGAACGCAGCGTTGAACGCAGTACCTGCTGACGTTTCCATGGCAGCGGTGAACGACGCGTCAACGTTGCCAGTCTTCCAAACTTGCAGTATTTCCAGGTGGCCGTCGCCGAATTGTTCTTTGTAGAGGTGTAGTGGGCGTATAGTCTGTTTTAGGTTGCTCTGTTTCTCCTAGTTTTGTTGGCATCTGTTATGAGGAATGGAATTTACATGCAGCAAATAGTTGGGGGCAGGTTTACTGCAGAGGTGCATGAGATTAACGGTTCATGTCGATAATTCCGCAGGTTCGGTTCCCATCGGGAGAATTAATGAATTATTGAAAGAGAAAAGATAGGGTAAAGTATGGCCAATGAGGTTTCTAGCAGCAGAAGAGTAGCAGTAAGATTGAGGTGACTGGAATGTTGGAAAGTACCTCGTTCTTTCTGGAAATGGTTTCGCGTTATTGCTGAACAAGAAACTATGTTCAAATAATCAATTGATTCCGTCCACTCTGTTGTGTTGGTACAGTTTTCCAGAGGGCTTTTCATGGCTTCCTCGAACAGTTCCATGTCTGTGAAGCCAGTGACCATGGACGGTTGATTGCAACTTTCGAAGGTTGTTGAAGTTGGGTAAGTACAGCAACTACAGGCACAGGCAAAACTGCAATTAGCCGCTGTTCAGAAAAAAGGGAGTGGAAAACTGCAGCATTACTTTTTTTTGACTCGGTTTCTTTACAGCTGAATGGAAGAGAATGAAAAGGAGGGGCAAGAAGAAGGTTCGTCCCGAGCACAAGGGCCTGGTTTGCAGTATTCTTTGTTTTCACAAAACGAAGACCTCATTGATAAACTTAAGCTGCTGAACTATGAAGAGGAGTATGTTTCGAGTTCTTCAAGCCATCGTCCGATATCAAGGTTGTTAATTAGAAGCTTTTTAAAGATAAAAAACTACTTTTGGCAACTCCTATGATGTTTTTCTTTTGAAGCAGCTTTGCAACCAATCATACTCCACTCTCCTTCCTTTCCATCCCTCCCATTCCCTTGGATTGTAAAATGTCAGAGATTTGCTTCCTTTTGGATTTACATCTTCAGCAGATTGATGCTCGTCCGGAAGTTCTTCCATTTCAGTTGAATTAAAGAGCTCAAAGGAGTGGTTATATAGGTTCGAAGAGTCATTTGTCATTTACAAGAATAGTGGTTGGATATAATCCTAGGTGTTTGCCACAAGAACAATTTCTTTAACTTTCCAGTGCTGAGCAAAGTGATTTTCGTATGGTAACAATCGGTAACAGTTTGCGAGACATCAGCACCCTGAAAAGGTTTCAAGCTGGAGGAAATGGGTATCGAAAACCACAAATTTTTCTGAATGAAGATGAATTGTTGAGAACATTCACGAGGGTGCATCCTTTGGAGTTTTTTGTGCTTATCACGCCGAATTGATTATGACAGTAACCGAAAATCTCACTTTGTAAAGATATCGGTTCATTTCACTTAAAATAGAAAACTTTGTATTCATCGATTTTCGGAAAAAATGCAATACATTTTGGCTCATTCACCACTTCATTGCGCACTTTTATTTCTCCGGTTGGTTGAATCTGGCTATGAATTTTTGTTCAAAGTGATCAGTCGCTTCGCAGTTGCTTCCCTATACCGCCCCCCCACCCTGCCCCCCGTTACAGCTTTTAAATCATTCATTCTATATATTCGAAATCAAGCGGTAAAGGGCTATGAACAAACTACTAAGGTGTGAGTGAAGACAGGGTAGTTAAGGAGCGAAGATAGGAACAACAAATTCGATGGAAAAAATTTATCATGAGAATCATTGACAGCAGAATATATTTGTTAATTTGCTTCTCTATTGCAGGCATTACTTCGTTGAAAGCAGCAATATTGGCGAACAGTTCTTTCTATTCACGACGCTCTGCGGTTGGCTGGTACAGAAAGCTGTTAATCCAAGTTTTCCTATGCCACAAGAGGTTAGCTTCGCTTTGCAATATTTCAGTTGTTGGCTGTGTCGGGTTGTTTTTTATTGCCTTGGTTGTGGTGCTGAAAGTTGTTTACCTCGGGTGTAACGAGGGAACTTTAACCTCCTATTCACCGTTCATTTTCAAATGCATGATAATTTGCACTTCACTTATTTGTGCAAATAATAAATGAACTTCTGTTTTGGTACAGAAAGCATTACATTTCCCGAATATGAGTACCACATTGCAGTGCTTAAATATTTGATTAATTTCGAAGTCCCATATTGGTGATTTGGTGACTATTTGATTGGCAGAAATTTTCGGCTCTAATTTTTTAGCTTCACCTCCTTCGACTAGTTAGCTAATTATTTCATTGCTTTCCATGGCTTGAATAGATGCAGTAGAACAAGCAAACAATGATTTACAGAGTTTCCTGCGCATAAATGAAGGCATGTTTAATGTGGACACAGCAGGCACACTAAGACGTGGGTGGTCATTTCAAAAGAATTGCAGTTCGACGATCCTAACGCGACGATATCGAATATACTCAGCGAACTGCGAAATCACCAAGTGCCAGTGGATTTCCCACCGAGCAAATTAAAATCAGGCTCTGGAGAACATTGCCTCTATGTCCTTGATCAGCTTAGCGATCTGGCTCTTATTGCTGAAACCTTTGCTTGGAATCGGTTCGTCATTTAGCTTTATAAAGGTCAAAATCTCATCTGAGATTATTGCAGAATGCCCACTTGTATTTCGTATTTATTTTTCCCTTACAAAAGCCAAATTTCGTTCCACGACCGTGAGACGAATTTGATCAGATCATAAGCTCTAAAGAAGGTCAGTCTTGGGTAGAATTGATTGGTAAAGACAATTTTAGGATGAATTTTATGTGTTTGGTTCGTGCAAGGAAGTGTCTTTATTATTAGTAAAAATTTCGCTATTTTGAACCGCCTAACAATAGAAACCGTCCCACCGATAATTGTTGGATAGAACTGAGATTAGTGGTCAGCCATTGCGACTAACGTATAGGTGGTGAGTCATAGTCAGGAGGGATCAAAATTTTTGTTTCACACTCGCGTTAACCACTTGTGGGTAATTAAGGTAAATCTGTAACTACAGATTTATCTGAAGCAAGGAATCCGTATATAGATCGAATTTCTATATATCCACTTTTATTTTTCAGCGTTGCAATTATTGGAATACGGAAGGGATATTTTTCTATGGTCTTCCTCACTTTAACAATCAATAAACGAAATTTGCCCCAAGAAGTCGTTAATTCTCTAGGTTTCAGTGGAATTTTTTCAATAGCGTACGATTGAGGTGTTTTAACGATTCTTTGAACAAATAGAATAATTGATTTATTTGAGAGCGCTTCGATATATTATAAAGAGCATTAGTTATGGTTTAGGGCTCAACCGGTCGCAGAAGATGATGAAGAAATTGGCATTTGTGCTGACGAAGCAGAAATCACCGCTGAAGAGGTTGCCTGTTCGTTGGCATTATTATTTTTTATCGTTTCTTTGGAGAACCGTGATCCTCATTTTTGCATCATGAATAAAAGTCAAATCCGTGGAGCTAGTCACTTGAGGTATTATTTGCGCTGTTTTCCTTTTTCCGCCACACTATATTGGAAAGGGGTAGAAAAATGCTTTTGCTTCATTTTTCATCAAATTTTGGTCACTTCTTGCAGAAATTATGTAGGACCTAACAGTGTTTAGAGGTTTTTTTTAAAGTAAGCAGATTGGAGGGATTTCTCATTTATTTGGAAAATAGTGTTTGAAAACGCCATCTCAAATATGCCGCAATAATTTTCCAAGTGAAGAAGTAAAGGTGGAGAAGCGTCTTAAAAGATCTGGTAGGACACATACCTCTGCATTATGCTTACATGACTAAGCAGTTTCATAAACGAGATAGAATTAATAAATCATACAGCATACCTCGTTATAATATCTTCTGCCATATTACTTCAAAACGCCATCCTACACCGTCTTATTTTTAATCTGTCCGACCACTCGTATAAACCTAAAAACATGCGCTCTTTGCTTCCTCCCGATGTGAAATGGAAGATCCGTTCAACGTAAATTGCCTGCAACTTTATAACATCGCTGAATGCCTGTAGCAACCTTCGAAGTTGGCGGTTAATTGTAAGAAGACGTATAGGAGATGACATCGTCGTGTAATGTATAGTGTGTGCCCAACAATTTTTGTAACGCTTCCTTGAGTAGTGATTCGTGAACTCAGAATAACTGCTGAAGAGGCATATGCATACACTTATGTATTTATACGTGGCATCTCTCAACGCCCTTTGAAAATGGGAGTTCACAGAAGCGCTGGCAAGTGCTTGTGAAGCAGACAGTTATGCTTCGAGTATCGGCAGGGCAGGTGTTCTTTGTTTGTTTCCTTTGATCACCGAAGGTGGAAGGTTTATTGAAAAGGAAGGGATTTCCTTCAGATTCATTACAGCTGTATACTGAAGTTTTCAGTTCAATGAGGAGGAGGACATAGCTATCGCTGAGGATGACGACAATGGTATTTTAATGGATTTACAGTCTGCACCTATCCCAGGACTCGAAAAAATCGAAGAAAATGTAAGCATCTTTATACTTATTTCCTGTGTTCTTATGCGATTAAGAGGGGTAATTACTCTTGCGCACGGAGTTACTACGTACAGTTCACCTGTTACTCTGTGATATGAATTTATTGCAGAAACCACTCGACGGTATTCTTCATAGCGAAACGGATGTGAATTCTTGGAAACTTGAAGTGGAACGCATGACACCTCAGCTTAAAATTACTATACGCCAGGATGCGAAGGTGATATGTTTGTGGTATTATTTTAGGAGCTATACAGTGATTTCGCTTCTTTGGTGGCTAGCTCGTTGTTCTTTGTTCTCAAACTCACTTTGGTGTTTTTCAGTGTGCAGTTGTTGCCTATGTTCCATTTCGGCTACGATTGGAGGTACAGGATTGTGGCTTATATAACTTTTTTTTCGATTTTCATGCGTGATAAAAAAGCTCCGCTTGATTGTCCTGCACGTGATATGTTAACTGTGAGGAGTAAATGCGTGTGTATATGGGTGCGTAGCGCGTATTAATAATAACAAACTCGACGTACTGCATAGTAAGCCATGGATGCCTCAGGATTCCTGCAGTAATATTTACCCACTAACTTGGCGTTTCATTCAACGCACTTTTTACACGCTATCTTTGTGGTCCCCAAATTTTAAAGTGTGTTTCTGAGTTTAAATTCACTCATTGCGTGAATTCTCGGCTGTCAAGTTTTAATTGTTCGCTGGACCTCTGTAAAGCAGATATTGTTTCATAAGCTGAGGTCAGCATTACTTGCTCACCTAAAGATGAATACATACAGCGTATTTCATCCTAGATGAAAACATGTTGTATCGCTTTCCAGAATTCATAGGCTTCGCGCAGTGAATTTCGTCCTCTAATTCTGTGCTTGTTGCCGATGAATAAACTTCTGAATTTTATTGTCGATCCCCGCTTTCATCTTTCAAATTAAATATGAAACGTATTTGAGACTATTGCAGAACAGGTTGATTCTCAGCAGTCAATATTATTTTCTGTTTCAGTTGAATAGTTAATGTTATCAAATTAATCCTGTCAAATTTACCGTCGTTAATTTGCAGTCACAGTCGTAGTTTTTGCCAAAACTTTGTAGTGTTTGCTTGCACCAACTAAGGTTAGTGTGCATCTGAAACTTATTGAAAACGGTTTTTCAGCCTCTGCTGATGCTTGATGGTACAAGGCTGTTATTTCAGGACTGGAGGATGCATCTCGAGCAAATGCAGACCTATCGTAGCTCCGTAGGAGAACTGATGAACGCGACTTGGCCGCCGTTGGACAGCATGTCGAAAGAGTTGGAAAAAAATCTTGAACGCATTGCCATGCGGTGGGTATGCAAAGAATCTGAAAATTGCTTTCACTTTTGTGCTTTCATTGAGAAATGTATTTTAAAGCGCCACTTGAAACGAAGAGATACATTTAATCTCACCACTTGACATCGTTGGTCCACTCCAAGAATATACAGTTCTGTCATGGGAATTTCCTTCAGCAGAAAGTACTTCACTGAGTGAATTTCTATATTTTTACTGCTTATTGCTTATCTTCAATAATTTGGAAGTGGTTGGAGGTGAAGAGTTGCAACGATGCGGGACAATCCTTGTCAGTAGGGCAACACAGTAATGAGCGTTTATTAGGGTAAGTGCAACTACTTGTTACTTTCCTCTTTTTCATTATCGTCAGAACGAATTTCGCCTTCGCTGTCTCGGTATTGTTTCCTTTTATCCTTGAGATTGCTTGGTGATAACGGGTTCTGAGTTGTGAATATGGTCAGGGCCTTGTAAAATTTCATATGCTGCAAGACAGGCAGCGTTATGTCACTTGGTGCAGCAGTTTGTTTTAATAAATTTGATACCTCGTCTTCGGTCTCTAACGATTCGCTATTCTCTTTTGCATCACCTAGTTTCTCTTCTGATGATCAGATGATGCGGGAGGAGGAGTGAGAGATGACCAAATATTTCTTTTGACATCATTTGTAGCGCTGCATATCTTCTAAGTAATGTGAGCTTCGTTTTCGTTAGCAAGAGCCCTATCATGTAAAATGCTAGAAGTATTTGTCTAAAAGTCTTGTGTATCTCATTAGCAAGCTTTCTTTCGAATAGAAAAAGCAGAAAAGCATGGTAAAGAGGCTCGTACGACATGCAATTTTTGCAGTCCGAGCAAATCGTCAGCAAAATATAGCGCTCATTTGTAGGGAGTTCACGTATTTGCAAATATGCAGCAGTACTTCGCTGGCAGACGTCGGCTGTAGAAAAAAATGAATCAAAGTTCAATGATCTATTGGAGTTTATAAGTTTTACCTGTGAATTGAAATTTTCGGACGTATACGTGTATAATGTTAGTGTATGCGAGAGCATGACGCAGTTATTTTGTGCTTCGCGTGGATCTGTGAATAAGCGCATAAAAACTCGTGTCTGCTTGTTCGAATAACGAAAGCCTTTAAGTGAGAAGCATTTGAATAGTCAGCTGGAAGGACTGTTGAATCAACTTCGTTCGGTGCGAGACAAAATGGCCGAATCGAAGGAAAAATACAAGTAAGTTGGCTTTTGTGCTTTAGTTCTTAAGAACGATTCAATTTTAAAAGTGCCTTTTGTCATATAAACGCAACGAACATGAAGGGCATAGCGTTGTTTTTTTTTTTCTTGTAGGAAATCTCTGTCTAAAGTTGAGGGAATTTCGTTTGGGTAATTTGAAATTCATGCGGAGGGGAGCGAAACGTAAGCTGAGTGTTGTCGAAACTCGGGTGCAGGTTACGAAATCGATGGTGAACGTTATCTAAATGCAAGTGGAGCATCAGTGATGCCCCTCATGTTCTCGAAAAATATACTGAGAAGTCTGTTATCGGCTGCTTTGTATCGGATTGTTGCAGCTTAAGAAGACTCTTTGGGTACTGCTATAATACGAGCATTGGGATAACCTTCATTTCGCAAATCGCTTTGAACGTTTTGATTACTTTTCCTAGAAAGAATAAATTATTTTCTCATAACCTGAAGCTAAAGCAAGCTGCTGCATTTTGCTAAGCCGGAAAGAAACTTAAAGTGTCTATTACATGAGTTCAGATATACAGATTAAATTTCTCGCCTCTTCTCTAAAAACATTCCAAGCTGTTTGTCGTGGAGCTATCTTCCTGAACCCATCATTCTTACGCGAATCGCTGGAACTCCTATTTTCTCTCCTAAAAGCAAAAGCTGGAGACTCATATTTAGAAATAATTTGTCAGTGATGTCTCGTAAAGCTTCAGTATCTCGACCAAACCGTTTCTGCCACGTACAGTTATGCATACAGTAAGTTGGAAAAGTTGGTTTGCTGGCCTCGTCCGTTATAGTGAATAGATAGACATTAAAGGTACTTGCTGTTATTTTTATTTGTTTCTTTCGTCAGAACTATCACTTCAGAGAAGCAAGTGGCGGTATTATGGAACGAACGCAAACGCTTCAGAGGGTGAGCGACGAAATTGAACAGATCAAAGAACAAATCGATGAGCAAGGCCAGAGGAACAGTGATGGCGGTGAGCTATTCTGTGGTTCATTTTTATGCATTATAATTGTTGTGAGGGCTGATTTATGTCGAGATCTTTCAATTTTCAGTATGGAGTCATGAAGAAAGTTGTAAATAATGAAAACTTAGTGCTTCCGAATTCCATTTTGATAAACGTTTACGTGTAATTGAGGTATTATTAGGTGTATTTGAATCATCTGCTGTGTGCATGTGCTTTTGGATGAGCACGTCAGTAAAAACACTTCAAAAATATCTCACTGCTTGTTGGCGAAACTGAAAAGCTTTCCTTCTTTTGGTGCGGTTGTGGCAATGCAATCTATTTGCGATATTCGACAGTGTCACCGTCTGCTAACTGCGAATAACTGTGAGACGGTGAGTGATAAATTTTGAGGCATCTTTAAATAGTTTCCGTTCGTTATGGGTAGAAAGGTTCAATTTTTTGAGTAATGAAACTGTTAGTTAGCATTTTTCTTCGCTCAGTCCTAATGAGGTACCTCATCATTGGAATATTTTACACAGTAAAAAAACATGACTTTAGACGGATGCAGAAATATTCTTACGCTCATTTTAAGGCCGAGATTCCTAGTTTTTGTTCTCTAGACATCTTCCTTTATTTCCATACTTTTCCATACCTAAGTAGCATGCTTTTAGATCGCGGTCGCATTTTTGGTTCTTTAATGCGTTTAGCTGCTTCCTTGCTCTGCTTCTGTAAATGTGTTGGGTTGTTTAGTCAGAAAAGAGGTATCGCGCAATTTGAGCTAATTAACCCTTATTTCTTCTACCTGTACTTCCTTTTGGCTTTAGTCACCAAATTTTCCGCTCAAGTCTGCTTTCCTAAGAAATCTTCTTATCTGCCATTCGACTGTGGGTGCGTCAATGCTGTCTTCGACATGGTCTCAGTGTTGTCTGTTGATCTTATCCACGTCAGTTGTTCTGAACTGGCAGTCCATTTGCTGTTGCTGTACTGACCAAAAATGACTCCGTGCTTTTTTGTGGCAGATATCTTAGCAGAACTTCAGTTAGAAATCGGAATTTCTGTCTACTTTTACCAGCTCACAAATAGCAGTTGATCGTACTTTTCTTGCTGCCGAGGTTCAGTCTTTACCGAATTTTATCGAATAACTGTTGAAGTTTTTTGAGATATACTAGCTCTAAACCGACTTTCGGTTGAAAGCCAACGCTTTCGATCTATCAAATACCAAAACTTCACTCGGTTGCCGCAGTTACTGTGTACTGTACTGGATTACTTCATTTACACTCTTGATGCTTTCAAATAACTCACCATGACAACGATGTGGATTCTTACTTCTGCGAACTCAGAATTATTTTATATGTATTTCACCAGATAAGAGTAGTGTGTTCGTGGTTCCTCGAAAATATCCAGAGTTTTATGAGAGACATGTGCCGGAATGTGAATGCAACGCAGGGATATTAATTTAATGAAAATGATGAACCTCATTACCTCCTTTCATTGAACTTAGCTCCACTCACCGTCATTTCCTCTCAAACTCTTGCAGAAAAATGTGGTGCAGAACTATATGAAATATCCTTTAACCAAATGCCCATAAAATAAACATAGGAGCTTTCAGCCCCAATGGTGCGAATTAAGCAGGCCTTGATGAAACTTGAGTCCGACATAACGACAATGGATGTACAAATCGGAGTCATCGAGCAGTCACTTCTGCAGAGTCAGCTAAAGGATCGCATTGCGTATTCGACTGATGCGTATACGCAATTTTAAAAGCGTCTTCCGTTACGCGATTTAGAGATCATCTTAACACGTCACTAAATTTCCTGCTTACTCGAAATATGAAGACGTACGTTTGTCACATATATCTAATGACATAATACTGATAAGGTCGGAAGTGATATTTGAGCATCGATTGCGTCCATAAATTATCGGCGCGCTGAAAGGGATGGACTAGTCTCCCAATAAAACGAGCTTAAATGGTTCTATTGTTGAAAAAAGTGTTTACTCATATACTTCTGTGTGAGAAAAAACGAGGGGGATAGTAAATCGGAATGCTGCCAAACGTGGTCGCATGTTCACAACGCTTTCACATTATTTAACGCTATCAAGACTGCGCTTTCTTGTTTCCGCAAATGGATTACACTGTACTTCCATTTACGATGTAATAAACCAGTAGTGATTTTAGTGTTACTGTCAGTGTTTGGCGAATGATATTTGCCTTTTAAGGTACAACTGTCGTCAAATTTTTGGACGACAGTTTCAGATAGAATCGACAATCAAATTCTACACATAATATTCCCAGCGAAACTAATATTTTGAACGGAATGTGTCATGGAGATACACTTGTTTGTGCTGTTTGATATTTGCTGAAGCTTATCTTTAGGTTTGTCCACCAGTGATAACCTTCTCTGTGAAAAAGTCGATAAACTTAAAGGAATAAATTGCCACTGTTGGAGTTTTCTCGTTTCATGATTTGTAAAAACAATAAGCTATATTTTCAGTCATAACTATAATGTTATACAGAACACAATGCTATGACTATAATCAATTGCGAGGCGATTGTTCTTCATCCACGTTTGTCGGAATTATGCGTCCCCGTGATAATTAGCTCTTCAGACGAGTTGACAGAATGCGGTGTTGTTAAGAGATCACAATTCGCGAACAAACGTTCTTCAGTTGGCTGAAATAGGTGAACATCACTAAGTTTTGGTCGCGTGTGGATTCTGTTGAATCTCGCTCATCATAGAGGTGACGCATAAATGGAAAAGTTGGAAATTGGCGATAAATTGAATATTGACTGTGGAAGTGGAAGTTTCTTTGAGATTATAAAAGATGCATTATATAGCATAGTAGCATTCAGCAATAATTTCCACTACTTGTTTGCAGCGGCGCTGGCGCTCGTAAACGACGTATATGCACTGTAAGAGAGCGTGGAAAGTTCCACTCACGTTCATTCCCTTTCCCTTCTCTCTATCTGCACAGAGTTCTTGCCGCACGTGTGTGTTATCAAATAACCTGTCAACGGAACTGTGCCATTACAATAGTTGCTGAAACAGTTATGTCGGAAAAGTTGTATGTGCAGTTGACGAGAAAGAACAGCTAAGAATATTGCTGCATTTGCTGTAAGATGGGCAGCACCGCACTGTTTATGCAACTATTTGCGGCGTAAATGAGCCCGGCAGTGGCAATTCCCAAGAACCCTGTTAGCAGATTCTAGACGGCACACGCGACCATGCTGGCCGAGTAGCACAGTCCTAACACCTGCAACTAATGCGCATATCATTTAGTCCCTTTCACCACCTTTCTCCCCGTCTCTTTAAAATCCAGCCGGTCAAAAAGCTTCGAAAGTATTATGGAATCAGGAGTCAAGAAATGGTAATTTGACGATTATAATGGGATTTATTAGTTCGCTGGAACAGCTGAAACTGTTGATTTTCATCCTTCGAATGAAAATCAACAGTTTTTTCGTAGTTTGCTTTATGGATTAGAAAGCAGATATTAGAAAAAACGTCCATAGCAGCTCTGCATCCTCATTGCTAAACGATATTCCCGCTTATACCAAAAAAGCGCTTCCTACGCAGTTATAATGCATTTTTGCTAACAACTTTGAATTCGCAGTTCATATTACCTTGACTTGTTTAGCACTTGGAAGTCCGCGTATACAGTACTTGTCAAGAGGGTGTTGTAGATAACTGGCATTTTCCGTTGGGAAAAGTGAATGATTTATGAAATATTCAATGAAATCTTACGTGATTCCAGCAGATGCGAAACATTGGCACATTTGTCGGAAGGACGCAGTGTCGAACCCATGTTCTATGGCGCATTCTTTCATCATCTGCACGAAAACCGTGTCTGGTGGCAACAGCAGTTGACAGCTGCAATTTTCGGTGAGAACTGATGAAGTTTACTTGAGAATATGTGAAACGCCACTAATATTACTGTTTATTGCCAAGAATTTCCATCGTTCCTAGTCATGGATGATTTACAGAAATATAAAAGTGTCAAACAAACATTGAATCTTCTAAAGAAGCCAAAAGTCAATTTCGAACATGCTTTCAAATTTCTTCATATTTAGTCGATTGGATTACTTGAAAAACTCTTCCTATTATGTGATCGTCTCGTATGTTGCATCCAATAACTCGTCAGGGTTTAACAGTAAGTCATTAAGCCGATTAACAGTAAGTCTACATCAGTGTATGTGATGAACATGTTTTTATGTTACAGAACTTCCATATTATATGAGATTCCAATGTTTGTTTGGGAAATCTAAAGGAATATAATTTTCCCTCATTTTACGATCGATCTATTTGACTCCACTCATTTAACAAACAAAAACTATGCATAATCTTTTGCGCCATTTGCATGCGTCATTAAAACTCGGACATTTCCTCCAGATTGTGTAAATTGATCTTCAGAAACGCTCATAGAGAACATAATGCAGTTCGGGACGTGACATGAATTTTGAGTTGAGTGGATAGCGTTTCAGTGAGACATTTTTGGCATGAAGAACCCTTGAAAATGGAAAATAATTTACTAAATTCGTCATCTATTTGATCAGCAGTTTGAATTTACTACTTTTTATGTGGTGCTAATCAATGCTGTCCCCTTCCTCAGTGTTCACGCCCTCTCCCTACAGGCATTAGTAACTGCACGAGCAAAAACTCAGGAGCCTTTGAAAAGAGCTAAAATTTGAAGAGAAATAGGGTGGGATGTGACGTTAATTTATGAATACTGCAGCTTATTTCATGCTTCAAATTATAAAAACCTGTATGTCCCTATTTTTGCCATAAGTGAGAAGATAATGACAGTCGGATGACCTCTGTGTATCTTCTCAGTTATGGCAAAGATAGTTGCAAATGCTCTCCCCGTATTTTATTCTTCGAAAAAGTTCAGAGTGTTTCCTTCCTTGCTCCACTAACAATCTTTTTCATTTTTATGGTTCGTTTCCTGGTGCGGAGCGCTTACTTTGAGTTCGATCGCACAACTAACGAAAGGTAAAAAATCGAGTGAAGATAAACTGGTTGACAGAAAGTATCCAGTTCTTGCGATGAAATAAAATTCGTTCTGGTCGCTGCTAGAGGAACAATTAAGGCCATTACCTGATCGTCACAGATTTTTAGGAGATCGAAAATGTGGAATTTGAAACATCCCTGATTCACAATTACACCAGAGATTGCACTAGTGTTTCATATCACGTTACAGGTTTCCATTTTCGAAATGTGAAATTCTCCGTGAGCAAAAAATGCTCTTTCTTCATAGAAATTAGCTACGGTCAGATTTCTGCGATGTCTGCAAAATGGCGCCTATGTTCAAAGGCAACTTTTGCAACCTTGCTGCGCTAGTGCATGGGGCATACTACTGCAACATGTAATCTTGCTTTGAATGGTCACCTAATTTATATACCAATTCAGGTGGGTTCTAGCGGAGGCGTTGGAATGTTTACGTGCAACGTCCAGCAAAAACTTCGCGCTTTGTAGGTGAGGGCCCACTTATAAAATCACAGCTTTTACGAGACGGTTTCTGACCGGGGTGGTTTGCGGCATTTACGTTCGATGCTTGAGTTTGCTGAAGGCAGACTCAAGATTTAGCTGGAATTCCCATCCTAATGGCATATCTATCGCAGGAAACGACTCGGCGAAAAACCTAGACTAGATAAACCGCAAAGGATGTTGTGTGAATCGAAGGTAAACAAATGATATCGACAAATGTCCCTGATCGATAGGGTCGTTCTTTTCTGCGTTTGCGCAATTTTTTCCCATGCACGAAAGACTGTTAGAGGAGAAGCGGTGGGGACGGGGCGAGTACTAGGGATTCGGTGTCATTAGCATTGTGAGCTAGTGTCTGCCGGAGCTGCTAAGCTCCAACTTGAGTGACATAAAAACAGTCTTTTTATTTCATCCTCAAAGTCAAATTTTTCTGAGATATTGGAGTAGCCAGGTCAGGAGGCAAGTGAACTCTGAAATCGCTTTAGGCGCTGAAAATAACAGAGAGCTAAAAATGTCCTTCTGGCGTAGAACCGATCGGATTTAGGAAGTGCATGGAAGAATGCTGCGAAACCGGAAATGGCAGTTTTCTTTGGTTGATGTCGAATGTCGACTTATTCTGCAACTCATTTCGTCCATATTTAACTGATGTAAAAAAAAGGTTCGTTCAAGTAGAAGAGCTGCAAAAACGATTTCCTCAAGAAGCAAGAACTCACTGCGCGCTGGACATACAATGATCGCTCATCTTGTCCATGCAGGTCTGCATACATGCAACAAGCCTCTTGGTGCCGCTAAAGATGCCGCCCAGTGCTTCTGTGACTCCTGTGAAAAGCACATTTTTATGCTTGGTGCGTTATTATGAAATCACTTACGCGTAAATCAAAATGTATCACATCTCTATGTTCAGTAAGTTAGACTTCGGACCTGTGCAAGTTGAGGCGGTGAATAAATTGGACCGAAATGAATAGTAGGTAAGTCGGTGACCTTAACGTTCATCGCCTCCTCCAGTTGGGAGCGTTTGCTGACGCAGAAAAGTTGTAGGTGAAACTGCCTTTTACTATCCTTATAGGTGCAAATGAAAAGCAGCGTCCTTATATATTAGTATTAACTGCAGTGTTAGGTAACAGAATAATATTTAGACGTTTTTCATCATCTCTGAGCCGAATATCTGCCGGACAGATTGTTGTGCTTGGTTGGACTACAAAAAGCATGTATAGTTTCAGGTCTTTTTCCGTTTGTTTTGCAACAACATGTACAACAGTGCGAACTTTACAGCAAAGAAAAATTCACCAGAACGCCGCAGAACTTTCAGGCACTCGCATGAAAATTACTCAACATGCAAAGGAACTGTACCTGATCGTTGCGCCATTGCATTCACTTCTGTCATTAATGCAATCTTGAGGCCCTCTGCATAATGCCTCGGAACCATTTTAGGTGGTTCGCGTGTGCAGCTGCAATACTGAGTGGTAACGAAGTCGGTCCACATGATGCTTATCACATTGGATGAGACTACCTCCTTCCACTAAATACACATAAAGATGATATAATTCCCTCAAGTGGTGCAGTTTGTGACCATTTGGCTAAATGTGCTCATAACAGTTCAGCGGAGACTGTAGTACGAATGAAATTGCAGCAGTTAAGTGGGGTTTCTTTTTGTTGCCTGGTGTTGAATCAACAAAATTTGAACGAAATGCGCGCATGGGATTTCCTGCCTTCGTTTTTTGCAATAAAACGCAGTGTGGCCAGTGAACTGCTCAAATTAGCTAGTGGAATACTGCAATCGTTCAGTGCATTTCAAGACAAACAGTGCGTTATGTCATTAGTAGTTGCCTTCATAAGAAAGAAATTGATCTCGAAGGAAGTGATTTGTAGAAGCACTCACGCATCCGGTAAACGCTTTTGCACGCAAGTAGTTGCAGCTTTAATACTCGGCTCAGCCTCAATAAAACATTGTTTAATTGCGTGAAGGTCTGCTCCCAGCGCCGTGACACGACTCTGAAAGTTCTGCTGTCTGTATGCTGCATTCGAATAAGGAATTCCGCAGTTTCTCTTCTTTAGAATGACGGTACTGCAGCCTTGTTTTCGGTTCCATTAGCTCAGCATTCGTTTTTTTTACTCGCCGTTTAATTTAGTAACGTTTCATAATATGTTGCATCTCGAACATAGGAATCTTTTGCAGTATACCTTTCTCGTCAGTTCTTTCGCGACGTTGAGATGCGATAATTCAACACGTGCATAAAGAGCTCAGTTTTAGTTTAAAATCACTGTTGAATGATTACGCAGCTAATTTAAGTTTTCGTGAAATCCACTTTATACAGTACCTGACACTTATCGATGCAGGGAATCAAGAAACTGCAATATCGCTCTAGGCATTCTTCGGCTTCGCTGCACTCACACTGCCGCATCATTTGTGCTTGTGAGCTGCATATTACAGTCGAGAGGATTACAGTCGCAACTGCAGCTATCATCGTCTGCAATAGGTACCTTGCCATAGAAAATGCCATTAGTTTGTGTTGAGCGAAAAACTAAACTGACTGTTGATACTTGCATACGTGCATGCATTTAGAAATATGTCTTACAAAAACAAGTGCCTTGTGGATTAGCTTGAAAAGCTGCTTACTTCCACACATCGCAGGACCGTATTAATGATAGAATTTCAGTACTTTGCGACTGTAACATGATTGTATAACACACGCGTGGCATAAATGGAATGAACGCATTAAGAATGGTTTAACAAATAGGAAAACGAGGATATCATAGAAATTCTTTGTAGGTTCTAGAGTTACCGGCTTCCTAAAACAGTTACGACTTTTATTAACCGAGGAGTACCGACCACTCTATCAGAGCTCTATTACTTTATTACTAGCCTAATTTGAGAACTTACTCAGAAACTTACTATCTCAGTCTAACTGCTGTCGCTGAATTAGTAAGAGAAGCAAATAACGCGGACGGTGTGGTGGTTACTAGTATATCAAAAAAAGGATTTTTTCCAATTTTGCACCAAGAACTGTCATTAGACGAAGAACGTCCACAATTTGCCGGGAATTGAACAGTTTTGTTTGCGGCATTTACGAGATGTAGTTATCTTTTAATCATTGTGCAAAGGATTTGGATGTTTCTAATTATCGTTTTATCTATATATTCTAATTTTTTTCCACCAAATATCGCTCAAAAGCAAGTTGGTGGTTTGGAGTAGAATAAGCATGTTGGAAATGGAAACAAGGCGCACGTTTAGTGGAATCTGGAAGGAACACCACATGAAAACGCGGCATGGAACGGCGAGTTCCTGTAAACGGCACCACAGCCGAGTAGCAATTAGTCGGTGTTGCAAGGTAAGCTTCTTTTATAGTTGCACTATCGAGGCGGCGCAAAGAAGACAACCGTACCACCTCCATCATCGCCTTTTTTGGTGAGCGCTCCAAACCACGTTCTTTGATAATTTGCCGTTCATTACTTCCTCGAGCTTTTCGTCTTCACTAGCATCCTTTCGAAGTTGTTCCTACTGAGCAGTATTCATCAGATATAACTTCACAGCTCCTAAATTCTAAACATTTTGGAGAACCTTTTGCAGTGTTTGACTCAAATTACAGTTATGAGAAACTTGCATTAAAGGTACGATGTTTCTCCACAATGAATATGCTAGCTGTGGCAAATTGATACAGAGCATGCGCACACCTAGGACTGCTACGCAGTTCTACTGTTTCGAAACAAATGAGAGTGAATCTACGGGGCAGATTTACTTTCATTTTATTTAATGCATCTTTGAATCAAACATCCGCTTGGCGGTACTAATATATGTTTATATATATATATGGCTCAACAGAAAATGATCAGATTTTAGTTAGATTCATTCAAAGATTCTATATTTTGTGCAGAAAGTTTCATCAAATAAATTTCTGTGTTTATTTTTAGCTGGCGATGCAGACGAAGCTTCATTTGGAGCTGATTGGTTTGTATGCCTTCACTGTGGAACAGTGTCGCCAACTTGATCTTTAAATGTAAACCTTAGCGGAATGAAGGAATGGAAAAGTGAACGATTCAACAGAAGCCTCAAATATAGAAGTCAAGCAGGAGCGTTCGCTAAGAAGGGTCATATAAAGAAACCGATGAAATGAAGAAAACGTTTGTCGTTTAGGTTTTATAGGTTAAATTCAAACCAAATGCAAATAGCGTACTTCAGCTGTATCAATGTATAGTGATCAATATGCAGTATGATTTTCTGGAAGATATTTCTTAGTGCTCGGAAGTTCTGCTTTCAGCGAACCGTGATGATCGTTAATAAGCCAACAAATATTAGCGTCAAAAAGGTGGAGAACTTTTGCACTTGAACTAAATGAAAAGAAAAATGGCTATCTTTGCCCGACCAAAGTAAAAACTGCAGAACCCGTTCCAAAACGCGTTTCTGTTCCTCGACTAACAAAAACGAGATAGCATCGACGAAAGTGAACCGTGTAGTTAGTTAGAGAGACGACGTTTAGGTGTTCCGCCTCGTCTAACACTTAGCAGTGTGTGATTTCAACTGCAGTTCTATTGCGCATTTGAATAAGTGAACGTTTTCTTCGGAAATTTATGAGCAAATTGCTAGTGGAGTTACACCTTTAAGCAGTTCAAAAACAAACACAGTAATAATCACAGTGTTCATAAGTGTGAAAGGTATGTGGGTGTAAAAGTGAAATATAAAACGGTTGAGATGAGTTTTTTTTCGATCCTCGCATTTGCATACAAAAACATGGTTGGGGCTTTCGTCTCATATCATAGCATGAAGAGGACTTTCATGGATCCACCACTGCCAATATTCGCATGTAATATTGATGTCTGTTAAAACATATACCCACATTCTTTTGGTAGCAGGTGTTAATATTGGGCTAGTCGAAGAAGTTCGACTTATAAATTCGAGTAAAATGCGCCGAGGAGAATCAATTAAATTCTCATTTTTTGCATCGTTGCTTATAAAACTTACCGGTGAAATACAAGTTTTGTTTGCTGTGACACAGTGGAAAACATGGAGCGTTTCGTTAAGTGCACCGATTTGAAACGTAAATCGCAAGCGTGTTCCACCGGTTGACCGAGACGTTTTTTCCATCTTATTTGTTGGGAATGACAACGCGAGAGAACAGAAATGAACGAGTGATCTTTACGGCTGGTTGCCAAATTTTCGCATGTTGTTGGAAAAGGATAGCAGTCAAACATCATCTTGGCCAATCGATTAGTGAGGCCATTTTGGCCGGTTCACTTTTGTTTCAACGCTTGCTCCAATAAGTGGACCACAGTTAGGGTCAACTGCTGGCTCAGCAAGTGACGATTAACTAAAATTTAACGATTAAAAGTCCAGCAGCTGAATGGTCCCATCTCCACGAATTTGAAAGGAATGGAGAGCTGATGGCTTTCTTTCCAGAACTGCTGCAACTTTTAGCGTTTTTAATTTGTAGACTTCGGAATTTGAACTGCCATAACTTTGTGAATGACTTTTCAAAGTTACTTTTTATGTGATGTAGTCATGAACTTTGTGAAGGCAATGTTACCGGCAGCACTGAACGTGTGTATGAATTATTATTTAATGTTTAGTTCTCTAGAGCATTTCAGGAAAGCATAAACAGTTTATTGAAGCAGGTTTAATGCAGTATTGTGATCAAATGACCGTACTACCACCCACCAGCGTGTAAGGGATATTTTCAGGGATGCAATTAAATTTTGGATAAGTTTCATTCAAGGACTTTTAGCGTTATAACAATATCTGAGTAATAGTACCACTGTTCTCTTAGCACATAAATCCTTGGTTATGAAAATGTGAGTGCACTATTTGAGGGCAGACCTCGATAGTATTTAGCTATCGAAGCTCTTTTGCACCGATGCTTTCGCATGCCTGTAATGGATTGAAGATTTCAGCCGATTTCTTATTTCATGGTACTGCCGCTTGGAAGAGTGAGTCGGCGTTTTTTTGCTCTTATTTGTGTCTTTTATAAAACATGGCATTTATCTTCTGTATATCGAGCGGTTAAAACAGTGATGAAGTTGGGCGGTTTAAAGCTCTGATAACAAGCTTCTGTGGTAAAATCATATCATCTCAGTCTGTGTCTAGGACAACGATCCAAAATTAAGCATCACTAAGGGTCAGTGATCCCTGTGCAACCCACCAATATTTTTAGGTATGGTGATTTGAAAGAATTCTCATCTTCAGGCCTTTTTCTCAGAGCAGAAATCACTGCAACGCAATATATGCCTCGCATAAGTTCACTCAAGCTTTAGCTTGACAAAAATTTTTCGAGAAGCTATATGTGAGCGCGAGTGTCTGCATACAAAGATTCTCGAAGGTGATCGCAGAGATCATTAACGAGTTGATCATATATGGACCACAAATATGGCCGGCGTAGGCGGTGGGCTGATAAATGCAAGACGGTAAGAGTGGAGTGGCGTTTATTTGCACAAGACCAGTCACTGCTCCATGGACACGTCCAGCGTCACATCTCTACTCGACGAAGCGACGACCACCGCATTATTTGTGTTGCCCGCTAGTCGTCCACATTTAGAGCACCGTGATATCAGTTCAGATTCTTTATGGTACCGTTGAATCCAGTTGATAATTCTTGTAATCTGTTGTTGTTTCGCATCTGAACGGATATTAATGAAACCTTTATTTCATCATTGGAAAGGATTGTTCCATGCAATAAAATTATCTTTGCTTTACGCACGAATGTCTCCGATATGTCACATTTAACAATATATTCGTTGCCTGATTGTTTCGTTCATTAATTAAGTAGTTTTTTCCAGCACGACAGCTGAGTTTCTGCTTAATAGCTGAGTTGATATCAGTAGATGCATTCGATGCTTCCTTCAAAGCAAACTTCTATACTAGTACGATCGTTTGAGCACGAGTGTTGAAGTTTTCAATTATGTGAAAATGGCTGACGAGGAAAGACTCGAGGAACGACGGCAATATGCTTATCAACAGTTCCGCCACTACTTCACAAACGAATTTTTTGCATGGCATTTCAAATTCAGCGGCGAACTGTGCACTTTTTAACTTTTTTCTTTTTCCAGATGAAGCGGTCACACGTCTTTAATTCTTTACTTTAGTTTTTACTTTCCAGTTCGTTAGGATGCACTTCATGGAATAGAGATTCCACTGAGCAAAGCATTCACCAGAAAGCGATAAATTCGTTCACTTCAAACTGCAACACTCTCACCGTGTCGTTTGTTTGTTTCACAACAATTCTTCGTTTATGTTTTAATTGATGTCGGTGTTTTCTCTCAAAAGTACCGCTTCTTTTCCATGGCAAGTAAACAGCGACGTGGAATGAGGCGCTATGAGGCGAATAGGGGTGAATTCGTTAGGAGAACTACGCGGACATAGATTTCTACAACGGGATTTCTGTTTACCAACAGCGCAGTCACGTGATTAACGCATTCACTTAGCTAGCTAGACTCACTGATGCTTCGTTTCTAGCTACCGCGTACGAATAATTTATAGGTAAGAATCTGTTGTGAAGTTATTCGTAAGGAAATTATTCATGCTTAGTAGACGAGCTTTTTGTTGCACAATTTTGACAATCGTCTAGCTCTGCCGATAATATAGGCCAGAATACACAGAACTCCAACATGCAAAAGTTCATTGACGATTGTGGAAGTTCACTGTCTCTGTCGATATGGAATTTCATTGCATTTCAAACTACCGGACAGGTGGGTGCGAGAACGCATATTAAACCTTAACTCATGCAGGCAGGATCTTACCGCTTTTGCAAGTGGGAAACTGTAAAACATTAATCTGCTAGCTGAGGAATTTCGAGATTGCTTATGGTGGATGCGAAAAGCATTAAAAAAGAGGTTTAAGTCTCAGTTATTATGCGTAAAGGCCGTTTAAAACGGAACTAATTGAAGGCAACAATGAAAATATGAATTCGATTGAAGCTTACTTATGGTAGAGAGTCCAATGATTTATGCTCTTAAAGGAGAGTTATAATTTGTTGAAGTATAAGATTTCACTTTCTGGCTGTTTCTAAGGTTTCATTCTGTTCGTTTCTACTATAGAATCCTGACAGTCAACTGCTTCTTGTGCTTTTATTCTCAATGTAGCGGCCCCAGTGAACGTTTATTACGTAGAAGATGGAGAGGAGCTCATGCGATTCGGATCGAATTCTACTGATTCAAGCTCTTGCTGATATCTCAATCGTCCATAGCTGAGCAGTAGTGTTTACAACTCTGTAAGTGACCTCAGTTAGCTTATTTATAAGGTTTAAAATTTCCTTGTAGCAATAGTTCATCTTCTTTTGCAATGGCAGCTTCGTCCTGATGCACAACGCGAATCTTTTATTAACATAACAAGTACGATTGCTAAAATCATGCAGATGTTAACTTTTTGCCGAATAACTCTACAATTATAACTCTCAAGAGTTAATATATGGAATTGTAGTCGCATAACTGATGAATTTTGTTTAGAATTTAACGTTTCATTTCTATTAGTTTCATTTCAGGTCGATAACATTTATGGCACACGTCACTGTTAGCGGTAGCTTGAAAACTGCTCAGTTACATATCAATTCATTTTTCCCAGTTTCATTTTCTTATAGCCGCCTTCAATCGCTCATTTAAGCTTCGCTTGCTACGACCTTGTTGCAAGTGACCTCTAAAATCACATTATAGCTGCAGGAATGGCGCGTATATGTAAACATGCTTGTTTACATCTGTACTCCGTTGGTTCACTCGAAAAGTGTAATTCGCCACTCAAAATAATTGAAAAGGTGTTCTGGATTAATTGCAATGATGTTTTGCTCAAGTTCATCACGAAAGGGTACTCTGATTGACCACGTGGGAGCCAACAAACACTCAGAGCATCATATTTTTCAGCCCACTTCGGTCATTTCAGTCTATGAATTTTTAACTTGTTTCGCATTGTTCGCAGCAACTTCAGCGCTTCTCGTTTCTTCCACTAGCTTTGGTTAGAGAAGCGCGAACGTAGGACGTGTTAGTCGAGATTCGTAGAAGCGTTTAAATGTTTCAAAATACCCTCGACTCGTGCTTCGCACATTTTCTTTTGCACTAAAATGTTCGCAAAGATCAAGCTCAACATAACTTAAATTTCTTTCGGCCGTAAAACGACATAAAAACGCCGGGCCTTTCATCAGCGCTCATTGGGAGCATAATTATGCCTTCCTTATAAAGGTGGTTTCTGGATACTCAATTAAAGCAATTGCAAACAATCTGAGCTGTAGTGCACTCAACACTTTCTGAGAACCCTATAAGATTTCTGCCAAGCCTACTGGGTAGTTCTATGGGGTTGAGTAAATGATCGATAATGAATAATTCCGACCTAATCAATGATTTATCAAATCTCATGCTGTATAAATCGTTCTTGTTTATCGTTCAAGAAAATACGCTATTATATCGGCTAAAAAACTTCAGCCTCAACTACCTAGTTTCTGGATTTCGAATGCATTTCTAGCATTCTTTAAAGGAGTTTTCTTGTGCCATTGACCGATAAGTGATTAATGGAAACGTTATTCAAGAGTTGGCAACTCACATTGATAAGTTATGCTGGAAAGTTCATTCTTCTCGGCTTTTATATTGTTGTATCGGCCTACTGAATGGAAGCAATCGATTTAATCACTTGAATTACAACTTTTGCGTAATGAAATTAGACGCCGAAGAGGCAGGACGTCTTCCTTAGGAGGGCGGTTTGATATCTCACATTTTCATAGTGAAATACCAACTTTTTTGGGAAGAAGGAGGGGGAGGGGAAGGGAATGTTGTTCACCTTAGCAAAAATATATGCAGCTTACAGTTTCACGTCAGCGAAAATCTGCATCCATTCTATTTATATCTGAGTTCTTTGATTGTCTTCGCAGTGAAAATTCTGATTGTTGTTGTTTTCTTGAGCTTTTTTCTTTCAATTTTAGGCGATCGCTCTGCTTCATTTCGCACGACGACAACTTGGCACCAATCGTTTTATGAAACTCACGAAGTCAGAAGTAAATGAGAAGTTTTTCGATACCCCTAGCAAATTAGTATATATTTTCATTTTTTTATTATATTTCATTGGTTGAAATTTTAGTTCATCTCATAGCTAAGTATTCCCCTTTCTCAGTGGAATGGATTATGAAAGGGAACCAACGCGACCCATACGAGCAAATTTCTGACAACAGCAATCGTCGATGACTTGCTGATTCATAGTCATTCGACGTCACGCCTAAAGTTATCGTGCTTTTCAGTGTTTGCTCTTCTTCCCCATTTGCCGCCTCTTCGCCTTACCACATAAATTCCATCGATATGTCAAAGTGTCGTTTCACGTCACTCTTCCCATTCTTTTTCAGTAAAAAGTGTTGTTTTCATATGCTGCATAATTTATCCATACTTAATTATTAAATTTTCAGCCCAAAATTATGCTCTCTACTATTTTTCGTCATTGAGCCTTTCATACCCCTTGTCAGATTTCTCTTTATATTTACCAGTTTACTTTTAACCATTCATAATCAGTCGAGAATACTCGAGTAATCGACAAGAAACTCCACTGTAAAAGCGCCACTAAACAAAAGCCTCGATGAGTAAATCGATTGTTGTGCAGCTATATGGGTGTGTGCTGAGTTGATAACTGCGAATGTATGTTTGAGCAAATGCTGACGCTCTAGCAGTGGTTAATTATCAAAGACGGGAACGCTGTGGCCATTTAAGAATACAACACCGATAGAGGCACAAGAGCTGACAGAAAAGATACGCAGCACTTTTATGCCTAAGAGCGCAGTGTTGAATATAGCGATTAGCGCTTTTACCAGTTGGCACTTTTTAGTGCCGCTTCTGTTCTGTCGGCAATTTGGTATCTGTAGAGGTGGGAAGGACGCACGATGGTTCCGTCTTTTCGAGTAGTTTGGTGTTGCACACTCGTTTGTTGTGCAAAGCCTTTCGAAGTTGCTCGCATTAATGCCATCGAATAAAAGGAGCACTCATAATTCGATCGATACTTCTAACTTTACGATACTGAACTCCTGAAATTTATGGAAATATGACCTTGATCAGTTCACAGTTTTTTGGAAACCTACTAGTTAATACCTCTAAGATTCCAATGATTCTTGAAAGCGGAGTTCATCGAACTTCTGAATGATGTTGCCGCGGTGCATTTTTGTACTATCATAATTCACTCCACTAATTCTAGATTACTAAATAACTCAATATATGTCATTTTGCACTGTTTTGCTGCTTTAATCTGTGATCGCAATAAGCTGGAAGTGCTCAATAGACAATGATAAAGAATAATCAGATTAAAAAGTAGTAAAGAGGCGGCAATTATTTTCCTATATGAACTGTTCATTCTGTTACGTGAAATAGGTTGTTCTAATTCAGGATGGGGTACATGGACCGCAGACAATTTTTCTGTAGGGTCGAGTTAAGACTATACGAGAAGCAAAATCAACTTTGGCTACATCAATGAACAGTAACAGATTGTTATTTGGTGAGATATATTGCATGGTTGCTTGGCGAAAAACAATGAACTAGATATGTGGTGGTGGAACTTATGCAGAGAGATTTCAGCTGGGCTCACCGAATGCAATACTTAGGCCTGTAGAGAGGCGTCATTGACAGATCGATGTGGCCAAAATTTAATGCTTCAATTATGATATCGATATTCTCTTCTGCTGTTTAAGAAAGGGGTCTTCGCCTCTGATTATGGCTATAAAATAAGCAAGTGTCTCTTCGAGTAAATAGAAGACTTTTAGGGCTTACGCTTACTAAATGAAACTTTTCGTAGAAGATCAGAGTTTAGAAGAGAAGTGATATCTTTGAAAAATGGTGTAGATGAGGCGTTGCGAGAGTTTTGAATAGGGAAGTGGGGGAGATTTTTTCTTGCATTGGAGTTGCTGAATGTGTTCTTCTAAGGAAATTACCATTGAAAGGTTCTTTGCAGCAATACCGTTTCCCGATATATGTTGGAAAGAATTTGTCTTAACATTTTCCGATCTCGAGCACATTTTTAATTTCTGATCTCCACCCGGAAACTCGTTATCTTCGATCGCTTAGGTGTGTATCTCTGAAATTGAATAAACCGCGTTCTTCCAAGCTCCTGGAAGACAGTACGCCGTTACAAGCACTTTGAACGTGAGATCTTTACAGGTAAAAAATAGTGCGCTTAAGTGGTGCGGCTTAAAGTACTTAACTCGAACCCATCTTTTATTTCATTTTTAAAGGATACCAGTAGTAACGTGGCATCAATGTCTACTTTTAGTCGCTCGTATAGAACTCTGTTTGGAAAACATTACTTCGTGATATAAGTATGTCACAAAAAATAGATTCAGAATTCGAGTTTGCATCTGGTTTATTGCATCAATAAGATATAAGGAATCAGCGAAGTCGAACAACGGGCGGGGAGTAATTATCAAAAAACCACCTATTAAAATCGCCTCGAAGGCAGTCGGCGTTACTCCAAACGTACTTTCAACTTACTCTTTGTTTAGCGCTCATTAAAAATACCGTCAAAATAGCTATGAATTCGTCTCAAAGGAATGGGCAAATTCTGATCGAAACCTCTTTGCACTTCTTAATTATGTCGATAATCAGCGAGCCATCCTTTGGAAAAATAACTGAATACTTGTTAATGTGTCATAAGCACAAACTTACCTTCGCTGCTGCAAACGAACAGCCAGAGTAGCATTTCAGAGTTGATCTGATAGTTTTTGTATGTGGTCTTATGGGAAATTTATTGATGGTCTTATACATGTAGGGAATTAAATTCTCGTGCAAAAATGAGTAAATGAGACGGAGAAGCGGTTTATGGTGGGTAGAAGCGGTTAGATTCTTATGATAAGCATGAGCATGTCGTGTTGGTGAGTATGCCCAATTTGATCGTTTGACTGTCCGCACATATGAATCAGCACTGTGGATTTCTTTAGCGACCGGCTTCGTCACTTTTCGTTTGAACGTACTTTTCCAGTGTGTGGCGATTCTTCAAGCTTGACGTCGATCCGTTCATTTTTGTGCTATTGCTCTTCATTCATATAGCAGTTACTCTTATTTCGTTGTCACTTCATTTACTTCGTACTCTTTGAAATTAACTTTTTTCCCACAGATGATGGAGCTGTTGTGTTCGCTAGTGGCGTCATTTATTTATGTGGCCATACAAATAGTGTGGTACAGTTTTAGTTTTACTAGATCGATATTACTGACGTTGAGGGGTAAAATTCACGATGAATTCTGTTTCTATGACTGCTAATAATCTTGATGATTAAGTGCTGCTTAAGTGTAACGTTTATAGAATCGCCGATACAGTGGAAATTGTTCGATCGATATGCTAAGTGGTTTGTAGTCAAGAGCCGATGCAGTTATATCGTCCATAAGTGCGTATATTTCATGTAATAAATGAAGAACTGATATGTGCTTTTTCAACTGCATTATTTCTTTTTGCACCCAGTTTCTTCATGCTATAAGGTAGTGCTTCAGTGTGCTTAAAGATGCTCCATATGTGACATTCACCCGCTGTTTAAGTATAAAGTTAGTACTATACCACTCCATTAATGCGATTTTTGATCTTCAACGGTCAGTAAGCCTCGAATGAAGCATGTACAGCTATGCGCAAGATGTATTGCTTTGTGTGCATCGTTTATGCTATTCCTAACTTTATGAATGAGTAATTTATTGCATGAAGCTGTTTATTGTCCGAGTTCATATTGAGCGCTCATCATTTTATTCCGATCGAACGAACATGTTATTACGGCCAACACATCTGGCCATTGCCATTTTTGTGGTCATTTGCGGTATGTTTTACTTGTCGTTTTCTTTATTCAGTACAATATATAATATAATCAACTAGAAGTGTGGTGCTTCAAACGTTCTCTAGCAAGTTCTTTCATTTTCTTCGAAGAAAGTGAAAGCATCATTCTATGCCATACAAATCCACCTCTTTCAGCCACAATAAATTCTCATAATTGTCATGCTCACATTCGATGGCATTCATTGAAGTTCGCCTCGAGAAATCAGTTAATTTTGAAACATTTCCGTGAATTTTGGTTATTTATGCTCATCTGCAAAGAGTTATTTCAATTCTTAACTTTCTGTTGTAACTATTTAAGTTGCAGAAGATTGCGAAGATTTGCAAACATCAGTCTATTTCTCTGATATAATTCAACGCCTCATAGTTTAGTCATTGGTGCTGCCAGAAAAGCAGTATTGCACGAAGGGGTCGAATTAATGAAGGCAATTCTTCGCTAGGTGAACCCGAGAAAAATTATCTGACATATGACGGAGTTATTTGAAGTAGACCTGAAACTATTTGCACAATTGTATTTCTTTGATTGCAGTCAATTTTACGGACGGTCAAGCACTGAACGATCCTCTTACTCAGTACATAGAAGGACGACTGGGCAATAGACGGATATTTTGGTGTCCGTCGGGCTATGGTTCGTTTACATATTATTTGTATTGAAGGGTCCTTAATTGAAATGGTGAAATCGAAAGCTTTATCGAATAGTATCCACTGAGCTCCAGTTAGAATTTTTGCAATTAGTGATTCATATTTCCTCCTCAATTTTCCAGTGCTTTAAATCATTTCTAGTAAAAAGTCGTATAATTCAAGCTTTAAATTGCCAGCTGTGTATATCCTTATAGTTAGGTGCTTATTATTCGAGATTCTCATTTGCGCCTCTCATCCAATTTACGTTTATATGCATTCATGCTAACAAAGTCGTTTCCCACTGCTTAATATCTTTTCTGAGAGAGCAAACTGCTTGATTCAACGCACCATTCGACGTCAACGATCGTTGTACCTTCGTTCTCCATTGTTTTTGTGCATTCCTTTGCAACTCAACATTTGTATTTTCCATAGCCGTCGATTGTCATTAGTTGTTGAGTGGAAGAAGTAACCCACTTTGTTGTGGTGCTGCTGTTTATTTTGATTCTCTTAGGCCGCAAGCGGTTTCCTTTAAAATTCGTGCCGGAATCTTTGTTTTAGCGGAACAATTCCCCACTGCAAACTCCACATCCCACTATTTGAGAGTCGATCGAAACGTTTAATAGCTGAACTGAAATGTTATTGCTGCTCTAATCACCACTGTGCTCTGTATGAATGAGTTTCTCGAAGGAAAATACTATAATTCTCTAGGGGTTTTTTCTACAGACGTAATCCATAGTTTTCAGGTTATTTGGCTTACTGCCCGCAGCCCACTGACTGGGACAATTACAATTGGTGTTGCACATGGCCTTATTTAGGCTCGTGGAAACCTTCGTGCTGTGCATTTGCGATCCCCACAGGCGCGGTAGTCGCACTGATTATCGCAGCGATTATCTTAATAGCCGGTATTTTACATAGATTTAATTCCTTTCATTATATATTTTTTTGTGCTCCACGTTATAGTTTAGTGCAATTTAACTTCATTTCTAGTACTTTTAATTGTTCCTATATGCAATGAATAATTTTTCCACCGGCTTTCATCCTACTTCCAAGTAAAAATAAAAGGTTCAACAGCCAAGTGAGTGAATCTGAAAGCTCATAGTTGAATGCAAACTTCTTCAGCAGTATATTACAAAAGGAGGCTACTTGAGAACATTGATTTCGCTGAGGACTTCCCCATATTCAAATAATTCAGATGTCATTTTACATCATTTTCTTAAATAGGGGTCTTCTTCGTTTTTTTTGGCATTTGAAGTGGATGAACTCTGTAAGTAGATTGCATTTCCTCATGAATGATCCGCTCACGTTACTTTTTTATTGCCTATAGAATATCCTGAAAATATACGTCGAAAATTTCAACTACATTTCAAGGTGATATTTCCGGATATTATACAGCTAAGTGGACATTATTTAGTGATTATTATCATTAAATTATTATCATTCTTATCGTTATCAAGAATTATACCGTCAACTGTATAATGAAAATTATTTTCAGTGTTGATTGCGTTGTCATGTTGGTGCTGCTTTTGCTGTCCTCTTTATAAGCAACTCTATGACTATGAAGAGGAAAAATAATGCTGCCAGCCGCACTCGTATTGTTCATAAAATTGTGGTTCTTATCGAATAACGGATTATTCTAGAATTATTCCAGAATAACCCATCGAATTATTCCAGATCACATTCTGGATTAATTCCGTTTCAATCATCGATTGAATTCGATTTATGAGTATTCGATTATTTCAGCTTTTCATTTATTTCATCGTTGACAACTTCTTTATCGGTAGTATAATCGTACTGATGATATCTGCGTATTCTTTTGTGATATTTTCACGAATACTTATTAAATTCATTTATATTTTTAATTTTTATTGTTATTAGGTAAATTCTCCTCAATAATCTAGCATCCATATTTCATTCGTTTATGGATATACTACTGATTTCATTATGGAGCCATTACTCGTATTGCTGCCATCATTGTGAGAGCCTCTTTCAACAATATTAAACCTTTATGCTCAAATTCACTATCTTTGTTACTTTCTCGTTGAGTGCGTTATTTTGCAACTACGAAGAACGTTTATTGAGAAGAGAGAGAGCATTCTGTGATGATTTCACTTAGTTCACATTAATCTTTATATAAGAGGTTTTACTCTCTCTCTTTTTGATAATGATCAACACAAATATTGTATAATTTCGCTATCTTTTTGGAGCACTCTTCATTCGAAAAGAAAATCCTTGCTGATTCAATTACATCGCTCTCAGATAGTCGATGAAAAGGATCTGCGCTTTATGATATGGACAACTGAGGCTTCATTTTCAGCAATTCCTTCGAAGAGGGCTGCAATGAGCAAAAACGAGAGGGGTTCACTGAGGGGGACTCGAAGAGGGTTCACTGATAGGTTATGAAGAAAAAGAAAGTGGAAATTTGGATAACGTCAGAAATGTTGTTCCATACTTGTGCAATAAACAGTTACATGATATACCACTTACAATAAACAGCTTTACTCTATTTTTCTTTTCTCCATTGCAAACAAAACAGAATTCGATGGGACTTATATTGCAGTTGAAGTTGTCTTCAGCTCTGAGCTATGTTCAAAGCAAATTGATTTTAGCGGGTCACCTATAATATTGCTGCTTAGTCAGTGACGTCTCCCCATTTGAGCTATTTTTTGACGATACACTGATGGTGCAGAGGGAGCCTCCAAGACAGAGGAAGTTGGAGAGGCCTGGAACTGCATCGATCATAAAGTAGTTATTGCAGACGCAGCAACCCTGTGCCATGCAAAGATACTTGCATATCTAGTAATTCCGAAGGTAGAAAGCCTACGAAAGGACTTTTTATTCAAAAATAACTTTTATAAATTATTTGCTGAGATCTCGAATCATTAACATGTCGGTTTCTCGATCCGGTTGTCCGAAAAAACCCGCTTCACTACTCATCTTCTTATTCTTCACCTGTGCGTCCCTCAACTATTCAGCATTCCTACTGAGGATACACAAAACTAACCTCTGCCTTTCCCCAGTAGCAAGTAATAACGATTACGCCGTTCGAATTCATAGGCTGCAGGGCAATCATTAAACTGCTCGCCAAATCGCCATATGCGAAAGCTGCCTGCAGAACGCACAAGTTTCTCGGTACTATCCCAGGGAAATATTGGAACATCGGTGATTCCCCGGATGGGTACCATAACTGCCAGAAGAAAAAGTGGGCGGTCATCCACAAGAAGTAGAGTTGCTTTAGCCCCATGAGGTTTTCTCTTAGGGAAATGTTGCAGCGTCGCTGATCCCACGGATGGATACTATAATTGTCACTGTTTATTCGAGAGAGTACCAAAGCACCACTTGGCAATTGCTGTGTTCTGTATCTTCATCCATACCAATTCGTTTATAATGGAGGTTATAATAGGTAAAGATTGATTTTTACACTTTGTTGAAGCTGTAATCATTCCACAACGAATGATTTATAAAAGCGAAATGAGCGATTCGTCACCGATTTTGCACGAAACAGAACAAACTCGAGCATTTTCGAGCCTTACGTGTGGGAATTCAGAGGTTATGATACAGTGTCTAATTGTCTCTTTCGTTAATTAGCACGTCGGGTGTAAGAGGTTCTTAAAATGTTTAGTGGTACCATGCCGGCATTGTTTTCAATTCCGGCTTGTTACAACACCACAAAGATGTGCCGTCCTATGAAGATATTAAAATCCTCAGATGCCTACTCAATACAGAGGGAGGAGGCGGAGGCTTCGAACCTAAAATACTGATGATTCCTGTCTGCTTAGACCGTAGAAGTCGTCATATACGACGAGGGGTGATGTGTACATTGCTGTCAGCGCTGTGTTTCCATTCATTTCTACATTTGCAGCACTGCAGTCACATGCTACCATGCTGCAATCTTTGCCGCTGTTCTTTACGGCGCTGGATGCATAATTTTTAGCCCCTACGGCAGCTGGTTACAGTTTTGGTTCGGCGGTTGGTGCGCAGGGTTGGTATTGTGATCATGGTTGAGTGTTAGTCGGGAGTTAGTGATAGGAAGCGTTGTTGCGTTATTTCACAGTGTGCCAGAGGAACATCTCTACTTATTGCTCGTAAGCTTATAAATCATGCCATAGAAATGGGTGTGCTTGGGAATTAAAAATCCACGGATGCCTACTCAACACAGAGGGAGGAGGCGGAGGTGAGGAGATCGGGATCATCTTTACGGTGGAGAAAGACGGGATGTGCACTGTTTCAAGGTCCAGTAGAGAAACACCCATCACCGAAGTGACCAGTAGGCTCGAACTTAATTCCACGTTTTATTCCGCTTGTGTCCGTTGCAGTCGTTTCCTGTACCCCCCTCCCTATCTTCCCTCCTTTCCTCCTCTCAGATTCCTCCACCGGCTTTAGAAGCAACATCACGAAGGTTCTTTGGAGGGAGGAGGGGATGGGAGGGGTCTTTTATGAAACAAGTTTGGTTCAGCTTTAGGTACAGCTAGACAGCAGGTCATTTGCAGTTTCTATTCTAGCAGATGCACCTTGTGTATTTTGCTGCGGCAGTAGTTTTGCAGCGAATTTTGAGCTGCCATCATTCAGCGGAATTTTTTTGCATTAAAAAACGTTATCGGGTTTGTCGAGACAAGTGGTCGGAGTCTGCCTAATGCTTTCAAATACTCATTGAGGTCCCGCCGTCGAAGAGCTCCTTGTGACGTTATCGATGGCCGAAGATGATGTTTTAAGCAAGTGCTGTCCACCGTCTTATTCGCAGATTTATCCGAACGTTGCACGAGAAGACGGCTCTGCCAGATATGACAACAATGAGCGTCATGGGGCCAGTGAGGAGTCAGCCTCAAGCGTTTCCAACGGTGTGGAACTTATTGTTAAGGCTAGTGACTTTGCAGCTCGTAAGCATCGCCATCAGCGAAGAAAAGACAGACAGCAGACGCCATATATCAATCATCCTATCGGTGGGTTTGCTTCCTTTCTGTGCATTCTCTCCTCCATCGTTATATACTTAGATTTTTTTCGTACCCAATGCAAGTGAATCAACATTGCTGCTAAAATTATGTAAGTGAAAATGCCTCGTTGAAATCTCACTGACTCATTGCAACTAGTAAAGAGTCCGCTTCAAGTATCAACGAAAAAACTGCATGGACTTTTGATAGGACACTGAGAAAGGGTCCACTAAAAACGATACTTCTAGTGACCATTCCGAAATATCTCAAAAAAAAAGTATTGCGGCGGAGCCTTTACCTTCAAAATTAGACTTGATATTTTGCATTCATAGGCTGCCTATGTTAGTCGCTAATCTGAACGATTTCGAACTGTAATCCGATTCTGTTGAAGCCGTTTCTTTATTAGTCGATTCTAGTTGAAGAGGTGGTCGCTAATTTTCGCATGAACGCTGCAACATGGGAGGAAGTAAGACGTGGGGGGAGGGAGGTGGGGGGGTGGGGGTAGCAGAGGGGAACGAAAGCACTTCGAATTGAGCGTAGAAGAGTTCAGCGGCGATCAAAACTTCCATGTACACATGGAGGATCTTTGAAAAAGGTGCTCTCTTTTTGAAGCCTTTTTTAAGTACTTTCAGTGAGCTCAACGTCGCCAATGACCGTAGCGTTCCTTATCATTCTTTAAAACGTTGTGCATCGTAATTTATGAGCTCTATGCCGTCGGACGGTCGATTTCTGTGTAATGAGAGCGTTGTTGACGTCTTTATGAGAGGTTGTTTGAAAGTTAACCGATTTTGTGTCATAAAAGGTTTATCATGTTATAGGTGTTGTTGATAACTGATGATAGTGAGCATTTAAATATTGATGAGCACTCGCTTATGCTACGTCACCCTCATATTTCCCTGTGTCGCTGGTTTCTGAGGGGTTTTTTGCTGGGGTTACCCCTGCGATTCCTTCACTATAATCTGTGACAGGAGGACTGATCTATAGACTCTTATTTCTTTCTAAAAGGCACAACTAATTCCAGGTGTTGCCTGTATTCTAACAAACGAGGCAAGGGTTTTCGACCCGTTTACGATCGCAGCAGCGATTCTTCACGACACCGTCGAAGATACCGATACAACTCTGGGCGAGATTCGCGAAATCTTCGGCCAAGAGGTGATTTCACAAATTCAACACCATTTTTATAATCTTTAGAGACGGAAGATATAAAGTCGAAAGTGGTAAGGGAATGGTTTTCAAGTTTTTGAGCGTTCTGTAAACGTCGAATGGTTTTTTTGACCGGTCTCTATCCTTATTAATGCCAAAGTGGGAAATAATATGAATTTTTCACATCTCAACATAATAAAGTATTGCATAATAATTGCAGCTATTTCTCCGAAAACATCTTACAAGAATCATTTTGAAGAGTACATTTGCCTAGAACGGTTTTTCTTAGCGGTATGATCGTTTAGATTCATGATATTGTCGCCGAATGCTGTGACGATAAAACACAACCAAGGGAAGCGCGCAAACAGGCTCAAGTCGATAATGCGTCGAAACATTCCCATAAGGTTGTTTAATAATTTCGTTTCGTTTTTAGTGAACTACTCGTACTGAACGATTGCTTCATAAGCAGTTTTGAAATATTTAAGCACCTCCAACATTAAGCTAATTCTCCGGTAGTTTATGGTGTGATGAGTATGACTGTCGCGTAGTCGACGTTCGTGTTTTCGTATGAGAAAAATTTGGAGGGATACACTGAAATGAGTGCATGCGCTTTTCCAGCAAGTAGAGCAGCTAGCAACTTATTTACGTGAGAGAGTCCTTTGTTCCTCCTCGTCTCCACCACGTTGCAGAGAGAAACAGTTTCCCTTTATCCTAGTGTGTAACGTTGCGTTATGAAGCCAAGTAGACAAGTCATCGATAAACCGAAGCCTCATCAGACGCAACCCCGTAATGGAACTAAGAAGAGGGAGAGACATTCAGCAAGCTGGTATGTTTTCCTCGTTTCGAATAAGTTTATGAGAATGTGGTTCATGGAACATTCTTCGGCAAGTTTCAGGCAAAGTTGGTTCATCTGGCAGATAAGCTGTACAATCTGCGTGATCTAGAACGTGGTACACCGGTTGGCTGGGATGAGAATCGTGTGAGAGAATATTTTATTTGGTCTAGAGCTGTTGTCACACAACTTAAAGGAACTAACGAAGCGCTTGAGCTAGCGCTCGATGAGATTATTAATCGAAAGCTGCACCAAAAACGATAAGGTCTGATTTTCGTACTTTCCGTTTCCAACTTGCACTAGAAATTCTCACGTCGATATACTAGCGGTAATGTTTTTAGCTAGTTCAGCGCTTCTTTACGGATTTAACTAGGAGAAGTGATTTTAGCCGGGGACGGGATTCACAACAATATTTTCAGTAGGGGACGAGTTTAATTCCTCATTCAGATGATAAAAACCGGCATGAACAATAAGAAGATGGAGGAATCTTGTAAATTGCAAATTTGGTAACTTGATAATGGTTTTGATTAATTCAAGTCATCCTCAACCATTGAAACATTACATTTTCCTATCGTATATTATGGCTTGCCTTTTACTAACAAGCGTGTTTATTTGTGCTCCTTTGACTCTCGTTTCACTGGATTTCACAGAAAAAGGGAAAAAATATGCATGTAGGCGGACTTTGCAAAAGAAATAGATTTAAAAGGCCAGTTCCTGTAAAACAGTACCTTTTTTCTCTTGCTTTCCGCTTCTTGCAACCTCCTCTTTCACTTTCCCTCACGAATCTTTCATTAAAAACGCTTTTGAAGAGATAATTTGTTCTTCCTCGTGCAAAAAGTTGAGAGCCCTCTCGAATTCCTTAAAAGTTTGGTGAAGTATGCAACCCCTTAAAGAATTCCTTTCCGATACGAGTAATTTTTTTTTCTAGGTTTCCGAATAACTTCTGGTATAACATCATCCTCGAATACGAATTGTCTTCCGCATATGGAGCTTTGCCCAGCATTTTTGTGTGAAGATAGGAAGGAATCTATGTGGTAAATGAAAACAGATGTTGAAAGAACCATTAGCACTAGACTGCAATGCATTCGAGTTCAACAATAACGGAAATGCGTTGAATCAGCTGCAAGGTTATGTTGTGTTATGTGAAAAGCTTCAGGTTCAACTGCTGATGATGATGATGGTTTTCAAGTAAGCGTACGACATCTCGGAGGTTGTGCGAATTGGTCGTCTCAGCTCTTGAGCATCCCTTTGCTAGCTGGTTGTCGATCGTTGCTCTATTGAAGATGAACGTGTTTTTGCCTGTTAAGGTGCACACTGACGAGTCTTTTCTTTCAATCATAATTGGTGCTAAAATGTTTTCGTTTTTTCCACATTTTTCCTTATTTTCTTTTAAAAACGGATTCCCATAAAAAATTATCATCACAAGCGTAAAAGGTTCAAAAATTTCGAATTTATTGATGGAAAAATAGAAAAGTTTTTATTGTTTTCTTCTGATTTATGGGTAAATGCTCAAAGTGCAGTTGACTTTGTTCGCTTTCAAAGAGCTTCACTTGTCCGTTTTGTTAACGATTGCCAACCTTCATTTTCCTGTGTCCTTTTTTATCCCCTTCCACCCCCATCCCTTCCCCGCCATTCCCTTTCGACGTTCGCCTCTGTTCGCACTATAACCTAAACGCCTTTCCTTCTCTTATTGAGAATTGTTTTATTATTGCTCTGATATGCATGCCTCCTTTATGATCAGTACTTTTCGTCTCTCCTACTCATTTTCTATAGAGAAAACTTTAGGCATAAAGTGTTACTGATTCGTTATTTTTTATGAGGACATTATAATTGTTTCATGTACGATTCGCAACGTGCTCATTTTAAAGATTCCTGTTGTGCCGTTATTGCTAAAGATTCGCGAAGCTTGCTGAGAGAAAAGTTGACCAACTAAATTGGGAGACCGAGCGAATTCTTTCGCTTTTACGTTTGAAGTTCGTTCAGGCATGTGCTTTGAGGTCAGATTATAATGTG
Organism: Parascaris univalens; assembly: GCA_037576465.1. Taxonomy (NCBI): domain Eukaryota; kingdom Metazoa; phylum Nematoda; class Chromadorea; order Rhabditida; family Ascarididae; genus Parascaris; species Parascaris univalens. The sequence goes on along the minus strand of CM075173.1, from coordinate 68,560,892 downwards.
CTGTTGAATAAGTGAATGCTGAGGTGAAATTTTTCTCTTTTTTTATTTCTAATTTTCCACGATGGGTCGGAGCTTTGGAGGTTTTCAGTGATTTCACAGATGCTTAAAAGTTCTGCCAACCAAGGTTTTTTCATCGGGAACATCAACATTTACAATTACTCAATACTCACAGAACGTCTCATTCCAGTATCCTCTTTCGTGATATTTCCCTCACAGTTGTTAGCGTCAGTGCTGTTCATTGAAGTGATGCGATTTTCATCACAGACTTCACCGAGGCGTCTCGTTAAGGGTATTTTACTCAGTGCCACCCACGATGCCGATGTCGATGATTTCGCCTCTTGGAAATCGCCATCATCGACTTCAGAAATTTCCTGAAAAAACGAGAATCCAGATAAGAACTCAAGCATTCACGTATTACTACTGCCGAGACATGTGTTTGGATGTTCAATTTTGCTATGCTCGCATTTGGCAAGAAGCGTAGCGGAATATGGATATCATACGCGAAAGGGCATGGGAAGGGTTCTCGGGCGCTGAATTTTTGGATAGTGTTCGGAGGGTTGCAACTAGAGAACCTCATAGACGAAAACTAGTTCGTCTTTTATGGATCAGATTTCAAGTGAGTCCAATCAAAAGTTCATTCTCTTCCACCATTACAGACTAAAATAAACGTGCTTTATTTACAACAAATACCATTTATAGCAGTGCAAGTTTCGAGCGTGCACACGCAGGAGCTCAGTGGATCTTCATACGGCTAAAAATTCAGCAATGATTAAGTCCGAACAACGGTATTTCGCAGGAGTCTAGGGGTTTACATTTACCAGCCAATAAAAGATTTTTGGCTCATCACTGATAATCTTGCTTTTATAAAAGACAACCAAACGTTTACAGTATTGTTGTGAGATTCTCTATGGGCTTAACGATATTCACTCTGAGAAATGCTTCAATTGGACTCCGTTGTAATGAACGTCGAAGCAGAAAACCACTGAGAGCGGAAGTGGTAAAACCCCACCTAGAAACGAGGAATTAGTGTCTCAGAGTGCATCGGTAAGGTTTCGAACGATATGTTTCGGATAGAGGCGCTGTCGTAAACGATTTGAAACGTTTCATGTCTCGAATTTTCAGCTCAAATTCATTTGTACTCTTCGATGATGTTCATATTGCATTGAGCGGACGTTCATTCGTAGTCGTTTGTTTTCACTTGTTTCCTCTTCTTTGTTTTCGATATATAACGCTTTTATATTTCAATTTCTCGATAAGTAATGTTGGTCATTGCAACAATAAAATTAATGCTCGCAATATTTCATCTATCAGATTATAAAGGAGTTATTTGCATTTTCATATCGCTCTCAGTGAATGCCGAAGTCTTCGGTTGTTCTCCATTTTTATACTTTCGAAACTTTGTTGCAATGCAAAGTATTTTTCCTCACTAAGAGCTATTTTCCACGTAAGAGCTGCTACAGAATGTTGATCGCAACGATCCAGCTGCTCTTTTAAAGTCGACGATGTGGAAATATTAAGAATATCGGTGGGGAATGTAGAGTGCGAAACTGCGAATTATGTCGAACGTTGTGCGCCAACATCTTGTCGCCAACTGGAAGTGATGTGCATGTGGACTTCAAGAAGGCGATTGTTACTACAGCTTGGTGTCGGGGAAGCCGAACACAATTTCACGGCAAATAATTAGTGTCCTTCAACTTTGCGATATTGTGATAAAAGTAGAAATAAGGAGACTCTAGTGCTGCACAATGCCCTTTCTCGTCTCCCCCCACACCCCTTTGCCGAGTACCTTCGGCTGCTTGTTTGATAGTAGCACCGGGGTCGAAGTCCGCTCTGCCGTTCAAACTTTAAAGGTTGTTTCTTAGCTAGAAAGTCGGTTCCAAATGCGTCCGAGGGAAAAGAAGTGTTTAATGCGCCCAGTGAGGCATTAAACTATGCGACGCTGTTTCTTTCCTGTTTCGATTTATTGTGACCGTATGAAGAGGGTTCTTTGATTATTTTTACTACTTGCTGCAGGTCATCGTAGATTTGTTCTTCGTAAGGCTATTTCCTTGTCACTTAGCGTTCGCGGTGTTCGCACACGTGCATTTTCAGGAGTTTTTGTTGGAAAATGATTGGTCGATGTGTTAGGTGTATTCAAGCAACAACTTTAGAATATGACGTTTCTCAAAACAGCGTGTTTTCATCCTTTGATTAACTGTGCAACATTCCAAGAGGGTCTATGAGGTGTTCCGCAGGACAACCGGGTGTCGACAGTTGCACTGTACGATTCACCGATGGAGCAGAAATCACAGCTGAGGGCAGAAACACGATTGGCGGTAGTGTCGTGACGTAGGTGGTTAACTCCCGGGATAGTCCTGGTGATAACGATCGGGTCCATTTTATGTCTGCTGAGTTGTGGTTCTAGCCGTAGAGTGAGTAACAGCATGGGATGTGAAGTGACTGATGTGACCAGGTGATGAAGATACGTTGTGGCGTCAGAGCTTGAAGCATCCCTCTAGATGTAGGAACAGAAATGTTAATGATTAAATGTCATTCTAGTTCTCGGATTGTTCATCGTCCTTGGCAGAGGCCTGTCAGTCTGTACTAAAGGTGGCTCTTTACCTTCGTTTACATTTGGAAGCGCCGCTAATTCGCTTCATTCACTCAATTGAAGAGTTGGAAAACGAACACCTGGATTTTTTCATAGTGGTTATGGGTGTAAAGTGACTTCCCAGCAAACAATAGTTTTTGTTATGTTTATTATGAAGTTGCTATGAAATTAACGAATTTAGTTAATAATTAACCAAAAACTGAACCATATTCGACGTTCGATGTAATTACCTCTCTCTGGCTTCTGAAAAATCTTGTCCTGCACAATTTTCTATTATTCGGCAGCAATTCATGTCCTCTTTCTTTTGGATGAAAAGATGAGGTTGATTCCGATCGTGATCTACCGAGAACAGGTCTTACCCAAATCTAGTTTATTATTCAGTACGTGAGGGCTTTATTTGGACGAAAATGTAGCACTTAACAGTGCTTTCATAAGAGTGATGAAAATGATGAGGGTTCGTAAAAGCTTAGGAATCGGGAATTCTCTTCCATAGTGAGGGAAATTCGCCTTTCTGTTCCATTTCGGAGTATTCGTTGCTGCCATCTTTCATCGTTTGCTTTTTGCTTAGCAAATTATGTCTCGTGTTTTTAATCAGAGCGTTGTATGTTTCTTTGCATGGTCACTCATTACTGTCAGCAGGGTAATGCTTTTTTTGCTCAGCGTCGTATTTAATCCTCCTACAGGTAAAAACAAATGCGGCGGTTAGCAAGTGCTTCGCATCTTTTCTATCACTGTCAACGGCAGGGCTTCCTTTCATCGTCGTCAAGTGCACCACTACTACGGTTCGTATCTCGTAGTTACCGACAGCCTCTTCTCACATCAGTAGATGAAGTTAAGGTGAGCTCAACATATCTGACACGACAACCTGAGTTCTCTAGTGGAGGCGGTTTTAGATTAGAAACTTGTAAACTTATTAAATATAAGTCCGAAAATTAGCTCCAAATGTAAGAAATTCTCGCTGCTTGCAGTGGCAAAACAGTATTGCCAAAGGCAACCTTATTTCCCGTCAGAATGATTATGTTGGGCAGTAAATGTACGGCACAGGTATAAACATTCTAAAGAAAGCAGCGATAGAACCGCATCTCAGAAAAGGCATTTTCTAGCCATTATTGTCTGGTCCTGCACGACTGATGTAAGGCATCCTTTCGGATAGGTCGGGGAGAGATAGAAGGGGATATACCAAATGCTATCAGTGCAGGGTTAGGATTGACGCAAACAGCAGCATATCGACGAATACTTGGGCTGTCTTTACATAGTCACACAGTCAAGGCTACCTTCAACAGCGGGTGTTTTGGTGTTAATTAATGTAATAATATAACCCAATCCAGATGAGGTATAGAAATCTCTTGGACCGTTCTAAATGATGGACTTTTAATTTTCGGTTCGATCTGGACGGTAAAAGATGAGGTAATTGAAAAACAAGGCAACAAAGCCCCGAAAAAGTCGGGCATTGGTGCCAGGTGACTGAAAATAACTTGCTTACCTACTGAGGCAAATTTATAGATGAAGAACTTCAGGCGTTGTAGTATTTCAGATTGACTAGCTACCATATACAGCTTTCGCAAGTGCTGGAGGTTTTTCCAGTATGTTTTCGGAATTTGAAAAGGAAGATGGCTTTCAAGGAATTTCCGTTAATTTCAGTCATTCGACGAAACAGGCGCGGCAGGATGGTCGATACAATTTTTGCGACACTACAGTTCGGCGCAACCCGAAAGAAAAAACTTCCTTTCTAATCTCATAGAAAACGTGAAGGAGGAATTTGAAAAGAATAAAGAATTGCAGGTAATTTCAAAATATCATTGAAAATTATGAGTGCACTCAGTGTCTTGTGACGTTTGCTTTAACCAGATGCCTTGAGTGAATGTTGTTTGCCCATTGCTCGACATTTCGATCTTTCATATTTTTTGACCGTACAAAGGAGGAAAAAAAAACAGTCACCTGTTCATTTTTCCACAAGGGGAATGAAGAAACCAGTTGAGCGTACATGTGTTTATTCATGGCAACTTGCCCTATACTCAGAAGGAACGCACAACCGGCGAATTTCCTGCTGTATTTTTCTGCGCTAATTTTAATGATTTCAGCATAGCTTGCTCTCTTGGCAAGGCATAGTTAGCGATTTTGATCGTGGAATTTTGCACTATAAGGTCTTCTATCATCCGAGGCATAGGTGAGCAACTTCCACCAGCCGTGCTCAGTTTTTCAGAAAATATGCCGCAGTCAGATGGTAAGCAGGCATGAGTGAATTAAAGGTTTCGAGGTGTTAAACAAGAACGATTGAAAAACAAAGTTTTTTGCTCCTTCAGTACTTTTACCCATGCTTTTCATTTGAAGACTGCTTAGATATAATGATTTCTGGTAATTACGAAGGAGATTGTAGCAGTTTGCCAGTTATTGAGCTACAGGTTTGGACGAAATTAGTAAGCCTCAAGCTCACTAATAGGCTGGTATTTGGCCAAGTATGCTTAGCCACAAGTTTTTGCTAGATTGAGAAGCATGGCTTAAAAGAGTGCGCGTCTCGGTAATTCGAAAGGATCTGGCTTCGCATGAGATAAGGCACTTGATTGCTGGATGCTGCAATTTCTATGTAACATTTGGTGGAGTCGGCTAGAACAATACCGCGATCATGTAAAGACAGTTCTTCCGTGCTTTGGAATCTAGGTGGAGGAGAAGGGAACGCAGAGTAATCATGGATACACATACCCCGGGGGTAAGCTGTTGCGGAGAAAGAAGGAAAGTGGCACTAATACAGCGGGCAACACCATAATGCAAAGGCTCAAGATACTTTCAAAAGTGTGGCTGCGCACAATCGTTGAGGGAGGTGAATCACTCTGAGAAAAGCGTGCCAAGAATTTGATATCACGTTTTCCGCTCGAGTTGAGTTAAGACTGAGAGTGGAGCAAATTCTATATAGCAGTTCAGTTATTTATCATATCGTCATGTATTCCAGTATGTTCATAGGAAACTACGTCACAAACATATCGTGTCCATTTTTGAAATCAATGCTTTATGAAGAATCGTATCACTTCCTTTTTTTTCAAGGAAAACAAGAAGATGCTGGATCAGAGACTGAGGGAGCTCAATGAGAGTGAAGCGCTGAGGGATGCAAGGAAGAAATTTGTAAGTTTTTCTTGCTCGTGCATGTTCTTCTTCACCGTCATTAAAGGTGTATTTTCGAAACCTCTCGAACCTACTTTTTTAATCTGTTTGGTTAGGGTGTGTGACGACGAGAAGGGAGGGACGGGATTAGTATGATCTTCTGCTGTGACGGTCCCGTTGGGGCATTTTGAACCTCCTGAAATCTTTATCCAGAGATTATTACATTTCCGTCGTGAGAAGAAATTGCATGGAACACGCTGAAATAATTATTATAGAGCATTTTCCTGAAAGAGGTGCCCTGCTGCCTGGTGTGCAAGTCATTTACGAAGGCGGTTTTTTTCATGAGGAAAAAGAAATGAAGGACGCATCTCATGGCTGAAGCAATGGGCGTGGCAGTGAGAACATAAGTGTGTTTTGAGCTCAGTTAAAGATAATCTAGCTGCCGAAAAAGCAAAGCGAATGTGTACGTTAAGTGAAATTTCAAAGGTATAGAAAAAAGACGTTAGGGAAGGGAGGAGAAGCTATTTGGTGTGGTTGTCTGTTTGTATGCATTGCTACATATGTTTAATGGCATTCACTTTGTTTTCGTCTTTTCCTTATTGTTGCAATGAAATTCATTAATCCTACTAATTTAGTGGTTGCTTTGAGGAACTTGTCGAACAAGAGACCATGAAGAGCTCTCAGATTATCCAAGCAAGACTGTCTGAAATCAAGGATCATATGTCAAAGGTATGTCGTTCTTAGAGACATTTTGGGTGGCCGAGGTGAGCTTGATGTAGAGTTTTTTTGAATGCTTTAAACGCAAGGAAACAAACCAGTAAACGTCTTCACGAAACGTTGGTGAATAAGGTCAAGGATTTCTATAGCATAGCAATTTATTGATGATAGAATGTGATCATTGAGTCGTTGAGATGTTCTGGAAGATTCCCCTCATAGCAGTATGAAAGAAAGTTAAAAGAATGGGAAGTGTATGTGTGTAGAATGGAATCTTTTGTTGCTGTGCCGAAAACCATTCAGGAAATTAAACAAGCGGGAGATGCTTGCTAATCTGGCTAACAACATAATACGCTTTTATAGTTCTTCATTCCAGACCTTTTACAGTTTGTGTGGTTTTGCCAAAGAATAAAAAGGCTTGTCTTGCAGTGCGACTATGTTTTAATTTGCCCCAACGCTCACATATATTTTTCAAAAGTAATTCCGTTTTTTATGACTCAGTCAGTTGGGCTGGCGCGAAATGTGTGCAGGTTTTGAGACACATTTAGATATTTACTGCTTCTTTTGAACTTTGTGGAGCATGTTGTGTTTTGGTGTAGGGAAGTGCCGAATATATTGGGCAAGTTTTGTAGTTCCGGCTGCAAGCTATTCATCCATGGAACTATGCAAATGTAAATGGGCTTTTGTTCATAGGGCATGCTATGTCAGCTGTCTGTGTTTTATTGAAGTTGATAGAATCTTGCGTGGAATAACACTTTTATCAGACCGTTCCGTTCCTATACATAGTGCTGTTGTTGAGGCTGCCGATGAGCACAGAACCGAGCGGAAGGAAAATTTCCTTTCCACTTTAATCTACACTGAAAAGTAGTTTATTGTCTAATGTTTCGAAATGTCTTAGAATTATTGTCATCACTTAATGATGTATTTCGCAGATGATCGCGGAAATACAAAAAACCGAAGCGGGGAAAAAGTTGTCAGCAGCAGCAGAAGAGGCCTTAAAGCAAGCGCGCGTGGCAGCGGAATCACTTGAGAAGGCTGCTGAACAGATTGGTGACACTCAAATATACCAAAACGTCAGTCAGGTGAGTCGCTTCTTTCAAATATAATCTTTCTTTGGCTCCAGCTTTTTTACTGTTCCAAGCAAATATTTAGAGATTTGTGGAAAGAATTAGATCCGTTTTCTGTTGTGAAATCTTGAAGAAAAGATTTGTAATGACTGTTTTGTTGAGGTGATCGAACCACCTGAGTTCGATTGTGCATTTCTTCAAGTTGGCAGTTATAACAAGGAATAGAGGAGAGGAAACTGGTCATCTTTCTTTTATGGAGAGGAAGGAAGTCAAGAGAGTGCTGTCATGCGTTTTATGGAAGTCTTGTATTTTTTCTGTATTCGATTATAGAATTATTATACCGCTTTGGTTTTCTCCTCGTCTCCTTGTTTTGTCTTACAGGCTTTTTCATATTGAGGTTCGTTTTGTTTACAGACAGTAAAGGCGGTGAAACAAGAAATCGATGATATCACTGATGTGAGGATGTACTCGAGACCAGGTCCATATCACTTTCGTGATTCTTGGGATTACTTTTTTGTACTAATTGGCCCATTTGAATGCTTTATTCTTGAAAAAACACCGGGTGGATTTTCTCAGCATATCTCCGCTTATGGTACTTAATAGGCCCCTTGGCTTTTAAGTCTTCCAGTCATTCTGTCCTTCTTATGGTCGCTTCCATCCTCAGATTAGAGTGCAGTTTTTCGCAATGGTCTTTTTGTCCTGCGACAGGTGGTTAGGAATGTTGTGGGGGAGAGTTGAGGAGTACTTGCGACATCGGTTTTGTTTTTAGAGTCCTGTTTGTGACAGTTGGATTTTTGATGGTTTTCCTGATTTTTTTTTGATAGCAGTTGTTCTGAGTCACTGTTTTATCGACCCCATTCCACCATGTTAAGTTGATTAGGCTTGAAATGAAACGTTTAACTGATTTATTTTTTTCCTTAGGCAATTTGAGAAATGGGATGCAGAGGAATTCTCTCTCTTCCCTCCTTCCGACCTCTTACTCTGTAGCACTTTGAATTTGGGACTGTCCTCATCATTTTTAAAAATACATGTTGTAGAATAAACGACTGCCTAATTCAACATGGGCTTATGAGAAAAAATGTTACCATTGAACCTGTCATCCAAAAAAACCGTTTACAAGTTTTACTGGAACGAGCGCACCTATGGTACAAAGATTTTTATATTTGAGGTAGCTTTTTGTTCTGCTGCAGACTGTTTAAGTGTTGTTGTTTTGGCCATGTTTTACTGTTAATTATTTTGCAGAGCAACTCAAAATGCGTTCTGTTGCATATTCGACAAGTGCATATTCTGATCGCGTGGTGGAAGCTAATCCGTAGGTCTTTGCTTTTATCGTTTTTTTTTTTATTGTCATCGTTTGACTTTGAAATTCATCCCCGTAAGTTCTATCATCAATACAAAAAGACATCCAATTTCTAGCAAATTTAACATTAGGCTGCACATAAATGCTTCTTTTTGGTGAACTGTTGGCGAAGGCCTGTATAAGGAGAATAGGGGATTATGGGAATAATGGCGAACAAGTAAGCAGTGAAATATGAGCACGAAAATGAAAAGTTTTTCACTTACTGGCTCTTATCCAGTCCGCTAAAGTTCAGTTCACAATTGTTTTCTTAGAATAGGAGCAGCTAGATCTTTCCTTGAAAATGATCTATTCATATCCTGAAAATTTTCAAAGGTTGCCAGCAAGCTCGGCTAAGTATTTTTTCTGCAGGCTAAAGTGGTGGTCCTTCGTAATTAGCCATAAACAACACACATATTCCAACGCGGCAGTGATGGCATGATTTTTTGCAGTTTAGTTAATGTGATGAATGATGGATGGATGGCCTGAAATATGTTTATTGAAGTTGAATGAAAGAGATTATTTGTTTCGTGTTTTCCTTACGGAATTTGTTTTCTAAATGCAGTTGTTTATGATGCATTATGTATTGTGCTGTGCTGTAGGTTATATCCCTTTTTGAAATAGGTCCGCCCCACCTGCCCATCCCTCCTCGCCCACTCCTTGCAATCGCAGTTTTTAGGAGGCAGTACATAATTTCTTAGCTGGTTGTTTTGCATAAAGTTACACATCTTAAAGGTGATTGAACTGTCCTTCCTCTTCACTGTACACACCTCTCTTTTGTCAGAAAGCAATCTTCTGAGGTGAGATTTCTAAGGCCAGAAGTAGTGCGCGTTTTGTTTTACTAAAGCAAGAAACATGAAGTTTGCATCGTGGTTAGTCGTGGAGATATTCTGGGGGAAATTATTCGGCATATGTTTCTTGGTAGCTCAGAGCCCGATTCATCGGTAGCTCTACGGTATCCTTTCCTCATTTTTCCAACTCCATTGCTTATTCATTAAATTTTTTCCCTTCATAAAGTTTTCTGGCAAAGTCGCAGAAAAGGTCCGAAAGAATCTTTCTCCCGAATTTCCTAATAGATAGTCCGTTTATATATTCGCTCTGATAAACAAGAATTTACATGCTGTTTAAAATTTTCGAAATTATCAAGCACTTTCCCTTTTTATTCACTCTGCCAATTGAAGCTCCAGATTGAATCGTTGCTACTGTTTGGAGAAGCTGGGAGAAAGGGGTTAAAGTTGCAAGGGTCAAAAATTTATCTGTTTCATCACCGCGTTGTTTTGCGCACTTCATAGAGTTTTGAGTTGAGTGGTTGGTTAGAATGTAACGTAATTTTTGTCTCTCTTGGCCAAGATTCTAAGTTTCCGATCTGTTTTTTATTTGGGCCTCTGTTCAGAGATGCGACAGGTGTCCAGCTGCACAAAGAGTCAAGGTGGTATGCGAGCTGGAAGGAGTTTTCCGAGAAAAACGTCTATTTCAATAGTTCGTTTGTTTTCCTGTTTGCTGCAACTGCTGAAGGCAAGGGAATGCTGCCAAATTAGAAGTCACTGCTTCAGGAAAACTTTTAATAATTTCCATTAACGGAGAACGTTCGAGGTCGTTGGAAATTTGCAGTGTTCTGTTTTTGCAACTATTTCTATTTGCAATTAGTGTTTTGGTGAATAGATAAGGCGAAACATGCGCAGCCTAATTGTCTTCATGAACTCCTATTGTTTGCTGTCGTCGGCGTTTATCATTGAGAGTGAATTGAGTAAGTTTGTGAGGAACTTATTGCAGAAATCCTCGACTGGAAAATTCGATACGATGAGAGCGAGAATGTCGCAGTCCGAATGCTTCGCGGTGTCACTGATCGCATCACTTCCGTATTTAGTAAGTTTTCATTATAAGTTACTTCTTAAAGTATGTGAGATATCGGTGACTGAGATTTTCATAATGCTCTCCAATTGATAGTGAATTTTGAGGATGCCATTGTTAAATGCTGCTTGATGATTGCTACTTCTGCAGCAACAAAAAGTGAAGTCTCCGAAGTACTGACCGAAATAGCGAAAATCGATCCGAGCTTCGATAAGGTCGAGTGGCTGCGATTTTGTGAGAGAGAAGTGATCCCTAACGTACTCGAGGCATTCATTCGTGGCGACCTGAAGATTTTACAAGATTGGTGCCACGAAAGGGTTTGTCATTCACTCTTCACATGCGAAATAGTTTTTGTATGTTGAGATAAATTAGTAAGTTAATAATGGGTCTTCAAGTTAAGAAGCTGCTGAGTTCGAGTCCACACATATCCTTTATCTTTTTTTAAAGCATTTTTTTCTCTTTTGGTCGTCATAAGGACGCTTTTGTCATGTTTGGATTTTGTTACTTTGCAAGCTATTTATTACTATAATTACTTTCAAACGCTTTCTTCAGGTTTTCTAAATCAGCTGCTTCAGTACGACTGAAAAATTAGCACCTAATGAAGGGAACCGTTGATTTTAGAACCATAAAGTTGTTTAGGCGTACAACGCATTGGCAGCAGTCGTAAAGGAATACAAGAAGGTCAACTTCAGTACGATTGATTCTCGTGTTATTGATATCAGCAAAGTTGAGGTAAGCTAGACTTCAGTGTTGCTTCTCATCCTTACACAACAAGATAAAAACCGCCATTTATAGGTAATTGTTGGTTTTGGTGAGAGAGGTTCTGCACGGAAATATTCGAGCTGATGTTGTCAGTCTATGAACTTTTATTTTTTTAGGGAAGAAAGGTGAATTTGTCAATGCGAGTTTATGAATGTTCTGCGAAAGGAGTGTGAGAGCGGTTTCGAAATGGAGAAGCAGTTCATTGAATTAGCGCTTATTTCTTGTCGTTGTTGTGCATTATCTTAAGGTTTTTCAGCAAAGCTTAATGCGCTGGCGATCCCTATATACTGGGTTATGTGCCGGATTTGCGCATAAACGTCCTGCGGTTATAGAAATTAGTTTCTGATGTTGCCTTGTTTCTTACTTTAAAGGAATATGAGACATATTCGATCACGGCCGTCATCATAAGTGTCACAAAGCAGATGGATGGTGCTTATTGCAGATGGTGTCTGGAAAGATGATGGATCAAGGTCCCGTTCTCATAATAACTTTCCAGGCGTTCATGATCAACGTCGTCAAGAATCTCGAAGGTAAAGTTGTGCAGGGTGACGAGGTTCGTATTTTGCTTCATTGTTCCTGATAAGGTAGATGCTGACTGCGTTGGGAGAATTCAGATCCATATATGAGAGCGTTATCCCACACGGTTTATGGAAATGTTCGTTTTCAGAAAAAGAATATTACTTGACCTGAGTATGGCTTTCATTCCAACTACCTGATTTAAACTTCGTTGCGTTGTTAGGGTCTTTTCAGGTTGTGATTTTGAGCTGTCAGGTGTGTATTTTTCAAGTGTTTGTAGCAGGTATGGGAGTTGTGAGATGGTTTGCATTCAGAAGTCGGGTTCAGCAGTAGCGAATTTCGAAGTCGCCCATTATTCATGATCGACAAGCATGCGAGTAAATGATGCTAAAGAAAAGTACATTCAGAACAACCCAGTACGGGTTCACCATGTTTGGGTGATGTGTCGCGACATGGAGGAATACAATCCAGCAGTAGCGTGGAAGCTCTTAGAGGTTCATATGCAAGAAGGGGCTCTGGCCGTTTAGAATCGCTTGCTCTTCGTGTTCGATCCGATCATCTGCTGCCTTCTTTCCATAGTAACGAATTGATGAAAGTTTTGTGAGAGGAGTCCGTTCAGGTTGTACATAGACAAATCTCCTCGTTTTTCTCACCTTCTAATACTTAATGGACACAATCTTGTTTAAAAAATTTCTCATTAAAGATGAAATCACCAAATTTCTGGTTGTTTGTTCTTTTTGGCATGTCATCAGTTTCGGATGGCGGAAATTCGAGCATACGTTAAGTCTTAGTAAACCTTGTTATCTTGCAAAATTGCCCTGAATTAGCGTGAACTGCAAAAGCTAAGGGGGATTACGGAAGAAGATCTGCTGATGTATGATTGATATTTTGCATTTCTCTTTGTTGATAATTTCGCCGCAGTGATTTTCACATCCGAAAACCGCCTTCACGTTGAAAGTCATGATGAAAGTGGTGATTTTTCGAGTAGGTTTTGACTTCTGAGAACCTGCTCACCCCATTGGAGTAGGTTGTGTGCTGTTTATTTCATACAGTTGCTCCCGTAATGCTTCATTAAGTGCTCGCAGTTGTACCTTCTTTGGTTGTTAATCTGTGGTTCACAAAAGACTGAAATTTATTATCGATGAGACCCGAGAGTTTAAATAAGTTGATCACTACCTTCCTGTTTCTTCCTCTTGTCTAAAATTTCTCTGTGCACACACATGGTCCCTTATTCTTCCGGCGTTTCTTGGCAGTGAAAAAGAGCTCGCTGCTGCATCGTGAGAAACTTTCGTCTCAGCGTTGTAAAATTCCTCGAATTTGAGTGCAGCATGATTTCATTTATTCCTTGGTAGTACTGCTTCCGGAAAGTTCTTCCGTCTTAGGTTAGAATGCTGGTTCTAGAAATGCAGTCAGTTTTTCTTAGTTAGCTAGCCTTGTAATAAAAGAACTTGACGCCTTTCAAATCAGCTGGTTTATGGAAAGCCATTAGTTCTTTTTTCGACTGCCCGGTTTTTTTTGAAAAATGTGTTGAGGTGACGCTGCCTGCACAAAGATAGTTGCTTATTTATAAGAGCCTGAAAATTTTCAAGGGAACTTTCAAAGGCTTCTATAAGCAAGCAGTTATTTTATTGAGTTCTTTGTGTCAAAAGTTCCGGAAATTCCTCTCGGGTGATAAAGCTTTACCTCTTCTGCGGACCAGTAAGATTTTCGTCATTGAGAGTGCTCTTCCGCTTTAGTTTGAAGGCAATCGCCGTGAGGTATAGAGAGGCCAAGAACAAATGGAATGGCGATCGTTGTCTGGAAGATGATTAAAATGCAGTGTCACCTCAGGAAATGAGTAAAACGCGACGTTTTCGAGAAACACCTTTTTTTCCCTGTGAAAACGAGTAAACGCAGCGTTCATTTGCAGTTGGTCTGGCAGACATCTGGGTCGCTCGTTTTTTTCCCGGAGCAAGGCTGCCTTTTATCTTTTGTTGGTCTTCCCCGCTTTTCGCTTTACATAAGTTGATATTTCCACATTTACAATGGAATTCCCTGACGCGAACAAAAACCGATGAACGATTTTATAATTCTAAAGGCATTCGTAGGCATCCGATTTTCAATGCAAACAATCCAGAGAAAGGATCCCTTACTCTAATTTATGCAGTATTCAGAAATACTTCGCTGGAATCAAAATTTTGAGTGAAAACGGATTGAGACCTCATGACCTACATTGAAAGCTTGTTGAGTAAAGTTACTCTAGCCTGTGTTGAAATAATTGCCGCATTCTTTCTGTTGGTATACAAAAACAACTGCATATTTCAGCCTTTCCGACAAAAATCTGAAAGTGGGAAATTTGAGCTTAGCAGTGTAGGTAGAATTTCGAAGGAAGTCGAGCAGCCTAAAAGTAGATCGTGAGTGTCTTTTTTCCCTAAGAATTCTGGGAGAGTCGACATTTCACAGGGTATTTAACAAGAATTCGAAGTCTTTTTCTACAACTACACAAGGCGCACCATATCTCTTTTCCGAAAGTGTAACTTATACCAAGTTTCAGATTTGTTTTCTAAATACGAGCAGCAATAGCAGTATCATAGAAACCTGTTTTGTATCGGCGTAATGCGCCGCATTTTTTACAGCCAAAGATGAATTATCAAAAATGGCTCACCTTCATGGTCAGCAGATATCACTGGTGTAGGCACGAAGTTTCGAGTATGGCGGTGTTCGTTAGAGCGACAGGTTCCCAATATGTTCGCCATTCTGCGTTCTTTTTCTGAACGTCTATGCGCTATCCTTTCTATGTACAATCTAAAAGTTCGAAGGGAGTAGCAATCGCCATTCTTCTCTCCGTATTTGGGTACTGCTGGCAGTTAAACTACTGGTACTTCCTGAGCCGTTTCCTCCACTGAAAATTTTCGCTCATGTGTGAACATTCGTTTGTTTCAAGAGTTATTGTTGCATAGAAATCTCTGTTTTTTGAGAATTTGATGGAATTGCTGTCAGGTATGTATGAGTAATCAGCTTTTTGCACGTTGTTTTTTGAAGATGTTCGTTCAAAAATCGCTTTATGTCGAGTCGTCGAGTTACCAGTTTGGTTGAAGACAGCTTAGAAAGACGTATGAAAATTTTCTATATGATCATGTATTGTCTTTACTCTATCACCATTTATGGGTATTGTCATGTTTTTTTAGTTGAACGTGCGATGCCTCCCAACCTCTACACCATTGCAGCTTCGAAACCACGTGTTTTTAAGGCTACTATTAACCGGTACTATGGACGTATCGTTCTCGGCTTTTCCTACCTGTCTTGTTGTTTCCTGAGCGCTCTAAGCGAATAGGGTTTTCTAACGCGAAGGAACTGTTTCTTTAAGTGGATAACGTTGCGTTCACGTAGCAGAGTGCTTACTTATGCGTTATGACAGGCTGTCGACGAGTAGTCATTGTGGCCGTCTCCGGTTGAGGATTTAATGCTAGCTTCACGTTCTAGGCTCGTGTTAGAGTGATGTTGTCTACTAACAGCCGGGTATCGTTTTCGTCGACTGTGTGCTATCGTTGTTGTTATTTCTTTGTCATTTGTTTTTGCAATATTACCAGCCGCTATAGAATTCTATATGTTCGCCAATAAATTGAAATTCCTGAGCTGAGTCCTCGTGCAGCAGTGTGCGCTGAATTATGATGTATGAAGTAAGACAAAGATAAGCTCATTGGTGGAGCTTATCTTTGTTGATCACCTCAGGTGGATCTCTTTCATATTTGTAGATTTTGTTATATAGTATTTTGATAATAACGAAAAATCCCTTCAGAGGAAGTTTGGAATTTAAAGCTTTGTTCTAAATCTATAAGGTGTGAGCGATCAGGGTGGTGTTGCTTTTCACGCAGTCATTGAAAGCCACCGTAGTTATGCATTGTGTGAAAAAACAACAAAAGGGCTCTAGAGTAGTAGAGGATGTTATATGTGCACAGGACTTTGTTATCGAAAATGGAATCTGAATTAGAAGTCTCAGGAATAAGGCGGCACGAAGGGAATGTGAAGTTTTGGTGTTTACGAAACAACTGCAGGTGGAAATTCTTCAATTTCTTGCTTTCCGTGGAATCTGATAATGGCTTTTGCACGACACTGCAATCGTTCATATTCCGATAGCACATGGGTTGAGCTTGAAGCGTTGAAAAAAGTCGTTGAGGTAGCGTCTATAGTGCTGGTCCGCTTATCTAAGATTGCTTTAATCCAGGTACACGAGATGCAGGGAAATACTCAAAGAAATTGTGGAGTGAAGACTTAGTGCCGAACTGACAGGTGAGTAGAAATTCCGAGGTTATTAATATCAAGTTTTATCTCCAAGTTGCAGTTCCTGACTTATCGACTGACAAGGCTATGATGGTGCACAAAGCTGGATAGACGTTTTTCTGAGTCGGGGAAATATAGGTGTCAAATGTCTCCTGTGGGTTGCAACTTCTGTTTTCCGACACGTGTGGGTTGATAAGCCTACAAAGTGTTTAAGCAAAGCTGGCCGCTGTCCTCTATGTGTATTTGTAGGCTGGAAAACAAAGTGAATGGTCTGAACGATTCAGTGCTCGAAACTAGGCACACTTCACTGTTGCAAATCAACAGAGAAAAGTGAGGTGCAATTGCGGTAGAAATCCTGATGATTACATGTTCGCAGTTTGTCACGCTTGGCATTCTCGATTTTGCTGTCTCATACCCTTATGTCGACATCGCTCTACAGCGAAATGAAAGTCCACCACTCATATTGAGCAGGAATTGCTTCTTTGAAGTAGATGTTGCGGAATTTCTGGGCTGCAGTTTGATGCGATCGGCATGAGTGCTCTGTTTTTGCATGATTTTAATAATCAGCCCAGGCGCTTTGAGTTCATCTATGCATGGATTCACTCCTGCAATCTTGGATCATCATCGTCTTCGATCTGCGATTGAATCTGTCAGCAAACGGAAAATTAATCCGTTGTTTTGTGGTACTTTACAGGGTGCCTTTTCCCTATAAAAATTCATGTTATCGCATTTTTGATGAGGTATCTAAGAGGTGCAAATGATTTCCTGTTTTATAACATTTGAATGAGCTGGCCGCAGCAGCATACTGAATTGTGGCAACTGGTTGGTTCACTTCACCTACAACTTGCATTTTCTTCCGTTCAAAAGGAGTTATTATCGGTAAATTGGTGTCATAAAGCGTTTTTGGACTTAAAGAAGAGCATTTTTCGTTGTCTTTCAGAAGTGACGATGGGCGGCGAACAGTGAGGCAAGTGCCGATCTCCTATTCACTGCGTTGCACTTCAACTGCCAATAAGGGTCATTGCGATAATGCCATTGTTATAAATCAGTGTCGAAAAGAAAAGTGCACATGCAAATACGACCTTTTTCCCCTCCTCTTAAATGAGAGCATTTGTGAAGAATTCGTTTCTTTGGCATCACGTTAGGCCCATCCATTTTCCATCCGTTGGTTTTTCCGGTCAAACTTTCACTTTAAATTCGTTCACTTTCTCGCCTATCACCCACCATTCGCTTTGTGATTGATCTCATATCTTTTGGCCACCTTATTTTGCCCTTCCTTCCGTTCCAGTAGTTTCCTGACTTTACTTTTAAATTAAACAATAGAATAGATTTATTCAAGGCCAACAAAAAAGAGAGAACTGTTATTATCGTACGCTCGAGAAATGCATATTGAATATTGCTTACTAGCGACTTGTTTTTGCTGCGGAATTACATCAAACAAATCGTTCTCAACACAGTTTTCTGCGTATGATATGAGCTTTTGCCTTAACCGACCATTTATAAAAGTGCTGAAATATGCGAGGTTACGCTTGTGTGTACATACAAAAAAATCCTTTTTTTTCTATGCACCACTTATCGATACAAAATGGAAATCAGACCAGTCAAAAATTCTATAATTTCCTTTGGCATCTTTGGGTATTTCGAAATTGACTCACGAGGGTGTGATACGTGAACAAGAAGTAAACCTATGGTGCAAATTATGTGCCTCGACTTCAGGTTCACTGGTTCCTAAGTTGAAATTATCTGACAAACATACGCGTACACCACACGTGCATAAAGACTTGACGTGGCCACAATGCATGTCGCAAATACAAACTTTGCAAAAACGCCTAATAAACATTGTTTTCTGTAATGGATTGAGCTGCCTCAGCGATGTCTCTGCGTGGGAGTCGAGGTAAAGTGGTAATTGCATTGGGGGAAGCAAAGTTAATGTGAATTTGCATTGGGAATTATTGTTCTGGATATCACCTACCGATCGTATAGGCATATACTCGACATTATGATAATGATTTGCAGGACCCTGCAAAATTTTGTTCAAAGTAATGAAGGAAAGGCGTGAGAGGAAGTGTTAGAGAGAGGAAAATGCCGGTTGGGTTTCGCTTTGTGTGAAATTTTCCAAAAATGAAGAACCAGAAGAAGAAAATGGAAGGTAAAGATATAAATCAGCCCTAAAAAGAGCTCATTTCAACGAGTAAAGATGAGATGCCCATTGTGACGTGACAAAATATCTAGCTATTCAAGAGAAGCGATGGTGGATTTTTTAGCGAGTCTCTAAGCTGCTGGGTCGAAAATGACATCGTTTGGTCATCGCTTAGTAAAGTGGATATACTCCAGGTGACATTGACTCTGTGCAGAAATTGTACTCGCAGCATTAATTAACGATTAATGGCTTTTAGCATGGCATGCAACAACTGAAGCCGCGAAGCGAAAGTTGAATGAACATATATTCAAGCTCACATATACATGTATACAAGGTCAGAATATGGAAGAATTTCTACACTCATTTCTTAAGGCATGGTTAGGTCCTGACGACTATAAGGAACTTTTCCACCTTCAAAATCGTTGACAGTACTGTTTTTTTTGCAGAATGCTGATGAAAACTGCTATTTCACAGGGTAATTTATATATATTGTCGCTTTGAGTGCAATGAACGCGCGATGTCATAATCTCTGTTGCTGCTGTGTTCTTGGAATTATCAAAAACTGCAATATTTCTTATGGCACTTACCAGGAACTTTGTCGAACTTATTATGCATCTTCAGAAAGCCTAGCCCTACCGTACACTTTAAATATTTCAATATAAAAGGGATGTATCTTATGCCGCTGTTTTTATGTGCTCATTAATTGTATCCATTTGCATATGTGACAAGTCAACAAAACAATGAAGGCTGAATCGCAAATGCGATATGTTTATTGTGTACTACAAGAAACGCGAACAGCCTTCCATCAGTAGGGCTATGCTCTTACACTATTGGAATCATCGAATCAATGGTCTGAAATTTACATAGGCATTGTTCTTGAGTGCCACACATAATTCTAACTCATATGTGACAGATACTACCATCTTTAGTTCGTAACACTTCAACATCATCAAGATTTGCAACAATATTTGGTGAAAGTTGTGAAGTTTTCAGCGACTCTGCTGCAACCATTTTTTGCCGCTCTCTTTTCGCATCATCGGTTAAATTCGACTCTCCAACATTCCGAAGGTGAACAAGAGCAAATCACAGCATTTTGCCTATAGGTGCGCAAATCGTTTGATCTGTGAATGAGGGCAATCCTCTTCAAAAAGCGTCCATTTCCGTTTATGATTACTGAATTGTGATCATGAATATACCTTCATGGACACGCACGACTACCCGTATCATGCAATTCCTTTCACTTTTTTGTCGCCATTTTTCTAAAGAGTCATTGAACTGGTCAGTGAAACACTGCGATGTATTCAGTGCTTCTTATGTGGCCGACCCGAGTAGTCACTATAACTGTCAACTCGTAGATCGAAACCTCAAAACTGAAATTTCTTCTTGATTGCGCAGATGACAAATATTTTCCGCCTGAAATGTTCATTTTATTGCGCAGTAAGTAAACTATCTAATTCTTAGGCGTAACCTCAAGGCGCTTTCCTTAAATTAGATCTTAACTATAACCGAGTGCGTTAAATAGCGAAAGAAGACTATGACATTCCTTGTCTCAATAGCACACACTCAATTTAATTGCCTTGAATAGGGTAGAACTGCACGAGCCTTCTCGTGCAACGCGCCTAACAACGAGAAAATAGTATTTTGTGAGGGTGCTGCATTCCACAGCAAACGTTGTCCCAAGGTTTTGCCGCACTGCTCTTAAAATTAAACATGTTGGTACGGTCCCGATGGGTTACACCAGTATTAATGTCTCCTTGAACCGTATAGTTCTGCACAGGAACCGACCTTAAAAAGTTATTCGCTCGTAACCCTCGGGTAACTGCACACTAATTAGTGGTGCATCTAGGCTTTGTTGCAAATTTTCATACAGTGCGCGTGATATGAAAAACCCATTCTGATGGGTTGTAGTTGCGCAGTGGGACAAGAGCTTGACGATAAGGCAGTAAGGTAAACTGCGTCAAAACCAAAAACGCGCCAGGTAAAGGTAACTGGAATTTAAAATTCTCACAACAATCGATGCGGAAATGTTTTGTCAAGGTTCTGTAATTTCAGTAACACTGAAATATCTCAGTCGTTGCAGGCAGTGAGCAGTTTCATAATCGTCGACCTTCGGTTGGAGTATTTGCAGTATGCATCCAGATGAAACTTTAAACCGCCAATTAGGTACTATAGTCTTACAAAACAAATCGTCGAAACTATCGACTAAAGCGTTTTAAAGCTGCGGAGGTTCTATGAGTCGAACTTTGACTCATGGGCATTTATTCGTTGGAATCATGATAATGGTTAATAAACAAATATTTGTACGGGTGATAAACAAAATGATACGGATAGTATGTGAAATGCCTTCAGAGATGTGAAGATAGCAAGGATGCAACTCCTAGTTGTTGTATTCGGCGGGTTACTTTAAAACGCGAACCTGATGGACAAAAAATTTTTATGCCCATGAACACTCTCAAGGAATCACCGTAGATGATCTGCATGAGGAAAAGGAAACGCTTTGGGATATGCAGCTGAGATTATGCGACTTTTGGTTGCAGCTGCAGTAGACAGATGAGCGCATATTCTTCACTTTGGATATGTGTATGTGTGCTGAGCGTTAGTAGCGAAGTGAATTCGAAGCAATCAATGATGCAAATTTACTCATCTCAGGTGGCCGGACATCGAAACAACGTTACCAAGCAACCTACATCAGCAGGTGATCACCGCTTTCAATGTTCTTCTTGAGCATTTTCACAGAGAATTCTTGTCCTTTTCTAGGTCTAATTTTCATTTCGCCCAGTGCCGATTCCGTTTGCTTATCTCTTAATCGTTGAACTTCTCTTCGGTTCGTTCAAGCCAATGGCTGTTTCGTGACATCTGAGATGAGATAATCTGAAATGTGTTATATAATACATTTCTTGCCCACGAACTTGATCTATTACGCTGCTTTTTCATCACCACATTACGTTTCTTCTGCAGGTCAAGGGTTTTAAATTCGCTCGTTTAAGAAATACTCATAGACCAGGTACTTCTGAATGGCTTTGAAGAAAAACAAAAACAAGCAAATATTGCAATATTACAAGAGAAGCAAAGAAACAATGAGCAGGAAGGGAACACGGAAATAAAAGAGGTTGCTTGCAGCAGCTGACGCCAAGATGATATATGTCGACTGGAAACGATCCGAAGAATCTGATGTGGCGGAGTAAGTATTGAGCTGAGCTCCTTTGTTATTTTACGAGGTGCAGCCAGAAAGAGGACGGAAGGGAGGTGAGCAACAGGAGGGAGTGCTTTTTTTGCGTTAACCTTTGCGGCGTCTCAGTACTGAGAAGTCGACAGAAATCGGAACTACATCATTCGAAACTCAGAGACTACTACCCTCGTTTTTTGCTTCGGTCATTGTTGTATGCATTGTGCGCTTATGTGGGGCAATTTTGCAGAAATTCGACGCGGACTGCAGCAAAAAAGTATAAAAATATTACTGCCTCCTGAAGAAAGCAGAAAATATACACTTTTTAAGCATTCTTAGTGATGTCGAGAAAAAAATGGTCACGTTTAACTATCGCAAGCTGTTCGTCCTAAAAGATAATTTAGATGACGAGAATCACACCACTTTTTTAGTTCTTCACCGCTTGTATTGTGCGCTTTGATAACGACAGTCAAATTCTTCTTCTTGGTGGAATGATTACGAAGCGGCACATAAGAGACTCTGACTGCATCTAACTAACTGTTCCTTGAAATCATTCTGAGTGCATAAATTGAGGTTTTCAAATATGATCAAGCATGTCTGCTGAGAACGTGGAGAGTTGTCTTCTTTCCGCTCCGACTCCTTAGTTATATTTCAGAAGCGAACGCCGACAACTTTTGAAGAACCAGCTTGCGATGATGGCTGCATATGCGAAACAAACAAACTCCGCACATACGCCTCCTAGTTCAACAAAAGCACACCGAGCGGAAGATAGCAGGAACAAGAAGGAAGTGGAAGTACAGACGACAGTGGGGTGGACAAGCAAAGCCGGATACTATTCCGAACGAGAGCCAGAAATAATAAACGAACAAGAGGCAGCAATTTCACCACAAGATATTCCTAGACAAGAAGCACGCGTAGTAATGCCGGAACCGCTACATTTGAGCGAAAGCACTATGCGGACTGAAAATGTGCTCGCACCGGTCGCGAAGCCATTGCCAAGAGTATTTGCTGGACCAGTTTCGCCAGACACTGGTCGCACAATTCCGCAATTTTCCGGTGAAGAATTCACATCGGCAGAAGATTGTGAAGCAGTCGAAAATGTGATCGCGAACGGTAAAGATTCGATCCTTCTGCAGTCTTTACGTGAAGGTGAGCCTTGTTTATAGACATCAGTGCCAAATGCGAATAAACGACATATATCTAGGTGAATAAAATCGAAGGGGTAAATTCGGATTGTGGATGGAAAGGGTTGACGTTCTTCAGTTGTCAAAAAATCGCTTTCAAAATCTTGCAATAGGATATTTCCCAGATCAGTTACAAAGTTATTTTAAAAAATCTGTTGTGAAAATTACTGAGGAATGTTTCAAGCCAGCCGACAGTTCGAAGCAAGTGAAAAATCATGGGTGAACTCATTGGCCGCACGAATCTACAACACGGTACTTCGTAACAAAAGCATCGACGATTATGATAAATTCGTTCGTCTGAAGATTGTACTGCTTGAGTTCATTGGTGTGAACGAGCAACGGGCAAGGAGACTACTTCCTCTACGTATCGGACATTTCGGCACCTTGCAGCAATTGCTTGCGTGTCCATAACCATCATCTGTTTATTTTATGGTCTTTATAGAAACTAAGAGTTCTACGGTAGTGGGGAATTTTTCAGTGGCCTATTGGCGAGGAGAACACCGATATTTTGTTACGGATTTGTGCACATTTTGAAAACCTTCACTGCTGGCTTAGAGAGCTATGTTCAAAACGAGCAGGAGCAAAAGAAACGAATGTAAGAAGAAAAAAGGGAACATAAGAAAAATCAAGGATTAGTAGTGGGAGAACGGATAGTAAGAAGTAATCAACAAGTACGTAAAAGAAAAATCGAATGTTCGATGGGAGCATTAGTTCTGAAAAACGTTGGTATGGCCCTTAACGCTCAACTTTCGGATGCACAACTATGTCACGAAAATCGGTATGGACACTTTGCCTGCAACGGCGGATGGGCACCAATTCGTTTGGAACCATCATCAGGCGACAGTAGTGCTATGATTTAGTTTCTCATAAGCCTAGGTTTTAGGATATGATAGACTTCTACAAGAGATTTTTAAAAGTCTAGGATTCAGAGCGAACACTGCATTCCCTCCTCCTGCCTCACTACATACATGGTAAACTTTGGTGACCATTAGCTATTGAAGACAGTCTGGAAAGCCAATAGTAAAAATACGATAACCCCAGAGGCCATGTGAAAAAATTCCGCACCCACCTTTATGCAAAATTATTCTCTCATAAATTCAATATGCTCGATATGTCGGAAAGGTTGCTAGAGTTGTGGCAACTCGATATATCGATCACACTGGAAATGACGCCTACTTCATGGAAACTTCCGTCACGCTCATTGGCGATGTGCAATACGCTTTCAGTGTCTACGGATGAGGATATCAGTAGTCTTTTTGCAAAAACCTCTCGGAATTTTCACTGAAAATCGAATTATTCAGTTATCGCTGCCAAGCTTTTCAAAGTTGGGACAGTGATGGTCAAATATGTTGAGCGCTACTACAAAGCATATATAGCGCATTGTCGGCCAGTTATGGACACAAATATGCATCAAATATGCTCACCCCACCTTGCAGATGACGTAGACACAATTGAACACCGATAACAGTACTTCACTAGTTTGGCATTTCGTAGTGTCGTTTGGATCCAAGCTGAAACATTTGAGATAGTGAGTAGGCGCCGAATCTGTTACTTCAAATTTCTTTAGAAAGTATATTCTGCGAAAAACAGTTTCTTCACGATTGACTGATCCTCATATTTGTTCATAAGCCGAACGCTGTCGATAAAAATGTACTGAAATATGGAATGTACCAATATTCATAAGGCGATTCGATTCATTCGATTTATGATGAAACGTCGTTGAAAGTTGGTAAAATTCATATACGCTGTTGCTATTTGAATAATTCCCCGTGCGAGGAATTAGTTTTCTGGCCATAAAGATAGATGTGACCATCACGCTCTGAGCTAGACTATATCTGCTATAACCTGATTACTGCACAGTATCACTGTAAATGCAATTTCCAACTTTTGTGAAAGGATGTCTTTGTTAACGTCGATTATATGTACTCTTCAACAATCCAACTCTTATGTTTTATGCAAATCTTTGCTTTGTACAGCTTTATTTGTTCCATACGAATGAAGACCTCCACAAGCATCCAGTGAGAATCGCACTCGACCCTTTTCTGATTAAGTGGAAGAAGAATCCGCAGTTTAACAGCTGTTAGCTGTCTATGAAATGCTTACATCCCATACTAATTAAAACACAACCCAGGCATGTTTTTGCGCATCATATCTAGTCTGGCAAAGTACTTTCGAAAAAGTGACGGTTTGTTCGACCTCACTAGATGATTGTTTACCAAAACGTCTTTCAGCCGTTTGTTTGTGGTTCTTCCGATTACATTTGATCTCTGAGATAACTGAGATGGAGTACAAAGTACTTTTCGCTATAAAAACTGTAAAGGTTTGCTTTTGATATCAGAATTAAAGGCATAACTTACGAGAATGGGCGGCTCCGATAAATGAGTTGTAGTGATAATTTCGTTGGGAGTTAATCAGAAGACTGCGCATGCCCATCTTTCGATCAACAGTCACTAACATAAACATATCGGCTGCATGTTGATCACCAGTAGTACGATACTCACTACTCATCCAAGCATCTGCGCCTTCCTCTCATTGCGGACTCGTAGCCATTCTAAACCCTTTTCAAAACTCATAATACCAAATGCCTGATCTGGCAGCCAACCATCTCATTCACTACAGCTAAACCATGTGGGATCACGGCAGTAAACACTACAGCACATCTGCGCGTTTCGAGTGAGACGTTTCGAATTTAACAAAGGTAGTAAGCTCTCAGAAGTTTGTGAAAGTGGAGAACGTTTTCTTTCCAAGCAAGTCTTGCTTTAACAAAACTATGAATTAGATCCACCTAAGTTTTGCAGAGACGAAGGTCGTTCACTCATCACTGAGGTGGGGCAAAAGTAATGAGCGAGGAAACGCATTAGGATTGACTGGAGACTTTTTGTAATGAAACGGGCCAGACTCACTGGTCTAGGAGCAGAGAAGTCGCCTGATCTGCTCACCGAAAATCCGCGTTTGCTTCCTCTCGATCGTTTAATAGAAGAATGTCTTCAAGCGCATGTAACTGCATCAGTGTTCAAACTGGATAGGTGGGAAGTTCAAGATAACCTAAGAACTGAATTCGTCAATTGAAGTAGTCGAACTGAATTCGACTACTTCAATTCGTCACACGCTGAAAACGAAAGACAGACAAACAGGGGACCTTCATCCTCGCATGCCTACATCTTACTTTGCCATAATGCGCCCCTGGCAAAAATTCACTAAAGACAGTACTGAAAAGGGTCGCCCTCCTCGTGACAGTGATTCAAGAGTCGATAAGGTATACACTGCTGTACTGTTTAGTTGGAACAGTCAGAAATCCTGCCACTGAGCAATAATGACGTTCAGCCTGTGACAAAAATGTTTTTCGGCGATAATGTCTGGTCGGCAATGAAGTGGTAGATGTCATTAGAGGAGGAAAAGAACTCGCATCCACTAAACTTATTATGGGAGGCGGATCTCCTGTTAGAGATGCCGCACTTCAAAACCACAGTATGATACTTCTTGGCTCAAATGGCAGTGAAATGGCGTGGGCTGCATCAAATTTTAGCAGGGACAATTACAACCCCCAATACGATTCTCTCATTTACGTCATAACGAACCTTTATCTCTGTTGCAGACGATACAAGAGTGCATTTCCAAAGAGAAAGTAAAAATTCCCGTCCATAGATTATTATGAATCAGTAAAAACAGTAGCTAGTCCTCACATATTTGTTTTCAGAGGGGCACTTTCTTCCGTTTACTGCCGGCAAAAAGCAGATAAGCGCAAAACGTCGTTTGCTTACGAAACGAGAAAAAGTGAAGACGAAAAAATGCCCCAGGTTAGAAGTAATCCTTACAATCACAGTCCCACTAACAAGGTCTTACTCTAAGCAACGAATGTCGGTTGCAAAATGCTAAAACTCACCTGATTTAAAGCGCACGTTTCCTCCCCTAAGTTTTATTCTGTGCAATCAAAAACCGTCGCAGACGAACAACACTATTGAATAGACAGTTTATTTACAATAATGAAGAGAGAAAAAGACGTAACAGTATCGAGCAACATTTCATGTTAAAATGCATCCATTTTATTTGGATTAAATCGGCGAGGAATTTCTGTTGACGAAAAGCTCCTCTCATTAACCTCAGATGAACATGTTCAGTGTTAATGCCGACCACCTTCCGCTTAAATTAATTTTCTGAATGCCATAAAAACTCGTCGGAAGCACAATTAGCTGAGTATATCAGATCGAAAGACGAAACCAATAAACACTTTCAAAAGAGCCAACTTAAATGAATACGTGTACATTACTTGTAGGCCAACACCTTTTCATTCCCTCCCCTGGAAAGCACTTCATTCCTCCTCCCTTTAAGCACCAAATTACAACTGTTCTATTCCACATATAGAAAAATCAAAGCCGCATAGCGTATTCACACATCTCAATGAGCTAAAATATGCTTGAATCACTTGTTACAGTCGCATCATTTGAAAACAAGCATGAGAGGTGACTGTCAGCAGAAGCGATTTTGTCTCGCCAACGCAGGATTGAACTGCGAGGTATACTTGGGATTTATGTCGTCGCTTTTGGACTGTTCATTCAGTGGATGAAATAAGTCGAAAGTCTTTTTCTTCTCCATCTCTTCCCGTTGCATCCTCTCATGCCGCAATTTCTGCAAATGCTCATTGCTATCGCTCAGTCCTGGTGAATGGTTTCGTATACCTTCATCCCTAAAATTTTCACCTGAGGTAGAACTTCGGTGACATTTCCTCCTTCTGCTGTGTTCCTCCCAATCTTCTGAAGTTTTTTTGCGTTTCTTCTTGTGCTTCTTTTTCTCTTTCTTCCTTCTGCTCTCTTTCTTGCTTAGTTTTTTCGCTTCATTTAGATCGATCACTCCAGTCGGTAAGATCCTCGTAACTTTTTGCTTCGATGTGTTATTATCGAACCTGTTTGACGGAAGTTGCTCGTACCATGACTTCTGCTGAAAAACGAATGCTCGATTATTAACAAAAAACAGTCAAATGAAAGCGCGCATTCAGCTTAAAGAGAAACATTTAAACGTTCAAAAATGAAAATGAAAGTACCCTTCACAAGCGTTTTTTCTCACTAACATATCTTTATCCCATTCTCTTCTCTCCTTATTCAATTTATATGCTACTGTTACAAAGGAGAGTGAGAAGGGGAGAGGAGAAGGGGTGGGAGGGTGAAGGGAACAGCCGTGAAAGATTAAGCGCATCGACGATTACAGATCGCGATTCACTACTGTAAGCACGATGGTTTATGAACTTTGACGGGTGCTGGCACACACGCGCACACACACACTGACGTACAGGTGGAGGAAATAGGCTCACAAATACACCTACTTAAGCATCCCAACGCAGACTGAGGAATACAAACAGACGCACTACAACAGTGACGTAACCAACCTACTTTTTAAACTGAAAGGTGCTGCAAATATGGGCTTTCAATTACGAGCTGACAGAATTGTGAGCAAATGAGATGCAGCTGCACATCACACTAATTTGGCGCACAAAAAATAGCCGCCGCAGTTAAGCGTGCGCAATTACCTTATGGGAATGAAAGATTGTCTTGGTTGAGACTATTGTGACCTCTGAAGCAATCGAGACCACGATGAAAACTTGATAGTGTCGAAATTTTTCTAACCGGAAAAGGGCTTCTGCGTTCTGTTATAAAGAACCATTTCATCTCATTGCAGGTCTGCCTCTACTTCTTTTGCCAATCTGCGGTGTCCTTTCTGCTATTCCTTCACCCAGCGTCATTTTTCAGTGCAGATGTCTTCGTCGTCATCTATATTCCCTTATTCCGACCTCCGTTACCCAATCCCTTACTTTGTTACACCTCGGAACCATTCGTTGGCTTTCCTCTGCACCACTTTGATTCCCGTTATGATTCTTTCCGTTCTTCTTTCTGCCACTGCCACAAGCTTGTGCACTTTCTTAGTTGTTACCCATGTCTCCGAACAGCACAAAATTGTTGGCATCACGTTTTTTCCAAAGAGTTCCCGGCTGAGACTCATCGGCACTCTTTCTTCCATGTTAGAAGACTTTATTCTTTAAAAAATAGTTCCCATCCTTGTTTGATCTTGCGTCGTAAATCTGCTTCCGTTCCTTCGCTCATTTTTACACATCTGGCCGAGCAGTTAAATTCAATCACGCTTAGGCCCCTCCCCCGCTAAGAAAAGTTAGAGCCCCATTCGTCAGCATCCTGCCCGTTGGATGCTGACGAATCAATTCACCTTCGTTCCTCTTGTGAGGGCCGGAGCTTACATGAAGCCGACCGCGCAGCAGCGAATGTTGAATGGTGAATAATTCTACTTTCAGATCACACGAAGTTATTAATATGAAGATTTTATTTCCACTGGCTCTGTGACCTAAACTTATGCTTTTCGTATTCGAACGGCAAAAACTGATCCAATGTTTAATTCGCCACTTTGTTAAAAAACATCGACCATTTTCATGTTTGCACAACGAAATGTGATTAGCTGTATGCCAAAGCTACAAAAAGTTATGAACGTTTCCCACAGTAAAGAAAAGCAGATCACGACGAGTGGCGCTAGAACAAACTCCTCATGGTGAAATCTACATTTGAAAAAAAAAGTTGCAAATCATGAGCGAACCTTAGTGAACTCGTTGGAGCCCTCACCGAGGTACTTAAGAATGCCGACTTTAGACTCGTATTCCTCACGCTCTTTACGTTTCTCTTCCTCATACTCTTTATTTCCTGTACCGAGATTCTTGCGATCCTCTTCTTCGAGTTCAGCGAACAGGTTCACATGCCCCGATGGTCCTTCCAAGTGAACGTTCCCCTTGTCGGTTACATTTTCATTTCGTTTTGTTCCATATAAGAGCGACATTCGCGTATCGGCATTTTTTCGCAGAAGGTTCACCTCAAAAATTAAAGGATAAGCTGAAATGAAAAATGACTTAAAACAATCTGCTGATTTTTTTCCCTAGCCTTGCGAACACTCTGGGTTACCATTTGTAACGTGCGGATCTTTGCTGAAAAAAAAAATGGATGAAATGGTGCATTATAAGTGCTATTAATCTTCGTTGGAATATGCTGTCAGAAAGTGTCCTTCCTCTTGTCCCCTCTCTCGCGGTTTCAGAATGCAGTTTTATCCATCTTTCACACAACTAGAGTCAGTTTGGAATTAAAAAATGGATGAAATGGTGCATTATAAGTGCTATTAAGCTTCGCTGGAAATGTTATTACCACCACTAAACAGCGCCGCAAATGCGTTGCATATAAAAGGCAACGGGAACACTGAATTCCCCAATCGTTACCACATTTTCCACATTAACATGTGCTTTCCGTTGAAACTGCAAGCAGCCCCTATAGCGTAATAGCATAAACAGTTACGACAAAAATCATTGCTCTGTAAACGCTCACATCGCCACCTGATATTCTATCAACGTGCACCATTACAGCTAGTCAATTAAGCCATCCAACGCTGTGAAGGCTACGACAAAATTATGCCAGAAAACGACAGGCGTAACTTCGAATAAATTGTCCAACATCAGGGCTTATAATGATTGGACTTGCCTTGAATTGCTGCTCAGCGAGCTGTGCTCGTTCCCTGATAAGTTGCTCCTCCTTAGCGGCTAGTTTCTGATCGCGTCTTAAACGAGCCACATTTTCTTTGGTTCGCACATGCCACTTCTTTTTTGGCAGGATGTTCATATTGCTACAATAAAAGAATATTTTTATTCTTGCTGTGGTAGGTTGACGAGTTGACACGTGGATGATAGCTATTTATGAGCACAAAAAAGCACAAAGGTATGAGTATTAAGAAAGATACGTAGACGAGAAACTCCTAACGAATGAGGGGAACTGTTTGCAGAGCTTTCGGATGGATTCGACCCACATATTGCTCATGCCCTCTACATATTCGCTCTTTTTCTTGAGGCTAACCATCCGGGTAAGTGCGTTTTTCGAGCTAGCAAATGGAACTTGCATGTAATTTAGATGCGTTAAAATCGACTTAAAATCACTTGGACACAGATTGGAGACGTTAAGGTAATCTAAAGAAGCACTAGCATAAAATTTCGATCCTCAAGAAGTGAGTGTTGAGGAATGTTTAAAACTAGACGGAATTCAGCCCAACTCGGCGAATATTCGGAACAGCGGAAAAAGTCCCATTTTAATGTTGCCTCCGAGTATTCTCAATCATTTGCGTGAGTTCCAGAAACGCGTCCAAGCGAGAAATTTCCAGTAACGGCCAAGAAAACTGAGGTGCCGAAGTTATACTTACTAAATTGCGATCCGTTCAGGATGCTTGTAGCATCCGTCAAAGTAGTGAATGCTCGCAAAACATATTCACTAATGCAAAAAAATGATAGCGAAAGCAAGACTTCTCGATGAAACAAAATTCGAGCATGAAAAAATACCATACATATGCGACATATCCAATTCTTACACCTTCTACGGATGAAAATCGGAAGCAAACTTTCGCAACCAAGTTGACTGCCTTAAGGTTTCCGAGAAAATTCAGTAAATCCAGCAATCGGCCTGTTACAGCCTCTTTCCACACAGCCAGTTGCATTTCTTGCTGGCTTTTCATCCGTTAACCATAGCAAACAACCTTCTTTCATTTCGTATCTTCATAGGTATGCCGTTACATCAGTGAGCAACCTAACGCGCCTAACCGGTTATCGTCCACGTTAAATATAATAGATGTATCTCCACTAGGTTTGAACCAAATCTACCAGTTTTCACTAGTTTCATACTCCAAGAAAAAAGCACCTATTTCGCAATCCCTGGATTAACCTCACTTTTCATTCCATGAATGCCTTAAACCACTACAGAGATGAGGAATCTACGACATAAAGGTTAGCTCTTTAGCGACTGATGCGAATGCATTCTTCGTAAGAACTTTTGAAACAGGAAGGAAGCGCTCCCGGCTGGCAAAATAAGAAAACATGTGGATAAGAGGTAAACTGTATGTTCTTACCGCTTCAAGAGGTATCAGATTCCATGATTTTGGTCCCTGATGGGCCGGTAATTTAAGACTAAAAACCCCGAAAATGATGATCATTTCATCGATGGAAGAAAGCTGCTTTTTATTTGCCACGTGTGCCCGAGTAGAATTTGAAGGTGATTCTTCTTAAAAGTGCTTCAACAGTAATTGTATGCTATGAGCACTTAATGTGCTGCTCCCCGTGCAACCTCGTCCGGCGATCTAAATCAACAAAGGAGAAAGTGTGCGAAAAAATCCATGCAAAAAAATGCATGATAACGGCAAAGTTCTGATGGTGTTATACGCAACAAAGGCAGGTATGACTGACAGCACTCAAAATGATGATGCGCAAAGGGCAAAATCTTATCATTCCAGTGTCTCATACAACGAACATGAAGGAACAGGTATCAAAGGCAACGACTGGAAGAAAACTTAAGATAGTTCCTTTATCGCCAATTAAAGTACCGTTAGAATCATGAGAACAACTGCAGATGCATAGAAGACCTATCAAACTAGAGTGATGAAATGAAGATCGATCAAAGCATGAGAACAGATAAACAAATCAACTTGGATTTGCAAAGCAAATAAAGCGGGGATTTTGGTCACAAAGAATTTGCGGCACCGTGAATGAAGCACCACATGAAGCATAATCAAGAAGGTGAACCTTCACTGTATATTAGTCACCGCTTTCACTGCAATGTATGACAAGTGCCAAACCCCGTGCTTTCCTTTGTTTTGCAATGTCCAACACCGTATGCCGAATCACTGACCCTCGTCACATCTACTGCAGCCGTCCAAAAATATATGTATACAATCAACGGTGATACTGACGGTAAATGCAGCTAGATACCACAGATAAAACGTCGAGTCTGCAATGAAAACGTCAATAATTTGAGTGCTGGTTTGAAGTTCTCATTCTTCGGGACGTTACATTTTCTTTCTTCGGCTTATTATTTCTAACCATCACATTTTCAGAACATAGTTTTCTGGTCATTAACCGCCTAATCCTCATTATCCACCATCCATCTGGAATTATTTTGATGTTGCCACTCACGCATTAGAGACAAATCTCATATGGATGTGAACAATATTGCCACTGCTCGGTGGCACATCTGTGTTCACACGTCATAAGGACTTGAGGAAATTAAAGACTTACATTCTGGCAATCAGTGACGTACGCTGACAAACAGTATTATCATGTGACCCTTGTTGCACATGTCGAAAGTAACTAAATCAAACTTATCGATGTAAAGACAACGTTCTCGAAGCTCCCTACAGGTCGAAACCGTCGAATCTATTGCGTGGAGTTCAATTCATTTTACACCTGAGAAAAATAAGAAAACAAACATGTGTTTTAAAGTCCCATAATTTAAAAGCATAACCAAAATTATGTGCATGAATATTTCCAAATTACATTCCGGCCATAATCAGAGGTAAGCATAACAGAAAGATTTCCAACCCAGCGTGCAAAATAGCAAACTGTTGGCCACATGTGATCGTGACAGATAGGAAATCACTAAAATGTCAATCAACATTCCAATTAAATTCGTTTTTTGGTGAATGACTGACATGTAGTCGATAAGTAATCAGTAATCAGACGATAAGAGACTGATGGAGTATAAAAGTTAGATGGCCAATATGTCGACAGGCCACGAAGAGTCTCAAACACTATGAAGCTCTTACTACTCCTCTGCCTTTCTGCAATCACAATCGCCGGCAAACGCGAATGGGACGACATCCGCCCTGATGACATTCGTGAGCAATACTTCACACCCAAACATGAGTACCGTTACCTATACAGAGGACAAATTTCGACCGGAATCCCGAAGCAAAGCGACCAACACGCAGCGACCCGCCTCGAAGCACAAGTCTCCCTATTCTTTCCTACCGATCAACGAACGGCCGTCCTTCGCATTCGGCAAATCAGATTCGGCAGCCTCAACGACGAGTTGCCTGAGCCTCGCGAACTGCAACGCTTCGAGGCTTTCGAGGAGAAGGAGGTCGATGACGAGCGCCTCAAGATCCTTCAACTTCCTCTGCGTTTTAGATATATGGATGGACTAGTTTCTGAGATTGAGTTCGATCGTGAAGATAAGGTATGGTCCAAGAATATCAAGCGGTCTGTCCTTAACATGCTGCAAATAAATATCAAAAAGAGTGCCCGCACGGATGTCAGCCTAGACCGACGACTTCGTAAGGACGAGACATGGGACGAATCCGAAGAGCGCCAACTTAAGCGTGACAATGTTGACTTCTTCACAGCACACGAGGTAAGGTTTACAGATCAATAATCACAAATTCGTATAAGGTAACGGACAAGTAAAACGCAAATCCAACATCTGTTGCTATCCCAAGAGGAGAAGAGTTTGGAGGTACACTGCTGTGAACAAACTTTTTGGCTACAGGAGGATAAGAACGTTCTAGTTGGAGCGAAACCACTCAAAAATTAAGACATTGCATTCATGCAAGAGAATTACCAAATTTCGTGCAGCCTTTGTGCTGGCACATGCGCACTCCTTCGGTTATGATTGCAAAGGCAATGAGTATCTCCCGGTAGCACTTTCCATTAAGGAAAAATCATATGGCGGGACGCCTGGAAAACATAGGAACTGCTTAGGATATCTTTCAGATCCAAATAAAACAATGAGTTGTTCGAAGGTTCTCTCGAAATACTGTTTTGATAGGCTTTTTAGACTGTTCCTCCTTCTCTGCTGACGCTCTCATAACGAATTATCCAGATTCTGTCAAGCAATACATGCCAACAGACGTTCAAGAGAAAATTGAGATCTTGACATCAAGTCCTCTCCAAAACCCCACAATAGACAGTTTGTACCTTAAAGCATATATGACGAAATTTAAGATGTGAGGAAAACTATGAGAATGAAAAAAGAAATGGTAGAAAACGACGTATGAACGCGAAATTTTCAACCAATTCTCAGGGCTTGCAACCTTGACATTTCACCGCATTTCGTTAGGCATTACCAGAAAAAGCCCATCAACAGAAACGCAGCGAAAGTGGCACAGTCAAGAGGAAGATATGGTCAGTCTCCATGAATAAGAACCCTGAACACAATCCTACAAGCAGCTGAAGAACTAAATCGAAAGCTCAGGACTCGGTGTGTACTTATCAGAAGAAAATAGGAAAGAACAACCAAGCAGCAAATGCTCCCCAAATTCAAGCTTCAAGCTTAGTAAATTTCCTACAGAAAATGCTGCAGTAATTTCATTTACTCATTAAGTGAAAACGCTAATTGCAGCGAACAATTGAAGGTGATTGTGAAGTCACCTATACATTCAACGAAATCCCACAAGAAGAAATCGAGAGGCGAGAAACGATGCGCATTACAAAATCAATCAACTACGATAAATGCACCAAACGGGTCGACGTACGCTACAACCACCGCTTTGCAGAAGAGTGCGGCAAGTGCAAGGGGATTTATGAAAAGGAAGAGGCCCTTCTGCCCAGCACCGTGATCAACTATCGGCTCATTGGCAACACGAACGCGTTCCTCGTCAAGGACGTCGATCTTAAAACCCAATACGTCCTAGCTCCCCTTGGCCTCAAAGGCGCTGCGCTGAAGAGTTTGGTCACATGCCAAATGCAGCTTCTTAATGTTATTGAAGGCACTAGGAATGAAATGGAGCCACGAAGCGAGAGCAAGGAGACTCTCGTATATTCAGCAGAGCGTCTTTACAAGATTGAGCGCTTCTTCATGAACGGAGACGAGGAACTCGATCGTAACCACCCATATAGAGAGATGAAAAACAAATACGAACTTGTCGAACAAATGATCCACCGCATGGTTCGTGCGACATCCAGCAGTGAGCTAGGCGTGGAACCTGAAGCAGTACACCAACTATCTCGCCTCGTTGATTTGCTCAGAACGTGCTCGATGTCGGAAATCCGGACCATTCATCGCGAGCTGTTCGAGGATACGGGCAAGTTTGATAGGAAGACACAGCAGAAAGTTCGTGACATAATTGTTGATGCACTCTCTCTGTCGAGCACCAAGAACACCATTCAGCACCTAATCGAGAAAATCGAACAACGTCAAGTGAGTATACAGAAGGCAACAAAAGCGTTGAACAACCTGATCGGGACTCTGGTCGTCTCGGAAAAACAGGTCGATATGCTTCTTCAGCTATGCAAGAGAGACATATGCAAACGCAATTCAGTGCTGAAACAATCATGCCTCCTCACCGTCGGCGGACTGATCCATGCGCTTTGTGGCCAGAATAAGGACTACCATGTCAGCCACTTGAATGGTGATGTACTATGTCCGCGCCAGCTCAAGGAAAAGTACCTCGTGGTATGATGACTTTTCGTTCATATATATCTGATCAGGTTGTGCATAGAATGCATAAACTTTCTAGAGCTGAAAACGTTTAGAAGAGAGGTGGAATTTATGTATTTATCTGTATAACCAGAGGTAATAAATAGTGGATGCACGACCTCTAGCAAGCACCACAAAATCCGAAAGCGTCAGAAAATCAAATAATAAAGAAGAAATAAGTTATGAAGCATACAATAAAAATCACTAACACGAAAATATAGTGCCAACGCATAGAACAGCGTAGTTTATCAACCATTAAGAAGACTAAGAAGCTGTAATCAGCCTAAAGATTAAAACATGGTTACGGATTAGAGAAAAAACGTTAACATCCAATCTTAAATAAATATTGCGAGAGAAATTCTTGAGAAAATCCAACAATTCTGCCATATTCTAGGAAATGATCGGAATCTACCGCGACGCTAATAACCGCTATGAGAAGGTACTTGCACTGAAGACAATTGCAAACGGTGGAATCGATTTGAGTGTTTATGAGCTCGAAAAGATCATAACCGATCGCAGGCAAGAAAGACTGATTCGCGTTCAGGCTATCGATGCCCTCCGAAAACTACGATCTGTGATGCCACGCAAGATTCACAAGATCCTACTTCCAATCTTCAAGGACAGAACCGAGCATCCCGAAGTCCGCACCGCAGCGCTGACGCAAGTCATTCACACTTTGCCGGAACGTACTATTCTTGATCAGATCGCTCAGGCACTGTTCTACGATACATCTCGACAAGTACAAACGTTCGCCTACTCGATGATGCAGACATTCGCTAAGTCAGAGAACCCCTGCGAAAGGAAGCTGTAAGCGCTCAGAGTAGTCTCCATCTTTTCTGTCAGGCGGCTGTGCGAACGTCCGGAATTTCAGTATTCGAAAATTTTGAAGATGTGGGCTGCAAATAAAAATCAAGACAACATTAGGATTTTCGATATGAACTTGAACTGATCTGCTTTTGAATCGTTTACTTAATCAGATTACTAAAACCTTCACTGATATACTTTTTTTACAGTGCTGATGATTTGCAAATCGCTCTCCGTCTCGCACGCGTTGAGATACCTCGATGGAGCGACAGCAAATACGTCCACGTCCCCATGTACAGCCAGGAACATAGCATAGGAATCACACTTGACATGGCCACGATTTTTTCTAACGACAGCATTTTGCCCCGAGAATTAATGATGAGCCTGGACTCCCTGACCTTTGGCCAGTGGAGAAAAACCACTGCAGAGATCGGTTTCGTCCAGTACAACATTGAGCAACTTATCGACAAACTATGGAAGAAAACTGAGGTCGATGAAACTGTCACCCGCGGAACACGTACAGATCCTATTCGTCCATCACAAGTGCTCCGTAAGCTGTTTGAGAACCTTAAAATCAGGAGCCGGAACGGAAACTCGCGCCCGTATGCTATGCTGTATGTTCGCCGTGGGGACCTTGATTATGCCGTACTTCCCATGGACGCAGAGACTATGCCGGAACTGCTTCGGATCGAGCGTGAAGGCAAGATCGACCTTAGTCGTCTCACTGAAACCCTTACACGCGGGTACCGCTTCAATACTTTATTTGCTGATTTTTTCTACGAGACCTATCACAAGATGGCTACAACAATCGGTATTCCACTCGCCTTTTCAACCAAGGTGCCGGCCGTTGCTTATATCGAAGGAGAATTTAAAGCTGATATTAAACCCAAGTACCCCGAAAGTCCTAAATCAATCAAATTCTACATAAATGTCAAGCCATCCGTTGCTGCAACACACATAATCGACGTCCATACCGTCAACCCAATCACATACCAAAGACCAAAAATCATCCACGCCATCAAGGTCAACATTCCCATCGATGCACGAGTCGAACTGAATATCGATCGCAAAATCGAAATTAAGTCGTTCTTGAAGATTCCCGAGGAGAAGAAGCAGATTTTATCACTACAGACTCGTTTCGTCACAAGCACTTCAAGCTGGCCAAAAATAACAAAGACTTACATTGAACCATTAGATAAGACGGCCCATTCGAAAAATCGCCAACGTCTTCTTACATTCGACACAATTTCGGAGAAGTGGATCGGCATGCGCATTCACGTACGTGGCCAATGGCATGGTAATCCGATGACAGTTATTCGGCGATCACCAACAGCATTATTGGTTGATGAGAACGAGCTAGAAATAATACTCGAGAAGGGTCGTGATGCGCCACGCGAAATCATCACTAAGCTCGAAATTGGAGTGCTGGAGGACCACAACATGGAACGACCTCAGCTAGAAGGATTCTATTCGGACGAGAGATATGAACAAAGAATGTTCAGCATACAGAAGCAGCAACTAGGCAGTGAAGGCGACGAACGACATCGGCGTCAACGATACAATGCAGAGGAGAGCCAGTACCGTGACAGATCCGACACGCACGTTAGAGAGTAAGTGTCGTTGCCTTTTACTTTTCTTTACCAGACCACAGCGATACTTTATATCTAATTCTTTATATGAGCATTTGATGCACAAAGTTTTTCACTAAAGACCATTTTTAAAATTTGATTATTTATTTAAAAGCCTGCTCCGTAGCCGCCAACAAATGCTTGTACTGATCACATTTTCAGATATAATCCCGCGAAGGGATATAAGCTTCGAATGCGAATTAGAATCGAGACAGCTGGTTCGACAACACAGCGCGATGCAGAAATGACGATGACCACTGGCTGCGATAATAAGATCCGTTTTTGTATGATGGACATTCAAGCTCGCCGCCCTCCCATATTCGAAGATGAGCAACGTGAGTGGACTCTGCAGGCGAAATTGCGATCCCTTTATCCCGAGGTCGTTCGATCGGTGAAAGAGCTCAACCAACCGAAATACAGTTACTTTAACGCTCAAGTGGACTGCGAATGGGGAAGTGAACAGAGAAGAAACATCAATCTTAGGATTCATGGACAGCGAAGCCGCGAACTAACACAACTCATCGAACGGATGAACGAAGAGTTGGGACCAATGGAGCGATATCAAAAAGTGCTCCTGGCTGGCCAGCTGAATCAGTACAAAATCACAGCCAATTATAAAGTTGGTCAGTACTTTGAAAACTACTTTAGCAGACTATTCGATATGCTGAAAGCGTCGTACGTATGGGATACGCACACCGAACTAGTGCAGAATCCTGAAAATAAGGTCTATGCGGAGCTCACCATCGATCCGTATAACAACGAACTGCTTAACATCGTTGTCGAGACACCCAAGGAGGTCGTTAAGATTGAGGATGTCATTTTACCAATGAAAATCACCCCATTTGCGAAGAGAATAAATCTCCCTTCGAAGTCTGTTCGTTCGTTTAGCGAATTCGTGATGAAAGCGCTCTTTAATGAGAGACATGAGTGCACTGTTTCCTCTCGTCACGTCAGCACATTCGACGATGTCGACATTAAATTGCCCCTGACAACTTGCTATAGCGTGCTGGCGAAGGACTGTAGATCCGAGTACCCGAAATTTGCCGTACTCATGAGGAAGTCAAACAGGAACGCCGAAGAGAAGGTTGGTCGTTACTTATACTGCTCTTGCTTTTTTCATGAAGATGTCTCTACTTAACGATCTGAGTTTATTTGCCGTAAAACGAATCATTCAAACGTCGCCTTCACCCAGGTGTTACTAACTCTGATTTTTAAAAATCAGTCAAGGAAGTTTATTGAATATTACAGAAGGTGAAGATCATCGACGAGGAGCATGTCATTGAACTGGAATCCGTCGGAGGTGAAATGGAGGTGAGGGTCGATGGGCGCAAGGTCGAAGACGAGGAGCGTCTCCGCACAAACGGGTATAAGTTTGAAACTCCGTGACGACAGTTCTTTTGAGGTAAGGAAATGAAAAAGACGATGTGCGCACACCCGAGAAAACAAAATTCGAAGAAATTGCGCATGCAAGGCTCTTTCTACGGTGACCTCCGCGAGTTTACAAAAAACAAATCTACCGACTGAGCCAAGCACTCGTGTTTTCAGAATCGAGAAAACGAACGAAGCTGTTATCGTTGAATTAAAAGACGTGACAGTTCGATTCGACGGACAGACTGCATCGGTCAAAGTTCCAGTACTTTACAAAGGCGGTCTATGCGGCATCTGCGGTCATTATGACGGAGAGAAACAGTATGAACTGCGAATGGCCGATAACGAGTTAACCGACAACTTAGAGCAGTACTCGCGTAGCTATTTCAACAACGACGAAGAGTGCGACATTGAAGAGAACGTCATAAAGGAGAAAAACAACTACAGACTCGAGGATGACAGCAATGAATTCTCTGGCGAGGATGGAGATGAGGAGCACACGGAGTCTAATATAAGAAGTAAAGTGTGTTAATGTTCATGATATCACGAAATGTAGTTCAAAATCAGTTTTGCTATCCGAATTTCGAGATGTGATGGGATAATTCTGTTTGCTTCGTAAAAGCCAAAAGATAAAGAACTAAAAAACTTTGACAGTAAAGTAGAGACGTTGGTCTCGAACTAAAATCCCATGTGAAGTCTATATTCGTTTGCAGAACCGATCATGAAAACGAAAATTATTGAATACAACAACGAGGTGTGCTTTTCGATGAAACCAGTCAAGGAATGCCCTCAACGGACCTACGCTCGCGAAGAGAACAAAACGCAAAGGAAAGTGTCATTCGCTTGTCTGCCACGCACTACATATGAGACTACGAAGCTCCTCAACCGGGCGTATTTCGAGGTTCTCAACATGAACAAGTACAAAGCCAGCTTCACTGAGGAAGTCTCCTTCCCAGAAACATGTCGCACTTTCTAGGCATTTTCTTAACAACCTTTATATATGAATGTGCTAACGGCTTCGTTTGTGGTTATACCTTCTCTTGTTTGCCATAATACTTAGCAACAAGATTTTTGCCTATTCTAATAACAATATGAACGTTAAACGAAGTGACCACTGCCGATCCCACACAAAATGAACCTGGTCACTAAAGGTAACGTCCTATCGTAGCGTTCGGTGCACCTCAAGGAATCACATTAATAGTAAGTGCTCGACGCAGTACAATCATACTACCTATAACGACTAGGTTTACTCGCATAGCTTACTCTAAGGCCAAAACAAGCAGTGTTCTTCAACGCATTAACAGGCACTTCCTCATTATCACTGAAAGACAACTGGCGTAATCGAATTCAACATAAACGAACGGAACAGCCATTCTTGGATAGAACTGAAATGTTTGTTCCAGTCTGAACTGTAAGTGAGGCAGGTAATTCATACAATCTGATAGAGAAGTATCCTGGGGGTCGTTTTCCCGAACGAAAAGGTTAGGTGTTTATCACGAATTTTTAGTTTTCACAGTGGTTCCGTCACAATGACATTATCAACGTAATTCAGGTATACTCAAATAGATGACGCCCTCCTCGACGCAACTAAAACGTTTGTTTTGCCGAATTTGCGAATAACTCATTGGCATATATTGGAGCTTTTTTCAAAGAGAGAATGTCATTTCACTGCTAATTCGTCAGCGATGAAAGCATACTGGCAGTGTGAAGTACAGCGCTGTTAACTTATTCGAGCGAACCTTGTCACCGATAAACATGCCGAATTTAGCTGTTCAGTTTTCTTCCTACGTTCTCTGCTCACTGATGCAACGGCCCGTGTGGCTGCGTTCTCAGAAAGGAACGGCATACAAAGGTCAACAATCAGAAATTAAAAATACATTTCACTAAGCAAACAGAACACTTCGAAGGAAATCAAAAATCAACAACTCAACGAATATATTGGTGAAACGAAAGCTACAAACGGCATCCGGGGTCGGCTAAATTTGAACTACGTGAACTAGAAGCTCTAAGTTGCATCGACGAATGAACTCGCAGATTTGGCACTTGATAAAACTGGGCTCCACTTCAAAGCATTTACTAAATTTTCCAAAACGCAGCCATAAATTGGAAATGCATCGAAATCCCCACCGGCATATGGCACCTATGATGACCCGCCCGTTTGCGCCACGCTTCACTGCGATTCTGGAGCCTTCCACTTTTTTTGGAAACCTTAGTGAGGCGCATATAGAAGCGACATGGCGA
This sequence comes from Parascaris univalens, assembly GCA_037576465.1. Lineage (NCBI taxonomy): Eukaryota > Metazoa > Nematoda > Chromadorea > Rhabditida > Ascarididae > Parascaris > Parascaris univalens. The sequence goes on along the minus strand of CM075173.1, from coordinate 68,518,904 downwards.
GAAATGAAGACATGTACGCTGCTGGTTTCTTTCAACTACAATTCTGAATTCGTGACGCCTCAAAAGCAATACGGAATTGAGCACTTTATATTTGATTTCGTTGCCTGCAGCAAAGCGAACGGCTGAGGACTCTCGCATACTGCTACTTCAATGGTCTTTCATGTCATTTGAATGCATATGCAATGATTAAGCGGTACGCTTTTGTTGTCTCAGCAAACTGTCTTTAAAGATATGTAGACGATGAATAGAAAACAGCGAAATAAAATGCCGAGTTAAAGAACGGTGCATATAGGCAGAAGAAGAAGGGCGCAACAGATTAATAGCTTTATCATTTCGTCAAAGAAGCTGATATAGCATCAAGCATCAAGGCTTGCACTATCGTCTGACACAGTCTTTCTCCACACAAACGAGCGCACACATTGGCGGTGACTCAGGATATGCATGAGCAATAACCCACAACAAGGTCACCCTCGTAAGAGAGCAAATAAGCTTTGAAAACGTCTCATGAACAAAGGCACTTCATCAATATCAACGAATAAAACAAAGAAACAAACAAACAAATAAGCCATATTTCTAATTCGTTGGGCAAAGTACATGCGATCTGCAGTCGCATTCCTATACATCCATTGACGAGACGGTTCAAATTTCATTACAGACAACATATGGCGATAGAAAACCGTGGATACAGCGCCCGTATAAAAACAAAACGGGGGTAGCGTGTTCGAGGGTGGAACAAAATGTGAAGTGAAAGTGCCCAGAAAGATAATGCTGAAAAGCAAAAATCAAGAGCATGGAGACTCAAGTTCGAACTCATCGTGACTGCAGTCAGATATGTAAATCTTTCCTATGCTTCGAAGTATACATTTTAGTGACATAATGACCGCAACAATCACAAAAAAACTCGCCTAAACGCCATCAGCGGTTATTTAAATATGCAATTATACGAGCATAGAAAAACCATACAAAATTATGCACTTCAACATGCAACAACAGACGGCTACTTCGTGAGATGCTTTTCCATGACGCTGCGATTGTGGAGTTCCTCTTCATGAGATGCATTTCCATCAGCAGGGGGTGAAGGAATGGAAAAAAGCGCTAGAATGAGGTGTTTCACTGCCCTCATCAACTCTTCTTTCTTGTTGATTACATCTATGAATAATCAATATGATCACCAACCACTACAAGAGTGCAACCCACGAAACTGCCACTGAAACAATTCCTGCAGGAATGAAGTCGTATTCATCAGAAAATTATATAGAATCAAATAAAGCATCAGTCGGTGAAATCATTGTAATACTCGCAACAACAACGTTAAGAAACATAGCGAAAACACTGACCGTATCAAAACAGCGTTATCAGCGTTTAGATGATGGTTATGGCGCGAATTGAATGCCCAACTGAAGATCTATATACGCCTAGAACTTAATCCAATTTGTCAGCAATGTGCTGACCGAAAAACAGCTAATATATACCCGCTACATTCTGTGCCTGCTGCCTTGAAGATTGTCGCTTGTAACTTCAGATTTGACAAAACAATACGCGAAACCACTGCGCCCAAACACTACACCTTGCAAAATTAATGAACGCTTCTATTACTTTACTACTACGTCAATAACAGGTGAACCATAATGTTCAACTCTTATGTGGTGATTCTCAACTCAAGCATCACTCAGAGTACCATTCAAAAGAGACTTTTAAAAGTTGCAACCACAGCTCTTCAGAAAATGCTGAATTTTCAATGCAGCCACCTCTGAAAGTGGACTAGAGGATGCCTGTGGAGTCCTGATTGTTGAAAAAATCTTAGGAGGTAAAGACGCTAATCGTTATCAGGTTGCCATTTGTTAGCTAATAATACAAAACTTACAGTTCTAGTATGGAGTGAAACTAGTCTCGTGCCTCGAAGTAACCAACACTGCATCGCAACAGAAGGCAGATATTAGAATTTAAAAAAAAAAAATGAACAAGTGAGCCGAAAAGAAACAAAACAAGGCATCGATATGACCAAAGCTGAACCTGAACAAGGAGGGCTTACAGTGGTCCACTAAAATGTATCCCCTCAAGTAGTATTCGTAACGATTTATGTGCCATATGACCTGACTTAAGATCTCCAAAACCCATACCTGGACAATGACATGAAACAGCTTATTAAAACAATACGAAGGATATACCAACTGAAATGAGCAGCTCTTCATTCTGCTCTCGCGCCATAACCATAGCCCTTCGATATCGGTAATGCATTAAACAACGTCTACATTGAAAATAACAGTCGCTAACTCATGTCCCGGTGAGGAAAAGCCAGTTCAGCCCAATTATGCTCACTCAGTACTTGGACTGCTATCGTGGATTTCTGTTCGAACGATTAAGCAGTACTTCAAGCGTAAAACGCAAACTGCCCACCATACCTCGTGCTGGAAGCGTCATTGGGAAAGGAGCCATGGAAGCTTAAAAAATGTTCGTCAACTATGACTTGAGAGAGGGCACATAAACCTGAGAGATTGAAGAGGCGACCGAAAGCGCAATTAACTGTTGACGACTTTCGGAGAATACTTTCTCACGATGCTGTAGTGGCCTTGCACAGTCCTGCTGGGCGATACGATAAGCACGTGATGCGTTCAAAACGGTATCGCGCACAAGGTGTGGCAACTGCTTCACATGTACGTGAGCACCGTCAAAAAGTGGTCCGAATTCGAGCGGTCGTTGCGTCTCGATATGAACCCTAACTAGAAACGTTGAGATTTGATAGAGAACCAAGAGGACGTCACAGAATCGCGTCGCTATCGTATCCCTCCGATACGGGCGATCATGCTCACTCCAAACAACGTGAACCTCATCATTGCCCAAATGTTTCAGCTTCTGTGTAACATCGCCTGAAAGCACTCAACCACCTCGTTCCTCAGTCGCTTAGACCTTCCACAGAGTCAAATTAAGAACTTTAACTTACCCTCAAAAAATGATACCAAAATTAATAACCAGAGAGGAAAACCACTGAATTAGTCCAAAATTTGCGTGAACAGAACATGTAAGAAATCCATTCACTAGAAGCAATTTGTCGCAGCTGAGTCTACAGAAAGAGATCAACAAAAGTAGCGGTACATCATTGCTGGAACTGCCTACTTAACATGCCAAAGAAGCACTCCCAATTTTGCTTCGTAATGTCACTTCTTAAAAAGCAAGACCAACGAGCAAAAAGTATACGCAACATCAACCAGAATGCAATTAAATTTCAAAGAAAAGATGGAAGGACTGACCGCCGAGCATTGTGCTCACATGGAAAATAACTTCACTGTCTCCAGACGCGAAGTAAGGTGCAACTGTTTCACCAGAAAGACCGCCACTATATCCTGAGTGGCGCTTTCCAATTTGCACAAACCAACCGAGCCCCGACACAAACGCATCAAACGATTTCGAGCCGGCGCCGTTGGCAAGGATTACATTTTTGTCCTTAAATTATCTTAAGTTCATTTGAGTCGATTTATTTGTACCACAGAACAGAACTCAAACCGCTATGAATCTTCGCGGTTTGAATAAGTACTCTACTATCTTGGATGTCGATGGGAATTATAAACCAGCACATAGGTGCCGCAATTCCACAAGTGATTCCCTTCTTGCATCGCACTGTAGAATCAGCACTAAAGATGCTTCGATAATGAATTGCCAAAAGAACCAGACGGTGCCGACCCACTTGTGCAGTAACCTATCCACAAAAGGGCACTATCTTTTAAACTGCAATCATGTTGCGAACAAATCAAGCTTGCTAATGAACAATCAACAAATAGAACTGCGAAAAGATTCACTACGAAAGATCCCAACTTAGATTTGTAACTGTATATCAAAGCACGTGCTGGCATCAGAACAGGTTCAAAGTGAAACGGCGTCCCTTGGAAATGTTATAAGGATTATATCGTGTTTAACGCAAATGGATATCGAAAGTTTATTCCAATATCTGCTTTGTTGTTAAAGGGACACATTTGCTCCAAAAAAGAAATTTTTTTTACACTTTATGCACATTTCCAAAACCAGACCTTGAAGAAATTTCGCACCAAAATTTGCGAAGCTCGGAGGCGCCTCAATTCGTTGAAGAACTCCTGAAGAATGGAAGCTTCCGACTTTCTCGAAATTCTGACAATGTCTGGGAAGTGCCAAGGAGTTTAACACAACGGGTCAATTGTCGGGTGCACGAAACACGGCCAACACAATGTAAAATAAGACTATCGGAAAGTTGTGAAATGAGCAAGACACTGCCAACTCACCTCCTGTCCTTTTGCGACGTAGATGACGGCTACTTTATGTACTTCACGTGATGATATCTGATCGAGATGACGCAAGTCCCGCGCGAAATTTGGTGGCATTTGCCTAGTGCTACTAAATAAACGAAAATCAGAGACCAGCGAGCGCCAAAGCGATGAATTCTCATCGACCAGCGTCTGAGTGGATTGCTCCTCGGCAAGTGAGCGTTGGCCGCTTGAAGGCCTGACAAGGATTCGACGATTCTGCTGGATGAATGAATACATATCGCTGCATTCGATCGGTTCAGTTTCCAAAGTATGCGGCAGCTGCGGCAATCCCTTAAAATTTTCTGAGATTTCAAAGCATTAACTTATATAAACACTTCCCAATTTTAGACGTTTTATGGTTAGAAAAATTCCAGCAAAGTTTTTGCCAGCAAAGTGCATGTTATTGCATCTATAAATTATGTTTCGAAAGCGGAAGTATCCGAAGTGGCTCTGAAGGCCGGAAATACACAAAAATGAAATCTACGGCCTCTCTAAGCACAAGAACACAAAAGGCAGCATTATTTCTTTATTTTTTCAATAACTGCTGCTCGAGAACATGTCATATACACATACACTGGCAGTAAGTCTGATGATGATCACCTGGAATGGGTCATCAATAAGAGTGCGTGTGGACGATTCCTTTCGGACAACATTACGCGGTTTAGTTGCCAACTTCCTGAGCCATTTGTTCACATTCCCAGAGCGACGACACGCTTCTCGCTCATCTTTGAACCGCCAACAGTGTTTGCCCACCACAGTTCGACATGTCACTCGCACTCCGTCCTCATGATCCACACTGCAAGAGAATGTTCTCTGACTTTCCCTTAGAAACCTAAACAGTATTTCTACGCAACAATGGCGCCTGTTATAACGAACGAAAGCAGGTAGCAACCAACGAAAAAAACAAACATTCCTTAAACATATAATGACATCTTCAAGCACCTTTCCCACAAACTGCATAATAATATTTCTAAGAAATCATCAGCTCACGTTTGAACTATCATCGCTTTCCCCAGCTTAGCCAAACATCGTCCAGGAAGACACATGACACAAATGTGGGTGCGTAAATCTTGCTAAAATGCTTCACAGAGAGTTTCACTACCTTCAATAGCAGCACTACCCGAAAAGCTTACACTTGAAGTACTTATCAAAAATCGTTATTGACGGCTATAATTCGAGATGTCTTTTTTCGACAGACAACACACCAAAAAACCTACTGTAAATACCTGAGAATAGCGCTTTTTTGATCGACAAAAACACGTCTGCTAGTCAACTGATCGCCATTTGTATGTGGACCATCCTTTTGCAAGTACTCCGCCGAATTGCACTTTGCGAGTGAGAAAGATGTGAGAGGAAATTGATGTGCGTATGTGAGTAGCATACCCTCGAGGCAGGAACGTCTGTCATGCACAACCCGATCGAGTAGAGGACGTCGAGGACTCACCTCATTAAGGCTTAGTGACACACTTTGCCATAAAAGCTCGCCTGCCCAGCATTCCTCATTCACCTATAAGAACGCTGGAACGTTTTTAAAGAAGTGATACCAAGGGTAATAGCACCGGAGCTGCTCGAAACACATCTCTGAATGACAACTCATTACGAATAAATTTCAAAATCTGCGTGTCTGTCCCACAATGACGTCATATAGTTAAAATTCTGAATCAGGCAACGAGTGTTCCAGAATGAGCGTGACCTTGAACCTGCAACGAGCTTCACGAATAGAAATCCCGCTTCTAGGATTGCTTCTAACAACGATGGAGAAAGTGAACGACTGCCTTCATTCAAAATCAGGCAAATGAGCAAAGAACGACATTCTCTGTAGAGTAGGTAGAATGATGAATATAACCAAAAACATCATAAGGCAACAGGTGAAAGACAAACTCTTATGCTCTTCAAATCGCTCAGTTAAGTATGGCCGAGCCATGCGCACGATTGTACGAACTAAAATACGTGCTGCATATAAGTACCCTATAGGGCCAATCACTAAGCTTACTGGTAGGAACGAAAAAAGATGAACAAGAGATTGCTGAATACAGAACAGCAATGGGATGGTGGAATAATATATGGGAGCGCTATATCCATCAAATTCTGCCTCAGCGATAAGTGAAAAATGGAGCCAACCAGTTCTAACGTTCGTTCGAGAAGTTCAATGAGCTTATTCGAATGTGAGAGTCGAGCCAGTTGATTGAGGTCGGAGCAGAACAGATGCAGAAGACGGCTTGACCCTCTTATTCGACGTATTCTATTCAGAACGTCGAACATGAGCGTCGTATCTGCCCTTTCAATAACCAGTAATGCAAGTGCATTCAACGCAAGAGCGTGAGACTGCAGCGAGATTTCTGGCGCATTTGACGCAATCAAATCCAATAACAACGTCTCTGCTGCATCATGATCTGGAGCAAGCAAAGCTGCCACCTGCAAATTCCACGACAGCCTACAGGCCAACAAGCACAGAAAAATCCTAATGCCTTGGAACAACTCGTTTAAAATTAGTGGGGTTCAATGTGGGCACAAATATCCGAGGAAGTTTAGTATGGAAGTAATGCACGACCTCGTCCTCAAAGCTACTACTAACTGAACGATCAGGCTACATTTCAGAGTGAAGTTTCCACTGCATTTATGTGCGTTAGTAAAACTCTCGTTATGGTAGTTGGTAGAACGCCACATCTCATTTATCCTCAATAGCGCATTCAATATTCGGGGCAGACTGAATTCAGAAATCTTTTATGACAAAAGAGGAGTACTGTTGACTCATAAATAAACGAGGGAGAGGAGGAGGTTAGCGCATGGGAGCAGGCGAGAAGTGCTGCACAATCAAAAATTCGCACAGAACTTTCTACTCCCGAAGAACTTAACCACCACTACTTATTGCTAACCGGAAGCGTTTTTCATAACCTGTATCGTACAGCCGTGTATTATCAAAGAGCAGAAATCATAGGAAACATTTTGAGCAAATTACTGTTGAGAGAGGTACGATTTTTTTTTCACAGTTGTGCGGTCCCCTTTTGTTTCCTCTTTTTAAACTGTCACCTATCTCTGAAAAAATTCCCATATAAGTGGACTAGTAGCGTTCAAATCCGCATTCTTTAACGGTCAGCAGTGGTTTGATTCACTTCAAAGTTCAGTTTTTGTTTTCCTTCTTTTCGTTCTTTTATTGCATCACATCGAGTGGTCAGTCACTTGATGCAAAACGTCTGGAGAATTTCTTCTTTGCGACAACGACTCGCGTTAATTTCTGACGACGAGGAAGCCTGTTTGAGGTACACACAATACAGCAGGTATTCGACTTCAAATGCGCCCTTCATGATAACCGACAAATTTAACTGCAGAAGGAGGTGAAATGAAAAGACAAACTCAACGAGCGCAACATGAATTGCAAGTGCAGGTAACAACTGCGCGCAAAGGCAATCCCTCTAAAGCAAGAGGTCTATTAATGTGACATCAAATTTAATCAGTCAATGCACCTGCAATACATGCAAAGCCGATAACGTCAAAAATGAAGCAACGTGATATATTTCCAACAATGAATGAGTTTCTTTCCTCATTGCCAGAAGAAACAACTAAACCCGAAGTGAGAGAGAAAATCAAACCTGAATACTACGTGGTGAATAATGGAACTGCTTCACAAGCTGACTGAGAGCGTTCAAAGTGGGCTTCGCAAGCGCACAGAGATGTTCATGAGACATCGAGGGCATATTTTCAAAGACGGCACTGCACTGTTCTGACGCTAGAGCCTTTGTTAGCGCAATCAGTATATGCGCCTACAAGAACGTCATCAAATCTAACGAAAAATCCGAACAACCAATATCAAACATCAAGCACAATCAGAAGTCACCTCTATATTCAACGGCCACAATAATGCAACTCTGTTCAAAATTCAAAAAAGGCTTATAATTCGCTGTTTCGCTTATAAATTAGGCTAAAGAAACACTGCTTCGGTTCACTGAAGACTGTTCCATTCCGTTGTTCAACTACATAAAAACATGATCATATTCTCCTTGTTTCCTCTAAAGAAAGCTACTGCGCTACTATTACAACAACTAAATCAACAAAGTGCAAAGCACATTAATGCTGCAATAATGATCAATCATTTCTTGACAAGAGTAAGCGACAGTCTGCAGTATTTCGGGTAAAAACGAAATGCTGAGGAATGCAAAAGGCGAAATACCTGAATTAATGGCGGAGGACTGGATGAAGAGAGCACCGCACAAAACGCTGGTATGCAATGTGCCTGTGCAGCAACTGGCAACACAAGGAGTCTAGCACAAATCCAATGTACAAGTGCATCAGTCCCACTCACACGCAACAATGTGCCTATCGTTCGAGAGACCGTCTGAACATCAAATTTTTTCACTCTTAAACCAATAATAAAGTTCACAGAGTGGGTCATCGCTACTGCTTCCACGAAACTTGCGATGGATTTCCCAATCTTTTTATTTCGTTCCTCTCGCCGAATTAAAATTCTCCTTCTGCACCATCATAAAATATTACAACTAGTGAACTGTTTAATGAATAAGAATAACTCACGTTCAGTCAATGCACCGTTTTTGCAAAACCCCGTATCAGATCATTCTCGATAGGATGGTGAATAGCGAACTTACTTGTATGGCGAGTTGAGAATGTGCGGCGTGTAGTGGCGAAACGAGATTCACAATACGCATCCATACTCGCAGCCAAACGTTCGAATCACCTGCCGACTAAATTATATAGTATTTCATACGAAGGTACAAATCTTCCACACATTACCTGTACTTTTGACTGGAATATCCACGTGAATGGCTGAGAGGACGTCACTAGCACAAGATGAGCAATCAAGGAAATGAATCTAAATGCAGAGGAATGGATATCTTCCAACCTCGCTTTTTTTCGAACTTAACATTTTCGGTGTTATGTGGTGAAGAATGTAAATCCTCTCGTCGACACAGGACGCTGGCAACACGAGTCTCCAAAATCAGTGCTTTAAAGAACCCTACATTAAACTATGCAAATTGCCTGTTTACGAGGAAATAAAAAAGAGAACAAAGAGGAGGAAAAAGTAACCCTCTCTCTCCTTCCACACTGTAGGAAATTCAGTTTGAAGAAAGACCTCGTTCGGAAATGACTTCCTCATCACAATAATAAAAGCAAAAACCAGAATACCTCCTCGGTCCCAGTAGACGTAACAAATCTCTTTCCACGTGCATGGCTCAAAAACTGCGTCAAAGCGTTTGCCGCGTTAACGCGTGGTAAGCATTGATTATTTAAATTCGGTGCAGCGAACTCGCCAGATATTCGCAGGCTCAAACCCAAAACATCGGCTCCGGAAACATGATTCGCTACAAAAAAGAATTCGCATCTTTCATAAGCTATCTCCGTCAAGCTTATCTCAGGCGCCGAAAGCTTTTAGAGGCATCAGAAAGCAAAGCAATCTATGCCAATAATCACGATCTTGGATCCCATCGGATGGCGGCGGTGAAAAACCATGCAGCGTTAAGTGGAACCAAGCAGCGAAAACGACGAGGATGGAGGGCGGAAACAGAAGCGCTATAAACAGCCCGAATCCGCACCGGAAGATGAGCTTTAGAATTCTTTGATAACTGTGCAATCGAACTGCTCTTCAACAACCCGGCAACTCCCGCATATGGACGCTTTTCCAAGTTGCACTAGCACCCAAAAGGGTGTTGATTTGCTTTCGTCTATCTTTTAAACTGAGTATTGCTGTCTATTCGAATTCCTTGTGTGTTCAGTCACTCAAGTCTGAGGGTGCGCTAACGAAAGATAAAAGAAAAAATTCTTTGTTGGTGCATTTCAGATCGGGACCCCTTGGAGAATTTATGAGATCACTCAACCTGAATGTGACTGCTTTTGCACTTCTTATCTGCTGTAAAGGTTTCAAATAAACTGCTCAATCAGAGGTTGGCGTTGTATTCGCCACAAGTTCTTGCTACGCTTAAGAGTCTATTTAGTGATGCGGTAGCTGTGACACACTGCATGTATAAATTATCAAATATTGCGCATTAGTATGCAGTCGCATAACAAAACAGATCGTACTGGAAGTGAACAGTGTCGCGAGATGCATCAACGGGCCCTACCGCTCAATACTCTCGTAGTGACGGTACACACCCCCTTTATTGCTGTCAACAGTGCAAAAGGTACTACACATTCTGTTGAAATGCAAATAATAATTTTATCCCATCTATCATCATATAGGAGCACTTAAATATGTCAGAAACTTCATGTCCACTATCGAATCAAACAGATGCTGATGCATGAGTTCCATTCATCGGTGCCGTTATTGTATATCTGTCTGTCAGTCTCACTCTCAAAAGCTTATACTTCATGAGGCATTAAGTTTAGCTGAGCAAAAACCCGCAAAATAATGATTTAAAAAGCAGAAGTGAAGGCGCCGTTATTGACGGAAATACGATACTTCAGTCTTTATTTTTCCTCGCACTTCCTATGTGAGAAAGAGATCGGCTCAAATTCTTCTCTCAGCGCTGACTATATAAAAACTTGACTGATGTGTGCCGAGTACGCTTCAGTGATAGTGCTTTGGTATAGGAAGGCTTTATGGACATTCTGAGCAATGAGCTGCCATTTATACGGTGCATGGATATCTAATGTCACAAAATGGTTGACACACTTCGTAGACGAAGAGGGCAAAAATGGGAAGGAGTGGGAGATTTGTCAAAAGGCTTCACACTATAAAAAAACCCAGGAGCTCGACATCACTGGTGAAATTCGACAACAATTGATTATGACAGCAAAAGGCTGGGCACTCTATAAACGTTTTTCCATCGAGAGAAGCAACAAAACGAATAACAGTTAGTGTTTCAGTAATCTGCCAGACTGCAGCATCAGAAGTAGGACAAAGAAAACTGTAAGCAGCAACCGGAGCACATGTAGGTGGGAAGGGTGGAAAAGTGTTGCTGAAAGATGAAGCATCGGGCGAGACGGTGCAGCTAACGGCAGAGAGCAAACAAGCGACTCATTCAAGTACGAAACGTGCAGGTGATGAGATCAAGGGAAAAGCCACCAATGAAAAGCTGCTCAAATCGTGATAGCACAAAAGAAGATAGTGCGATATGGATTCGTTGCGCAGTGCCTTTTGTTATACAGCTGCATGCACAACGCAATGAGCACAGTGTGGAGACGCCTCTCAACTTCTATCGCGACGCTACACATCTCTTAGACCAGTGCTACCTGAGCGCTGATGCTACTAAAAATTCAAGTATTCTCTGATTTTCCAAACTATGTTTCCTTTAGCAGTGCAGCTACAGGACTCCCTTTCATGACAGCCTTAATTCTTTTAGAGAGGCTGACTGCTACCAGTGGCGAGGAGGATAAATGGGAAAACCTTTCAGTAAGGAACAGCAAAAAAGAACTGCTTCCAGCACTGGCGCGCAATTTTGCGCTGGTGCTGGAGGCTTTTTGTTGTCTCAAAAATTTTACTGATAGTGCTGACTGCTGCATAAATCTCTCCAGAGGGTAAAAAACAACCAAGTTATACATGGCATCGAACTGCATATTCCTCAGATGTATTACACAGTAAGCATAACGAATAAAACAAGACTGGGCTCAGGTAACGTACGTAAGCTCGCAACAACTATTACCAATAGTTGGAAAGCGGATCAGCGGAGGAAAGCTTTTCCAGATGGCACTGCGAGCAAAGCTATAAATGAAAACGTTCTACGAATTTCTTCTGCGCATATTTCAGACCCTCTAAAGGAGGAATTCACCGCCTCCCCCCGAATTATTTTTACCTTCATAATGAGCTTGACAATGCGAGGAGCAAGCTAGTGAGTGCATTATTTCTGCGAACAGTGCGGGCAATGAGTCCACGCAGTAACACTTGGTGATATCGGCAAAATAAGTCAGCAATACTGAATAAAACAGCAAATCTCCTTTCAATAACATCCAAACAAATCATATCCACCTAACCTTTCCGAAAAAAACGCTTAAGGAAAGGAGATAGCATTGACAGCCACAATCAGACAGAAAGATCAATTGCTGAATTATAAGTAAAATCTAAATTGACTAGTTTCAAATATCGAGACATAAGACCACACACACAAGACCACGACCATTCTTTTATTTATAGGGTGAAAGTTTGCCCTCTGATGAAAACCGATTGAAGCAAAACGCCCAACTTATATGCCACCGAATATTTATGAAAGAACGAATATGGGTGTAAATATGACTTCGAATGGCCGCAAACTCTTAAATGAGCCACTTCAATGCCACCTACAATAGGCTTCAATGAAGAAACGAAGAAAATTTTTGTAAATGGAATTTCTTCGAATATTAAAGAGCAACGAACAAAACGCTTACTTGCAACAAGGGAAAACGAAGGTGGCACTGATTCATGACGACATTTGCATTTTTAAAACTGAGGACATCAATTTGCGAACCTGTACAACGGAATTAATTTGTGCGTTTTCATCTTCAACGGACGCTTCAGCTTCCGAACGACTGTCCTCGGATCCGAGCTCGACCGACGTGTCATCTTCCGTCCGCACTGTTTCCTCAGTGCGTTCGCGTCGTGTATTAGCTACTGGTGGCTAAACAGAAAAGCGTCACGTGCATTGACATATGTGACCAAAAGTCCCTCGAGTAAGAATCCCCTGCAACGCTAGGCTATAATCCGGAATATTGGCAACCTGGAATGTTTGCAAAAACTGCGATGAGCTGTTATGGCAGCTAGCATTTCGTTACGCCTTTCAGACTTCTTCTTCAAGGTAACCCCGTGGTGATTCTGACGATTTTCTGTTATCATTAGAACGACGACGACCACCACCTGTGACCAAACTACGAAAGCAGATAAAAGTATACAACGTACACAGGATAGCGCTAAACTCTCCAACAACAGAAACTAGTGGGAAGGTGCTGCTGGTGACGAAGATTCGAATTACCGATAATTTGGAGGTACCCCCTGGTGAACAATTTATAAATAAATGCATTATTTGAAGCTCTCAAAAAGGCAATTTTGGTACTATCACGAGGAATTTTTCGCGAAAGCAATCTTCGTGTTTCGTTCGAAAAAATCATACAAACTAAGTAGCAGGAGTTAGTTTATTGGAAAAAACAAATTCTCGCTTAGTGTCAACGGGAGGTAGTCAGAGTAAGAATAATGCGCCTTGAAACAAGAAAATTCCACTGAAAGCGTCATTTGTACATAAATGCTCAGCAAACAAGACGCCAATAGGATTGCTAAAGGGCACTGGAGAAAAACTGAAACGATACCGATTGTACAGCAGACAGTGGAGCGATATCTGCCTCAAATACGTTGAGGATGAGCGCACGGGTAACGATATCGACAACTCGACTCCACTGTTCAATCATCTGCACCCAACATCCCGACTGGAATACCGAGAGAACATCATCCCAGATACGTTCTTCTATCTCGATACCTGCAAATATAACAGTGACAACCGAAAGCTGGCATGATATATACCTATGCACGGTGCACTTCAACGTGTGTCAGCAAACGTATTGATTGTAAGCATCACATAACGATACTCCCTAGGGATGCATCAGTTGTTTTTTGAGACAGCTGCACTGAGAAAAAAAATGCAGATTGTGAGAAAGCACGCTTTCTCAGCAATGACAACAAACAACCATGATAAACGACTGACCTCGTACAGCCCTAACGAACACAAATACAACCAGCAGATTCTGAGCGAGTGCACCCGATGTAGCTCTGCCATACGCATCCGACCTGCAAGCGATTACACTAACAATTATAATCACAGAGATGAAATTAATATACTCGAAGATTCTTTCGTATCGTTTTGGCTCGTCGATGTTTCTAAGAGTCTTCGACTTCCACCAATTGGCCACTTGTCCACAAGTATAGAGGTTCCTGAAGTAGTCGGCACTATCAACGGGCTTCGGAAACTAAATGCCAGCTGCCTCCAAAGAGTTCACCAGGGCTTATATTACGTTCCCACTGCCCAAATCACAATAACGCAAAGCCGTAAAATTAAAGCTATCAGATTTATCCATCGAATAAAGTTTAAAAACCGACGAAGGAGCGGAGTAAGGGGATGGCATAACACCCACTTTTGCAATTCTCAACAGAATCGAACGCTTATATAAAGCTTCTAGTAAAGCACGCTAATTAACACGTTTAATACATGATGCCCCAGAGAACTTTAAACGCATCATACTTTAAACGGTCATCATTTCCTGATCGCAAGTGAAAACGTTACAAGCACCTGTTCTGAACGGAAAAACGAACGATCCAGCAAGCGTACAACGCTTTCGCTAGTAACCAAACAACAGCTAAAAGCGAAACATTTCGACCACCGCGCACTGACTGATGATGTGACCCAATCTCTCACAAAGTGTACTTGTATATGCAGATCAAACACTTTCAGGTGGCCATAATTCTTGCTGGACCAACTTGAAGGCTTATAAATGAAACCATCAGCATTGGACGTCGTCTTATAGAGTAAGCATAAAAAAATGTGACTCAAGCATCAAGTACGCGGCAAGCTGAAACTAACGACGAGAAAATCACATTATACACAGACGATGCTGCCGCAAAATGTGTAACAGATGCAAATATGCAGAACACATGAAACTAACGAAGAACTAGTTGAAAATGAGAACATGGCTTTAACACCAACCTGCAAGTGACGACCCGAATGCCATCTGCGAGACTCCTTATCAGTTCACACCAAAAGCGAGGAGAAAGCGGTTGAGGAAGTGGCGGTACCGGATTGGAGAGATCCCTGGCTGTTTGAAGGAAACCCTGAGTGAGTGCTATTGCAGAGGATAACCGGTCGCCGCAGGTCGTCAAATAAGGACTATGAAAGAATGACGTCAAGAAGTGGATAAGAAGAAGAGAAAGGGATTCTATGGAAACACCCGAACCAGCGACGAACGGAGGAATGTCGCGTTGCAGGAGCCAAGACCTGATCAACGCAAACACCTGAAAGAACAATGAACGACTGTGGCGGGCACATGAACACAATGCGATTAAGCAGGCTTCAATTTTTGCTCAAAAATAACACTGCGCAGACGCTGCTCGCAGACTGCAAGTCTGGACCCTCCGCGTTACTTCAGCAGAGCTTTTAATGTGGATCCGTAAGAAGACACCGGCTCCAGAGCTTAAAAATTATCGCGTAATCTCATATTCTACCATTTTACGTCCAAATAAAGTCTCTGTTCCGAAGTTCCTCTGTTTAAAACTTGAAAGATAAATATCCCACTGGAAGACATAGTGGTTCCGAAGTAAACGGATCCGCACAATAACACCCATCCCTTCTCACTGCTCCACATCGCACAAATCGACTCCCATAATCGCTGATCATCTCGTGGCCCTACCAAGTAACGAGTCAAGATTTGTACGAGGATTATTCATGGAATGTCCCGCCAAAAACTGCTAAATTTGCAACATGCTACTGGAAGCGAGTTTTATAGGTGGCAACAGCTTTTGCGATATTGGAATATCTCACCAAAGACGCATCCAGATCTCATTTTCATATCAGTCAGTTACTTTCAAAGAGAGAAGAAAAAAGCAGTGTACCACGCTGCGCATATTACTTTTTGCTGCCCATTTTAAAATGGACTATTTCGATTCATAAATAGGTGACATTCGAGGTTCTTAGGAAACGGATGGAGCATCGTCTATTCCCTTCACTCCCAATGTTACGAGATATAGTAACCATGAACCACCTGGCGACCAAGTTTGCTGCTGAATGTGAAAAAGAAACATAATGAGCAATGAATCGCGAAAAAAAACAGCTCACTGATTTCCTGTTCATCGCATCTCGATAAACCTGATACACATATAGAAACAATGAAAAGTGCCGGCTCTTTTAAAAACCTACCTTCCCTACAGGCATTCTTCCTTCTGCGCATCCCTCCCCTTGACCTATTAACACCAGAAATGCAATGCTGTGAACAATAAACAGATGCATAGGTTCCTGAAAACGATAAAAATACCTCGTATTTTAGACTCGCAATCATAAGACAGATTCCTACCAACGCTTCATCCACTTCCTTTTATCAGTACTCTCGGAAATAGTGGTGAACGCAAAAATGCCAGCATCACAGAACCAGTAAGTTGACTTACTTTATGAATGACATTCGAACAGGGCAAAGGCAATAAAACAGCCTCTTTTAAGAGGGTGAGCAAAGTGTTTGTTGCTTTCCGACTCGAAAATAATGCCTGCTTGTAGAGCGCTTGGCCACCCGAACTTGGCTCACTTTCACTGCTTGACGCAATCGTCGTCATCCACCTAAACGTGCTGTTTACGCCCACTCCGTTAATGAATCTGCATTTTGGGCCTCTTTGCTCTGAGTAACAACGGGTACACAAACAGTGACAACAACTCTAAACGCTGTTGCACGAAACTCTCATATTCGACACGTTGTTACGTGACTATAGAAATCTTAGTGACGCTCATTTTCGACGTTGCAATGCATTACTGGAAAGTGATACGAATTTCTTTGGAATGAGAAGATGGAATTGCTGATAAAAACGAAAGCGGTTGAAAAAATTAGGCACTTTCAGGCGAAAGCAGCTGCCTTCTTGGAACTTCCTTGCTGCTCCAGAAGCGCTTCACACAATCCATTCAGTTAAAACATGGCCAATGCACACGCTATATTCAGAAGCAGCCCAAAAACGCGTGCAATATCTTTTTGCAAAGCTCTGTTGTTTTAATGAAATATGAGCAATCTTTCAGCGAGACGGCTCGTTCTTTTAGTTCGAAAAAAGTCTCAACATGAACGTATTCATCATTTCGCCGAAATAGCTCCATTCTAGTCTTCAGACGGGATAAGGGGAGGGGAAGAGACGCGAAGGATACTGCGAGAAAGCTGCATTTGTGCAGCAATTCTCTTATTTCTGTGCTTTAAAATTATAAAACAGGAAATTTTTCTAGCAACATCTTTTAAATAATATCATTTCCTCACCTGCACGTTTTCAGCCGTGTGCTGAAGCTAAAGAGGAACGATGAGAGAATGACTGAGGAGAAGTGGCACGCAAAACCCACTAGTGCATTAGTGACGAGCTTCGAATTTACTAGAGTTGCTCACGACGACAACTTGCAATAACGTTGACTAGAGGACAAGCTTTTTATCAACCTAACATTATAAGATCGAAGCCTAATGCCCTACATTCTGCTAACCTCTCACCTTGTCAAAATCTAACTCATCTGCTACCAAGCGAGCAAATCGACTAAAAGTAAACCAACCTGATGAGCCAATATCGAGCAATAACAATCGGATCTGCCGTATCGCGTATATCAGTGTGCTCTTCGGTACCCTCCCAACCGCCGTATATATCTACTCCATTCGTTTCGATGTCAGAGAACGTTTCATAAATATAGAGCACAATGACTCGATCGACGATGAACTTGGCGCAATCAAGACGCTTACTTTCATCGCCCCATTCCAAACGAACCGTCTCTCGGGTACAGTATTCGAGAAACTTATCCAAATAAACCTTGAAAAACATTTCACCCCTTCAGTGAGGAAAAGAATGCTGTATTCAGAAAGATCGTCGACATTGAAGGAAAAATTTCAACTTGCATACCCGTTTATTGAAAAAATGGAAAAACCACAGAGAAAAGATTTTACTATGAAAGAAAGCAATAAAAATATTCGCTGCATTCGGATGCTACCCGTGTCACGCATAAGTTTATGCAGTCTGCATCCTATAACATATAAGTTCCAATCTATACCGAACGATGTGACCCAAAATACAAGCATTATATTTCTACTGCAATTAAACTGTTTCCAACAATGAATGTGATGCGAAGAGTCTCTACGAGGGATAATACTAACAAACCACAGCTCGACTGCAGTTGAAGTCAAAACAGGTCAGAAGAAAAGGGACAGGCGGGGTGTAAAAGTGTCCTCAGCTTCTATTCACAAACTGAGTTCGAAAACAAACCTGAAAGTGCAATAGTGAGCTCTCAAGAGAAGCTAGAGATGCACATGTATCTCCTGCCAAGCTCCGTTCACCGTCTATTCTTTCAGTACAATTCTTCACTTTAGAAGCATAAAAAAATAAGTGGATCGGTTCTCCCTTCGGTAAAAGTACAGCTGATGAGGGAAGGGGCACAGAAATTTAGCAATCTCAAGCAAAGGATGGGAGGTATGCAAGTTCATGCATAATTTTAAACGTGGCGCTCCAGTCTGCTCAAATGTCGACTCAGTGTGATCCATGAACACATCAAACAGTTGTAATTCTCCGAAAGTGGAAAAATTCAAGTCAGCGGTGTTTTTTCTAAGAAAAAAACATCAACTACGATAAAAATCCGACATCATAACTGCAAAAAAATAAATAAATAAAAGCACCCGACTTAACAAACAATCGGAATAATGCTTAGTGAATACTTTCGCCATACTTTTCACATGAACAACGTGTAAAAGCGACTCAAATTGAACGCATACCTGAAGCAGTTGAGCCTTCTCCTTGACTGTAGGTGCACTACTGTTAGGGTTGTTTATCAACGGTGAACTGCGCATTGGACCCGGGGCAGACACTGTGCCCACTGCTTGACAATAATTTTGCAGAATTGATTCCGTTGACAAACCACTCCTGTAAATGGGACTATTTTATGTCCAATTATTCGGCAAAGGAACGAAAATCATACTGAAAATTCCACCGACGTTTCAGATCGGGGAAAAACGGATCAACACAACACTGCCTTAATGATGTGTAAATGGAGGCAGCATTAAAAACAAAAAAAAGCTCTATTCACCTCTGCGGCTCCATATCGTTCCCTCAACGAATGTATTCATATTCAGTGCACCTGCACGTAAGGAAATTCGTCGTTATTTCACACTCAGCGCTTCGTATCTTCATAAAATTTAAGGTGACATGCTTGAAAGTTCTCTTGTCTCATTTAATATTACAAAACGTGTAACTGCAAAATCGACCACTCTGGTATCAATTATCTTGTCCACATGACTAGTAGTGCTCCAAAACTGCACAACCAACATTTGGTGGCTGGCCCTTTATTATGTGAAGGCGGCTGCCAAGACCTCAGCAGACAACATCCACAGATGTAAATTTGCCACAGGGCAAAGGCAAGTATTCAAGCAGTGGGAACCGACAGAAGGTCATTTTTCCGAAAAACGTCAGGATGTAGGCTCATCCCTTCTGAGAGAGTACCTTTCTTAAAGCATAACAGCAGAAGTTAGAGCGAAGCACACCAAAATTCAAATGAACTGCCAATAATCATGTACACAGCAACCAAGTGTTTTTATTACATTCACCACATCGTTTCTCACGTAAAACCCTTCCACAAGTCGAAATCTTTTCAGAAACTTCAGCCGCAGGTAAAAATTAAAAATTGGGAAGTAAGACGAGGCAAGGAGCAGAAGGCAGAACAGGAAAAACGAATACAGCGATCATTCGCTCACCTTAGAGGAAAATGTGGTAGAAGACACTGAAAAACCGAATCGAGCTGCGAATTCGTATTGTTATAGACTGCAAGACTCTGGTACCAAAGCAAAAATAAGCGAATAGCAATTTTACGCACCGCAAGCAAATTGTGAGGGAATAGTGCCTTCTTGAGAACAAATTCAATAGCATGCTTTTGCCATCCTGAAACCAATGAATCCACTATCGATCAGCAGTGCATAAGAAAAGGAATTTTTTTGCAAGAAACGCTGAACTATTCAGCCTGGTGAACACTATCAACGAAGCGCTGCGACGAAGTGCTTTCTCAAGCACTTAATAATAACAGATCGAGCTCACAGAAACGCCCACTTTAAGGTTTGCTTTAACAACACTCGCCCAACGCAGCATTCTTACAGTCAACATCCTTCGACCATCTGATAATGCAGTTCCACTGATATCCTTCAATAAAATACCTCCTTTCCAAGATAATCCAATCAAGTGTTTCCAGGTTTGGCAGAATCCTGCTTAGCAGACTGCTTCCTTTTGAAAAGACCTACCCTCAAACTAAGTGGCACAAAGAGGTGCTTATCCCTTGCAATGTTCCGGCACACCCAACATTTCCATTTCAACGTATTTAATATATGATGGCACAACGTGAGTTGCAATTTTGCCATGCTCTATGCATCAGAATGATCGAATCCCAGTCTTCCTTAAGTGCGTCCTTGGTGAAATGCATCAATTCTGGAACACCACATTTCTAACCCAAAATGCGTTTTCACTCGTCCTCTACCTAGCTCTGACAGACAACGGCAGAAAAGATTTACCACAAATGATCAGCAAAGGCACAAAACGATTCCCTCCTTAAATAGCATTGAAGGATAGTACAGAATAAGAAATGAAAGTGAAGCGTCAAAATCACCATTGCCGATGAGTTCGGGAGCAAGGCATAGCAACTGCTCGAGTGTCCATAGGGCCGACTCAGCCTCTAAAACGGCTTGACCCGCCTGTGTGAGATCCCCTTGCAAGAGCAACTCGTCCACTAGATGAAACGTCTCAAAACTATAGTCGTCGATAAACTGTCGTTTCTCCTGAAAACAATGCTAAACTCTTCCCAAATGAAGGCAACGCCGTTCAGTTGCGACTTTTGTGTTTCATCGTGGTAACTCAATCAACAGCTCCAAAATAACGAGAACACACTTCAAAGGGCATTCGCCTACAACATCGATTGCTTCTAGAAATCAGTAACGGCCGAATCCGATCGACCGAACAACGCAAATAATTTGCAAATTCCACAGCACTTTTCCGTGGGAACAGTTCATAACGAACTGGATTAGTGAGGACGATATCAGGCAAAGGAAATGGGACCAAAGGATCGCGTATTCTATATAATAAAATTTGTTGCCTTTGATTTTGTGACCAGCTATTTCAAACTACACGACGGATATATGCACAAATGCTCTCGAGAATCATAATCATTGCTGCAAAAAACACAAAGAGAAACAAGAACCTGCTAATGCGCATAATAAACGTCTTTCGTTGAAAGGGCCGTTCTTTCTGCAGTGAAGTGATTGCTTAGCACATTACTCAAACATTCTCAGATGGAAAAATTTCAGAGTGTGGGCTTTTATCACAATCACGAATTCAAAGATAACATCAAATCAGTAAGTTCCACTTCGAAATTTTATCGAAACGTTTCTGATGAACTCAAATTACTATTCCGAATGGATGATAACGAGTATGAGCATGATTTTGCAGTAATAATCTGTAGTAAACTCTGGAAACCCAAAAGGCAATAAAGGCTGAGCAAATGTTCTTCTTAGGGACAGAAGTCTTCGCCTTTAAAAAGCCAACAACTTTCACATGAAGCATTCGTGGTTCCATGAATCGGGGTTACTACAAACAGCACTCATCATGCTTGAATGAAACACATCTCGAGAAACCAACAGTGCTTATAAAGCTCATAAAATTATGTTAAACGAATCTCTTCCCTTTCCCCTCTCCTCCCTCCCCAAAGCATTTCTGGTCGATGACTTCAAAAGGAGCAAACATGTCGCGCACTGTTACAGTGTAAAAATATTTTTGCACAAGGATGCAGGAAACGCTGCCAAAAAAAAGATCAATTAGCTCAATTAATCAATACACATCTCAAAAACGGCAACAAAGAAGCCGGCTTGGGATGCGGGCCAAAGAGTGCATCAATTGCAACGAGCAGCTGAGCCATTCAACTCTAACAACATATGAATCATTTCAAGCAGACTCTCAAAGAATCCCAGAATTAAATATTTCCCTTCCGGAAGCCCTCCAAAAAAAGTGTCTTTCTAGGAAGAAGTCTTGGTTGCAGGATAATGGCATAAATTCTTTTCAGTAATTCAAACTGTGACTGACTCCCTTCATACAACTTCACCTGCTGCTAAAGGAAAAAAAAAGAAACAAATGATTGCTTTGCAAATCGCAAAAAAAGGTGAGAGAATAAGAGAAAGACACTGTGTTTAAAAAAAAAAAACACTGGAAATGCCAGCATGCAATTTGCGTGTTCACATGACAAAGGTACTCTCCGTCTTCCTCAGATCCTATTTTCAGCTGTCAAAGCCGGTTAGAGATCTCCGGCTGCATGGCTCTATGTGGTTGGATGCGGCAGAATATTTGATTTGGTAAGGGGTCGGACACACAGATCGGATCGCGAAATCACACAGATCGGATCGCGAAATCCACAAAACTACTTCTTAAAAACTATGCAAAAAAATGCGTCGGTTGAGATTTCATCGCTGCTTCGGATTATCGAAAAAATGGTAAATCAAAGAAGCAGAAACATGAAAGCACATCATACTATTTTGCTACTTTGTTGCGCTTTCAAATCTGCTCTCTCAAGACTCCCAGCATATCCTCGACGGCAATTTATATGCCGGAAATGAATTACACAGCTCAAGCTAAAGACCTGAATCTGAACAATCCCAACGAATCCTTATTTCACTCAAATTACTAAATGAAAAATCAACTTCTCTCATGCCATCCTCAGAAATAGAAAATCAAGCAACGGAGGCACGTAATAACTAAATAGAGAAAACGTACCTGCACGCAAAGGGCGTCGAGTGCGAGTTTCAGATGCTTCGCTCGAGAGGCACAATCACGATGCAAATCGGCGAACCGCTGCAATGACGTCGTCACATCAGCCGATTTCGCCTTCCGAGCAAACATCTCAACTGCAACTTCGGCCATCTGTAGCGATGAATGTCGAGATCACGACGCAACGAAGCAGCAATTAGCCAACCGACTGGCAGCAACAAATGAAACGATCACCACTCAACATTCGCTTTTTCTCTACTTCTCTTGCCGTTCGCAGGTTTTCGGCTGTGTGATGCAATCGAGGGCAAGCACCTAACGGCCTTCAAACGTTTATTAAACGCTCACCACCAAGATCGGCAAAACTCTCTCTCCATGCAACAATCACTGACAAATGACATATATACATATATAAAAATACATATACATATATCTGAACGTGTAACAGCTGTTGTTCTATGTATCTCTCGAAAATTGCTACCTCTGAGGTTTTCATTTACCATAATACAGCACGTCGACGGAGAAGTGAATCAACGGATGTTTTCATCCCACTAGCAAAATAATGAAACCAACAGATACGATGGGAAGTGTCTAAAAACAACAGGCAGACAATCGAAGACTTATACGAACTTCCATCGAAATCTTAGTGTATTTCGACCCTTCAGGTTTCGCTGCATCCTCTCGAAGCTGGTTTCAGTCATCACTCGTACTAAATAAGCCTAAGTCACCTCGCAAAAAACACTTTGTGCTAAACAGGTGTGCGCCACTTCTCAATAACATTTAATTTCCAAGCAGTTCAATTCGCTATGCAGCACACGACAGGAAACTGAAGATTCGATGAGATAAAAATATAAATAACCGAAATACAGATGAACTTCCACATTCTGTGCCAATAGAACGCTGGTCGCACTCCGAGTGAGGGACGATATGCTTCAAGCATTCTTAGATCGCTATCAACGCCATATTATCACATCGCTAGCGGTTTCCGGCTTAGCAAATATGCCATCCGAGATGGCCGATTCGTTCGCAAATCGCTCATTTCAAACGTAAGCAATATTTTCTCAGCATGCACCTACGAAAATAGTGTAATCTCTTCCCTCAAATATGCAAATATTATAGACGATGCCAATAGCGTTGTTAAACAACACTCAGGAGAAGATACTATACAACCAGTGCAGACGCATTTCATTTGCTCAGATCACAAAATGGATCTTCTTTTATTTTGTTCTATTCTAAAACGACTAAAGGACTCTTTGACGACCTTCCGAATGCACCCCACTGATACACCGACCTACACATCCCTAGCGAATGGCTCAAGATCGTGCTCCCTCGTCAAAGCCACGCACAGTTTCCACATCGGAGTTGTCTGCTTACGAGAATGTTCTCGCTGCCAAACAAGTGTCTGCTCTTGCAAAACAATTTCCGCCTCCATGTTAGTGCAGATCCTTAGCTATATCGACTGCATAACATTGCCAGCTGTTTTCACCATTAGTCAGAGGCATTCTTATGCGTTTCCAACAATACTAGGCGTTTATGGATATGCGCGAGACGAATTGCCGATTGGAGATTTTGTGTTTCCGAGAGACCGCAAACAAAAATTTGCAGTGGAAAAATTAAGATCACCTTCAACAAAGACAGAGGAGAACATTGCTCACCTATTCATCATCACTGCCGAGAAATTATGGGTTATAAATGAAAAAATATTGCACGAACACGAAAGATTCATTTCGGCGGATGAAACGCCCAAAATGAAGTGCACGAAAGCGACGACATGTAAAACGCCCTTAAATCATCTTACGGGATTCCTTGATTAAGAGAATCAGACAGTGAAGAAGCAAGGCAGACATAAAACCGAATAAGTTGATAAGGAAGCACGCCCATGCGAACGTTACCGGATTCGTAAACGGCTGATAATTTTAAAGAAAGAACACATACTGGAAAGTTTACTCTGAGAATACATACATGAGAAGACAAAAAAATGAAATCATTAAACCCGTTCTCAGTGCAATCACATGTTTACTTAGAGACACCTCGTATCCAACGACAGTGCTTCAGAATCCGCTCATTTTTAGCGAATATAGTGAAGAGGATTTTTAAAAGAAGGTAAAGTGAAATTGTACAGGATCGTCACTTTCTCGCAAGATCCATATTCTGCTCAATATCTTCTACTTCACTGAGAGAAAACAGGTGGAAAGTTCTTTAAAGGTATGAAATGAGTAAATCGGAAGAAAATGTGGACGTATGTCACGTAGAAAAACAATCTGAAAGCACAAAAGCAACGCTGTCTTCCCGAAAACCATCAAAGTAGCAGCATCTGCAGCAGTGGCATCAGATTGACTCCTTTACTTGCAGCAAAAAATGTCTCTTCTCATCATGGTTCAGCTTTAGTCACGAAACTTGAGACCGCTCACTCGCACGACGCATTAACACGGACGCAAAATAGAACAACCTCCTCAGGCAAATAAGCCCTCCGTAAACACATGTTCCCTCACAGTCAAGAAACTCTTAAAATGTTAAACTCCACACAGCAATTTATGCGTTCATTGCGTAAGATGCTTCGTTCGTCACTCACACTACTTAAGTAAACATGTAAAGGGGTCATAAAAAGTGGGCGACAACGCTGTTTCGGATAAGGATATATAGTTATATTGGGTGTACATGGGTATGCGCCTGCGTTCTAGGCATAATCTTTGAAGTATATCGTATATTCTCTCGATATGTGGGTATATTCCTTCCCTACTTCGGGCTCTCTATTGGAGTTGCTGTCTACTTCTACTCGTGGATAAGGAAGATAAACCAGGATTGCCCCTAAGCGAACTCACTTACACATCTTCATAATAATAAGACTGAATTAAAAAGCGGAACTAGATTAGTAAGCGTTATAAGTTAACAAAACTATTTCAACGTTGCAAAAGAAGTGGCATTTCTGCACTCGCTGACGAAACGCGGTTTCTGCAAATCAGCTAATGAATAAACTGAACTCTTTCCTAAACAATTTATACAATTCTCATTCTCGAAATTAATCTATTGGGAAAGGAAAGCCGCCATTCTATAGGAGGAAACCTCTCGTTCGGAGAACGTAAATCATCCTTCTGCGGAACAAAACCTAGCATCCGTCCAAACGAACGCCACCAACCCAACAAGCGAACTCCGACATTCTGCCGAACAAAAGCCTCTTTTTCCCCAAAGAAATTCCTCAATTTTCCAACACGAACCACCGTTCTGCAAAATGAAATCTGGCTAGTCGACCCAAACGAAAGTCATCTTCCAGCGAATGAGATTTTGCATTTTTCGACGGGAAAGATGTCATTTTGTCGAACGAATCTTGACGCTTTCTGAAGCGAAAGTCGTCATAAATTCGGTTCTTCTAAACGAAATTCTCATTCTGCCAAGGGTAAGCTCCCCAACTATATGTGTCAATAACGGAGATTCTCTCATTTTCAGTGGTAAAAGAGAAAACAATAACGCCAGCAAGCATTGAACCATTTCACATCTGTATAACATATCGCTGTTGTGTGGAACGAACTGGCTCTCAGATCCAGACTTATCTAGTTGCTGTCCTTGAATGCCATTGCTGTCACGGTCTTACTATGACCCTGATACTGCCTTATGACCTGAAAACAATTGTGTTAAACGATTCGGTTTCTCACAAATACAAAACCGAACGACTATGAACGGAGTCACCCGCCTCGGAAGGAAGCTCTTCTTAAGGCTTTTGAATAATTCGAAAACAAAAGCTCTGGAACGACTTTTTGTGCAATCTGAGAAAAAAAGTCACGGATGTTCTCACTCAGCAGTAATGCAACCAACCCCGTAATGAAAAAAAAGTATAAATTCACAACATATGCAATGGATCGGTTTTTTCCTTGAACATGCTTGTGGATAGTTGCACAGCCCGGTTATACCATGATTACGGTTTTCTTATTATGAAAAGTTTGTAGCTTGATATTATATAAAAGCTTGATATTCGCTCCATAAGATTAGACGACGACCTCAGCTCGCAATCGATAAAGGAAGGGAGATGAAAAGCAGAGGAAGGAGGAGGCGGCTGTCTGATGAAAAATTTCACGCGATGGGAGCCAACTCGAACAACGACCGTCTAAGACGCAAAATTTCAAAAACTTCTCAGCACCTCAGGTATGGTAGCAGTATGACTCCTTTAAAATTATCGTACTTCAGATTTTATTCGGCTTATGTTCTAATCTTTTAACTGGAAATAGATCTGCGACCTCGTTCTATGCGGAGATTCCCTTTACACAGCGATTTATGTTCCAGTTATAATCCTTTGACTCTCGCCCACACTCCTCAGGACAATCGCACCACCCAATTCCAAAGTGAGCTGCAACAACCCTCCCATGCCTAACAAGTACGCGAAAAAGCTAATCTCCGTGTTAGATAATCGCACCTGTATTTCAACTAATTTTCAACAAGAATACTGAAAAGTTGACTGCCACGCATAGCAACTTAACTGCTGATCCTCGAATACGCTGCAAAAGCAACTGTCAGGAATCAATGAAAGGTGAGTCCTAATTCGGAAAACAGTGCCGCTCTATCAGGAAACCGCTGTGCTACCCAGATTAACAGCTGCGGGTCTGCGAGTAACACCTGCATTAAAGAAAATGCACTTCAACCTGATTCTTGTCGAGATCCCAAAGCCGCAGTTGACAACCTGACGCGGTGAACAGCTTCGTCGAATCATTAGTGTAAGCACAGTCCCAAACCCATTTCGCTTCCACCTGAGAAATAAGCACGTTAATCGATTCGAATTCTTTTCCAAGAGGGAGATATTTCACTCAATGATGCCTTTTGCCATACCTGTGCAAAGTAGGCAACTTGTATAGCGAATTGCGAAAACTGAGGTTTTCAAGGCGTTTGTACCTCAAAATGTCGACACATCCTCCATCTATCTTGAAAAAAACGTTAACTTTAAGGTGTTCGCAGCGAATTTCTCGTCAACACGACAGTGCTGAAAGGATTAGTGGGGTCGGCTGTCACTTGATCTCTGCAGTAGCTAGTATGACAAAGACGTATCTTCCGTCACCTTCAAAGACGGTGATGCGGAAATGGTTTTGGCAGCATCCTCATCCACGGAGAGCATCTGCGACGGCTTTGTTATGTCATCGCAGTCCCAGAGATACGCATAGCCATCTGCGGCCGTCGTTGCAAAACCTCTTGAATCGGGGGCAAAGCGGCAACTTAATCCGTACTTCGAGTGGGCTGAGATCTTCGCTTTCAGATCCCTGAAATGCAAAAAAGCTAGGAAGACAATACGGGTGCTTAGAATAATTCGCAGTAGGATCGCCACTAATGCATCGTCGACCAATGCATATTAGAGAGAAACTCAATTATAAGAAGAACCTTAGTCGAATGTAAATTGTGCTTAAATGTTTTGCGATTCCCATCTGCACTGAAGTATCCACTTATTACATAAAACCGCTGAGACAAGGCCTCACTTTCGTAATAAATGTAATGCCTGACAATTGGAGCGTAAACATAGAACGTCACATAACTTATATGACTGATCTGCTCGTTAAACTCGTCAATATCAGCAGTCACCAGAATAAGTAAGGAGTCCTCAGATAACAATAAGTTGCAATCTGGTCTTCGGCAGCCGCCGATAATCACAAAGAACCTGCAAGTGAAACTAAACGTTCTCCTTGTCACTTGTAAACATTATGCTGGATTCTCACAGGAAGACCATGTGGCCTTCTGCTGCATCACTGGTAATCTCCGGAGCTGTAGCTGACGTTTTGCGCCACCCAACAACTATCGGTGAATCGTCTTCTGATTAACCCGGTAGACAGAAGTCGGCTGGTAACTTGACGACGTGAATTTCTATAATCGTTACGGGGAAGCCTGCAATTAATGCAATCCTCGTCGCCTCCACATATTCTCAGTCTGCATATTTGCGATCATCAACGGCTTCGTCGATGATGAAGCTGTCAGCGAACAGAGATAAATCCATCGTTTCACTCGGGATGTAAAAAAGGTGTGATGAACACTTCTCGGCCGCAAAAATAACTCGACGAATGACAGAGTTTCGCAGACGGTTCTTTTCCACTTATGAATCGTCCATTGGAAAAGAGACGGCTGAAGGTGCAGTGAACTGCGCATTGGAATAAGGCCGCATGGGATGAGTTGCAACAGTTGCCAAGCGCTCTTCCCCGTTGCTGTCAGCTTAAGCTTAACGCCAAAAAATCATATTTTCTGAACATAAAATCCGATGCCTTCTATATAGCACTGCATACAGCTTCAGGTGCTATAAAACCCATATCTCTTGAAGAAATCTCCGCGATGATATTTAGCGAACAACTCTGAGAATTACCGTTTGACTGCTTCCCGTTTCGGTGAAGTTAGGTGAACCCAAGAACATCAACTACTCTGCTGCGCAAAACGCTTCACCAACCGCATCACAAAACATTCAATACTGCAATCACGGTGTGCTTCGAGTCTTCTGAAGAGCATTACTTGAAGTAACTGGAGATCATTTGGCAACTGTATGAAATGATGGCGAGGGAGAAGATGAGGTAGGCTATACAACAGCTTTTGCTGCAACAGCACATGACCTGTTACCTTCTCAGCAGTGTGCGTTGCAGTCGTATCAAGACAGATCCTATGTGATCATATAAGTGAATTACCTTCAGATTTGTCTTCCATTTAATCAGGAGCATTAAACGTATAAAAAAAGCAGTGCTTCCGCATTATGTAAGCTCTGAGAACCTCCAGACAATGGCAAGTTTACACGAACTTTTCCAGGACGCAGCAAACCACAGACAGAATTGACCAAGATAAGAAAAACAAGAGGCTTATCTTTGGCTACAAACAACGCCTCAGCAAACGCAGAATATCTTCTGTATGTTATGCGGTTATTGGAGCGAATATATATATATATATATTTAGTTGTCAAAAACAATTTTTGAAAAAGATGCATCTAAAACCAACGAAGCTTCAAACTTCGTTCAAGAACTTATGGCTTACATAGGAAGGATGATCGCATTCGTTGGTGAGGCTTCAGTCGGTCCTAGTGTCCAAACGAGAATCTTGCCCCGATTCGTGATCGCAAGCAGATGATCCCCGGTCCTACTCACGTCCACATGCGCTATATATTCTGAAATGTCCAAATCGAACGACGATAGCGTTTCGCTGGTGTCTCGTCGTAAATCCCACATGTACAGAGCTCCTGATGAGTCGGCAACAACCAACACAACCTGATTTGGGTGCAATGCAACGGAGTTCACTGGCGCAGTCACCTAAAACGTTTATTTGCCTCTCTACTGATGAAATCTAGCAAAAATCTAGCTCCTCCGAGGTGATATGGAAATTACTTTCGGAGCATGCGATTGGTGCTAAGTGAAAAAGAGATGGTCCCCATTTTTGCCAAAATTCGTTGAAATAGGAAACGGGAGTGATAGGACGACTGCTGGCCACACAGAATGCTGCTTTATAAACAGTCTCCTGATTTTTGTATTCACTTCCAAAGTAACACAAAATCACACTATTTATGTGTGAGAAATAAGGATCCTAGCACCATTCAATTGCAGGCATAGACGAGCCTAGTTCTCCCTCCCTCTTTGATTCGAAGGGCAAGTCACCGAAAAAATGTAGAACAGCCAAGGAAAAAAGAGAGGAATGGAGCATCCAAGTGCGGCGTGATGAGCCAACTGGACGTTGAAAATCAACATTCACCTAAGCACTATAGGGGTTCACTTTGAGAGCAACACAAAAGAAACAATAATGATGAGAAGATCTCACGTACAACCGTGGCGGAAATATTTCTCGACGAAAATGCTCACTGATTAAAGTTCTGAGATGGAGAAAAGTTTTTCGTAATTCACGCCCTAGTGATTTATTACGTAGAGGACTCAGCTCAGTGGTCAGGGAAAAGGAGGTCCATTTTCGGTGTACGATACTTCATGGATGATATATATAACTGTTGAATAAATCTGATACCATAAAAACCAAAAGACAAGAATTCTGACCTGGTGATACGATCGATGGACGATATGATAGGATTCTACGGGCAGAAAAATAAACATGCGAAAACTGAATAAAGTGAGCATAAGAAATCGAAAAAAAAAGAAAAATCGAGGATTCAATAGCAAGACCAGGAATTTTCTAGGATGATCAGCAACTCGAAGATTCCAAACAGCTCGGAAACAAATCGAAGCCTTCGCTGGCAGTATAAAAGAGTAAGAAAATGCAGCAAGCAAGGAATCTCTTTCTTTTATGCTATTAAAAGTTGTTCAAGAAACCAACATTAATCGTTCAATCGGTGAGAAGCAGCGAAAGAAGTCTGAATCGCATTTCGTTGTGCCGTTCTACAGATGGATTAGCTATTCAGTGCTGAAGCTTATGGAGGCACACAGCCAATATATCTCGTGTTACTTGAACTTATACTGCCCTTGATTCCTCTGAAGAACGCAAGCGCATGCGTGATCCGCTGAGAGCAAACAAAGTGCCACCCACAAAATTACCCAATATTTTCCGAAATATGGGCATCTCAACTATGGCTAGAGCTCACATGAGCCCGGGAATATCGGTAATTTTTGAAGCTGGAGCTCAAGTTCGTCAACGCTCAATACTTCGATCACTGCTGTTCAATTTTTTCGTCAATGACTTACTAGAATATGCGGTGCAAATTTTCGATACTATTACTCTGAATTTCTTAGCCCGAAGAGGCTGTAAATAAAATGAAAACTTATGCTGCGACCTTTCCAATTGGTTCCTAAAGCTAAAGAAATGGAAGCGTCAATTACGTAATCCTCAGCAACACTGAATTTCAGATATCGATCAGCTTCCTGCTAGGCAGTTGAGTTCTCAACCCTTCGTACAACCAAGAATCAACGAAAACGTCAACATGAAGGGTGCCAAAATGGAAGGTGATATCTACATGGTCGAGAAAGCTATAAACTGAAATAGCATGCTTCAGCGCTCCACACGCAGCGTCAGGACATGTGCACCTGTCAGGCTGAAAACCTAAGCGGGTGCAGCTGCTGCTTTTTTAATATGTGCTACCTCAGCTGGCAGCGCCGGAAACGGAGAATGTAGGTGGGAAGAGAGCGGGATCACACAGGGACACTATTTAACAATCAGGGTAAGAGAGCCTCGGCAGACCGAAGGAGCTGCCCATAAGAGAAGGTGAACCAGCTGCTAGAAAATCTGTTGCGGGGAAACAGTGACAGACTTAGTAAGCCAGCGTCATTCGTCGAAGCAATTTAGAATTGGAAGCGTAGCACGAGAAGAGAGAGAACGAGAAAGACGACGCCAAAAAAGAACCACAAAATGAAAAGGTGGGCGGTACCTCCAAGAGAAAAGGGAAGCCAATCAACATAAACTGGCATGGCGTGTAAGTGGTGGCCTCTGGCAGGGAAGAACTGAGGGGGAGAATATGAGTGTAAAGAACATTCGCGAATAAACAGAATAAGAAAACGAAATTGTACTCGCTTTTTTAGCGGAACAGATTTGTGCACTAGAGAAGTCGATGAGAAAGAGGAAGCTTTATAATCGCGTGTTGCAAGAGATAAACAGTGCGGGTTGCTACTCCAGGTTTCCATCGCCTCCGCACATAGAAAAAATTGGATGTTCGACAGTTACAACGGGCTTATTAGGAATCATACGCTTCTGAACGCACTGCAGTAATGCGATACTTGATAAAGTGCTCAAAGAAGGTGGTACAATCAGTGAATGCTGCTCGAGCTACATAAGAGGGCGAACGTGAGGTCGCCGCTCGCAACTTAACCGCAAAGTGGTACGCGAAGACAGAAGAGAAGTTGATTTGCTATGGATGAGTGCAGCAGCTTCTGCCATGACATCGAACTGCTTTGTGACAAAGCTGCCATTTATGCGCTTACATGGTAGTTCAGCATGGAATATGCTTAACCACCAATTATAGCCTATAGATCAACTGTGCAGCAATAAGGCGCAAAGGGCAGGTAACAGTTTTCAAACGTCCTATATACCCCACACGACTGAAATTTCTACCCGACTGTCGATTACTTTGGTATGTGAAATGCAAATGAAGCGGTATATTTTTGAAACAAGAGGTGACCTGGAATATTCGTTGACATTGCAGCGAACAGCGGTAGTCCCACACCTTTGCGGTACAGTCCTCGCCGCCACTGTACATCCACTGACTTCGTTCGTCAAAGCCGATCGACATAACGTTCTTTATTAGCGACTCACACGTAGCAACAACCGCCGAAGGACACGACTGCAAGCAACTCTTTGTTGCATACTGCAAGAAATTCGACACTTAATGCTTTCTAATCGTTGCAGTCAATAACCACCACTCATAACGCTCAAAACCGCCGCGCATATCCGAAGCAGATCGGCTAACCCGCACATTATCCTACCACAGTGACATACCCGCAAATGAGACATGAAAAGAAAGACTCGGAAAAGTACTTTCACTGGCATGCTTGCATTCCCTAACTTTCTTCGTCGTTCACCTCAAACGTTACATTAACATACTGAATGCTTACCTGAATATCATAAATGCGGATATGCTGCCACCCAGCAACTGCAAGTTGACATCCGTCAGGGCTGAACTGCATCACGTTCACCTGTGACTCTTTGTGGGCGAAACTCTCCACCGGACTTGCCGTCACAACATCCCACAGACGGATGTTCTGGTCGTAGCTCGCCGAGACGAGCAGCGGTCGAGACATACCCTAACTCTAACACACCTCTCCCGTCACTGTCCTACAAATCCATTCGCTCTGTCAGTTGCACATCCCCCTTCTCGATCAGCGGAACTCTTTGCAAGCAATCACTCTAACAACGGATCTAAATCTTATAAAGAAATACGAGCTAGGTGCAGAGATTTAAAATGATCCAACAACTTCACTTCAGGAAGTGGTACTTGAAAGTCTTTAAAAAATGACAATGAATGCGGATGGTGATGGTGGCAGTCCGATGCATCGACGAGAGACCTCAAAAAGGCGCGTCGCCGACATTCATCATAACTGTGTTCGAATCCGACGATAAAGTCGTGCATATATGAACAACGAGTAGGTGGCGAATTGCCATTAAAAACACATCCTTCAATAACCTATTAGTTGTGCGATCTGACGGTGATACCTAATCAGAGAGCGCTGAAGAAAACAAGCAATGACAACCACTACGGTCATAGAGAAGGCGGCAGTGCTTACAAAATCCGCGTTCAACTAATCGGACAAATTGCCCGAACTTTCAAAAGATGAAGATGAAACCGCAAAACGCAAGCGATGTCTTCACTTGTAGCAATCGGCTAACGGAACCGACCTAGGAGGACTCAATCAAACAAAATATGCATCCTTATTGATATCGAGCGTTAATCAATTAAAGGTAGATTCGAGCAGAAATGTGTGTAACAATCAAGAAGTGTGGAAAAGAAAAGCGCATAATGGAGTACAAGAAGCAGTAAACCACGGAGACCCCTATGGACCTAATGAGATAAGTAACGGTCTTCCAGCTATGTCCTTTCTCGACTACTATGCTGTGGCATTTGCGTAGAGAATGCGGTCATCAACACACGAGAGAATGCGAAGATGAGATGAGACTCGAGCGCTGTGAAATGAAGATCGCTGGCTAAAGCGCGTTGATCGGTGCTCCACTCGGATCGACAATTTTTGAAGCGCTCTTCAAATGTTTCGTCTCTTCGCTCCACTAACGCGCAAAATGTCGAAAAAGTGCCTCTCGCACCTCTGTGAACACGGGAGGAAGAGCTCAGCCGGCAGCAGCCGAACGATTTCATCCCGAGAGAGCTCCGGAGATCGTGTCGAGAACTTCTTCGGCCAACAGTCCGCTTAACTAGACAAACCGATGCAATGATAATAATAAAACCAGCACTTCCTTCATTGGGAAAATGTCTGAAGATTTCTTTTTCTAAGTCACTTCCATGAAAGACTTCTTGCTCGTGTTAAAAATAGAGACACGAGATGGCACTCGCTAACAATTTGTGGAAAATGAGGAAGAATCGATATGGCCCTGGATGGCTCGCACGTTCTAGAGAGGCACATACCAAAGCGAAGTGCTGGAATTCCGAATTTGCCATTCTTGGCACGTTGCCGACCTTTGTTGCTTCGCCTAAACATTGGGAGCGCATGTGTACGCCAACGACAGCAATTACTAAGCCCCTACCGGCGCGTGTATTATTATGACTCCGGGAGGGTCTCCGATTCTGGAAAATTGTCACCTCTGTTGTGGTATGGGATTTGAAGGGCGTGAAGGGCACGATGATGTAAATTCAGGGAATCGTCCCTCAACTCAACTCCGTAGCACAGCGCACATTCGAGGAGAGTTGCTTGGCGAAGTGCGTTAGAGAGAAATTAATGAGGAAGGGAAAGGGACTGTATGTTGGGAAATCTCTACTTTTTTGTAACCAACAAATTCGGGTCTAACCCGAAATAAAGCCTTGCACATTTCTTGGTTAGTTGTAGTTTCATCACAAAAATGCTTCAGGAAGAACCGGAATCTCAGTGGTCAGCTGATAGTAACTATCAAAGTGACTATCAAAACAGCGAACATCTTCACCAAGCTCAAATAAATTCAAACAATCCAAGTTTCAGCAGCGGCTAAAAAAACGTATGAGAATCCCAAAAAAACTTCCGCCTCGAAGTAGACCACAATTTTATCTTTAAGGTGCTCATTCTCCCTGAACATGCCAGCATTTCCTCGCATTCTTTGCACTATTACATAGATAAGGGACTCAGTTTATGTAAGTTTGGGGTGGGGGACTTAGATTTGACGTAAGAAAAGCCTAAACCAAAGTAGGATTTACAGCCCACACAACCTTCCTGAAACGGAACATATATTCGAGGATGGGAATCTCTGAAGAACATGAGTTTTTTTTTGGGAAAATACGGTAGATGTACGATGCGTCAGGGTTCGTTTCAGTGGAGGCTGGGTTTGGGTCGAGCGAAGCCTTTGTTGAAGTATCGTATGGATAAGTTGGTCGCCTCGCTGAGATGCCTTCCCATGTCAGCGTGTTGCAAATATGAACCGACATTTCATTCCCTTCATGGATCGGTATGATAAACCAGGAAATCGACAGCGGTGAGAAGATAAGATCGAGTATGAGAACCGCGAATGTCGCTTCCAAAACGCTTTCCCCACCTTCCGATATTTCGGCTCCACAGCGAATCTGCCTGTAGATCCACATCTTCCACCTACATATTTGTAACATCTAGCGCTATTTTGCAGTGAGTGCACCCTAGTGACTCACTGAAATACAGTGGCTCTGCTGCCCACCTTTGTGACCCGAATTTCGCCGAGTCGACCGGAAGCGCTGGAAAGCGGCGTCTCGATGTGTCCGCGGACCAGTACCGATTCAGAGAGACCGAACCAATGAGCACCAGGAGCTAAACAAAAAAGAACTTCACTCCGCTGCTTTGGAGCATACTGAGATTTGAGTGAATACTCCCACCTATACTCCCATCCGAAGAGTGTGCTGAGCTCAGTGCAATCTAAATTCACCTACCATCTAAAACTCACAACTCAGCACCGGCTCAAATCGATCCTCGAAAGGATTCCATCCGCCCCGCATCTCTGCTCATATTTTCTGCAACGTTTATCGTCTTCTCCACTTCAAAGAGAAGTCTAAATAACACCACTCTTGAGCACATTGTTAACGTAGCATCTAACGCCTCCCTTGACGCCAAATTTTTAGCATCTTTTCTTT
The DNA here is from genome assembly GCA_037576465.1 of Parascaris univalens. Taxonomy (NCBI): domain Eukaryota; kingdom Metazoa; phylum Nematoda; class Chromadorea; order Rhabditida; family Ascarididae; genus Parascaris; species Parascaris univalens. The sequence continues at coordinate 68,482,567 of CM075173.1, read as the reverse complement.
TCCTGGGCTTCCGTTTAAGTCGACACGGAAATGAAATACTATGCCACCAACCTCAATCAGCCGGTTTTCAACGTGAAAGAACACCTGCATCACGAGAGAGATGTCGCCGCGGGCTGCGGCAGACTAACACCTTCTGCACAAACTAGGGTATGTTGTGGAAGAGCGACAGGACATTTTGATTGATAGCTTTTCATTATTACACAACACCACCTGACTAAGTGTAGCTTCTTCGACTAATGATCGCAATGGGTATGCCATGAATGACGTTCTGCATGCTGCACAATACGAGGATCTACACGACCCTCCAGTTGCTCGATTACTGGCTGGCTTAACTCGGAAACATCACATGACAGGAAAATATATCAACTGCTTCGGCACTATGAAGCATTAACAGTAGCAGAAGCTGATGGCAAAAAAACGAAGAGAAAACATCTGATTTCAGTAATCGCACATTACAACCTGCTCCTAGAAGTCCGCAAATTTGCTGAGCCGACTCCCGCGGGGAACCTCACAATTTAGTTGTAAGGAGACCGAACTTCTGGGCCTCCCGCAACACTCACAGTTAATGTCATAGATTTCCAAAATACCTATTCGTATTCCTCTGCAGATCATAGCATACGTTACTTTTCACAACTTAAACAGTCTTACACCCGAACCTCATAAGCCAGACAATGACATCTTCCCCTTCATCGTACTTTCTCGTCAACGGCTCCTCCAGCCTCTTCCTACCAGCATCCTACAAAAAACCTTGCTGTCCTGATTTCGGTCCATATCTCTCCCTTTCCTGCTCACTTTTTGCGATGCTTTTCGATGTCCGCTTTTACAGGTGCTCGAATAGCCAGCTAATTTTACCACTAGAGCTCACCTAACTTCAGTCATCAAAAACAGCACTTTTTGAGCTTAGCAAGCGTTTCAACAGGCCCCTGTTTCATTTAACGATTACATGAAGTTACCACTGCAGACACAACCTTGTGGTACCATGTTCAGCAGCCCAACGATGACCGTTGCTGGTCCTGTTAGCGGGCCCATAATTGAAGATCATAACATATTCAAATGTTTCTGACATAGTACCAAAGAAGGAGGCAAAAACGCCTGTCTGACTTGCAGCTAGAGTGGGCGCGACATTGGTAATGTGTGCGTGAGCAACACAGCAGGCCTAATCGGTCGCTGTAAAATATGAGTTTATCGACGGAAAGAAAAAGATGAGCACTACAAGAAAGTGCACGGTACCACCAAAGAGAGGGATACTGCCTCAGGGCGGCGGCTCAGCTTTGTGGCGAATACACCGATGCAAAGATCCTACACCGACATCGCAATGGGACTGCATCTGCTACTGACAAGAAGCCGAGGCATACGGCAATAAACGCCGTCTGATACGATGAGCCAGCCAACGCCCACACAAATACAATCAACGGAGAATCAAAAAACCGCTAACAATATTATTACAAACGAAAAAGGCAATTTCTTTAATCTTTCTCCCTCCCACTTCCCCTCTACATAAAGCAAAGTCGCATGCGCACGATCAAGCGAACCTCTCTTTAAGTGATTTCTCCAAAGACGATAATCTTCCGAGGCCATTCATTGCCCATAAGACCCAACAGCAAATGAATGTTACCATTTAAAGTATAACAAAATGATTGATCCAGAGACACGATAACACTGCTTCCAAATCACGACAAACAATCGCGCAAACTTTGGAGCAAGACCTATACAAAAGGATCTATATGCAAATGAAAGCAAATAAGCAGAACCTTATGGGTCACAATGCCTCATCGGAAAAGAACTGCATGAATGTGCAAATGTGCACGTGCATGTGGTTCTGTTCCAGCTACTATTTTGGTTTATTAAAGCGATCCTCAACGAGACGACCGACTAACCCGTATTTAAGCTAATCAATCCAACGGTCATCATAAAAGTGAGGTGTAGAAACGAGGAGCACATCGTCGAGGAAAGCTCTTGCCTACGACTGGTGCCGTGCCCTTCACTTGCATAAGAACAATGATGCATGCTGCATCTCTTCGAAGTTGTAGCACCTAAATATTTCCTACAAAAATGCTACGCTGTTCCGACACCTTCTCAGACTGTGAGGTCAGATCCTTCCTTCTGCAACTGTCCGTAATCTTTGGATCGCAAACCTCGTCTTCAGTAGAACGTGTGATGTTGCAGTCGTTGAAAATTCACCCCAAACTGCCGAATTTATTTTCTTTCCTTTCCAGCACAGTTCTGCCGCCGATTATTGAACAGCCTTCGTCACCCGCCACTGTCAACTTCGGCATAGCGTACCCTTGTGGGGTCTTTTTACTTGGTTTCTGAGATACACCGTTGGAGAATGTCTTCACTTCGCAACGTTTGTTGTAAGTCATATTAGCCAAACTCAATAATCGGATTAGGGCGAATTTATAAGCACCAGAATATCGCAGAATCAACTCTGATTTAATCCGCTGTTAGAATTCAGACACTGCACCTCCTAGATTCTCTTCTCATATACGTTTCAGTTACCCTTCCTTGTAATCGACGCCAGGCATCTATCTACCTGAGGTCATCAAAAAATGCTGCATCATGAGCATATTTCTGAACTTCTTCCTCAAGAATCTAAAATTTCCGCCCTACTGAAATCTTCCATGTACACAATTCATCTTTCAAATGCGTTTAACCTGCTTTCATCTTCAAATTATTGTTTTCGTTTTCACTGCGTTCTGTTACCTTTATTTCCGTTCGTTTTTTCTTCACTCACACATTTCCGATTCCGAGAAGCGGGAATCCGAATGAAGGGATTAAGGAGTGTGAAAGTTTACTCCCATAACTTTAAGTGCATGGGTATTTCTGGTAGGAGGAAGCGCTAAGTGATCCTAAGATTTGCAGGCTTTCCACTGCACCACTACGTTCTTTAAGCAGGCTAAGCTTAGGTGAGTGGCAAGAATCGTTAAACAACTTCCGTAAAGAGTTAATTCCTCAAACGCTTCCAACTCCTCGACAGTATTTTACAGGATCACCATGAAGCAGTTTCCATTCACCCTTCCTTAACATCGCGTTGCATAAAGGCACACTGCTAAGTCCGTCAGCAGACGTTTCTGCTGAGCGATGCTTTGTTGCAGCACGTGCACCAACAGCCCCTTAGAGACGTCAACCTCTCAAACGCATACCAAGGAATCTATATACTAGGTAAATGCTTCACCGAGAACCAACAGAGCATTTTCTGAATGAGTGTCCGGCGTTCCCCATACTCTTTAAATAATTAATCAGGTGGTTAGTTCTTTCACACCAGCCCAAAATCATGACTTGCTAGGTCAGCAATACTACAACTGACCACACGAATGTCGCGCGAAGAGTTGGCAACAAACAAATGAAATCAAGAAGGAATGACGTATACGGATTAGTGAAATGCACTGAAGTGAATAAAACCAGCAAAGAGAGGAGATGAGCAGTTCAAGACGAAAATTAAAGCACCGCTCGACGATATCACGGGCAATGGCTGGACGGCTCGGTTTGGCTCATTCGGAGCTCGTCAGCGAGTTGACAGGCAGCGTAGCTGAGCGAGGCACACTTCCCGCCTTTGGAGGCACTTTCATCGCCGAGCCACTCCGCGGTAAGGAGCTACCCTGAAAACAAAATGTGATCTAGACGGTGCCCAGCTTCTATTTCAGGTTTTGAACTACTTCAAATAATTATACCGCCGTTCATAACAAAGGCAGAACGAAAAGAACGATTGACCACTATCAATCTTCAATCATCGTGCTACGCTCCTACTACATTACTACCCAAGCTGTTAGCTAACCATGCTTATGTTAACGAACGTTAGCAAAAGTTCCATATAGTTCTACACTACAATCATGCCGACTTGCCACAAATTTCAATTACTGTGAAGGACAGCTGATTTTATCATATCATCGCAGCAAAACACCTGCAACATATAGCGAAAGAAGACATTAATAACGCCTAAAACTATTGGTGCCTATTGGCAATCACGCAACGGCAAGTCCGAAGACCGAAACACATCGCCGCTGACAGGTCCTCAAATGATTCAATCATGTTCACCTGTCAACACCTCCATATGAAAAGTAGAGATGCCAACGTGTTAAGTAGAGTGGATCTGAGCGAAGACCAACTAAGGAACCCCCCCAGGGAACCATATGTGCGCACTTGTAGTCCACAGATTTCCGAACTGCTCTTCTTCTTATTTCTTTTGTTTTATATTCTTCTCAACGCATATGTCATGAAATGATTATTTTCTTCATTTTGCACATTCCTTATCGTCACATATTATATCTGCTTTTTTGTTATTTCCTTCATACGCATAAATGTTAATACATCCTTCAAAGTCTTCGCATATATGACTGAAAAAACAAAAAAAGCACCGAACTATCGCACACATGCATCTCGCGATTCATGTATCATCTCAACCGAAACACTTCCATTCCTATATTACCTTACCTTAGGAGTGTGACGAATGAGGTCAAAATACAGCCTAAAAAAACACTTCCCATCGTTGAAATTTGCGCTCTATTTGTGGACAAGAGGATGTGGGATGCGCAACAGATTATAGCTCTTCAGGAAGAAGTGAACAACAAACCGCTCCAGGACGACAGCGCATGTAACCAATAAACTTCTTCAGTTCTTCCACCCACTTATCACAAGCCTCCGCTGTTGGCGCCATGATCAGCAAATCCCTTGCGTCGGTCGTCTCTGAATGAAATCATCAATGCAACGGTGGCTACTTTAGATAGAATACTCTTACTTATCTTCATCCATCCCAAACTACAATAACAATTTAAGCTTCTTTCTTCGATGGCTCTTAGCAGTGTTTGGTTGGGAAACACCTAATTCTAAGGCTAATGACGTTGATTCCAAGAACGCAGGAAAAACAGTCACGGTGAGCGGTCCAAAATGCAAGCAAAACGATATTCAAGACAGTCAAAGAGATACAATTCGTCAATTAGTATGGACCATTCGAAAGCAAAAATCAAGAATTCATATTATGCGTAACGACGTCGTGAAAAGCGAAATGATGAAAACGTGAAAGAATACGCAAAGACATAAGCGATATACGAATATCGCGCGATAAAAGATGAAAGTGGATGAACTTACGCTTGCAGGGTGGGATCGTCTCGTTGCCCACATGTTCACGATGGAAACGCATTCGACAGCCTGCGAAAGAGATGCAGTGATTAAAGCAGTTCTCAAACGAGATCATGATGCCTCCTTATAGTGCTATGAAATCCACGACAACCATCAAACGTCATGGAAATTTGTAATACATCGGGTACTTACTTATAAATCGCTCGCCTACAGCTACTAGCTTAACAGCTATGATTTCTTTCCGCTTACTCCTATCTGCGTTTCAACAACAATCAACCAATCTCACAATAGCTGCATAATTGCAATGCGATACAACCATCGAAGAGAGCTGAATAGAAAGGATAAAAATTTATTAAAAAGCAATTGAGAGTTGCTCATTATGCAAGAAAATTGCTCCAAGCAAGGGAAGTGAATGACAAACGTTTGCATTCGTAAGCTGGTGGTGGACGCAGAAAGTTAGACAGCGGTTTCACACACAGCTCGCAGCTGGTGGGCATGTGGAAAGCCAGCTCGACCAAATCATGTCTATTCCATAAAGCTTTGTCTACTTTATCCTGAAAAAAAAAAATGCCAAGGTAATTCGTTAAACCGTCAAATCCACTCTGTAACTTTTTTTGCAACTACTGCGAGTAAATTATTTCCGGCAACTAACGAAAAACTTCAGAAATAATCCCATTTGTTAGTGCCGCAGTAAGCAAATACTCAGAAACAAGCGAATATGTATTCTTTTCAGCACTAGAAACGTGGATAGTCTGAAGTGAATATGCAGCTGATTTTGATGCTAAGTTTGGATTTTTATCGGCTAACTGCGTTCTGAGCATCCCTGAGAAACATAGCCGTGAAGGTCTCAACCTATGAAACTTGGCGCTGGTGAAAGTACACAATAAATCCTAAAGCGTTCCTGAGCCAAGAAGAACACTTCCGGTGATTTACTTCTCGTAGGAACGACCATGTCAAAACGGTGTTTATTAGTATCTACGTAACTGAAATACGAGGAGTACAGAGGAAGAGGAAATATACTCTAACCTCACGAGAACCAGAAAGTGAAAGCTGCGAAGTGTCGGTGATCGATGAGCGTCTAGAAGAGGCATCTTCCACTGCGTACAGTATCTGCAAGAACGCCAAAAATGCTCGAATAGAAAAGAATATTCGTTAAAAATTTAAGAATATCCTTGCAACCATTATAAGCGTATTAGTGAGGTTGTGAGCAAACTGCCTCGGACACTTTTCCGCTTCGCCGCGCAAGCATCCATCTTAACTACCTTAGAAAATTTTATTTTGTTGCGGATATCTGTTAAAATGCCAGTGGCGTCGACCACGAGCGCTTAAACCACAGCGAAACTGCGCAAAGATAGGACTGACCGCGGTTTCTTCCAACGTTACTCCTCCAAGTCCAACACTATAGAGAATACAAAGGAGGTTTCAGGAGGCAGTCAATAAGCTGTTTCATAGATTGGAAGAGTTGTCTATATTGCCATATAACAAATTCTCAGTAGTTACATACCTAGAGGAAAATGGGAGATGGAGGCGAGAGCAGAGAAGACGTCAGTTATATTCCAGAATTTTTCTGATTTAAGAAAAACAAACTAAACGATTGCAAATCAACTTGCGAAGGAAAGCCATTACGACGAAACTCGAACTCCGATGCCTTTAAATCGATGATGCTCGGAAATTTGTTGCAACCGCAAGATGCAAACTTCGAGGGATATCTTTGGAGTACTAACTTTTTCTTTGTCTCTGCCAAGCCCTCCCAGCTCTGTAATACTGCAGCAAATTCCTTTTCTCCCACTTAACAAACCTGGAAAATGCGTGGTAATTGGTTTTCGCCAGCCGTACGGACATCTGCGGCACTCACGTGGCGAGCATGACACAATTTCCTTAAAAATATTCTTTTATTTGGCGAAAAGCAAAGAGAGGGTCAAAACTGACATAAAACGAAACTGGTCAATAGAGGGACGATCGTGAATCTTGTGTGAGATCACAATGCTCAGATGCTAGTTTTATCACAGTTTAAATATGAATTACAGTTGAAGTTTCCACTGAGAAACTTCCCATAGCAAAACAAACTGTAAAAGAATGATGTTATGTGCAGACAATCGTAGCGCAGAACAAAGCACCTACCCAACGTTTCGTCTGTGAACCATTCCCCCTACATGCCGGAGCACTGCGCGAAGTGTTCCGTTCCGTTAGGATTTATTTACATCTTACGTATACCACCAACACATTTGAATGCATATAACATGCTACTTACATGAAGTGATTAATTTCAAAACCTAATTTAATGGGCAATTCTCACTTTTAACGGGCGACTGTCGAGAATAAGAGAACACAACTGATAAGCGGAAAGATGAAATAATGAAGAAAGTGAAATGAAGGACGTCGTCACTCACTCGGATTGAATCGTCTGGAAGGCCTGTCGGTCGCTGGGATTGATGAAGAACGAGAGGCTAGCCGCGTTGAACACCGCGAAGCACTCTAACCACTGATGCCTTCTCTTGACGGCGAGTCGAATCGACACATACCCTTCGCAATGAAAATCACTCTGGAATAATCATTTCTGTTCGCACTGCTCATAAAGCAACGCATAAAGCTATTAAACAGCGACTGTTCGCTTCTTTGGTGAGATCGAAAAGCAGACGGTTCAACCTGTTAATGTAAAATCCCCGGTGAGCTTTCCTTCTCTACATGGGCCCATAGAAATGATATAAGCACTCCGGACTTTCCATAACCGATTGTTAGTCTGCAATATGTCAATCTGAGAATTTTATGCGGTAACTTTCATTTGCTATGGTTGTTTGAGTGTACGGCACTTTCTTACAAAGTTGCAGAAGTGTCGAGAAATAAAACAGCAGAAACCTTCAGGAAGAACGCGACTAGCCTATCTTTGCAAAAATAATTTCGCACTCCCACCTCATAAAAAAACACTATTTATGCTCATATACGTTTCCGAAATTGTACCGTCAGTACGCTGACAAGAAAATACACTGGAGAGAATTGAAGTGTTATTTTTACCTGCCACAGGCAGAATAGCAAAAAGCGTGCATGCAAGCAATATCTCCCTTTTCTGCTGGAGATTCCATCGGCACATCACTTGCAAAATCCAAAAAGAGCAAACCAACTGTACTCAAATTCCTATTACTAGGATCATGGATACCTGCGAATTATGTTACCTTATACAGAAATATAAACGATACATCAACTCAAATAAAGAATTCAGCCGATTCGAGAACTGGGGAAAGAGAAAACATCACTCCCATACAAGTGACCATGTAATTCCCCTGGACTAAATTTTCCATCAACATTCAAAAGCGATTCTCAACTTACGCCCATGCAACCAAGATGGACAGATGAAGCAGAACAAAGCACTGCAAAACGTTGCAGCACTGTATATGGGCTAGGCCTGATGACTGTAGTGAAAAGAATACAGCACAGTATATGTTTTTATCAAAAGCAAAATGAATCACCTCCTTAATAGCAAGCGCCTCAGCAACAGCGACCATCCCGGGTACCTGTTCATGTGCATTTCGTTCACGCTTCTTCTGCTCATTCATCGCTGACTCGAGGTGCTTGAACGATTCGAGTTCGTTACGTAATGACTCGTTTGTCTTCTCCTCATCCATTAGCGCTATCTGAAACAATGCTTAATTTATCCCAAATAAACCACTTATATAACGAAATTCAGATAGGGCCGAACACAGATGAAAGCTGTCCAACATGAAACACTCATAATGCAAATATCAATAAAGTGGTACGAGAGGAGAAAATGGGAAAGCATGGTATTCGCAATAATACTGATGACGTTGAAAATAACTGTCAAAACGATGGGAAAGAAAACAGTGCTCGCGAATATATACAGAACATTAACCACTGAACACCTTGAAAGTTTTTGGACAAAAAAAGTTTCAGTGAAAGAATGCAACGGTAAGCACACGGCCTCGTGGAAGCAGAAACACTTTCAGAAAAGCCACTGTGAAGCATTTTTAAAATGACTGCACCCTGAACAAAGCATCACAGCGACAACGAATACTAGTGCAGCACAATCATACCTTGAGCTGTTCAATTTCTTTGACGAACTGTGAAAGGCGATCTTCATATTTAGCTCTCTCGAACTTCAGGTCCATCTCCAATTCGGCAATCCTCCTCTCGCGATGGACTAACGCTCCACGACTGACATTCTTTTTCTTATAATATCTGTCATTGAACTGACGATTCGCCATCACCTCTTCCAGCTTATTTATCGCCTTTAAAAGTACACTTGTCGTCAGTTTCCTAACCTCACTAACAACGCTTAAAAAACCATATCTGAACGAATGGCATAGTATCATGCATATACCATTCGAAACGATGAATAATTTTGAGCAGCTACGTTAAAAGCCTTTCATGAAAAACAAATTTCGCATTAGGGCGTTGGAACTTGTTCATATTTCCTCAGAGAACTCAAAACATGTTGCGTTCCTTTTCGCGAAATCAATTCTTTCAGAATTTTAAGGCTATTCCTCATCGAAAATACAAACGATGATATCAGTTGATGGATGATAAATCGACGCTCGCAATGAACTCTACTCAGTCAAATAAGAAAAAGCCAAATTTTATAGAACACTTCCTCCGACTTTATCAGGTAGCGGCGATATTTCAACGATTCTGCGTCTATCATTTTTTTACAAAATCTCTTATCACGAGTACTGGTTGACCATACTTCAGAAAAGAACCCATCCCCATATTTAATATAACTCGAGCGAACTGCGCTATTTTATTAATTCCGGCTAAGAAAACACTACCCAGAACTGCAGTCTAAAACGTGAAAAAAAAACTCAGCGCTCGGCATTTCATCAAATAAATCTTAAACACACAGTCATCTTCATCATTTTCTCGCGTTCCAACTGCCCCTCTAAATCGCGAATACGTTGTTCGGGTGAAACTGAGCCACGAGAAGCGTCGCGTTCAGCCACTGCTTGCAGTTCCCGTTGGGCATTTTGCAGTGCCCTTTGAAGCTCTTCCTCCTGTAATGAAATCACACCAAAAATACAGTGAGAGCAGATGTCTAAATTCAGCGCCTTGGATAAGAAATCATTTATCAACAAAAAGCACAACCCGTAAAATCATATCCGTTGAGACGAAAATAAGTACTTAAGTATTACTTCTGAAAGTGCCAAAATAGCGCATATCGAGCACAGGCGCTTCCTATATCCTATAGACGAAAAGTTGTGGAGTGTCCGATTGCTGAAGACGGAGAGAAGAGAAGCAATAAAAAAGAGTGCTTCAACACAATGAACCAGCGCTGCTATCAGTGCGCAAATTATACGAAACTCACGACCTCACGCATAACAAACAATATTTCCGTGAAGGCGTTCACATCGGCTCTCTTTTATGAACTGCAATTCACACAACAATCGTGCGAACATTTGAAGAATTTGCTGGCGCGACAATCACAGTGACATCCACTTGACAGCATTCAACATATGAATGTTTCAAAGGTAGAGACGGGCAGCGAGGAAAAAAAGACACTGAGAACAATCGGCTTCCAGTTAACACAAACGTACATAATGTATCATCATTTTAGCGCAAGTTATTTTCGAAATAATTAATCACTGCAAGTGCAAAGGTGGATAAACCAGGTGCTCGAGAGAAAAAATGAAGTGAGGGGTGTGGGAACACTTAATTAGGAGAACACTTCCTACACGACATAAAACACAGTAAACTAAAGCAACCTTCTGCGATAGTAACTGAATGGCAGCATCCTTTGCGCCCAGCTCCTTCACGTGCCTTTGAACTAATTGGCGTACCTCTACTTCTAGCATAGTTTTCTCTGCAAATCCTCGTCATAAAACAAAAATTACGGCATGAGGACATCATAGACATGACCATTCTTTTTAGAGACAATATCTACTTGATGGTATTCCATCCTTTAGTTTATCGTCTTCTAAAAGTTCCCACCCCACTTCTCCTATTCTTTCTTAATTAATAACGTTCGTTGGCATCATTCCTCACATAAGCAAAGAAAAAGAAATTAAAATGAGAGGAGGATCTTTGAAGTAAAAAAAAAATACTGAAGCAGTAGCAGGGAAATGATAAACCTTTGTCGGTGGCCGAAAAATTTTCTTCAGCAATGCGCCGAGCCAAACGTTCACTCTCGAGATGTGAGATGATCTCCCGAGAGCGCTCTTCCTCACGGCGCCTAAAACGCTCGCGGCACCTTTATAAACTCAAAAGCTCTATCCCACCTACTCCTCCTCTGCCTATCTTCGTTACATGCTTACATCGCCTTTTACATTTTATGCAGAAAATAAACACTTATACCGTTTCCTAGGCTCGCCCTTAACATTGCTATAATATTCGACTGAATTAGTAGCACCGCTATGGTAACAAACGAGTGATCTATCATGTGCTTACATCTAAACTATAGAGGAACCGAACGCCAACATTCTCTATGCACCAAGAGGACAGAAAACGTTCAAAGTTCTACTTCCTGAAAACGTTGGTGCATATAAAAGAGGGAGGAGTGAGAATAAAAGCATGCTCACTGATGTTCTTCGAGCTGTTCGAGACGCCTCGTCTTTTCTAAAAGTTCTTCGTTCGCTGAATCCATTTCGTTTTTGTATACAATCTAAAATGACAGAGATGTTTGCTGCATTATATGTAGATCACTCACCGCGGACGACAAATAAAAACATTCAGTCGACGCAAAAGAGATTAAGCAGCAATCGACCATACACAACAGCATGTTCAATAGGAAACAACACTGTCCTTCAAGCTGAAGCTGGTGATCTTCAAATGGCAACAAACTAAAATCGACGCGTCCCCACAAATCAAAATCCTTCATGTGAACCAATAAGGTTAAAGCTATCCTGAAAGCAATTTCGAACGCATGCTTATAAGTTGAACCATCTGGATGTGAAAATATCCCCTAGAAACTTACTATAAATGATGACTCTGTTTCGAATTGTTCTTGCATATCCTCGAGTTTGTTTTGTAGAATACGATTCGATGAGGACATCTCTTGGATTCTTGCGTCTAGTTGACGCTTATCGTCGCGCAGACGGCGTAACTCCTAAATTTCACATTAACGTCGACCTAAACAAAGCATATGCTTCAAATATACTTCGTGGCCCAACCAGTTCAAATTCAGCACATTTATACAAATCATTGCAAATCTATACAAACACCGTCTTCAAGAAGATGTTTTTTTTGTTTCACCTCTTGAATGTTTCCCAACAAAAAGCTGACCCATAAAAATCCGCAACATGAACAGAAAAGTTCTGACCTCTTCAAGGAACTGAACGGAATTCTGAAGATTTGCGCGCTGATCGGTGACAGCAGCGAGCTCCTTTTGAGCAGTGATACGCTGCTGCGTTTCTTGCTCGAGATCGCCCAAAAGCTGCTCCACCTAAAAAAGTTTTTTAGACATACTATAGAGGAAACAAGATATATGGGAAAGTGAGTGCCGCTGAGCTGAACTGCAAATAGTAATTGCGGCTTTTTATCACTAAAATGTCACAAGAAGAAAATAACTACAGCTAGCTTTGCACATACAAGGGTTCAGGACTGATAATACAACAACAACATGATAACAAACTTTCCAAAAATGCTGAAAGCCTCATCAAGAGACGTAAGTAAACGAGAGCTGCCGCCTTATCAAAGATCGCTCTATTTCTCCGCAAACCCTAATCTACCTGTCGACCAACCGATGAACGTATATGACAGAAAAATACCTTTTTTTGAGAGGCCTGCAATTCGTTGATCAGAACGAGGTTATTCTTTCTCGTTTCGTCATCGATCATTCTGTTCTCATCCTTGTCGCGTTCACTGAGCACGTTCTCATTCAGCTTGTTGAGTTGGCATTTAAGCACAACCTCATTCTCACGCATCGATGCTATCTCGGCACGCAGTGACTCGACCTTCTCATTATACTCCTATAAGCATGGTATTTACTTCCTGTTTTCCGTGCTTTCCCATTTCTATACTGCATCGCACCTACTTCCACAATTGGACTGCTAAGAACAATTGCATCACTTAATGTGCTTTTAAAGAGCAAACCATAACTAGCCTAAGGAACTCCTAATTCGATAGGGACCTCCTGTGCTGATACAGATGATTTTTACGAAAGCGAAACAAACAGGATTTAGTGAAGGCTAAGAGCACATTAGTATCTATCAATAAATCTCGCCAGCATGCAGCTAAATCCTGCAGCTAAGCGACGACGGGCAAGCATGCACGTATCAATAAATTAAACGACCATTCTCTACATCACCCTCTCCTTCAACTGCAATAAATGAAGCAACTATCTGATACTTTCACCACCACAAACCACATCATTCAACAAAGGAATCTAAATGCTGTATATGCAGCATCTTATGGTGTGGATTGTGCCGACAACTGCACACATAAACCTTCAACGTAAAGAGAGAGAAAGATCTCTATATTCCTTACTATTTATCGCTGAAGTGAAAATTTCTGAGTGAATAGGGCGTCTATAAATCTTTTCCAACAAATTTATTTGACGGCTTCGTCGCCCACATACAAATATGTGTAAATGGTCACTAAAAACAGAGCTCCTACAAAATATTCGAAAATCATGCGAATAGACAAAGTCTTTTTCCACATCAACCTCAGAGTTTTGCTCTGCGGAGCGAACAAAGACTTCAGGTAATAAAACCTAACTTCAGTATGCTTACAAAAAAGATAAGACGCGGCTCTCCGCTTGTAAAAAACAGACAAAGAGAACGAACAGCGGCCCTCTGCTCAGCTCGACGTGCGTTTTCTCGTTCCTGATTCCACTGCAAACGTAGCTGCTGCAACTGTTCCTGAAGAGCGTTCTCTTCGTCACCCGCCTTACGTACGATAACCTCAAGCTCTCGACACAACTCCACCTGTGTGGTCAGTTTCGCGTGAACTTCCGTCTGCTGTTTACGTGCTCGTTCCTCAGCGTCGGCCAACGAACGGCATTTCTCACTGATCTTAAGCAAAACTCTGAACTAACGATTGCTATCAACCATCAAGTCCGCTGCCATTAAGCCAAATAGACCGTTGCATAACATTCGACGAAGTCACCATCAAAATACGCTCATAATTTATCTTGTAGGAGCGCCAGTGCCATTTAGAGGGGGTCTTGACTATTGGAAACGATGAGCTAGAGCATTAAAATTTGTGAAAAACAAGTGCTGAAATTCATCAAAATCATCGCATCTCGTTTCACATCTCTTCAGATCACGACTCGCAAACACAGTATTGAAAGTGAGCCAGACAAATTGAGTTACGCCTCTTAATTAAGGAAGATTTTCGGAAGATATCTGATGAAGCAAGGGACAAGCATTCGTACTGAATACAATCACCGTTTGAGTGTGAGAATGAATATGACACCAAAATGACACCCAAAAACATTTCCACAGACCACTTCCTCACAACTCATTTTTCTGGTGCCAATTCTCAAATGCTCATCAAAACGTATCAGAGTATCTATCAGCAGGTTTTCCATAAAGACCGACCACTGCGTGCACATGGCTACAAATCTCCTTTCTCAGGCCTCTGTCCGACTGCTTAAGGACAGTCATAAGAAGGCTGTTAAATTAAGATGCCCTCAGCACATAAGATGAATCGCAAATGAGGTGATCAATTCCATCGGAAATATTCCCTCCGATAATTCATCTCCAAGTGTGAGTACATAGATACACAATCCTGTCGGCTAGTTATTTGCAACTATCAGATAAGCAGACAAATGCATACACATTCACGCATATGCAGAGGACAGCGACAACGCATTGCGCCAAGACTGTATGAAAACACTAAACCAATGGAAGTCAATAACGCCTCTTCGTATCTAGCTAATTGCTTTCACAAATCCGCAAGGAAAAGTTCATTTTTCTAATTAGTGAGTGATTGCGAACGAAATTACAACTGGAGATATTACGGAACCTTTCAGTTATGCACTCCACAAATGGCACAAATAAATGCAACAAGATTAATTGGATCGCAAAGAACATGTCAAGCTGAGCTTCTTTTGCGCTTCAACTTTGGTGTCAGGACCAATCATAACTTGCTAAACAAATATTCGTGCAGCAAAAAACCCTCTGAAGGAAAATACTATAAGAAAGGTGCAAAGAATATGCAAAAATGCAAGCACAATGGAATGAAAAAAATAAAGTTTAACATGAAAAAAATGTGGAGAAAGGAAAAGCAGTGGTGATAGAAACAAACTTCAGCATTCGTCCTCTCGAGCTCCCTTACGCGATCCTCAACTTTCGCCTTCAGTAGCAATTGCTCCTCCAGTGATGTGATCACCTTCGTCTTCGTGTTCATCTCATCCCGCTCCATCTCAAGTTTTCGACTCAGATCCTTCACCTGTACCTGGCATGCCGCCAACTGCTTTTCAATTTCACGTTTCTCAGCCTGCAATTGCTTCTTTCGCTTTCAAGAACTTAGACCCGCAACCACATTATCTTCAGATTAGGCACACTAAAATTCACTGCCGCAATTGCAGAGGCAGGTACTTTGAATCATCTCACAAATATAAATAAGCATAACGACCTTCAACGAAATGACGCAAACAGTGCGACTGCGACAACTCATAACTTTCTTTCTTATCCCCTCCCCTCCCTCGGTCTGATTATGGCTTAAAAGAGGAAAAACTGCGAGAAAAAGGGATCAACTTGTTGATGTTTCTGCCGCACATATGTTAAAATAAACCTATGTGATGCTTTGAACGGAACTTATGTTTTCAGTGTTTCCTAGACATTTCGGTTAAAATAAAAATGAACCAAAGACCAGTAATCTACTACACGAAGTCGAGGGTTTTGAAGAGACTGGTAAGTAGAGAGAATATACCTCAAGTTGTGAGTCGACATTTGAAAGACGATTGAGTTCTTGCAAAGCCGCCTGCACCTGTAAACTGTCAGTTGCAGTCTGTGCTTTTTTCTGTGTCTTCTGGATTTCGCAGATCGGCCTGTAATTTTAAAAACGATTTGAATGCCAAGCACAAGCAGAACTAGAACTATTCCTCACAACAATCTCATTACTAACAAGCAAAAGTACATGAAGTATAACTTTCACATAAAAGATTCTGGCAAATTTCTTTTCCAAATATGGACCTAAGAAATTAAAGGACGCGTATAACAGCAATGTGTTTAAATGCAAATAAACACTGCTACACTTTACAGTGACTTCGAAAATTTCTATGCAGGATGAATCAGGCTTTGCAAAAAAAAGGAAAACACTCGGAGCACTCATACCCAAGGTCGCTAGAATAGGTGAATCCGACGAAAGGTAACTGGACGCCAGCAAATGATCTCGGTATTTGAAAACTATCGGCCGGATCCGGCTCCTTAGGTGCGATGTCGTCAAAATGGGAAGCATCGTCGTCACCTCTGAGCTCAGGAACTACAGGTGGGACTGCTGAAATACGATACAAATCAAACCTGCTGGTTTGGAGAGAAATACCACAGAACTTGTTTCTATTCAACTGCCGCACCAACTTCCTCTTAAACGATTGAAGAGAATTCTTTCAGTTGAACATACGATAAAACACAGTAACCTCCTCATGCATCTTTTGCCGAGCAAAAAAGTCCAAACTACCGAGATTCTCTCCACCTGCCTGACGTCATATTTAAACTTAAAAACTCACTGCATCCATTTAAACGAAGTATCGGAACTCGAAACCTTGCCAAGTGCGAGCTTCGAATAGCGTTCCTTGCTCACGACCCAACCACTTTATTTTTTATGTCTTCTAATTTTAAGTCTTTTGACGACCTCAAGCCAGAACCCTGCTAGAGATATTTCTCGCAAAACACTTATTCAGTGCAGACAGTAAAAAGAACTGCTGAACAAAAACTCGTCATCTTCCACAGGTCCACTTAAATAACTCGAAGCAACAACTATCGATTCCACTGTGGAGAAGGTACGAAAGGCACACCTCCAGTTTGAAAATTTGGCTACGAAGGTTCGATTCAGAACTTTTCTTCCAATGAAAACCAGTCAAAAAAATTTACCTTCTGAAATGAGGTGAAAGCATGTTCGTTAATGGTGCTCAGCAGCATCCTTTCCCGGAAAGACCTCCTCAGAAACAGAGAATATCATATTAGTAGCTAGTATTAAAAAAAAAACGATGTACACTGCCATCGTCAATGCCTATCTTTGAAGAACGGAGACAAAACGACATCCATGCATTATGCCCTCTCTCTCCTCACTACCGTCTCCCTCCCGTTGTACAACGGAAACGTGACCAAAGGTTTGAAGGAAGAGAATTTAAAAACAGTCATCAAAAACTCTAAAAATCCCTCAACCTCCGTTAACTACTGTGCCAACTGCGTACTGGCAACAAATACCTTTATGCTAACACACTGAAGCACGGACAATCCAAGAATACTCATGAGCATAAACTGGCAAAACATACGCATGCACTGTTCTTACCTCGTACCTATGATCAGAGAAACAAAATGCATTCGCATTCGATAAGGCGAACCACTTAGTAACGCAGCGTTAGCTTTTCAAGCGAAACTTCTACACCCAGTAACTAAATGCTCCCACGAGATGGAATATTAAATTGTGTGACGCCATTCCGATAGCTTCGATCGGAGAACTTTCGAAACGTTTTCATACCCATAAGATAATGGCAAATTCATCCATCCAACTAAACCACGTTTGGCTTGATGCATAGTTCTCAATGAGAAGTTTCGGATTTTCTAAATGATAACAAATTCATCTGTCTTGGTTTAACGTTAAAATTTTAAAAACTGGTATAATCCCGCTCTGAGGATCAGTCCCCAAGAATAGCCCTTTAAAACTCAAAAAAAGACCTTTTGTATTGTCTATCGGTGATTACTTTCTCCTCGCAAACTTACGTTCATAAGTATTACAACCATAAACAAGCGTCACCATCTCTCTTCCTTTCCTTTCGAATTTTCTGTAACTTCGAATCTGAAATCTCTAATCTGGACAGCGCACTGTAAAGTTGTTTTGAGTGTGTAGATGGTCGTCACCTATGACAGCCTTCCACTGTCTGAAACCTCAATGTACTCCTCTCAATATCTGAACAACTGTGACGAATGCTTCCGTAAAGAAGGAGACGACAAACCTTTATGAATATTCTCAAACGTCCAGTCTTCGTTTATGAAAAATGGATGAGTCTTGATGCTTTCGACGCCATCTACTCCCAGCCTCACTTCTGATTTTGAAAGAAACTTCCTTATGAGATCTTTTACATTATCTGACATCTCAGCATCGTCTGGGAAACTGAAAAGAACGATCCGTTTGATGAGGTACAAGTCGACCTTCCATGCATCATCTGCCAATTGTAGCCAAGGTTTCTCATAACAGTTCTTTGAAAGGTGTATAAAAATTCTAAAAATCCTAAAATAAACACTTATCAACGACGAAGAAATAGCATCTTAACGTCCCAAACGTCTTCCATATACTCGCACAGCAAATGAGGGAAATGACACAACACTTGCATCAAACAACGCTCTCACTACTATATGACAGGCAATGGACAATGATAATAACATTACTACTACAATTAACCGGTATATTTACCGCGATGTTTCCATCAAATAAATTCATCGACGACAACGTTTCCATTCATAGAACCACCACCACAGTACAGGAAGAGCTTAAGCAATGAATGAGAGGCAAGCGTTGTGTGGAATATGCAAAATCGGCATCATGTACATTCATTCTCTTCATGCTTACCTTGACGTGGATATCTCCAAGTTAAAAAGCTTGGCCCAGTAATGATCAACTGCCTTGCATCCACTGTTGCTATACTCCTTCCTCCCTCTGCTGAGTCAAGGATGCTTTAATGCCAATATCCCTACGGGTCTGCTTTTTCTACAATATTTTTGTAGTAGCTCCTTCGGATGACATTTCTAGAGAACTCTGAACCGCTTGAAATTGTTGATTCTTCCGTATTTTTGTAAAAATTCGAAAAAAAAAACTACAGGTTTTCCGAAGTCATTCCTCAGTTTCAAAGACAACGATCGAACTGTCTATTGACCTCTGTTCTCAGATGTGCTTATCAACATATCGTCTACCCACCCTACTTATATAAAAAGAAGATGCATCCGGCACCGCTGAACTTCTCACATATCGTCGAGAATGTCTCTCTTAGTGACTGTAGCTTGTACAGCTGCACACGACTGGCTTCGTTTTCATTACCCAACAACATATACGGGACGCCTTCATCTCCCCCTATCAATGACCTCTCATAACTATTTGCAAATCAAACCGCTCTTTGAAATACTTCAGCTTTCGCCCTAAAAAACATAAAAAAGGCGTTTTACTGTCATTAGGTCAATTTGACACCATTCATGAATGAACACATATTTTAAACATATACGACCCTCCCTTTGAATTTATCATTACATCCTTCCCTCTCCCCCTTCATTCGCAATAGCTCATACATTTCTCGCAATCGCAACATTCATGCGAAGCTCTCCGCAGACGTACAATCCACCTAAAAATAAAACCGCACTAAAAGCGATCCTTGCGGTGTATTGTATATCACTGAAACAAGCTGCCTCCTCTACGACAGAAGCTCGTTTTATTTGCACGAAATCGCCCATCAAACCTTCGTATTTTACTATTTCCCTAAGTAGAAGCGCAACTGACATAGCAACGAATTTGTCGGCTTTCAGTCCTAAGGATCGACCTAACAGATGTCAGAAACGAAAAGGATATTCTCCCGCAAGATCTAAGAAGCGCAGCTAGGAGGCAGAGTATCGGAAGCTCACCTTGACTAGCTCAATAGCCTGATGTAGATATCGATACTGATCTCCCATATTCGAGACAATATTTTCTTTTTATGTAATTTTCCGCTCTTCCAATGCTCCGATGATGGTTTTACGAATCGAAACCTCAACGCCACAAACAAACCCATCAGTATTACAGCCATTATCCACCGCATGCAGTACTGCAGCGGCACTATGTTCTAGCGCATATTCGGGTTAAACCTAAAACCGCACCAAAATATCACCCTTAAGTGCCTTTGAGACATATCGTTCATTAGATACTTTCAAGACAATGCTCCAGGTAATGAAGACGGATATCAGTGGAAAACAGTAAACTGACTTCAGCTCCGTTTCGAATTTACGAATCCTTGCGTATGTGGACGATAGCGAATCCGCAAAAAAAGGCGTTTCACCGACTAGCAATTCGTAGACGATAATTCCCACAGCCCACCAATCCACCTCACAACCGTAAGCATGTTCTTTTCCTTGCAGCTCGAGCACTTCCGGACAAATGTAATCTGGCGTACCGATTGCTAAGGTGCACCTCACTCTTCCATCCTGTATATCAGACATTCAAATAGAACAGTTCCATTGCAATAACGGACGGAAATCCAGCATACAAAACGTCCTGAACTTTAGATATCACGGACAGAAATTTCAAAAGGCGGAAACTTGCGCTAGGAAGGAGAAGAACAGCTTGTTTCAAAGAATTAAGAAAAACTCTGCGCACAGGTTCATCGTTGCAACCACTGCTCAGGTTCAACACCTCCATCCGGAAAAATGCACAGGCAAACTCAACATCCTTTTAACTTATACCTTCAATTGTTAATTTGATTTTAAGCTTTTACATGCGGCAAATATACGGCCGCAAGTAGATAAAACACCTCCTTCCTAAGTGCTGAAAAGAAATTTCAGCGAAGAGGTAACTGCTAACTAGCTTCAAAATTCAGCAAACTCCGCTGAATCTTACGCTCAGTTTGCGGATTCATAACGATGATTTTCTCGGAGGCAAGAATCAAGAACCGGCCTTAAAGACCAATACACATTGTGCACCCGCAACCGATAACAAAGCGGCTTAGTGGCGAATACCCCGTGTTACATATTGCAGTGGTTATTGGAAACATCTTCGACGCCAGTGACCAGGATGAATAGTATGGTTAGCCATCAACTTTCGGTGACCACCAAGGATCCCATGAAAATCCGCCAGGCGCCAATCGATGTTTGCCAAATTTCGGCTGGCAGTCGATAACTGCTGAACCTTCGGCGCCAGTAACAATCAGTGGTCTGCCAAATGTTCGATGCCAACGATCTTTGGTGGTCATCACTCTACACTTTGAGGTCAGCACGAGAACCCAAAAACTACGCATGGAAGCGGAGAGAAAAACGCCCACATGAAATCCACAAAAATTGAGTCTTTTTGTTTGACCTTATATTCCAACCTTTTCAACCGTTCAACGGCAAAGCAAGTTCAAACATAGCCTTGACTACAGTGTAGCCTTTTTAAATTTTCCTCTTAGTTCAATACATCTGAAGGAATAGTTCCGCCACTCATCATTTCTGTGCGCATATATTCAGTTGATCTTCGAGTAAACTTCAAAAGACGTTCAGATGAACCACTCGCACACACACATATCGAGATGTCCCTATTCGCTTGAAAATTCCACCAAATTCACAAATGCAAAAAGTGATTTCCATTTTTGCATTCACTCTAGAGCTGCAACTATTCTATTAGCAACTATCAGCTGATAGTTATGTCCTGGTAAAGCCAAATACCTCCTTCGAAAGTCACAACATCTTTGAGCAATGCAAAAAGTCACAAGCACCTCACCAAGATGTCGGAAAAACGATCACGCTTTAACCGCAGAACAAGTTTGCTACAGAGAAGCATGGTAAAGATGACGAAAGCTAACAATGGAATCAAGCCACTGACCGGTCCCCTGCGCAGACAAGTTCCGAAATCAGCTAGCTTCAAATGGCCAGATCTACTGAGAAGCATATTATCGGGCTTCACATCTCGGTGGATGTAACCCATTGAGTGTAACGCATCCAACGCCAATACTAGTTCAGCGGTGTAAAAACGAGCCCATTTTTCCGAAACATCGTACGCTGTCATCAAATTCACCAAATCACCTAAACGCAACATTATGCATCATCCTGAAGTACGTTCACATGCAAAAATAAACAATATCTGAATGAATGTTCCTCCAGTTGTAAGCGTATATGAATGGTAATTCGGTGAGATATAATATCTTAAAAAATTACGGCAGAAGTTCAAATATCACGTGAAATTACAACTTCACTTGAACTGTCGTTTGGGATAACGGATGACACTTTCCACGGAATAGGCAACAAAAGCCTCGAGGCAAATTACATCATATCGGTTGCTGTACTCGTTGAGTCCCAAGGAAGGAATTATATTAGACATCACTATGCCGATTGAACAACGACGGCGGATGAATAGATCGCAAGATGCGAATAGGTTTTCAGCAACTATTCGTTAACCACTATAAAATGCTATAACTTTCCACTTACAAGGATAACGCTTCGCTTAAAAGGAGATGAAAATTAACCTCCGGGCATGTACTCCATAACCATATAGAGAAAGCGTGCATCCTGGAAAGCGTAATGAAGATGCACTATCCAGTCCGAGTTCGCGTGTGCCATTATATCTCGCTCTTCCCAGAAGAACGCCGAATCGGAGCGACGAAGCTGAAACAGAATGATGAATTCAACTACCCTTAAAGCACTCAAATCAGCTTCGAATCAAAACACCTAAGAAAGAACACCCTTATTTCATCTATGTACACTTTTCAAGAGGCAATCATCAACTCATTCTATAAGCCTCCGTGTGAAAAGATGGTGGCAACAATTGCAATAAAATGAGGTCAACAAATCCCTGCTCATGATTTTGAGCAAATTCTTATTGCCGTTACTATGAAATCATATGTTGAAAAAATTTACTCATTTTGGATGCGTTATATTATATTATAGACGCTTGCTGGCAACGAGAAATAAGTCGGAAACAAAACAAAGAATACACAAAATCCGAAGAGCACATACGATGGATATGAATCGTTATTATATGCACAATGCAAAATTATAAAAGTAAAGAAAGCAAATTTCTCGGTACACTCAAACATCAACCAACAATTCATTCAGTGCGGCGATAAACTCAATTCGCAAGACCACCCAAGTATAAATGAGACTCCGCGCATGTCAACGTCTTTACTCAACTTGAAGTTTTGCAAAGAATACACAACTTACTCAGTGATGGATTTACTGTTGCAGCTAACTTGTTCGATGCTTATTTCTACATTACAAACAATAGAATATAAAGAACATTCATTTGAGGAAACTGCAAATTGCAAATGGGAAACGAAGCGAAGAGGGTGCTGAATAGCTGCATTTGTTCGGCAATGAGCAAGAAATGAACCATAAAATTAGCAGTAAATTAATACGAATTAAAAGAAGCCAACAACAACCGAACCACCTACCAATCAAAGTAAACTGAAATTTGGCTACAATCTAGTCAGTTATCAATACAGTCACAAGAAGTAATAAGAGCGAATTGTGGATAAGCAATCGAGAAATTCGCTTGCAAAAATGACCGACCGACCATTTCACTCTTGCTTAGAAGTTTCATTGCATAGACGTTCTGAGAGGCATTGTGCCGCACCAATTGAACTTCTCCATAGGCTCCTCGACCAATCACCTTTATCAGCTGGAAGTCAGTGCCCTTGAGGCGCAACTCGCTTATACGACGCACCACATCACAATCTGATAATAAAAAATGAGAACATTTAATTGATTCAATTGATCTACAAGAAATGAAGAGCTTATAGACATAACCAATGAAATATAATCGATGAAAATACTCCAAAATCTAAACCTCTCTATAGTGTTATGAAACATTAAGCATAAAATACCTGGTAGGAAAGCATCAGTCATCGAACTTTTCATTCTGAACTTAACACTGAGCGTTTCTCTTAGATACTTACTCTGCAGCCAGCTGTCAACAACTCCGGAGGCCATATTACAAAGTCTAGTTTATCCGACAAGCACGGTTGAACTATTTATGTCCATTCCAACTTTCAAATTACAGACTTTTTTGGGGAACAATTGAGCACATGACATCGTGGCCTCAGGTATCCATAGAAAAAGTGCAGCGAAACTTCAGAGAAAGAGATGATGCGATGGAAATGTGCTTCATTTTCGATGATTCGCTTCGAAAAATTGCCGCAATTACAGTTACAGAGAAGTCTTCGGACATTTTTCTTATTCGTGTTGCCTTGTTGTTCAATGCTTTCCCCAAAACCTATTGCTTATTCCTGGATCGCTGCACGAAAGACTAAGGCAATCGCACATTCTGCCTAATCAGACAACGGGCGAAAAGCTTTCGACAACTTATGAGCATTCACAATATCCACCGTTTCAAACGAGAGTATATTGCCTTCGTTCGCAGCTCATCTTTTTTCGCAAAGGCACACAATACTTCTGTGGTGAATTGCAGAGAGATGTAAGGTCCCTTTTTGAGGGAAAAACTCGAGGAACAGAAAACTCAAACCAACAATACATCCCTACCTCTTATCATATTCTTCACAATATAATCTCCCCCTCAACATGTGCTTTCATGGTGTCATCGAGAGGGACTACTCAATGGGCATCGCATTTCTCAATGTAGAATTATTTGGCGCAAATATCTCCTTTCAAATACCCGACATGTTCAATAACACGAATACTTTTACAGCGAAACTCGTGTATGTCAGTAAGAAGAGATATTAATGGACATGACTATACGAGGATTACATACAACGTGAAACAAAGTTGTCGATGTTTCGAGTACGCCGCAATAATGGGTAATTGCAGTCCTCAACGATTGCCGTTAGCGCGTCCTAAAAAAACAAGAATAGAAAAGCGATATCGCCAACTAAACACAAACACAACTGACCACCAACAACGCAAAATCACACAAGTGACCACCAATAACGTAAAATCACACAAACCAACGCCATTTCTGCACTTTCTTCGAAAGCAATGCCAAAATCACCATCGACTCATGGGAAATAAACAGCAGAAGGCGTTTTTAAAGACAATAAACAGTGCAAAAGTCGGCAAACTGTCGAAATATGGTGTTTACTTGACTGCAACAAAAAGAACTCAAAAAAAGCACTCAACTCGAATGTTTCGATGCTCACTAAAGAGATTTGCGGAAATTGCTTTTCGACGAGCGCACCGATACTTACATTTGAATCGAGCCCTGGCACACGTGAAGTCCTCGTGGGCGTTAGCGAAATGAAACTTGAGCGCAAACTTAATGAGCTGTTGCTGCATTTATTTTTTCATTGGGAATTTTGAAAGTTAAGGTATCCCGCAGTGGGATGATACATGAAGTGCATACAAAATCCACTTATTAAGACCACTGCCAGGACAAGAAGAAATGATGTTGGAAAATGCAAAGCACATCGCAACTTTGAAGTTTTAAGATAAATTCAACGAAGTTCTTTGAAGGAGTCTATTGTAAATAATGTTAGTGCAATAGATCGCAATTGAGGAATAAATAAGAAGCACTTTCTGAAATACTCCAAATCCCCTCGACTCCCACGTCTTCACACCAATCCAATGCGATATGACGATCCCTTCGTTAAAATGCTCTCAAAAATCTCAACTGAGTATAACAACGACGAAGCACAATATTTATAAAACCATTCACGTTAGGCTTAGGATTCGTGCCACAACAAGCATACAAAATTGCTACCTCAGGTATCACCAACTAGCCTCAATGAACGCTATTCACCGTCAAAAGTTGGCCACCCACGACCACTCTGAAAATATTCACCACAAGAGATAACGTTAATATGACGCAGCGAGTCCTTGCATACACAGGTGATGCGTTCATCTACGAAGCATCAATTCCCAATAGCAAAGGCGATTCGGTAATGGGCCAATATAGTCAAGCCAAGTCCCTCCAATAAAGTGAACACAGTTTTTAATGCTATGGTTTTCGCATTATTTCGGTAACTTGAGAAACTGCTAAACTTGGACGCCAAAGTTGACGATTTGACAGCAATCCAAGTCTAGCACTACCTTCATTGAATGCATGAAAAGATCTCTTCAAAAAGTACAGGATGAAAGCGAACAAAAAGCGGCCAAGTAAATGGCGGGATTGTGATGCCAGATCTTCATACTATTTATCAATGAACGAATTTCGCACACCAATTTTCCATCAATAACGGAACGAGTATTCAATAAGCCTTTAACGATTTAAAAAAATGATTAGAACATGGATACATACACTATAAGCTTGTCATTTCATTTAATAGTACTCACCAACAGGCTGTCAGCATTCCAAAGTGATCGTGGATTCAACAGCTCCTCAGCCAGTTGTAATGCTTGAGACATCGCCTTCGTTTCAAATATATACTGCAAACAAAGCGACGAAATTAGACTCGCCGCCCATAAGCACCGCTGCTATTTTACAGATACTGCACCAAATATGCCAGTGCTCTCGAATAACATCAACAACACTACTAACGTGGCTTCACAATCGAAGAAATTCGTATATCCATCACTGATAATATAGAACAATTTTTCAACGATCCGATCGCATGAAAAAATGGAGAGTGACAGCGCTCTACCAGAACGCCGTCGGTCCCATTCATCGGAAAACTGACCAGTTAATTATGCATGCTGACCAGGAAAAGAGCAATCCGTGAGAAGGACACCGAAGAAGTGAACTACATAACTGCATAATTTTGTACGGCACATATGCTATCCTCCATGCCCAATGGGCCCTTCTCCATTCTTTTTCCCACCCTCTTTCTCGCTTTCCCTACATCTTACTGCAATAACAGTGAGTCTACTTGTTTTGCTAGCTTACCCCTAACCCGACCTCACATTAAAGGTATTCTGCAAAACAGCTGAAAAATCAAGCTCACCTGGAGATCGATATGAGCAACAATTACGCAGGTTGATCACTTGGATTGGCACTGCGCCAATGCACTCCTAACGTCCTTCATAAAACGCACCCTTAAAATATGTTTAACGAACAATATTACATTATATACAGACATCTCATTTGAGTCATTCCTTATTCACATGCAGATGAAACAAGGCAAAACAACCATTATGAGAGCCGCCTTATATTAATCCCTCGTCCAGGCCTAAATGGAACGAGAATCTGTGGGATTCGATACGAAATTTTCCTTGTTCCTTTTTCAAACCGTAAGCTTTTCTCACTAATTCTAGATTCAATTCAGGTCAGCACTGTTACTCAGATGGCAAATATACAGATGAAACGACAAACTGTGCAATGCACCGATCGCATCTGAGCAATGCCACTGCATCACGGTTGACGCAACAACACGTCATGCCTTCTTACCATAAATTATGAATCAAAGAGATCAGTCAGGATTCAATGGCAACAGAGTTCAACTTCATGAGCATATATTCGCAACTTATTAGGTTATTTTGTTGGCACAAATTTCGAAGAACTGTAACGCAAACAAAAATGTTTTCTCTTCACAATGAAACTGAAATTCGGGAGGTAATACCGCGAGAACGGGCTTTAATTCAATTATCCTCGAACGAAAAAATTGTTATTCAATACTTCCGGATGAATTCCTCATAGAATTTGTATATGTAAAGGTAAATTTCCAGAAGCGGGTAAAATAATCTTACCCTCTCGGGGCGTTAGTATGTTGTGAAATCCACGACCGCAGTGCCTCTCCTCGTCACGAAAATGCCACCTCACACAACGGCTTCGGTTCGTGAGACGACCTACTGCTTTAAAGCAATGATTACTGCTGACATTGTTGACATTTGAAATTGCAAAATTCGTCACAAAATCTTGAATGAACTTCCTCCTCAATCATATCCTCTCGCCGTAACGTTTAAGTAAAAAAATTGGCGACCTAAAGACACACTCTCCCTCCCCCTCATAAACACTGAAAATAAAAAAATCACTTCCACCTTGTCCGAAAATTCGTACTGATGCTGTATCGCGCAAGTGCACATAAATAGCCTTAATCATAGCCCTATTCAGTACTTCTATGTCTCTCTATAGATTATCAGAAATTTATAACCAGCAGGCTCCTACTTCACGTCTACAGACCCCAATGTTGTGCCCTCGACTTATGATCTCCGGCTGTTATAAGTAACAAGCTATGATATCATCTCGTCTGATGAGAACGCAGAAACTGAGTGGCTGCTTAGCGAATCCCTTATCCCATTCTTGCCATTCCTCCTCTTTGCTTCTGTGAGATAATTTCCCACCTCAGTCTCTTTGATAAGCGGGACCCGCTATTCTGACAGCCGATCTGCATACGCTACGTCGTACCATTTGTAAAGTGGTACAATTTTGCGCCGAATGAACCATATATAAAATCATAACTGCTGAAATTTGAAGGGATTCATTCGATTTTCATCATAAGCTAACAAATCGCCCATCAAATACTTCTAGCAGTATAAATGAAGGCCTCGGAAAATCAAATCATTTGCTTCGTGCGCTCATGCCCTCACAAAAGGTTCCCTCGATGTCGGAATGTTGAGGACTAAGATCCTAAACGTTTATGTCCTGAAAATCTACTTTTTTTTCAAGCTATCAAACTGCAGCTTTCGTTGACATACATCAAGGATATCTCGCCATATATTCCACATTCTACATTTAATAAGCGAAAAATGCAGGATAATTTACATTACCTCGACACACATCCTATCTTGAGACTCGTAGGCGGAAAAAACCCTCCGCAACCTATACTACATAACTGCTAAGTTGACTCCTTCAAAGGAAACAGGTTTCGTTGAAGCAATGAAAGTATGATCGCTCGCCCAATTAACAACTTTAGCGCAAAAATATTCGAAGCGGCGTAGTTACTCGGTACGATGAGTTGATGGAAAAATGCAGGATTTGCGCCGCCTAAGCAAATAAATTTTGGAAACGTCCAACCTGGACGAGCCGAAAGTGTTGCGAGTGAAATCTGCATGCGCACAGACTATAAGGATGGGAAAGAACCCGCCAAATGAGGATGCTTCTACAGTTGAGAGGAAACATCTAATGGCGTTCTTTGGAATATTGATAAACGATTTCCCGCAGCAAATCACATGCAAAAAGAGAGAGATAACAAGAGAAATGAGAGGTGCGGTGGAAAGTATCAAATACAGAGAGTGAATGGAGCACTCCGATAGAGTGCAGCAGACCGAACGAACAACGCCATTGCATAAACGAAACGTTCGACATGACTTTTCGTGGTTCACTTTATGGTTGCCCGCAATTACAGACTGGCCACATTTCGTTGGTACCTAGCTATGAAATGACAACGAAAGCAGGTGGACCATGGCAAAAACGAGCAATCACCTAATAAACAATGAAGTGTACTTGCAAGGTACGTCAACAATGCTCACCCACCTAATAGCAATGTCATGCGGCTTTTAGTGGCTTTACATTGTGTATTAGACACAACAATTATGCTCAGATAATAGCATCACGAATGCACTGATGCCCAACATAAAAAACCCCATTCTGAAAGCACATCGGCCATTCGGTTGTGCAAAGCGTAAACTCCCTGCATTTAACACTGGGAAATTGCGGTGAAAAGTAAGCTGATAGTAGAAAAGCCGATGTTTAAGAACACGACGCAGAGCTTTCAGAACTCTCACAATGGGGAACATTTGATCATGGCAAGAATCCGGCAATGAGCGATTACGCTGGAAGAGAGGAAGAGGGAGGGAGGTGGGGAGTGAAGAGGATAGGATGAGGAGAAGGGGAGGGGGAGTGGAGGGAGGAGGCGATGACAGAAAGAAGCGACCTAATAGCTGGCAGCACATTGCCTGACGACGGCATAGCAATGCACAGAGTTCCCGCAATACTGTTCTTGAACATAAAAGCCAACTAGTATTAATGTTTGAAACCGAAGCGTTATCTGATGCTTTGTTCACCTTCCAGAATGCGGTTTACTTGAATGTCGAATGCTCGAAGTGGCGAAGTCGAGAGAGATCCGCCCTTTTGCGTGGGTAATTTCAACCGCACTACAATGATGAGCTCGCATCGTGCCTTCCGTAAACGCAACACTGCACCTCGCAATTGACAACGCATGTCACTGAGAACGTATAAAAGACTTGCGAGGGGTTTTCATAAGCAAAGGAAACTGAACTCGTCCAAAAGCAAGCGAACAGAATGGGAACATCAACGACTCTCGTTGAACTTCTCCTCGTCAGGTGCAACGACGTGAAAATGTAGCTGAAGTGGGAGAATGCTTTGCAAGAGAAGGCAAGTAGATAAGAAGAGACGGATGAAAAAATCCGTGTAAGATGACGGAAATTCGATCGATGGTTACAGATAGTGGAGAGCGACGTCCATTAAACGCTTAGAGCCAAAAGGCGGATCGAAGCACAACATGAAGATTTATTCGGTGTGAGCACTGCCATCAAAGATACTGCATCACATTCGCCGCACATTTTTCACCTCTAAGCTATACGACTGCAAAACGTTTAATGAAGACAAGCAGTACTGAATACCGCTAACATTTTAAACAGTAACTATAGTGAACATATTTAAATGTTCATGAGAGCGGAGAAGTAACAATATATGCGGCCCGTGTGTGACGCCAAACAAAAATCGCTGTGGCATTAACGAAGACACAACAAATTTGCTTTGTATTCGACGAACCGGGAAAGTACCCTCACTCCTTTGGGTAGCTGAAATGGTAAAAATCCCGCTGCATCCGAGTGCCCACAAAAACAGCTGAATCGGTTATTAAAAGGGAAAGGGCACTCGCAAAAAATGGGCGATGGCTGTGGCCCCTCCGTTCAAAATGTGTCCTTCCGTTTGATGCCGGCCGATACACGCAATTTTTTCGCGATATGACCGGCTTCGCTCATGCTCTATCCGAACTGCACCACAAAATCTCGACAACAAAATGACCACACAACAATGTCACTTCACATTATTGATATAAATCAAGCAAAGGACAGAAAAGAACAAAACAGCAGCAGTTCACAGGCGACTTCTTAAATGCACCTGAGAAGACAATTATCGCACAAAGCACAACGGCTGTTCCCGTATAGCGAGCGAGAAATCAAAAGTGAAAACATTACATGATGCACCGCCTATGACATAATCATTGAAAATACACACCGGAACTCCTTCCCCAGCTTTTCTTCGCGTCCTCTCCCCTTTTCTATCAATACTCTCCCGGAATTCCGAGGGAAACACTGACTTCTCGATCCATAAAACATGAATAAACGCTGGCTGCAACATCACAATAAAATAGGCCACTGCTTTTATGAAAAAGCAAGAAGAAAATGACAGACTGGAGAATTCCGACTTCGAAGGAAAGATTTGGCAGTACAGCAGCCTAGACAATTTTAGTCACAAGCGCGTTCAACCTCAACGGAAATTGCAGAAGATTTCAAGACAGCCGTCCTCTCTAAGATCGTCGAAACCAAAAACTACGCTCTTTCAATAAACAAATTTCAATCGACTATACATTTGAATGCTCATCAAAAATACAAATCATTTAAGCGAACATACGACAACAGCACAGATACGATATGAAAGTGGGTTGCTTAGAGATTCCGAATAAGACGAACAATCTCATTCCATTGGGAGACAAGCAATTAGCATGGTATCAGATTCACACAATCGTTTTTCGCTGAAGTATGGGAAAAGTGGATTTGCAGTCGATAGCGGTGGTCCCAATTTTTCTGCTCATACGAAATTACAATACACTAAGATCTACAGGAGTTTTGGTTACTTTGAGGAAGATAGAGAATACAAAAATGCTCGTAATCAGAACACAGGTCAAGTCGTAAATTATATTAAGAATATGCAATGCACATTTCCTTCACAATCAGCAAGATAAAAGTATCCGCATTGCCGTTACACGAACTCCTGATGCTCGGGGAAAGGATCATGACTGCTCAAAAGGCCAACGCCGTAATAAGTGTACTGAGAGTTGAGAATCTCGCTATGACAGTTCTTCTGAAATTTGTGACGCCGCCGATGCACCTGAAATTCAGAGCTATTTTTTTTAATCGTT